>OY804596.1:24360471-25101946 GCA_963680895.1 Fragum sueziense | reverse complement strand
CATTATCATTTCTTTCAAATTTAATAAAATGCATTAGCTAGTGGAAACAGAAAATTGAAACTGATTGCAGATAGATGTTGACAAATACTCAATTTATGTACAGACAAACACGAAACGGGATGTCATCATTTTACCCGATCGGGTAAAGTCCAATGTGTAAACACATACACGTATGTCAGGCGATCGTCGTGTTTTCTAAGGCTTTTTCATTACAAAGACAAATTGGGATATTGTTTGGGAAAGTATTAAACAATTGCATAACTCCGAAATACATGGAAGACAAGTTTTATACCGTAGAACGAACAGCTATGTTTGTTTTTTTTTATTCTGTCCATGACAACATTCAACTGTCAAATCGCGGGTCCCGGTGCACGCTTCATCGGTTTAATCCAACGATCACACAATCTTGCCGGTTAATATTCGGCTTTGGAAGTAACATAAACATTGCATGATTGATTCTGTTCGAATATTTCACCAGCATTGAAAAAACGAAGCTAAAAATAAGAAAATAGCGCAACAGCAGTTGTCCTTCGTTTCACATGTTTTGTTTTGAATGTGGGACAACGTCATCGGCGATATCCGGTGGGCGAGGTTATCCCGTATCGATTAATTTGATTGGTCAATAGTTACGGTTTGATTGACACGTCGGAAAGGTCCATTGCTTCCTACGGCCCTATCTCTAAAGAAGCAGTCAGTTTTAGCTTATGACACATGTACATTTTCCTGAATGCACAGTGCCTTCGCGATTCGTCCCGCACGATAAATTGAACAAACTGACACTTACGTCCTACACGTGTAAAGTGTTTTATTACGTCATGTAGCGAGGCCAATGAAGAATATTGACGTCCAAAACATCGTATATGATTACATTCAAGCTGTTATTACGCTATTTAGGTCTCTATCGGACGGAATTATTTTTGCGGGAATTTACTTTGGTTGTTGTTTTAGTGTCACGTGCCTATGATATGATGCTATAGATTTATTGTTTCTATTTTTTTGAAAAATAATACAGTTCCTGTCAGATGCGGTCACACATAACTCCAGTTGGAGGCGTGGTTTGAAAACGGATTGTTTAATTGTATGCTTTAATTGGTTGTCGAACACTTAGTCAGATAGAGTCTTTGAACGTTTATTTCGCATAGAATCTACTATACAGCCCCTATCTAATACTTAACTTGCGGCCCACCAACTGGTTGATTCAGTTGTAGCCCGACAGACCGGCTTCCAACGTGATTCAAAGCTTTAATATCTCGCGTCCACTTGTGTTAGAAACAAGAGGCTGATATCCCGAGAAAATAGAAAACTTTCCGAATGTATAGATACAGATGAATAGAAAATAGTAACGAATGAAAGAGGACCAAAATCATGTAAGTAGGGATGCCGGTTATCAAAAAGATAAAATGTTAAGAATAATTTCAAACAACTTACAGAAAAAAATGCGTTATAATTACCGAATTAACGCACCAGCTTATTGTACTCACACATACTCGTACATGTATTTGAGTAAGGGTATTTTTGTCTAAATATTATACATTCAGTATCGGTTTAAATAACACACATTTACTACCATACGTTATGCTTGATAAAGCACAGTTATAAGAAGTAGGAAGTTGAAGTTACATCTCCCTAACAGAGTGTTTTTCTTAACGTATTATCATTCAAACGCAAATAATGGAGTTATCATAGTGCTATGGGACGCTAAATATTGCGAATAAGACGATATTTTCATTAATAGACACTTTAACGCTACGTCCATATCGTTCGTTTGACCTCCGGAAGCCATTTAATGCATGCGTAAACTTAGACTAGTTTACGTTGAAACAGAAGTGAATAAAGACAATGTTTATAGGGACAATGTTGACCGTTATGATGCTTGTGCCTACGTGTACAAGCGATGGAACAATTGATCCGTGTGCGGGGATTGGTGGATGTACATGTATCGATGGAATCGACGGTGTAGAATTATATTGCAGAGTTGTTCCAAATCAAACGTTCGACTTTCAGACAGTTGACATAAACAATATTTCATTTGTGAGAATCTATGGAGAGAATGTCAAATTGAACGGGAATGAATTCCAAACTGTCTACTACATGATAAAACTGTTGAAGATAGAAGGAAGCAATGTCAAAAATAAGCTCACAAAGAATTTTCTGTCACAGTTTCCAAACGTGCAAGAACTTGTTATAAGAAACTGTAGTTTAGTTGACATAGAACTTGGTGCTTTTAGAGGTCATGAGAATTTACAAGTTCTTGATGTTTCAGAGAATAGAAACATTGCATTTGACATGGTTGAAAAAGGATTGGAACACTTGAACTCTCCAAAATTACGTGTGCTCAATCTCAGCTTAATCCATAATCCCGATGTCACAGAAGACATTCCAATCGGACGTATATCATTTAACCTATTCAAAGCCCTAGCTAATACCAGTTTGGAAGTCCTTGATATTAGTTGGACAAGGCTATACTTTTTCGAAGCATCGGCGTTATACATTCCTCGATTAAAGAGTTTCAATTTTTCGGGAACGGCATTGGATGGATCATTTGACTGTTTATCAACGCTTCTAGTAACAGGGAACATAAGTGAAATAATATTTGATTACTGGCCATTTACTGAAAGAACAAATACTCTACCCGTAAATACAAAGCCAAGATATAAATATTCGGTAGATGAAAGATGCGTTGGCACTTCAATAATTACAGAGCAGGGTTGTTATAGGGTTTCTGACAGTTTAAAAACGGTCCAGGCACACAATTCGAGATTAAGTACATTGTATATTGACCTTACAAATCCCGTTTGCTTGGATGCCAAAGGTCTGGTTAATTGGTTGTTATCTGGTGTTGATGTTCCAAAGCAATTCGCCCCTATAACAGGAACAACTAGTGTAAAAGTGTTTGATTTATCATACCCTCAATTTTCAAATAATCGGCTTTACTTTCCTGCTGTGAATGAAGCTATATTTAAGTCGATGCCTCTTCTTGAAGTTGTTTTGCTACCAGGTAATCGTCTTAATGCAATGAACGTGTCGCAGCTACAACATTTATTTGCAAACAATTCAAAACTTCAGGTTATTGATTTATCAAGTAACAGCCTTAATAGCCTCCCACTAGGTATGTTTCAAGGGATAACGTCACTGAAACGTCTCAATTTATCTCAAAATGAACTTACAACAATCGATTTCGAAATGGGAAATTTAGAGCTTTTGGAAGTGTTAGACTTATCGTACAATAAAATTAAAGTTCTTTCAGAATTTACAACAGAACAAATTGAAAACTTCTTGTATTCGTCCGGTATTTACCTAGAAAATAATATGTTTGCTTGTAATTGCACCAACAATTATATCAACAATATTATCTCCCTTAATATCAAATTTCTATCTATGTCATGTAATGGAGAATTTGGTATTGTAAATATTTTCAAAAATGAAACAATATCGCAACTACCTCTTAGAGAATGTAACAACAATTTGATTGAAAATGCAAATATGACAATAACTCTACCAGCAACAGTGTTAATCGTGATTTTTATAGTTTTTGTTTGTTTCTTAGTAGTTTTAGTAGTAAGACTTTTACACCACAGACGAAAACGCCTACAAAGGACAAGAAACCCATTTAGTTTATTTCTATAACGAAGCAAAGCCTAACGACTCAGAAAGAACTCCAACGTTTAAAGCTTTCCTTGCATTTTCACACAGTGACGAGCTTATAGTTTTTAGAGAAATTATGCCAAAATTGGAATCATGTTTAAAAGATTTGTTCCCTAATGAAAGAGACGATCTACTTTGTATTTATGACAAGCATTTTTTACCTGGAGATCCGATAGATGAAGTTTGTGAGCAGGCTGTTTTAAATAGCCATGTCATTGTTGCAGTCATTTCAAAAGGGTTTATGAACAGTAGTTGGTGTAATTTTGAAATCAAACGTTCGTATGAATCAAGTATAAAAGTGATTCCGTTGTACCTCGAAGAATGTGAACCTCATGAATATAAGGGCATATTCAAAGCTATGTTTGATGAAACAATACGATTAAAGTGGCCATGTGATGGTAAAAACAAAGAAAAAGATGACATAGTTAAAAAGATAGCTGATGCTGTATTTGTACATGCGAAGGGCCAGAAAGTTTAAAAACTAATGTGCATGTGAACACATGTGTTATATTATAACCCTTTCGCCGAATAAGAAATGCACCCATTTAAAAGAATGCTTTGAAAAGCGCTGCACGAAAGGTAAACAATGATCACCAGCATTTTTGTCGTTTTTTTTAGTGCTTTTCTTTTCGTGAAAACTGATATTTTTCAGCATTTGGTATCATTATTTATAAATAATTAGAACGTTTTTTGTCGCTTGGGATTGTTTATAAGAAGACTTTCATTACCAAAAGTATTATGGGAATCTCGGTATTATATTTTAAACTCTGATTAAAAATGTGTTTAACGTCCATTGTAAAAGAAAAGAACAAACTAACCTGAAACGGTACATGCATATCATTCGGGAAAATCATATACTGTACATGTACCCCGTTTCACATTTTTAAACGTGTACTTAATTTCGTTTCATTTCTCATATCTGTTTTCAATAAAAATAACAACATTTGCCATCATATTGTAGCTTAGTTTTAAAACATGTCAGACGTAATTTCATCATGTGAAAGTGACATTTTATGATTGTTAACATAGATATTATAGTCCGTAATTATTGACCTGAACCTGTGGAATATGCAATGGGTAATTGTGATGCGAAATAATCACTCTCCGACATGTATTGACATGATAAGCATGTTAAGTGTGATAGCAAAATATCTTTTTGATTTTCTGTTTAACATGAAAGAGGAGAAATGAGTGTGAACTGAGTATGTTCTTGTTCTTTGCTGTCTCAACATAAATGTAAAATATACTTGTCACTGGTGGTGAACTCGGCCAAAGCGATGAACCTTTTTCGCTACAACAAGGTATAGATATTTTGCTTTTAAATGTGAGTTTATAGATTCTTCTAATGACAATGAATTTGTTCTAAAAACAGACCGGGTATACTGTTTTGTATTGACAAACTGTCGGTGTTGTTACGAAATCTCGTAACTACGGCTTCGATAAAGCCGTAGTTACGATATTTTATAGCAACACCGACGGAATACATTGTTCGCGTAAAAATCGTCCCTCGCTTTGGCCGAGTTCACACCCAGTGGTTGTTGGCATATGAATATTCGCTTCTCATACCGATCTCAGATTGATACCGTCCAAGGAGTTATATTTTGATACAGCCACGTCGACGTATAGATGAGAATGATACATTTGTTATGAATATTGTGCTAAATTAGACTGGGTTCACTGTTATGCTTTGATAAACCGACGTTTTGTCAAAAATCTCGTAACTGCAGCTTGGATCAAGCCGTAGTTGCGAGATTTTATAACAACATCGACGAATTACCATTGTTTGTCCGAAATTACGTCACGGTTGTCAGGATTAAATTGTTCCCTGTAAGTCTATAGTCCAGCCAGTCCCGATATAATGGCATATGTTTACAAATCTTAGATAGGCTACATGTATGTAGACAAGGAAAAGGTGTTTTTTATTTTAAGATGCTATTTTGCAAGTGTTGGTTTGATTTTTACTAGTCTCAGACACCTGCGAAATTCGAACCATCACACGCAAAATTACAGTATTTTGGTGTTTGATTTCGGTCCGCCGAAAATTATGTTATTCTTAAGACTTAACCCTTTCCCAAACAAGACCTGGTTTTGACGTCCCTAATAGAATTGGCTTGGGAAAATATTGAAACAAAAGAAGAAACTGCTGATAACCAGCAGTTTCTCCTTTTGTCTCAGTATTTTCCAAAATGTATTATACACAATTCTATCTTTAACAACACCTCTTTTGTCTTCAACAGCTGCTTTGAATTTGGACCACCCTAAAATTTGTAGTTTGGGAATGGGTTAAACTGCTTGTTAGCACCTGCATGGTGCTCAACCTTTTTTCCATGAAGCTCAGATCGTCGGTGTTATTCCAAAACCACGTATCTACAACTTTAATCATGGTGTAGATACGAGGTTTTGTAACAATATCGACAATATATGGCTTTCATGTTCCCAATAGTAAAAGAAGAAAATACTGATCAATAATCAACTTATCGTGTTTATGATTCAATATTTGAGCACTTCGCACATTTTGTCTGTCTATATTGACGGCGGCATTTTTTTTAATTGAAAAGAAAATGCTTTGGTGAAAAAATAGAGCATCTTTAAAGTTGGAACCGAACATTTTTGTTGTTTGTTGAAGGGTTTGTGATGTCAGCATTTAGACATGAAATACCCAAAACTATTCTTAAGCTATATTTAACGAAATCATTCAGTCGAAACAGGAAGTGCATATAAACAGGTATATTTACGCTGAGTAATAGTAAATTCCTAAATATAGTGAAGGGAAAAAAGAAAACGTTACGCTTTGATTCATTGTACGTTCAAAATGAAACGAGAATCGATACAATTTGTTTTGGTTAAAACTACTGTTACGATTGACTTCCATATAACGCAGAGGTGTATGACGTACTAAATGGGTCAAAAGTCTATATAGAGCGTGCACGCATAAAATATACGTGTCGACGCATATATTTTCAACTGCTCTCGTAAATTTTATGCGTCGACGCGTAAATATGCGCATCGACGCATAAAATGTACGCGAGCAGTTGAAAAAATTTGCATCGACGCGTAAATTTTACGCGAGCAGGAGTAAAAAATGTGAAACCGAGGCTGGCCAGTGGGAAAGGCGGTTAGAAACCTTTCCATTTATAACATAAAATTGATGGATGAAACGAAGGTTCTGATTGGTTAATAGATAAAATACGCGTCGACGCGTACATTTACGTGAGCAGTTGAAAACTGTTTGCGTAAATTTTATGCGTCGACGAGTAAATATACGCTCTGACGCATAAAATTTACGCGTCGACGAGTATAATTCTATGCGTGCACGCTCTTAATAGATTTTAGACCCATTTGGTACGCCATAGAGGTGACGCCTGTCAGCATTCATTGCGCATTATGTGTTGTTGAAATTGTGAGAATTTCATTGACTTAAGTTTCTACTCTTAATTTAATTCCTTTTTGAAGTCTTAACCCATTACCAAACGACAATATTTTTGAATGGTCCAAATTCAAACGACAATTTAGAATGAATGTAATTTTACATTTTTTGCTTTTTTTGTATGATAAATATGGTTGGAAATGAAGAATTTGCTTGTCACAAGCAATTTCATCATTTTCCATAATGTTTCCGTGTAGGGAGTCAAAAAGAGTCATTGTGTGGTAATGGGTTTAATTGAAAATCTATAACCTACTTCAAAAAAGTATATTAGTATGATAAACGAATTTAGCTATGCGTTTATTCTTCCTCTCAGTCTGTCAGCTAAATATTATCCTTTTTAACCTTTCCCAAACATGACCAGGTTTTGACGTCTCTGTAAGAACTGGCTTGGAAAAAACTTCGAGACAGAAGACAAAATAACCAACAAAAAGCATCTTCGCATTTGGAATGTTGTAGGTCTAAGCCTTTCCTATATGACTCTTTTTTACGCCTCACAAGACTAATGGCCAGGACGACATCGGTGGAAATGATGAAATTGCTTGTGACAAACAGTTCCTTCATTTCCTACAACGTTTCTACACAAAAACAACAATAAGAGTTGTCCGTTGACAACGTAGCTCGCCTATAAAATAGCTTGCCACAAAAAAGGTGTCCACTGTCAAAGGTCAAGATCACTAGGTCGAAGGTAATGGTTTCAAGTTCGAGGCCATGGCATAATGTATCCATATGTGAAATATCAAGGCTCTATCTATAATAGTGCATGTGATAAGGGTCAGTTTAAAGTTTTTAAAGTAGGTCAAACACCAAGGTCAAGGTCACTAGATAAGAGGCCATGGTCCCAAATGAAAGGTCTTGGCAGAAAGTATCCATGTGTAAAATATCAGGGCTGTATCTCTTATATACACATGATTAGTTTATTTTGATAATTTAAAATGTAATTTATTTATACATGTATTATGGACAATGTTGTCTCATACAATAAAGAAACTTTAACTTGAAATCTAATGGTACATGAGATATAGACCAGGTTAAAGTTTTTCAAGTGAAGACGCGACGCCGACGCGATGGGGACGCCAACACTATGACTGTGACATTAGCTCCCCGGACATAAAGTCACGGCTCGCTAGAATGGTAAAACTGCATTCATTTGAAATTGTAGTCTGCAACACCTTTCAATTTGGACAAGTTTAGAATATTGCCGTCTTGCAATGGGTTAAAGCAGTAAATACATGCCTACCTTGCGTTCCATTTTGGCCAGTCCATGCGTTTCTAGAATATGAATATTTAGGGGAATAAAATGATAACAGTATAATTAGCCAAGATCTGAAAAAGCGTTTTTTATGGCACACAATCTTATCAAGATCCAAATTTCCCTTAAATGGCTGCTTCGTGCTCTGGAACAGATGTGGGCGATAAGCATGGAACATGATCATGATAAAATTTGGGACATGTCTTTTTTTGGAGAACTCGTAGTATCGAATGGTTTAAGGGCCTTTTTCTGGATCAAGTCTCAAGAATAATATCAGTAGTCATAAATGCAACTAATGTGGCATCTTCGCAAGCCAGGGATTAACCTTCACTTTGTTCCTTAGGTAAGGAACAAAGTGAGGTAAACCCTTGGCTTGCGAGGATGCCGATGTGGTGAAAGAATGTAGCATAAAACTCCTTAGGATAATGTCCCATTTTAAGGTAGTCTACCACTCGCGAGATTCGCGCGACGTCGGAATCATCCAAGCGACGTCGTAAACGTTTAGTCCGGCAGATATCCACTTATACGAGGGACGGTCGGAAAGTAGTTGGACTTTTCGTGCTGCTGTCTCTCCATTTGCAACTGTATAAACACATTATATATTGGTGGAATCTACATCCATTTGCCAATAATGTGGTCAGTTCATTTTCAAAGATAGTTGTATATATTTAATATTCTGTCCACTTATATGTGATAGGGGTTTTATGTACAATAGTCTATTTGTCAGAGGAACAACAAGGGTAACCAAAACAAAAGAACGTTCTAGTCATTTTAATCGCGAAGAAGTTAAGTTTTTTAACTACATTATCACTGAAGATTAAATAATGGTTCATAATTCCGAACTTGGGATAAAAACTCAGTCACAGCAGTCATAGAAACGAGCTGGTTCCCAACCTCTGAAGAGATTAAGCTTTTACATTCGGCTGGTAGTCATGTTTGTTGCTTTTGTGGATTCACGAGGATTGATAGTTAGTCATTTCATGTAAAATGGTAAAAACTGGCATTGCCAAGTACAAATCTAAAGTAATTCAGAAAAACGAAAGAAAAAAATGCTGAAGTAAACGCGTCCAAGATAAGCAAAGAAAAATATTTTCTACTTCACGATGACGCACGCTCCCATACCACCGCATCTACAGTGGAAATTATCAACTATTACCCATGACAAAAGTTGTTTTACTCTTCTTATAGCCCAGACCCTACCCCACATGACTTTTATTTGTGTCTAGAACTAATGAAAATGCTTGCTGGGAAGAAATTTGAGACCAGGGCGCCTTTGATACCGGTGGTTACACAGTACCTTATACAGTGTGTCTACGTCATGGTTAATAGTGGGAATAGTAAAGCTCCTACGAAGATGGCAAAAATGCATAGATATAGATAGACAATTTGTTTAAACAGTGTAGAAAGAATTTTGTTAAAAAGTTAAATGGTTTTAGAGAACTAGTCAAAAGTCCAACTACTTTCCGACCGTCCCTCGTACCTTGCAGTGGAGTATAAAGTTTTTTTCTTTGCTGATTCCTGGAGTAGACATCCTACTGTTAAAGATTCCGACGGGTGCCATCGTGTCACCCTTTAGCATTTTGAGAAATTCAAGATGGCCGCCAAGATGGCGGAAATCATTGAAATAGTCAATGTAAGGGTTTTCAATTCATATGAAAACTGATAAATTTTAGGTAAAATATCTCTAATACACTTACTGTTGCTCTAGGAATGAAAAACAATAAAGATAAAGATAAGACATATTTCTACCATTTCAGTTGATATTTTTGTGTAATTTACGTTACATTATGGGAAAATTGCTTCATTTTTTCACTCATCCCCTATTATATGGACAAAAGTGATTTAAACACAACAATGAGTGGTTGTGTTATCAATTCATTCACTTGAATCTTTTGGTAAGAGCAAAATAAGAGCTGTATAAATGTATTATGTAGTTTACGTTACCTTGATATTAGCATACTAGCTTCATTCATTCACTTATCTTCTATTATTTGACCATACATCGTTTACACACGACAGTGTATGGTCTGGTTAACAATTTATTCCCTTTAAAGCTTTTTGTAATAGCAAAACAGCATGTTGTATAAATGTATAATGTAGTGTACGTTACCTTGATATTATCATATTAGCTTCATTTATTCATTTTTCTACTAATATTTAGCCGTAAGTCGTGAAAAACAATAGTAAATACTTTGACTATCAATCTTTTTACTTGAGACTTTTTGTAAGAGCAAAACAACAGTTGTATAAATGAATCATGTAATTTACGTCACCTTTATTTCGTGTAGTGTTACATATTTATAAAACATAATTATCATAAATGGAACAGAATACCCCCCAACAGCTGGTTATAGTGGGCTAAACTATGGTTAACAGTAATTTAAACAAGACACGCCTGTAGTCTCTGATTCACAAACCCATCATGTTGTAGACACAAAAGAATAGTGAATTAAACATATCAAATTAGGGCACAATGACTAGTATTGGCATATGAAAATCCATTGACTAGAATAAAAAGAAGTGCATAGTGACCTGCTTTTGGTGCATGACAAACCTTGCCTGAATCATGGCTCATCCATAATACATTCTGTGTCTCTAGGTCAAACGGCACGAGAAATGGAATGGAAAGGGGTTTTCAAAGTTAAGCACAAAAAGTAGGTCACTCTATCCTGATTTTGGTACAGGACATAGCTTTTAGTCATTGCACATTTGCACATTAAATTTGGTATCTCTAGATCAAACAGTACATGAGAAATGAAACAGAAGGGAACTTCGAACTAAGTAAATTAGACGCAAAGTGAATAGTAGGTCACAGTGACATCATTTTGGTACACAATGCTTCGGTTGGTCTTGGCGCATCTTATATCAAATTTGGTTTCTCTAGGTAAAATAGTGCAGGAGATATGGAGCGGAACAGAAACGTTCACAGGCTGCCCCATCGCCTGACAAAGAGCATACGATAATACTCCAGCATTGTTTCTTGACATCCCCGGTCGCAGCAAATACCGGTATCCTTTCAGAACAAAATGTCTCCCACCAATGGTTTGCTATCGTAAACCTATATGGGAAAGCATCAGGAGGTTTGGTTAGGATGTTGTGATAGTACTGGTATGAGAAACGACAGGAGTCTATGGTAAGGTGCACCAATCGTCGGGATATGACTATAGCAGTTGAAAATGGCGTTAAACCGCAATGAACAAAACCAAACCAATTAAAAGATGATATATAGTTATCTCCGTCAAAGTTTTGTATAATACCCGTGGTACATTGCTAAGGGGCCAAAACGTGCATGCATGTTCTATATAAAACAATAGATTTCATTGTGTATTTGTATTTCTAGGTTTTTATGCTTTCATTGGTACATAGCACTCCTCCTTGGCATTTACTAAGCAATGCACACCCCTTTCTAGCATAGCACAACAACATCTAGTTGAAGAATATGGTCCGTCACTTCCTCACTGCTATTCTATCATTTTTGAGATATCGTTATTTCAAGGAGCTAGAGCTACACACTCGGCTTAGGGACAATTAGTTGTACTGGCACTTGATCCCTCGATCCCACGTCTAGTTGATTTTGTGAAAGAGTTTGTTTCCAATTTTGTGCTTGATTCCTTGTATCAATGTATTAAAATGCTTGTATCTGGAGAGAATGATACTAGCTTTTGACATGCTACCAACTAAGTACTGCATGCAACGTGACAATACAGCTTAAGTAGCATACTAGTATCACTGATTGACCTCAAAGTTGAAGGTCTAACTCTTCAAAATGATAAAATGTCAGTGTGGAAGAGATGGACCTAGTCTTTCTACTAAATGCAGTTGTGCTAAAGATATATTGGGATGTTACAAAGCACATGCCGACGAGGTGTGCTGTGTAACACCGAATACTGTACGTAGGAAACCAGAAATACACTATATGGAAAGCAAACGTTTTAACTCTAAGAAATGTACTGTGGGTTAAACGTATAAGGCTTAATTGACAAAACGCCAATCGATAGATCGCTCCGCCCAATGAAGAATTTAAGACAAACAATGGGTGTATGGCATTTTTCTAATCGTACATGGATTATCGATAATTTTGATTGACAGCCGGCGTTTGGTCAATTGGCGGGGCGTAAGGTTGCCGGATCCGTCCGCTTCTGTTCCACTCCTTATCTCGTACATAGTTTGACCTACCGAGACCAATTTTGATGTGAGTCCCATACCAAAAGTAGAATACTTTCACATACTTTTCACTTTGGTTGCTGTTAGTTAGAAATTTTCTTTCGCTCAATAGCTCATGTACTGTTTAATGTAAGGGACGCCAAATTTGTTGTGTAGATGCGCCATGACCCAAAGCTTTGTCGTGTATCATTGTACCAAAACCACATCGCTGTGACCTACTTATTACGATTGTGTGTACTTAGTTCACTACTTTGCTCTGTATAAAACATAATGTGTGTGCATCAGTGGCTACAACAAGTGCATGTAACAGTTCATGAAATTAAGGTAACGTAAACTACATAATACATTTATACAACCTGTTGTTTTGCTCTTGACATAATCTTCTAGTAAAACAATTAATAAGCAAACTATTCACTGCTGTGTTTAAATGATTTATGGCAGATTTGTGGCCACATAATAGTAGACAAGTAAATAAAAGAAGGTAATGTGCTGATATTAAGGTAACGTAAATTACATAATACATGTATAAAACCTTGGATTTGCTGCTGAAAAAGGTATCTAGTAAAGAAATTGATAGATAAACCTTTTGCCGTTGTGTTTAAAAAATTTATGGTCAAATGGTAGAATTCTAGTGAATACATGAAGCCAATTATGCCATAATGCAACGTAAGTTACACAAAATTATCAACTGAAATACATTCATACAACCCATATTCGGCTCTAAACAAAATAAAAAGCGAATGAATTGATAACAAGACCCCGCGCTGTTGTGTTTGACTGAGTTATGTCCATATAATAGTTGATAAGTGAATAAATGAAACAATTGTCCCATAATGTAACGTAAATTACACAAAAATGTCGACTAAAATGGTAGAAATATGTCTTATCTTTATTGTTTTTCTATCCTAGAGCAACAGTAAGTGTATTAAATATATTTTACCTAAAATATATCAGTTCTGATATGAATTTAAAACCCTTACATTGATTATTTATGTAATTTCCGCCATCTTGGCGGCCATCTTGAATTTCTCAAAATGCTAAAGGGTGACACGATGGCACCCGTCGGAATCTTTAACAGTAGGATGTCTACTTCAAGAATCAGCAAAGAAAAAAACTTTATACTCCAATGCAAGGTTCAGCTAAAAAATGGGGAATATCTGCCGGACTATTTGGTGGTGGAACTTTCCACCGCTGAACATTTACGACCGCGCCCGAATAAATTAGGATACGAAACGACGACGCTCGAAAAATCCGATGTTTCATGAATCTCCAAATGGCCTCAAAACGGGTATTCTACCTTAACCCTGAATAAAATCGACAAATTATTACAAGTAGACTTATCAAACTTTATACAGAGTTGCTGGCGACAAAATTCCTGCTAAACTGCGGAGATGATTTCCGTATCGTAGCTTAGAATAATTTCAAAGAGAAAGACAAAATGCTGAAATCCATCCATTTTCTAGCAAGGGTTTCTAAACACATGATCAATATGGTTTTCAATAAGTGTCTGGTCGTTTTTCTACAGCAATTTTAAATCCCTTATTCATCACTACACACAAGCACACAAAAATAAGTGTTTAGACAGTATAACATGATGCTAGACTTACAAATTCTCGATATAACATTACGTTATCAATATTCCGTAAAAATACGTAGATTAAGCATTTAACTCCTTACCATTCAGTATTTCCAAATCGCAATGTAAATATTAAAAAAAAACTATTTTGAATACACTTACGAGCTGGGAACTGGAAAAAGTGTCCCTTTCCATTTATTGTCCATCTTTATAAGGATAAGCCTCTACATACGCGAAGTTCGATCAGAACCCATTACGTTTTCGCTCAACTTCTTCATTGCCTGCAGCAAACGAGAAGCAACAGTTGCGGTCCTGATCAGACTTCTCTAAAGCAACACAATACATGTACTTTCACTTAACAATAGTACTATAGTTCTGTAACCATGTCTAAAACAAGACCTGGATTTGGCGTCCATATTAGAATTGGATTGGGAAAACATTGACACAAAAGAAGAAAATGCTAATGATCAGCATTTTCTCCTTTTGTCTCAATATTGTCGTTACTATAATCTACATGATTCCAATCTTTGTCGAAATCCATTTTATAGTGTGCTGCAGCTTTCAATTTAAACCACCCTGAAATTTTGTATTTTTGACAAGGGTTAAAAGGACCCCCTTTCCAAGATCCCAGCTAATACTATTCATCCCGCGATTTCAATCGTTTCTTTCAATTATTTTCCAACAGTTGTCAAAATATCTATTCAAATATATGTATATTGATTTGTATCATCAGATTATTTACCATCCGGGTTCTAGTTGTTTATAACGTCGCATTTATATGTCAGTAAGATGATTAACCTTATTCAGAAATATTGTAATTAACCAGATAAATTACCAGAGTATGATTTAAAGATAGACGCATTGTTCTGATTCTTTTATCAGATTTGTCTATTTATACGATTTTTCAATCACTAGATTTTGTACATCAACACATTTGTCTAATTTCAACGATCATACAATTCTTGTGTCACAAAATGACGTGACACCCCTTTATAAATAGTAAAGCTTATTTGAACCGTAACTGCTATCTATGTATCTAGTTTGTGGATACAAAGGTAAAGTCGTTGTTACATTGTTATCTCTAAAAGAGAAGCCAATTTCAGCTTAATATGATACTTTTTCCTGAATACGCAGTACCCGGTACCTCCCGATTCGACCCTCATAATGGTGGATCTAAGAGTGGCAGAAATCAATCTACACTGACCACTTAAAATAACGCAACATTTTCAAATTTCAATATTTCTCTTTTAAACAAACTAAGATCTAAAATGGTACTTTTTATAGTTTGCAAGGGAGGTTTATGATAGTTATTTTATATAAGATATTTAAATTTCCAATTTTCCAATATTCAATTGGCAGGGACCAAAAAGCTTGGCGTCCAACTTTTCTTCAATTTCAAGGTTGCGGTACCATTTTATAGCAAACGCCAGTGTGCAGAATCGATCCAGATTATTGGCTGGACCAGTTTCAATCAGTCGGTAGGGTATTAGCCAAAGGGCCCTGAACATTGGAACAGATTCCTAATAGCAGCAAACTCCAAATAAATGACAGTTGGCAGACATGGATAAGCCATCGCAAATGAATGATTCAAACAGAGGCAAACCGTTTTATATCTGTTATTGATAAATTGGGATACTTTTCCTTATGTAAGACAATTTATCCATCCAAAGATGGTCTGATTAAGTTTAAAAGCAGCAGGTCTGTGCTTCGGATGTTTGCATAAAGTCACGGAACTCACCCTTATGCCCAGGCAGGCGTGCTGGGACATACAGTTGAAATGTTAAAGTGCATACTCGTATGTGTGTTGACAATGTGTTGCGCCCTGTTGTCCATGATATAATGTAGGAAGAGTCAACGACATGTTGCAACAGGGTGGCGCTCCTGCACACACTGCTGCTTTGACATGACGGTTGTGCAGCAAAACAAGGAATCTGCCCTTAATCCATGACACGTCTGCTATAGAACACTATTGGGATTGTCTGGAAAGGCGCGTTCGAAAAGTGATCTTTTAATCCCCCCAACAAACCTGTTTTGCGAACAAACAACCCTTCATGATAAGTGTACTAAGTTTCTTTAACATCAAATCGCTTCAAAAATGGTGTCAATGTGACGAAGATTTTAGTTGTTTATGAATTTAGGGGATGATTATAAAGTCAAAAGTTGGCATCTCAAGCTAAAAAGGCCATACTTGCTATTCAACGATATCAAAAATCATTTGGCCATTTCCCTTTCAAAGAAAAGTTCAAACTTTTTGATTAAATGGTTAAACCTATCTTATGTTATGCCGCTCAGGTCTGGGGACACACTTATTCACCTACAATTGAATCAGTCCATCTCGATTTTTGTAAAAGATTTTTAAATGTTAGTAGCAAAACTAATGATATGATTATTTTAGGCGAATGTGGTAGATATCCAATATACGTTGACTATTACTCTCATTGTATAAAATAGGCTACTTCAAGTATAAAATCAAGACAAATATCAATTGACATAATGAGTGACGAAATAATAGGGGTGGGCGTTTGACCCCACCTGGGCGTTTTGCCCCTCCTTACCCTATTGGTCAAAATTATTAGAGATGCACAATACAAGGTATCCCAAAAATTGTTATTTAATGTTGAAGTCACAAGACGAAACAGGCAGAAGGAATTGGGTTACTCATGTGAAACAAAGTTCTACTTTTTGCTCACGGTTTTGGTTACGTTTGGGTTGCACAGGAAATAGGAAATGTAAACAAATTCATGACATTGTTTAAACAACGCATAATTGATTGCTTCAAACAGAATTGGAACATGAATATTAACGAATCTGGAAGATGTTTTCATTATAAACATTTTAAAACCTTACTTAACACTGAACAATATCTCCTCATTGAAATGCCATATAAGTACAGAATCGCCTTGTCTAGATTCAGATGTTCGAGTCACAAGCTAGCTATCGAAACTGGAAGGCACAATAATATCCCAAGAGAACAGAGAATATGCTCATATTGTTTTGAAACATCTGCCAAAAACTATTTAGAATGTGAATTCCATGCTTTTTTCCATTGTCCAAAACATGCAGAAATTCGTGATACAATATTGTTTAACTGGTACAGATCTGGAACTACTCTTGACCAATTCTATAAACTTTTACAAACCAAAGACGATTCTGCATTACGTAATATAGCTCATTACTTATACCTTATCATGAACGATTTATAGGGGCTAACCCATTGCGATGTATATGTTTGAAAATGTATGTTCTATTGTATTTTGGGCCGGAGGCCTGTTACTGTAAATAAAAATTTGTCATTGTCAAAAAAAATGTCATATAACCATGAATTTGTTTGTGACTTTTGAATTTACACCAGGTGCCCGTTTTACTAAAATTTGCGTACGTTTTTGCGTTACTTTACGTCTGAAAAAATCTTTCGCAAATTCTTATGTGCGTTTTACAAAACGATCGTAAGAAAATTTTTAACGTAAGAAAACAAAATATCGTTACTCTAAAAATAGAACAATGGTTCAGTGGCTAAAAATAAATCAACAATGTGCTCTTATCACGGTTTAGTTTCTCGTAAATATAAAAAAAAAATACTAGCAGTGTACTAGTTTCAAACTGTGTTTTTTTATCATTTATAAGGGTAATTCTGCCATTAGAAATACAGAAATTAGTTATTTAAGGTGGATTGCTGAACTATTATTTTGCTGAAAACACATATGTTGCGAGCCAATTTGGAATACGATCAATCTCGAAATGGATCGCTGTCCAATTTGGAATTCCGAATTGGCGCGATCAATCTCGAGATTTTCCTTCGCTATTTTCCTAGTTCAAAAACAACTCAAAAAAATTTGATTGATTTGATTTGACTTTATCTTCGTCGAAACGAATTCTAATAGGAATAATTTGCAAACAAAAAGTTAAAACTCGGTCCTATGCCGCTTTCAGGATTTGTCTGAAGGGAGGGGTTCGAACATAGATAGGCTACAAATAGGGAAGGGTTTCGTTTTCCAAGTAGGCCTATTAGTCCGTTTTTGACAGAATTTTTGCATGACTAGATCTATGAAATAATCAGGTCCTAGACAGGGGTTCATTTGAACCAAACGAAACCCGAACCCTCTATGGATCCGCCACTGCAGCCTAATAAAAAGTAGATCTATTAAAAAAGAAATCGACCGCCAAACCTTGCCTAGAATAATTGATCTAGATCCAATGAATTCTAAATGTTTAGTTTATAAATATCGAAATCAGATAGATCTAGATCAATAATGCCGAATTTGCGGCCATGTTAAGCTCTCCACGGACAACGTAGCATGCCTTGATCTAGTCTAGATCTATATAGATCTAATGGGAGTTTGTCACAAAAACAAAGAAACTTTTTAAAAGTAGTTCAAAATCACAAGGTAAATGTCCGAAATGAAAGGTCTTGGCAGGAGACCTGTATCTATCTGTGAAATATCAAGGCTCTATCAATTATAGTGTACGAGATATATGCCAGGTCAAACTCCAAGGTCAAGGTCATTGGGCCAAAGGTCATGTTCCCAAATGAAAGGTCACCTACAGGAAGTATCCATGTGTGAAATGCCAATGCTGTATCTGTACAATAGTGGCTTAGATATAGACCAGAGGCGCATTCTTTAGAGCAAGATTTTTTTAAGATATCTTGAGATTTCTTTAAACGACCTCAAGAGATGACGTCATTTGTATAATGTATGAAGCATTCGCAATGCTCCATAAATTATAAACCGCTTTTTCCTGAAATTCATACTTCGTACAATTGACATCATTTGTATAAAGAATGGGGCATTTGGAACACTTTGCTTAGAATCTCAGTCTCAAAAAAGCTTTATTAGTTTTAAACATCTTAAGAAATCTTGCTGTAAAGAACGCACATCTGGCTGAAGTTTTTCAAGTGAAGCGGTGACAAGGACACTGACACTAGGGCTGTTGACATTAGCTCCCCGGACATAAAGTCCCGGCTCGCTAAAATTTAATGCCGTTAAAGCTGCATTCAAATAATCTTCAACCATGTACTGCTCCTTATTCTATGCATAGATGTACTAGCTAAAAACAGCAGGTGAGATTGTCTTGTTGTGTATATGTCCTTTCATGTCAGCTTCATCAGCAATCCCGGAATTGTTTGGTTGAAGTAATGACTGGATAGCCCTTTCCAAAATGTCAGAGATTTAGACTGTCCTTCAGCAAATTGTATCTTTAAAATTGTTTTTCTCAATGTTTTCTATGATTTTTTTATGTTAATGTAATTCACCCTTAATGAGTTTTAGTGGATGTTGGATTTTTTTGGTGATATCATAAATATTTGGCGGGGAGAGTATCAATTTATTCTAACCCATATATTGTGTCCATTAAGATCGGATACATTATGAATGTTTAGGACATAACACAAAACATTCCAACATTGCGCAATATCATAAAGGATGGACTACCTTAATCAGGCACATCAAAAATTTATTCGTTTGGGCAGGGGATGGATAATCAGCAAGGTATCAAAATATTCAACCCAACAAGTAAGACACATATTTGTTTTACAGTTTTTATAATTTCTTTACACACTATGTTGTAAGTTGTCCGTTAGGTTTGTGCAGTCATTCAAAGATGGCGACAACGATATAACAAGAGAGGTAGGTGTCATAGTTTTTCACGCTGTGTTTACTAAATGGCCAAACAACGGTGTAGTCACAGTGAAAATATGCAGACACAACGGTGCAGTTTCTGTGTTTTATGTACGGTGTGGTTATATTTTCATAACAAATTGTGAACGGTGCAGACATAATGCAATCGTGAACGGTGTAGACTTGAAGCAATACAGAACTTATCATTTTTGGAATGATAAAATTGTAATGTTTAATGATAACGCTTTTATGGCTGGGAATCACGTTTTACAATAACTTCCGAAATTATTCAACAATAAATTTAACCTATGACTGACTTGTAAATCCTTTGCAGCAAAGAAGGTGACAATATGTCTACAAAATATACTTTAATCAGAATAGAGAACGAATCTAGTTTCTTCGCTATTTGTCAAAGCAATTCCGTAAGGGTCAAATAGTAGAAAATACCAAGAATCTGCCGGCGTCTGTTTTATTTTTTCTCTTATTTTCAGTTCCATGCTGTTCACTTGTTACTACTGTTATTTCGAAGGGAGTTTCGAAAAGGTTGTGAAGCATTCGGAACAGGACCATTCCAGCCAGATATTAAAAGTGCACAGGAGGGAGATCTATGATCAGACAGGCCAAAAAGGTTTGAAAACTCTGAACCTTTGTGTAATTCCGGATATTATCATGAAGTCAGACTAGGACATCTTCCCCATTTTTGAGCATAGAATACACAAGATAAACATCATCAACGTAGAAAATCAGGATTTTGGAATTAACAATCTTTCTATCGATGATATCCCCGATTTTGCATGCATGAGTCCTGGACATAAAACATTACGAAGTTCAACACCCCATAAAGTCGTTCAAAAAGCTCCGATCTTAATTCCTTATATTTCCATTGGACGTGCTGAAACAGACGATACGGACAGAGACATGGAATACTAGCTGAAATGAACAGTTTCATCCTAGATGTGATTAAGTTATTGAGAAGCGTTGATCAACTTGGTAATTGGTTATCTTTTCATAAGATGGTCAAGGAAGGTCGGTTCCCGATGGAAAACACTGCAATTCATTTACTTATGGATGTGTGCAAATTCTTCTCTCTTGGAAGTACTTCAATGCGTTTTACTCCAAAAGTCAAACGATTTTGGCGAATAGGATATTGTCTTTTTCATTGCAAATGGTTACATTTTATAAGTGGACCCAAAAAATATTGGTCTGAAAATTGTCAGTCCTGAAGAAGAGGTTAATTATGTTTGAAATTGCCAAAATAAATTTTGCGGTTCCGTAATTCTTTTTTCAAGACTTGAATGCTTTAAGTAAAAAAGACATAAAAAAGCCCAAATGTTTATGAAACAAATTTATGATTTATGTTTTGTTATTTATAATTGATGTTTTGTTGATGGAATCCTGTATTTTGGTTAAAATCGGACTTTTCAATGAGGGGTCAATTTGAAAACAAGATACATGTCGATCTATAATTAACATACTCCATTGAAATCATTTCATTAATTACAAGAATTGATTGTAATAACCAATTAAAACAGTTACATAGATAAATTCAAAGTCAGAGCCGAAAATTTTAATCTACAAATCAAATGAACGGATGAACAAGAAACTGGCCATTGCTAACACACCTTAGGGTTAGTCAGTAAACATTGCTCTAAAATGACGTTTACTGCATGTCTTGTTTAATATTTTGTGATGGTATTCCTTGTGATTATCATGTCCGTCAGATGCTAATTCAATAACAAATTACGTCTTCCGAAAATTAAATTTGAACATACATTGAACTGTTTAGGCCCAGGTGAATGAAGAAAAGATGAAATGGCATATTTCCTTAACTTATGTTTTCGTTTACTTTGAGGATGGCAGCGTTTTCATCAAGGGAGAGAACTGGATTTTCTAAGACCAAAGTATTTGATGGAGATAAATCAGAGCTGTATATGACCTATTAGCTGTTAGAGCTAGTTCGCCCTATACAACATACCAAGTCTACACCGTTCACAATTTGTTATGAAAATAATAACTACACCGTACATAAAACACAGAAACTGCACCGTTGTGTCTACATATTTTCACTGTGACTACACCGTTGTTTGGCCATCTAGTAACCACAGCGTTGGTGGTCATTCTGGACATGTTTGTGTACAATAATGGTAACCATAGAAAAGAGCATGTTAAAAACATCCAAGTTAGAGCAATAGTTTGTTCCCTAGTTCGCTTATAACTATGTAATCATCCTCAAAAGGGCAACTTTCTCGCTTCGAAAAAAGTTTTCCGTGTTGGGCTGTCTTTGCACTATGAGCAAAGGCGATAGGACAACACTGGTACTTGGCTATATAGCACCGTGAATAGGTATACATTTCTCCTGTACGATGATATCAGTATCAAGACAAGATACGACCATTTAAGTAAATTATCGACGAAAAACTAAGACACCCACCTCTCACGATTTTCCACGGACGCCATCTTTGATTGACCACTCAAAACTTCCGTACAAACTACACAAATCTAACGGACAGCTTACAACACAGTGTTACAAGTTAAATAGCACCTGAAACAGTTATGCACATTTAATAGACTGTAAAATAGCAGCAAAATACTTCATCAATATAGAAACAATGCAGTCATTATAATTATCATATTGTATTTCTCATGGTAATCAGAATTTTCCCAATTTCTATTAATTTTGTGTTTTTAAAGCTATGTAATGCAGGAAGGTAAAAAAACGGTTTTGACATACACAATTGAAATGATTTGGGAAAACATTCTAACAAAAACAGAAATTGCTGATAGTCAGCATTTTTTCCTTTTCCCTGAATATTTTCTAAGTGTAACATACATAATTCCTCTTTTTGTAGACATCGTTTTGTTATCTGCAACTCTTTTCTAAATTGACTTTTGGGAAAGCAATGAGGCAAACGAGGAAAATGCTGATAATCAGCAATTTCTTCCTTTGCCACAATGTTTTCAGTGCTTTAATATTAACAAATGTTTACTTTCCCCATTAAATAGTGTTGTCTGCAGCCGGTCTCAAATGGGACTACTGTAATTTTCTATGCTTTGGGAAAGGGTTAATACATGATATGTCAAGTTTTTGCAACCATAATTGAGTAGATAGCAGCAATGTAGGCTAAGATAAGACTGCATGTATGTGCAGGCTGATCTTAGTCTACCCTGACAGCAAAATCTTCCGTTACAACAGGAATATGACACAGACAGCATGAGAACGATAAACACTTTGGGACTGGATGCAGATAATAAAATGGATCTATGAAAATAAACATTTATGGTCCAATCAAAATTCCTTGAATAATTTACCATCAAATTCATTGTCCAACGCATAATTTGGCACTACAGGATAATTGTCAGAATATGTACTGTATTATGTAAAAATTTGTGTCCATGTGGACGTGATCAGAACGAAGTTTGGCTTTCACCCGGCTTTCCAGCACAATTTGTTCACTGTTGTTTTCGTCATGCAGGGAAACCTCTTTGCAGATGCTGAAGGGTGCCATGCTGAACGCTCTGCTTCATAATGTTGTGAAAATGTAGGATTCTGGGATCATCTGAAAAATATAACACCATAATGAGCATAATGAAATTCTGATGAAAACAAATACAATGAAAGTATGTTTGGAATGTCATGTAATCATGCCGATCGGTCGGTCAGTTGGTCGGTCGGTCAGTTGGTCGGTGGGTGGGTCGGTCCGTCCGTCAGTCAGTCAGTCAGTTAGTCAGTCAGTCTGCCATTAGGTCAGTCTGTCATTAGGTCAGTCAGTCAGCTAGTCACTCAGTCTGTCAGACAGCTAGTCACTCGGTCTGCCAGATACCTAGTTACTCAGTCAGTCAGTAGGTCAGTCAGTCAGTCAGTCAGTAGGTCAGCTAGTTAGCTGGTCAAGAGATCAGTCAGTAGGTCAGCCAGCCAGTCAGTAGGTCATTCTGTCAGTCAGTGGGTCAGTCAGTCCGTCATAAGGTCATTCAGCAGTGAGCATGCATAAGGTCAGCCAATCTGTCAGTCAGCCAGTCAGTCAGACAGCCGTCACTCAGTTAGTCAGTAGGCGAGTCTGTCGGTCAGTCAACCAGTCAGTCAGTTAGTCAGTAGACAAGTCGGTTGGTCGGTCAGTCAGTCAGTCAGTCAGTCAGTCAATCAGTTAGCACTAGGCTAGTCAGCTCGTCACTCATTCAGTCGTCCAAACGTATCTTATACCTTCGAAGGTGTCCATTAGAATCGGGAAAACGTGAAAAATACTAGCTGGCATGCTGTTGTTGTTCTCTTCTATAAATAGTAACACAAAACAAAGTGAGAAAAAAACACCACAAAATAAACATATATTTTCCGTGGATTTTTGAATTTCAACCTTTCTTATGATATATATTTTGAACTGTTCGGTAACTCTTTAGTTTACAAGGCTTTATAAGGTAAATTGAGGCACTGGCATTAGTTACGAAAATACTTGCGTCAACTATTTTTGATCGTAAAGTTATAAAAAAAACTTGAGAAATTCTTAGCTGCGAACATATTTAGTAAAACGCACTTACGCAAAAAATTTTAACTTACGTTCAAATCTACGAAAAATGTGAACGTAAGTTCGTTGATAAAACGGGGCCCATGTGTCTTTGGGTTGAAAGTTTGGTCTGTAAACATCCTAGCATTCTTATGATGTTTCGTTTACTGTTTAATGAAATATTACATATGATGCCAAAAACAAAAATATCCTTAAATTTATAAACAAGTTTTAAAATATTTGATATTGAATGAGTGTGATCAGTGTATTGTAACCATTCGTTCATTAATTTGCGGCCCACCAACTTGTTGCTGATTCTGTTGTCATGGTTGTAGCCCGGCAGGCCGGCTTCCAACGTGATCCAAAGCTTTGATATCTCGCTTCCACTTGTGTCTGATATGCCAAGAAAAAATGGAAAACTTTTCAAATCTATAGATATACATGTAGATTAAACAGAAAATAGTAACGAATGAAAGAGGACCAAAATTATTAAAGTGGTATGCCGGGATATCAGAATGATAAGATAGTAAAAATCATTTTAAAGTGAAATTTCACATTTATTTCATTTTTTAAAAGTATCTCTTGATGCAAAGATTGTTTATTCTGATGCCTAGAAATGATATCAGTTTTTTTGAAGTTGTTATTTATGGCGTGTGGAACGTTGCAAAATTCGATAAATATTTTTATGTGATATAATTTTATATTTATATTCCATATTTTTTTATTTATATTCTAAAAAATATTTTTATGTGATATAATTTTATATTTATATTCTATAATTTTTATTTATATTGTATATTTTTTATTTATGTTCTTTATTTTTTATTTATGTTCGATAACGCGAAAAAATTTATGTGATATAATTTTTTATTTATATTGTATATTTTTTTTATTTATGTTCTATATTTTTTATTTATGTTCGATAACGCGAAAAAAATTATGTGATCTTTTCCCGTTTGTAACTCACTCTGCTCCGAATCCCGTGGTTTCTTCAAACATTCAAGCGAAAGTTTTTCTCAGTGAACGTGAACGCGTCCCACTTTCGTTTTGCACTTACGAAAACTTTGGCTCGAATGTTTGAAGAAACCACTGGATTTGGAGCAGCGTGAGTTAGAGCCGGGAATAGCCCTCTCGAAGGCGCGTTCCGTGCACTTTATCTCGTCAAAATCATTAGAGTACATGTATAAGCTGAGAAATTAAACAAAACATACCTTGAAGCGGACGATTTTTTCGGTGTTAACGCATCCCAAAAGTCACGTGGGTTCTCCACCGTGAATATTATACATTCAGTATAACACGGTGGGTAACCCACGTGACTTTTGGGAAGCGTTAACATCGAAAAAATCGTCCGCTTCAAGGTATGTTTTGTTTAATTTCTCAGCTTATACCCTATTGATTTTGATGAGATAAAGCGCACGGAACGCGCCTTTGAGGGGGCTATTCCCGGCTCTAACTCACTCTGCTCCAAATCCAGTGGTTTCTTCAAACATTCGAGCCAAAGTATTTGTAAGTGCTAAACGAAAGTGGGAAGCGTTCGCATGCACTGAAGAAAACTTTCGCTTTAATGTTTGAAGAAACCACGGGATTCGTAGCATAGTGAGTTACAAACGGGAATATCCCTCTCAAATGCGCGTTCCGTGCACTTTATCTCGTCAAAATCAACAGAATATAAGCTGAGAAATTAAACAAAACATAACTTGAAGCGGACGATTTTTTCGGTGTTAACGCTTCCAAAAGTCTAGTGGGTTATCCACCTTGTATAATGTAGGTTGAAATAACCACAGTGTAAAAGCGTAAAGTCGTGTGTATCGGAAGTTGAATCTAACTGTACGCAAAATATCACTAGTGCTGATAAACAAGTTGATAATTTGGCTTTTTAAAAGTATATAAGTAAAAATCGGAACAATCTTTTTTATGCAACGTTGTGGGGTAGACTAAATGTACTTTTATTTCAGCAGTTACGATTTCTCGATCGATGTCTATTTTGTTTATAAAATTGGATTTTACCTGTCAAATCACTGGTTTGTGCTGTTTTTCATCGTGCTAACTCGTGCAATTTTGACGGCAATCGCGTGATCTTCACAATAATATGCGCTTAAACTTGTACCTGGTATTGTCCAACAAGGTTAACCCGGGACAACTTAATTTTCGTGCGCAAAGTCCGTTAATCCGTCTTAACAAAACAAAGCCGAAGTGGGTCATTACATATGCAGATGTCCCGGGTTAATCTTGCTGGACAATAATAGCTAAACCTCTCTGCTATTGTGTCCATCGGTTGTATGCACGTATGCAAATTGTTTCACAAAGATATTGGCTTTTGAATAAGACAGGTGTATTTCTTCCGACTGTACGCCTAGTGCAAACTGTACAGCATCATAAGTGCAGTTTGAAGAACATGTATCTGTACGCCTAGTGCCGTTATGTCATTCCGTATACGTTGTAATCGATTGAAAAAGTGGAATCAATTTTCGTTCGAAAAGCTTTGAGATGACATTTGATCAACCATTCATTGTTTTATTCAAAGATAGAACATTTGCAATGCGTGTTTATTCCAAATTACTACATGTGATTACATTAAAACGATCTGGTCTCAAACAAGTCGACAGCAAATATGACCACGAATTGCTAGAAAACATTTGTCCAAACACGCGTAAAAGTGACAGAGTAAGCGTAGACGCAGTAGATGTACTGTAGATGAGTTTATATAGTAAATATTAGCGACAAATCAGAGAAGTAGTTGGAAGTGATTTAGCACCCCGTTTAATACTACTGCAGTTACTATGCGTTGGTTTATACAAAGCCATGTGTTCCATGCAATTCTCTCAACAGCACAAAAGCAACATCCCAAACCTTATGTACCACCAGTTAAACATCCTACCTAGCCGATTCGTCCTATGGCGAGACAATCATTCTAGTCAAAATGACGAAAGGATATTGATAGAGTCGGGATTCAAACCCTTGGATCAAGATCCTTCAATGATTTATTGAATCAAGCGACAGATGGTAGCTAGTCAGGGCGTATGTTAAAAAGTGTAGATAATCTTCATTTTTATTGCCCATATGAGTCTGGATTTTAACGCTCTAGAACAAAAGTTTAAAATCCCGATGCTATGGTATATGTACGCCATCGAAGCCATTCGTCTATTGGTATTATCTCGGTCTGTCCATACGGCGTAAGGTCACCCAGAGTAGTCATTCCGGTTTGTGGGGTGCTAAAATAGTTCTTGACTCCTTTTCTGGTGATACATTGCTCTCTTCGTGAATGATTTTAGCTACGGTTTGCATTGATGCTTTTGGATGACATGTTTTCTCATTTTTGAGCCAGAATTCATCCTTCTTTTCAGGACTACTGTGCGTGTTTTGGTACAGGGAGAAACGTGGCCCCCATTTCGGGTGTGTACATTTTGGCGCGGAAAAATACACTTTACGCATGTTTGAACGAAAATTGTGAAAAAACGAATTACATGAGGTGGATCCATTTTGTGAAAAAAAAACAAGGCAAGGATGGATCTATGCCATTTTACGTGCAGTTTTGCTCATTGGGATGTTGGAAAAGGGTGTAAAAATGTGTTGTAAGGGAGATTTTACATAGAGTTATATAGGAGCCAATCTGAGTGACCTGTCACCATACGTCCTTACAAAGTTCATTTACACACCTACATTTATGGACTTTTTTTAAACAGAACGTTCCTAGTTACTTGACGATACGTATATTGGCAGGTTTTGCCAAATCACACTCCATCATCTCCTACATTTATTAAAGAGACATCCTATTTCATTTTTTTCTAATATATATGTTAGCGGCAATAAGTAAATTTAGGCAATAAGCTTAATGCCTAGGCAATAAGCTATTGCCTAGGCAGTTAGTTATTGCCTAAAAATTTCAGGCATTAAGCTTATTGCCTGAAATGTTTCACCCCAAATTCAGCCTATTGCCTAGGCAATAACAAACTGTACAAAACTAACCATTTTAATTCAGGCATTAAGCTTATTGCCTGAAATATTTTACCAAAATCGAGTCTATTGCCTAGGTAATAACAAATTATACTGAAATTCCACCTTAATGCAGGGATTCAACTTATCGTTTGTTATAATTCACTACAATTTCAGTTTACTGCCATGGTAAAAACAAAAGATATGGTAAACGATCGGTTTTGATGGCCATATTTAGGGCATGGCTGAATATGTTCATAGATATTTCTGTGAATTTTAGTAATTTAGTCAGTCATCACATTCTTTTCTTTCAGCTACTTTGTATAAGTATCAAATGTGTCTAGGAAAAAGTCTAAATTTGAAGATACATTTAAAGTACAAATTTGTTAAGACATATGAAAATATAAAACCACCAGTGCCAAGATGGCTCTAAAGTAATGACCTGAGATGGTTATGCTGCATTATTTCAAATTCGATTAAATTCATTGTCTTTAGAATTTGACTGGATTAATCCTTTAACAATACAAAATATTAATGCTGTTTACAACGCCTGATAAGAATTTTGAAAAAAAAAACCGCATTGATAGCATGAAATCCTTAGTTACAAAAATGACGTCTTATGCTAATGTGCTTCAGGAATTACTTTGGAAAGTTTTTGTTTTTTGCAAATGTATTAAGGAAATTGGAATGTGTCAAATTCTATGTAAATCTGAAAAATTCTTTTCCGGTCAATTATATAGTGAATTCTGTATCAGTATTTTGAACATGGCGTTAAATTAAGTTATGTTACGTTAAGTAAATGCAAAATCAATTTCTTTTTCTGTTCGGATCCATGTTTTCTTCCTTGATATGATGAAATGCTAAAACATTTTTGAAAAAATAATTAACTTGAAGTTTCAATTGATTGAGCATACCTCATACAATAGCATTAAGAAAAAGAAGTCAGTTATTTTCAAAAATATTTTATGATTCTAAAACAAAACAACAACAACAATTTTGAATTTTTCGTACTTTCAAAATACGACTATAGGTAGAAGTATGACTTAACATTCTTGGCTTCCTCCCAAACATTTTTCATCCTAATTAGACAACCAATACTATGGTTTGCGTTTACTCTAATTTCTCAAAATGTAATGAAATTTGACTTAATACATGAGCCAAAAGCAATCACTGTTTTGTCAAGCTCTGAATAATGTTAAATATTTGTTAAAATATTTTCAATTTCATATAAATGTTTAAATACGCTCGTAAGTAGCCATTTCTTATCGTTAGGCAATAAGACAAATGCCTGGCTATATTTTCCAGGCATTAAGCTTAAAACCTAGGCATTAAGCTTAAAGCCTAGAGTGAATTAGGCAATAGTCTTACTGCCTAGGCAATAGCTTATTACCTAGGCTTTAAGCTTATTGCCTAATTTTACTTATTGCCGCTAACATATACATGCATTTTGATGCCAAGATTGATTATTCTAAATCATTTAAATGATATCAAACCTCTTAAGTTGTTGCTGATAAGCCAAAAAAAAACTCTTTGAACGCTGAGATGAAAATGGCATATTCCAAAGGCCCGTATCAAGCAATTTTATATGGGCGGGCTGAAGCCCCAGTGTCTGAAGATATGGGGGGGCTAATTTGATTTTCCTATATTTTCACCGTGAAAAGGGAAAATCCAGCACTTTTGGCCCACTCAGGGGGTTAGCCCCCGTTCTTACGGGTCTGTTCCATTAACATATGTTCTGTGATCTTCAGATCCTGGTAAACAGCGCAATACTTACTTTGGCTTAGAATGTTCAGAATTTTCATAAAAACATATGTTCTTTCAAATAAAAAGAAGTACATTTTGTGAGAAGATATCTACGGGGTGTCTCTTTAACGGCTTTTGATGGGAAAATCACATGACTGGAAAGACTAAAGAGACCAATGATATCTGGAAATAATTGATTTTAATCAGTAACAATCTGGGCTGTGGTAACACTTCAACGGTCATTTTGGACTTCAAGTTTTGTCCTGCTCAAGAGAAATATCCTTGTCGAACTCATCGAGTAGCGAACTCGATTAAGATTTGGAAATTACAGCATAGATATCCTTTGCGTAAGTGGTAAGTCGTAAGTGCCGATTACATGTATCAGTATAATCATAACACTCATATTCACAAAAGCAAACTTTTTGGTTCAAATTTATATACTTAGCAAAAGTTCTAACGCGTCACTTTTTAAAATTACATAACTTCTTCATTGTCAAAGATCTAGATTCGGAAATTGGCATTTGTTTATCAGATGTTTCTGCACACATCCATAAAACTATTGTAAGTGTTCTCTCTTATGTGACCGCGTCATACAAATAATTTTTTTGAAAGAATTTATTTTGAAAGCAGGTTGATTGTGTTATTGAAGTTTGAAAACAAAAACAACGTAGCTCGCATAGACGCACCTTTTTTTAATGCAAGACAATCTGTCAAGGTCATGGTCACAAATGTAACGGTCTCAAATGGAAGATCTTGGTGGCATCTATTGTATATGTGTAAAATACATGTATCAAGATTGCATCTTAGACAGCTCGTAAGATATAAACAGTTAAATTTCTGTCTATGTAACCGACGTTGCCGTCGCCTATAACACTGACAACCAACGACGCTAGTGATGTAACATTGCCTCCACATGCATGAAGTACGATGTCTCATAAGCGTAAGAGCGGTCGATTTGTTTAAGGAACATAACTTTTATACACAGGAACTCTTTCAGCCAATATAAATGGTTTACAAATTATGTGTGAATATCCCATTTTAACCAAATTTCAACCTCTTAGAATTTTTTAAAAAAAAGGATATCCTTTTTTAAAGTTCAATCTTTTAGATCTGACTGTCGCATTTACTTTGGAATTTCACAGGATTTTGTTCAAATGGTGGTAGTCGGCATCTGCAAAGTTTGAACCTATTCTGTAGATTCGTTGAAAAAAATACTTACAGTACTAAACTAATAATATTCTACAAGATTTGAGTGATGCGTTGGCAGTTTTGCGAGTATATTATAGCTCTCATATTCACGAAAGTAAACTTGAACAGCGTGCCACAATTGCATTTAAAGATGGAGATAAATACGTCAGTTACCGCGGTAACAACAAGAAAGCAAGAACGACAAACTAAATAAGTCAACACTAACACGAAAGTATGTGATACAGCCGCACTCACAAGCTATGCGTACTATCACACACACAAACAACCACGTGCACGTAAGCAAACACACACGCACACACACACAATTGTACGTATGCAAAAGTACATTAAGTATCGCGCAAGGAGGAATCAAGGTTTATAGTAGCCTCGCATGATAAGCCTTTACTGTGTGTAGTTGTCCGTAATTATTGTTTACCAAGGCAAATTAATCTACGTTCATTTAGGAATAGGAATGAACTTTGTTCTAAAATGAGACTGCTTACGTGACTATATTGATAAATCATCGATGTAGTTAAAACACCTAGTAACTACAACTTAAATCACGCTGTAGTTACGAGGTTTTAGAATTATACCGACGAAATTCTATTGTATATCCGAAATTACGTTACGGGTTACTTGATAAAATCGTTCCCTATCTGTGTCCCTTTATTTAAATGTAGTTGGGATATGTCCACAAGACCAGTTACTTTTTAATCTCTATAGATATTCATTGTTGACAGACAAATAAATTCGACCGCTATACTCGTGCAGCATAAAGAAGTTTTGCGTATGTTTGAATGAGCGTAACCCTAGCCGTGTGCGATTTAGGACGGTAGAGCTCTTTCAGAAGAGTCTGGTTCCCGCCTCTGATACACTACGTAGTTGAAAAAATGCTACGTAGTGTATTAGAGGCGGGAACCAGTCTAGCTCTTCTTTTTTCAGAAGACAACTTCTGGCCTAGATCGCTCGCGGCTCCTTTAAGTGATCTAATGAACTAATCAAGTGCATCCTGATGCATTGTGTATGTGTAGTCTGGTTCCCTGTCGTACTATGTATTTTATTTCGTCAGGCACTCAGTAAACATGGCTGCCCCCAGTGGTGTAATTTAATTACAATGATAAAGAGGCAAAGTTCTTTAATTTTGTGAGCAAAGAAGGGTCATTAGAAGAGTAGATAGATTTCGGTATATTTCTAACTCTAGCAATAAAAGTTTTACATGACCTCAACGTCTTTGCAATCTCTAGAACCATTTGTAGGCCATGGGCCGAGCCAGCAAATTGTGACAAAGTGCTTCAGGCTGGAGGGTGAAGGGGAAAACTTGATTTAGTAATTAAGATATTAATGTATAAAGTCATAATCAGGATTGTTTACCTTAAATTATGTGGTCACTAATTAGAAAAACGCGATTTTAGTGTCTTTGAAGATGCCCATAATTGACCAATCAGATGAGAGTATTTAGCCTAACAGGCTTAAGCCCGGTCCTGAAAAAATGGCCGCCCCCATAAGGATTGCATCTGTCAACTGTCAGATTTTGATGTAGGTGCACTTATTCCATGCACAGACGTTACATGGTCGAAGCTGTACAGTTGCTCAAATGTTTGGGCAACTATGGATGGTAAAGAAAAAGAACTTGCCTCAGTATTTTGACTGATAGTAACGAAGTTGTACCTGACATTGGGTTCCATCGTCAGTGCTACCAGAAGTACACAAACAGTAAGCGAATTGAATGGGGGGGCGAAGCGGAGGGACGCTGGATGTCTATGGTCATCTGAGGACCAACAAGGTGAATGTGAGGTGATTATTGTTTTTAAAGAATTGTGTTTAGCAGGGGTCCATAGAAATACCGGAACGCACAGTAATTACCAGAACATTACTAATATTGTAGATCTATTTGAGGAAGGGTTCTATGCTTTTCATGTAATCATGTTCATGCTTCAGAATATGGAGAGTGATAACTAGATAATTTTCCTAAAATATTAAATCAATTAAAGAAGAATAATTTTCCAGTTTTTCCTTGATGTCATTAATAAATGTACCGGTATTCAGATGTCTTTTTTCCACATAAAGTTTAGCTAAATTGTTCTTACCTTGATTAACCTAAATTTGAAAATGTAATAATGATATTCCCAAACAAGACCTGGTTTTAACGTCCTTGATAGAAAAGTCTTGGGAAAACATTGAGGCTAAAGAAGAGAATGCTGATATCAGCATTTTCACCTTTTGGCTCAATATTTCTGTGCTTTATTGTGGATGAATCATTTCTTTATCAACATCTCTTTTGTCGTTTGCAGTGGCTTTCAAATTGGAGCACCCTAAAATTTGTCGTTTTGGAAAGGGTTCAAGTTATAAGTTTCTCATTCAATATCTAGATAGGCAAAGGGACAACACACAACACCAATGGAATAATAATCCAGCGGGACACTGGTCAACAGCTAGAACTGTCCACTTCCATGTGTCGAGACCGGAAGCGCACTATTGAGGCACCAGCTGAGCCTGCTATGCATTATCAGGGTCAGAAGCGAAGAGGAAAAATTCAGTTTCAAGGTGAGATAATTTCACAAACTTTCCCATGAACGACATAGTGTTAGGGTGGTCTAATTGCAAAGAAGCTGCAGAGGACAAAATATATGTCGCTAAAGATTGGATTTGTGTACCATAAAGCCTAGAAATTATTGAGGCAAAAGGAGAAAATGCTGATTCTCAGCATTTCTTCTTTTGTTACAATTTCCTCCCAATCCTTTTCTCTTAGAAACGTAAGAATTAGGTCTTGTTTGGGTAAATAATCATATGAAAAATTAATGTTCTTTTCAAAATAAAGGTGAAAAATATAATCTTCTCAAAATCTTCTCAAAATATAATTCTTAAAGATCTAGTATTTATACTCTTATTTTAATGTCATTTAGCAGGTGTTCTTAGGTACTTATTACATATGTATTTTTAATTGCAGGTGAAAATCTGGATCTAAGTCGATGTCCGGAAGTTCATACAGAATTCATTGTCATGGACAGAGCATACTTCTTGGCAAAGTATTGTCAGGTTTGTGGTTGTCTTGACCCATTCCCAAACAAGATCTGGTTTGATGTGTTTATAAGAAAAGGCTTGGGAAAACATTGAGGCCAAAGAAGAAAACATTGACAATCGGCATTTTCTCCTTTTACCTCAATATTTTCTGTGCTATATTACATGTACATCCTTTGATGATCAATTTCCATTTTAACATCTGCATCAGCTTCCAAATTGGACCCCTAGTATTTTGTCGTTTGGGAAAGGGTTAAATTAAAAACTCACTTAGGTTCGTACTAAAAATAAAAAAAGAAATGGTCGAAAACACCGCAGCATAGATCAATTTAACTAAAGTTGTAACTATGTTGACTTTTGCTCTGCCACATAGATTTATCCCTTTCCCAAACAAGACCTAGTTTTGATTTCCCTTACAAAAAATGCTGGGGAAACATTGAGACTAAAGAAGAAATTGCTGACAATCAACATTTTCTCCTTTTGGCTCAAGATTTTCTGTGCTATATGGTACAGAAATGTCCTATTTAGTTATTTTAACCCTTTCCCAAACAGTAAAGTTTTAGGGTTGTCTGATTTGAAAGGAGTTGCTGACCACAAAATAGATTAAACTAAATGGAGAAAATATGTATGTTGTAGCCCAGAAAATATTGAGGCAAAAAGGGAAAGTGCTGGTGACATCACCAGCACTTTCTTCTTTTGCCTCAATGTTTTCACAAGCCTCACAACTTAGAGACGTCAATACCAAGTCTTGTTTGGGAAAGGGTAATGTTGTCTGGACCACCCTAAAATATTGACGTTTGGAAAAGGGCTAAGAAAGACTGTATGGTGTTTTATCCCTTTCCCAAACAAGACAGGGTTTTGACGTCACTGATAGAAAAGGCTTGTGAAAACATTGAGGTGAAAGAAGAAAATGCTGATGATCAGCATTTTCTTTTTCCTCTGTATTTTCTAAGCTATATTGTACACACATCCAATTTTTATCAATATTCATTTTGTCGACTGGAACAGCTTTTGAATTGGACTTCCATAAAATTTTGCCAGATGGGAAAGAGAGAATTTTTTAATATATATATATATCAGGATACACATGTATCTGTTAGTAATATACATTCACTTGTGCAGGACATTACCTTTGTTACCATTACACAACAATGTTGGTTATTTGCCCATAATTGACTCAAGTCCAACAGATAAGGCAACAGTACAAACAATTCTTGAGAAAAGTCTAGAGATTGCCCATGCCTTAAATCTTCAATCCATTGTGCTTGTCATGGACCAGGCAAATTATGCCAAAGCCCAGGAGATACTGTGGCAAGGTCCTCTTGCGTTCCGTGATTGAATTATTGTGAGATTGGGAAAATTTCATACTGCCTTGGCATTCCTGGGAGCAGTGGGGAAAAGGTTTCAAGATTCAGGACTTTCTGATATAATTATTGAGTCAGGAATGTGTATAGTATAGCATGAAAAATATTGAGACAAAAGGAGAAAATGCTGATTACCAGCGTTTTCTTCTTTTGTCTCAATGTTTTTCCTAGTGTTACCTATAAATAGAAACATCAAAAAGACCATTTTTTACCTTTGATGTAATTTGTTTTGTCGTCTGCAGCAGCTTTCAAATTGGACAACCCTTAATTTTGCTGTTTGGGAAAGGGTTAAAAACAAGTATTTGATGATTTAATGTTTCACTAAAATAATGTGAATTGCAGTCATAAATGGACGAGACAATTATGTCCCAGTCACCATCATTTTCCTGTCTTTCTGGTGTGTTGAAATATAATTAAAAACTATCTATTTAATTTTTCTTAATTTTGAGGATCTAAAATACTTTTGTTATCTTGTAAGATTATAAGTAAGCTAACAAGCATCTTCTTTCTGCCTTGTCATTTTCTCCACCTATGTTGGATGAACAGCTTTTGGCTTGGATTTCATGTTTGCGTTCGCACTCCTGCAAGAGATGCTTAATCCTTTCCAAAATAAAAAAAATGTGAGGTTGCACAATCTGAAAGATGCATCAAACGACAAAATGGATTTTGATGGCACTTTGTTGTGTTAAAGCACAGAAAATATTGAGGTAAAAGGAGAAAATGTCGATTATCAGCATTTATTTCTTATGTCTCAATGTTTTCCCAAGGCTTTTTAATGAAAAGTGTCAAATGCATGCCTTTTTGAAATGTGTTAAACTGCTTTTACCCCTTCCCAAACAACAAGTTTTATGTAGCTATGTAGCCTGGCTCCAAGGCCGTGAGAATGAATAAATGTATGTTTGAGTTTCAAAGGTACTGCACACTTGCAGGTATATCGAAATTCATTTGACCATAATACCTCCAAGCTAGTTAGAAACTCGCCACTGGTCCACATTTACAGAGCGAATGAGACTATTGAAAAATGACTTTGATATTGACTATATTTTACTCAAAGATCAGACTAGCGGGACGGCAGCCAGTCTCGTTACTATGATTCAAAAGCTGCTGCAGTGAAAAATATGGGTTGATAAAGAGTTGGTTTGTGAAATATAAAACCTAGAAAATATTGCTCAGGCAAAAGGAGAAAATGCTGATGATCAGCATTTTCTTCTTTTGTCTCAATGTTTTCCCAAGCCTTTTCTAATAAGGTCGTTAAAACCCGGTCTTGTCTGGGAAAGGGTTAAAGGAGTGTGTCACTAGAAACTTAGGCTGTATGGGTCTCAACCTAAGACCTGTCAATAACAGATCTAGGGCCGATATTTCATCTAAACGCATCTTTTGTTGCCACTTTGATTGACATTCTGTTTCATGAATATCAGACTGGTCCAAAATATAAATGTTGCAAAGGAACAAAATAAGTGCACAACAGAGCAGAAGATTTGTGTGCTATAATGTGTAAAATCTTGTTGGCAAAGGAGAAAATGCCTATTAGCCTACAGAAAATAGTTTCGTCATCACGTTTTACTAACCATACTGGGATGTCAAAACCTGGCATTACAGTCAAACAGTAGCTCGAACACCTTTTGGACTAACAAATTCGAGAAAAATATCAGCATTTTGACACATAAAGCCATTTATCCGAATTTATGTTATATCCGGATATAGGTACACTTTACCTAGTATTTCAAAGTCAAATTACTCTATATAGATAGACAACGGGTTCGGCCCATGACCTATTGGTATGAAAAATGTAAAAAGAAAGGGGGTGACTAAAATATGTTTCACTCCTGGGGTTCGAACCAGGGACCTCTAGAACACTAAGCAGACGCTCTAACCACTGAGCTAATCGGACTTCTGGTTACATACCCATCCAAATTGCCTTTTAATATATAGTTTTCATGTACATAATTTAAAACCGTTTTATCTCGGGTTGGCGTTGAGGTCATGTAAAACTTTTATTGCTAGAGTTAGAAATATACCGAAACCTATCTACTCTTCTAATGACCCTTCTTTGTTCACAAGATTAAAGAACTTTGTTCTTTACCTTTGTTAAAATATCAGCGCAATGGACGTCGCCATTACTGGTGTCTTCCTGACCCAATAACGCAGTATTAGGGACAGGTAAGCCAGACTATGTGTATGTGTAGCCAAAGTAGTAATTGACATTTTCGTAGTGGCGTAGGAAGGTTTGTAATATTGGGGGGGGGGGGGGGCAAACGTTCTAGTAAATGGAAAAATGGTTGTTTTATGAGGGGGCCATAGCGGGGGGGGGGGGTCAGGCCCCTTTTTCGAATTATTGGGGGGGCAGGCCCCCCTGGCCCCCCTCTTCCTACGCCTATGTTTCTGAACAGAGATTTTGCCACAACAGGTCATGTAAAATCGCCATTAGGCGTACAGAACACAATTTGTCATGTAGCACTAGGCGTACAGTCGGAAAAAATACACCAGTCTCATTCAAAAGCCGATATCTTTGTGTAACATACCATATTTGTGTAAACAACTGTTGCAAATCATAGCAGATAGGTTTAGCTACTAGATGATGCAAATTTAGGCTTTCAATATTGTGTAGATCGCGAAATTTTAGCCCATATTGTGCCAGTAAGCAGGACGATAAACAGCAAAAAACAGTGATTTGACATTTTGATACGAATTTACACACAAAATCCGTTGACATACTAGAAATCGTACTTACTTTAGGTAATGCCTATCTAATTCTCTCTTCAAAGTTGAAAACCCCGTCAAGAAAGATTGTTCCGATTTTTACTTATTTGCTTTTAAAATTCCAAACCATCAGCTTGTTTACCACCACCAGTGATATTTTGCGTACAGTTAGATGCAACTTCCGATACACGCGACTGTTCGCTTTTACACTGTGAATAACACCTGTACATTTACTTTCATGAATACGTTATGCTTGATAAAACACAATTATAAGAAGCAGGAAGTTGAAGTTACCTCTACCTAACAAAGTGTTTTTCTTAACGTTTTATCATTCTAACGCAAATACTGGAGTTACGATAGTGCTATGGGACGCTAGACATTTCGAATAAGACGATATTTTCATTAATAGATAGTTTAACGCTACGTCCATATCGTTCGATTGACCTCTGGATGCCATTTAGCGCATGCGCAAGCATAGACTAGTTTACGTTGAGGCCGATGTGTATCGGGACAATGTTTATAGGGACAATGTTAATCGTTACGATGCTTGTATCTACGAGTACAAGTGATGGCACAATTGATCCGTGTGCGGGGACGGGTGGATGTACGTGTATTAATGGAATCGAAGGGGTAGAATTATATTGCACAATTTTTTCAAAATCAAACGTTCGACTTTCAGTCAGTTGACTTGAATAATATTTCTTTTGTGAGAATCTATGGAGAGAATGTCCGGTTCAACGAGAATGAATTCCAAACTGTCTACTACACGATACAACTGTTGACGATAGAAGGAAGCAATGTCAGAAATAAACTCACAAAGAATTTTCTGTCACAGTTTCCAAACGTGGAAGAACTTGTTATAAGAAACTGCAGTTTAGTAGACATAGAAGTTGGTGCTTTTAGCGGTCATGAGAATTTACAAGTTCTTGATGTTTCAAAGAATTGAAACATTGCATTTGACATGGTTGAAAAAGGATTGGAACACTTGAACTCTCCAAAATTACGTGTGCTCAATCTCAGCTTAATTCATAATCCCGTTGAGACAGTATCACTTCCAACTGGACGTATATCATTCAACCTGTTCAAAGCCCTAGCTAATACCACTTTGGAAGTTCTTGATGTCAGCTGGACGAGGCTTTACCGTTTCGAAGCATCGGCGTTATACATTCCTCGATTAAAGAGTTTCAACTTTTCGGGAACGGCATTGACGGGCACATTTGACTGTTTTTCAACGTTTCTAGTAACAGGAAACATAAGTGAAGTTATATTTGACCACTGGCCAATTGCTGGAATAACATTTACTCTACCTGTATATACAAAGCCCAGATATAAATATTCGATAGTAGAAAAATGTGTTGGCACTTCAATAATTACAGAGCAAGGTTGTTATAGATTTTCCGAAAGCATAAAAACTGTTCAGGCACAGAATTCGAGATTAGGTACATTTTATATCGACCTTTCAAGTCCAGTTTGCTTGGATGCAAAAGGTCTCGTGAACTTGTTGTTATCTGGAGTGGAAGTTTCCAAGCAATTCGCCCCAATAACAGGAACAACTAATCTAAAAGTGTTTGATTTATCACACCCTAAATTTTTACACAACCGGCCTTACTTTCCTGCTGTGCATGAATCCTTTTTTAAGTCGATGCCTCTCCTTGAGGTAGTTTTGCTTCCAGGTAATCGTCTAAATGCAATGAACGTATCGCAGCTACAACATTTACTTGCGAACAATTCTAAACTTAAGGTTATTGATATATCAAGCAACAGCCTAAATAGCCTTCCCCTGGGTATGTTTAAAGGCATCACGTCCTTGAAACGTCTTAATTTATCTCAAAATGAACTTTCAACAATTGATTTCGAAATGGACAATTTAGAACTTTTGGAAGTGTTAGACTTATCATACAATAAAATTAAAGTTCTTTCAGAATTTATAACGGAACAAATTGATAACTTCTTGTATTCGTCAAAAATTTATCTCGAAAAAAATACGTTTGATTGCGATTGCACCATATATAATATTATCTCTCTAAATATAACTTTCCTGTCTATGTCTTGCGATGGAGAATCCGGTGTTGTAAATATTTTCAAAAATGAGACGATGTCGCAATCACCTCTTATGGAATGTATGGACGACTCGATTACAAGAACAGTGCTGTCAACGCCTGTGATAATCGTGATCGTTGTAGTTTCTGTTTGTTTCTTAGTAGTTTTAGTAGTAGGATTTTTATTATACAGACAAAAACTCATACAAAGGACAAGAAACCCATTAGTTTATTTCTATAATGAAGCAAAGCCTAACACTATAGAAAGAACCCCAAGATTTAAAGCTTTCCTTGCATTTTCACACAGCGACGAGCGTATAGTGTTTGGAGAAATCGTGCCAAAATTGGAATAATCTTTAAAGAATTTGTACCCTAATGAAAGAGACGATCTACTTTGTATTTATGACAAACATTTCCTACCAGGAGTATCGATAGATGAAGTTTGTGAGCAGGCTGTTTTGAATAGTCATGTCATTGTTGCAATCATTTCAAAAAGATTTATGAACAGTTGCTGGTGCAATTTTGAAATCAAACGTGCGTATGAATCAAGTATAAATGTAATTCCGTTGTACCTCGAAGAATGCGAACCTCATGAATATAAGGGTATATTTAAAGCTATGTTTGATGAAACAATACGGTTAAGGTGGCCACATGATGGTAAAGGCAAGGAAAAAGATGTCATCATTAAAAAGATAGCTGATGCTATATTCGTACACGTGAAAAGTCAGAACGCTTAAAAACTGAAGTGATGCGAGCATTTATAGTGGTCCCGCAATCTACGACTTCCCAACAAACAATAAAGACCATACACGTTTACTAGTATTAGGTTATACTGGTCATTGGCAATGGTCGATGATAATCAGGAATGTTATGTAATATGGACGAGATGATTTGCACGTGTGTCTCTATCATATACTTAGTACATTTAAAAATTTTCAAAGCCTTAAATCAAGATGTTATAAGATATTAAAAGATGGAAATATTTGTTATGAATCTCCCATATTTTGAAACGTGAATAGAAAAGATTAAAGTAAGCAAATCTGGAAGATTTTACGGCGCCATAGCCAAAGCGTTAAACACGTTGTCGCTGCGCAAAGTTGATGCACGTGAAACTCGAGTTACATTTCAACATGCTTATAAAGTTTGTCTATAGGGACACTATAATAACAAGTTTTATCGAAAGATTCTCAATTCTATTAGTATGCCTCGTCTTCTTAAGGATGTGAGGAACCAAGGTATTGGAACGCATTTGCTTGGTTTTTCAAATTCGGACCTTTCACGGCGCGTAAGATGCCGTCACGACTAGTGAAACGATGGCCAGGCCACATACTGTGGTTCACACTACTGGCCAGCGTTGTTTTCTGTACCCTTTAGAACATGATTTGAATGGACTAAAGAGACGCGTGTATTCACGTACCCCGTCACCCAGAACGTTGAAACAACTTCGTATTGCTGTTATTCAAGAGTGGAACAAAATGCCATAAGAGGTCGCTTTGCGAGAAAAGTCCTTTTATGCGAGGAAGATGCAGGGCTTTAATTCAAGCTTTAGATGGGCACCCTCGATATTTATTGATTTGACCCCTCTCAATTTAAAATAATCAAATTTTATTACGATGTGTATTTAAAACATTGTCTACCTTTTGAATTTCATGGAATTAGATAAATCAACAAAAATGAATTCGCATAATGTTCATACAGAGGTACCTGTGCGGAATTAAATGTACTCAGTATAATATGTTTTTATAGGTTAAACATTTGCTTATATAAACTTCACTTTACCACTGGTGGTGAACTCGGCCAAAGCGTGGGACGTTTTTTCGCGATCATAGTATTCCGTCAGTGTGGTTATAAAATATCGTAACTACGGCTTCGATAAATACATATCGGTAAACCCGGTCTATTTTTAGAACAAATTCATTGTTATTAGAAAAACTATTCAATCAGATCTTTAAACTCACTTTTAAACGCAAAATATCTGTACCTTGTTGTAGCGAAAAACGTCCCTCGCTTTGGCCGAGTTCACCACCAGTGTTTACATAAAAGATAATATAGTGGTCCAGCGATTTACTGACTCCTGCCAAACAAAATAGAACAAACCCATTTACTGATGGCGATGAATTTAGTGCTAAAAATAGTTTGTGGTTACTGCTATATTTTGATTTTTTTATAACAACACATACGAAAAACTATTGTTTGTCCGAAATTACCTCACAATTAATCTGATAAAATCGTTTTCTGTTACAGATTTTATGCTACTAGTCAGAACGAGATCATATCGATTACAATCAGTATTGAAATGATTTGCACATGCATCTCTATATTTATATGTTTTATAGATTAAAGATTCGTTTATAAACATCAGTTTATCTTTCGACCACTGTATAGTGTTCCCACGATTTTCAGATTCCCGGCAAACAATATAAAATATATCAATTTACTAATCATAGGTTATACAGATCAAAACGAAACTATATCGATGATAATCAGTATTTTGATGTAATATTGACGAGACGATTGGCACGTGCGTCTCTACAGTAACGTGTTTTTATATACTGATGTCAAATAGAAACGCCTCAGCCCTAATAAATGTCCGATTATTCAGTAAATCTGATTTGAAATTATAAATACTGATTTCCATCTGTAAATTTGATTATCTGTTGTTGAAAAGTGATGATAAAGAAATTAACAAATTGTTACAATTTACAAAAATGGCACATTTAAACAGATAGGTATCAGAATATCCATTTGAAAAGCAGTAGCGCGTGGTTCAAACTTTACTTGCGACGATAAAAGATACTGTAAAACGTCTTATTTGGTGACCACAGTCAGTGAATACAAAACCCGACGTCGATTTCAACGTCTCAAGCCTGAAACGCATATGACGTTAACGTCAGACGGCTTCTTGTATAACGGCCGTTACATGAGGTCTATCTGACTTTGGCCGATTGGCAAATGTTTCTGTAACTCGTACTCGTCGACCAAGATGCCTAATCGTGCTGTGCAAGACGTCAAAACGTCAGGCGGCTTGTTCTTGATTTTCCCGTATTCGAAAATGGCTAATCTACGAGCTCTATTTTCCAAGCAGTGTGTCTATTTCAAACGTTACTTGCAACAACAACAGTTGCCAGAAAAACACTTATTTGGCCACCACATTTACCGACTATTCGACAGAACGTCGATCAAAACGTCACAAACCTGAAACGTCCATGACGTTAACGTGGAGAATTATCTTGCTTTACAGGCGTTACGTGAGGTCTAGTTGAGCGTGGCCGATCAATAAACGTTTGCAGAATTCTAATGCGTCGATCAAGACACCGAATCGAGAAACACAATATGTTAAACTGTCTCGCGGCTTGTTTGTGCATTCGTCGCATTCAAAAATGGCTACATTACGAGCTCCTTTTTCAGAATTTAGTCTTGGAATCCTCCAATTCGGATGTTTCATAAGAAAATCTTTGAAATCGTGATTGCCTATCTACTAACACATGTCACTGTGTAAAATGTGACAAATTTCATCACACGATGTACATACACGAAGCGCACGTAGAAAACGTGACCAGTCACCGGGAATGGACATGTTAGTGGATAGAAACGCATATTTTTTCATTTGCCGTAATTGTCGGTCAAAATGATGATATACAGTATACATTTCAACAACATTGTTATAAGCATAAGGAAAATAACGACAGATTTCATTGGAGCGTTTTTATTTGACGTCAGTATAGGTTAAAGGTTTGCTTATAAACATCACATTAGCGTTGGACACCTGTACATAATTATCAACCAACCATTTCCCCATAAACACTTGCCTTTCACGTCTGTTATCAATAATACTTTAAAAAGCGCTGCAAGAAAAGAAAACAACGATTGTCCGCATTTCTGTTGTTTCTTCAGTGCTTTTCTTGTCATAAATACAGATATTTTTTAAACATTTGGTATCATAATTTTTGTCGTCTGTAACTCCTCCCTAATTAGAAAGATGCGTGTCGTTTGTAAAAGATGTTAAAAACAAACTTTTATTACCAAAATTAATTTTTATTTAAAAAAGTATTATAGGAACCTTTATATTCCTTTTCAAATGTGAAATGTACACTTGTACTTTAATATAATTTGTAAAATAAAATAGACTCTTGAAACTTTATATCATATGGGAAATTATAATTATATAAGATGTACTCAGTTCCACATTTTATGTACTTATTTTTGTGTTATTTCTCCAATCTGTTTTCACTAAAACTAACAATATTTGCCATCATGTTGTAGTGAGGAGTTGAAAACGTGTCAGACATGAACACATCTTGTGAAAGTGACAGTTTATGTTTGTTGTTCTAAGTTGACGTGAACATGGAGATTTCATAAAGATAAAAGTTGCAAGAGTGCAAACGTTACTTTTGAGTAAAATTAAATATGTTTACATTTTCTCTAAGCTGCAATGTGATAGCAAGGATTTTTTAGTGTCTGTGAAATTGAGAGGAGAATTGATTGATACCGTCCAAATACACGGTGGATTATCATGTGATGCAACAATTTCAGATAATCTTCATTAATTTTCATAATACATGTACGATTTTAATTCGATTTGAATAAGAGAGAGACAGGCGTCACGCGTTACATGTAGATCGACGTAATATATTTTCGAAAAATCAGCTGATTAAAGTGTTATTGAAGAACAACCAAAATTTTGGTTGATCTTTAATAACTTTTTTATCAATTGATTTTTAAAAAAAGTCCACCATGTCCAGCTTATTAAGGACATTTTTTTCCAAATTTCTCTGCTTCAAACCGAATTCAGATTAGTCACGTATTACCAAAAATATTGATGATTTTCTGAAATTCCGATTTACGTGATTATCCACCGTGAATTAGTTATATCTTTATACAACTACGTTTTTTCTTGATCAGACAGATACAATTATAGTTCAGTCATTACATATTACAATCGAACATGTTCACACATTTTACGTCTGTAGACAAGGGAAAGTGTTCTGAATTTTAGATACAAATTTGCATGCAACATAACATTGCTTTGGTTTTGACTTTGGTCAGCATAAAATTATGAACAGAACAGACATTTTATTACTTGACAAATACATAAAGGGCATAGCCACACGGCAGTGCATAAAACACACAGTAATAATATGGTCACAGGAGAATGATATACATCAACAAAATACGAAACTACATGTATATGTCATTCTAAAGACTTTTAATTGTTATTTAGCGACAGTTACTTACTTTATCGTGCTCAACCATTTCCCGTAGAGCTCATAATATTATGTGGCTTCGATGTTCGTTCCAAATAGAAAAAGAAGAAATTGCTGATAACTATTTTTAGTCCTAATGATTCAACATTTGAGCACTAATTCGCTTTATTTTAGACCATTTGCCTATTTTCGGACAGCAGCATTTATTAACTGAAAAAGTCAAAAGTTGTTTATTAACATCTTTCCAGAAATTATTTGATATACCTACTGTTTAATTATTTTTATTTATATAATAGAAAAGATTTGGTGAAAAAATGCAGTTTTAAAATTAGAGCAGAATATTTTTGTCGTCTGTTAAAGGGTTAATGATATCAATATTTAGACATGAAATTCCATAAACTATTTTTAAGCTTTATTTAACACAATTATTCAATCGAAACAAGCAGTGCATATGAGCATGTATATTGACACCGAGTAATTGTAAAATTGTGAATATAGAGAAAAAAAAAAGAAATGCGTAAAGCTTTGATTCATTATACGTTCAAAATTAAACGAGAATCGTTACAATTTGTGTCGTTAATCAAAACAACTGTAACGATTTTCGTTTGATTTGGGTCGTATTATAGTTTTTACCTACCATATATGCCATTGCTACATGAGAGGCAGTGGGTAAACAAGGATCTGAGCAATAACCTGGAAAAAATACTTTGAGAACATGGTTCCATATAACAGCCTGTGTATTCACACAGTCTGATCAAGAACCATTCTGTTTTGAAACAGCTTCTTTGTGACCTGTAGCAACCGTTAGAGAACAGCATGCGTCCTAGTCAGACTTTTTTTAGGCTACATGAAAGCACAGGCTGATCCTGAAACATGGTCTTCTGGTTTGCTTAAAAGGCCTTGGTAACATACACAATTTCACGTCCATATCAAGGCCAGAGCACGTATAAACAGGGACATGCAGTACAATTTTGGACGCGATGCATTGTACTTAAGAATTTAATGGATCTTGTTCTGACAAAATTCTTCTCGTTGACTTTCCTGGACTTAGATATGCAGTCTCATTCAAAACTGAGATTTTTTCAGCGTTGCAGGATGTTTTCGGTCTTTGGCTTTTATGTTCATCAACATATGACTAAGATCGGTCAAATGTATCCATTATTGAGTAGATGAGTTTTTTTCATGGTGGACCTTCTGTTTTGAATTAAGATTGAATCTTTCTTTGAAAACATATTGAAGATTTAGATTAGTGATATCCTTTACATCACTTATGCACCTGGGTGAAGAGGAGTAACGTAGGATTTCTTTTTTGCTTAGAAAAAATTCTACTGCACTGGCGCGATTTGATTTGACAATACCTGACGAGTCGCGTCGTACCACTAGACCACGGCGCCACATACAGGAAATTTAATTGATTTTTGGTTTATAATTCACACTTTTTAGATCGAGCTCGATAAGAGTTCAAGAAAGCTCACGTTTGTTAAGTCGAAACCTACACTTTTTTAGATCATATTTAAAATCCATATACAACATGTACATATTATACCAAATGGAAAAGAAAGTCACGTAACACAACACTTCCTTGATAGTCAATGATTTTGTTGATACTAGACATGCTTTTTTTTATCCGTGACTGCTAGCATTTACGAGTTTCCCCATGGATTCTTCTTAAGTTTTTACATAACATGTAACCTCGTCAATTTCCGTTGTCATTATACGGCGAATATACGTGAAGTGTTGGTACAAAAAATGGAGGATGCAATACCTTAATCTATTTAATCTATAAATGCATCAGAGAAATTGATCTGCTTTAAATTTAATAAAGGCTACGTTTCCCATTTGCGTGAAAAACCGAGTATTTTTATATCCATGGTAAAAAACATTGAAAGTCATTTTCAGAAAATGGGTACAATTACAGAAAATACCAGTCGCCGCACGATGCACTTATACATTTTTTACCGTTGAGTCAGTATTGAGTCGTATCTATTTTTGTACTATGTTGTCCGTTTATGCGTACAATGAGTACAATAAATGTTAAAAAGTATGATTCTTTGGGAAGTTTCAGCTTTAGTTGGTTGCTAGGGTTGGTGAAATTTGTATGTCGCCGGGTCCATTTTCGACACAGGAAGTAGTGCTGTTTTTATATGTTCGCACAGTCAAATACATGTATAAGTTGTCGCCAATTTCAGCTAATGTCCGTAACGTCAATTTAATTTTGCTGTTCTTGGATCTTGGAATTTAGTAAACTGCTTAAAAATGTTTGTATTCTGTAAAATGTAGTGTAAAATTTGTGACAATGTGCACTTTTCTTACTAATTTTGTAAAAAATAGACATTTTATTTAATAATCAGTAAGTTTCGTTAGTTTGTCACAGAAAACATTCTAATATCCGTCATGAGGATTTTTGGAAAGACCATCTCATGAATAAGCAAACAAAGCCACAAAAACGACAATTTTTCTGCGTTTTCGCACTTTAGTTTGAATTGTATTAAAATGTTTTTAAACTCCCGTAACAACTAATTTCCATAAAGGTACACTTTTCGTCCCATAGCCTCCTTTCACGTGGGTCATTAAATAAATAGTGAGACTGTTCGTATTGCAGAAATATTTTGACTTATATTCTTTCAATGTTCTATATTACTTCAACATAAGATATTCCCTTTTTGATGACAAAGTTCAATCAGAGGGAAAGTTTTCTAATTTCGGTTGCTCGGTCCCAGAGATAATGCGTCCCATATGATTGGCCGCGTCTACTTCCAATGCGCTTAAATATTCAAAACGCACACAATGCAATGAGTTTTTCACTTAGAACAATGATGAAAGTCTTGAAGACTGACATGTAGGTGCAGAACATTTTGATGTTACGGTTTAATATTCCAATTATAAAGCGTCAAAAGTGACGTAACCCTACTTGACTAGCGACGGGCGACATTGTCATTAAGAATAGATGTCGACTGTCCATATAGCTTTTGGCACTTCTTGTAAAAGACAGGTCCCGAGACAGCCATTTGAAATATATAATACTCTGCATTTATTGTTTTTTCAGATAAGACCCATTTACAGGTATTTATGCGCTGAATTTTTCTTCAGTTTTCGATTCTGTTTACCGACTGAAGATGGGTTGCTTCTGAACATTAATTTTTTCGCCCATGAACTCTGCAACCCACCAGAAAACAGCTGTCTATGACAAAGCTTTGTCCAAAAAATCTTTTAGAGAGGTTTGAAATGTCTCCGTCCCAGTATTGATTTAAAATTACGCATTTTTCATACAAGCGGTTTTTTGACTACCGCCAAACCGCATGAGACTCGTCAACGTTACCATTGTCTGTGTCGCAGGAAGTGATGTCATTTATATGACGTAATAACTTAACAACTGTTGGCGCAATTTTTCTATAGTTAATATGTTGGGCCATGTAAGTGACAAGCTTCGTTAAATTCTGTCGGATAGTTCTTGAGATATGACAACAGTCTCAATTATTATTGGATCACCCTGGTATTTTTTTAATCTTACATGTTGCATACTGTTAGCGATCATCATAAAGTACTGTATGTATTTTCGTTATTGTTTGTCAGATATTTCTTTTCATTCAAAATTAACAAACCTCATAATATACTCAATTCCAAAAGAAAGTGTGCTCTTTTAAATTTTGAATATCACGAAAGGTATACAGCCTACAGTCGGGAAATTTTGTACAACACGTCTCAAGAATAGTGATAAACGATCTATTGATGAAACGATCACATATCACTCACGCATTTTCGGCTTGGTGGCGTTTTATTATTTTGGGTGTTTTACTTGTGCTTTACGTGCCGGATGAGTTATTGATCTGAAATAAAATTCACTTCAACCATTCTGGCACACCTTAGCATAAAATCATATTTCTATTACATTTACACTTAATGCACGAGCCTGAAACGAATTTCAATTAACGTCGGTGAACAAGACCGAACCCGATGAAAATAAAACCTCTCAACAAATCTCAATATGTACGATATTTCTGTTCTTATAGCAAGAGTCCATTTGTACGGCATCCTAAAGGCATATACATTTTTTTGCAAAACTTTCAACGACAATTTATTTGACTACTAATGTAGCAATGACTTATTTTGACGCACACGTAACGTCTACACGAAATCAAACTTTTGCGCGGAAATGGCTTTGAAGGCCTGGTCAAACCCTACAACTGCATAACGGCATATAAGCGTATAGTAGTCATGTGATCACACAATGATGTCATTATATAGGGTAAGGAGGGGCAAAACGCCCCCCTTAAGGAAAGAGCGCTGTAGCACAAAACAAACAAAGTATAATGTAAATGTTTCAACGTGAAATTAAACTTTGCCCTTTGTCCCAAACGTCTATACACAAAACAGCTTTGTCATTTGATTTAAAAAATGACTGTCGTTAATACAATTTTTCTCGAAATTTGGCCTTTAGGCCCCACCCTCGGGGCAAAACGCCTTTGGGGGTGGGGCATGAAGCCCACCACTGGGCTTTATGCCCCATATGAAAAATAAAAAAAATATTTTGAAAATATTTCGGGGAAAATAGGAATATAATTAGTTTGTAATTAATATACTAGGAAAAATATATTTTGGATGGGTTTTATAATATTTTCAACATTTTTTATCAAGCGTAAAGGCTAGATTTGGGCATAATTTACTTGTCTATAAAAGTGGTTACGTGTTACTGTCCTTTGTCTGCGGCATCTTCATATCAGTCAAATTAAAACATACTGATGTTATGTTCTTTATAAGGCCCCTTTAAAGTAGACTAAAAGGTCTTATTGTCTCATTTTAACACAAAATCGACGTTTCATGGGCGTTTTGCCCCACATGGATCCATCAGGTGACATAAAAGTTTGATATATTCGCGAAAAGTCGGCCTTTTTTGCCAGTTTTTTCTTTTGTAGACAACGAAATGTAAATGGTTTCGTCATATGTACCAACCTTAGTCATTCTTCGAGTTTAAAGGAACATTTTAGTACTTCTGAATACCTACTTATCCATAAAAGGGACAAAACGCCCACTATTTATCCCTTGGAAGGGGCAAAACGCCCAGTCTGGGCGTTTTGCCCCAAAGCAGCATAGGCGTTTTGCCCCAAAGGGGGTGGGTGATTTAATTTGGCAAAAGAAAAAAAATGTGTTGATATTTTTTTCTTTTTATCTTTTTGTGTAGGCGACCAATTGGACATATAAATATAAAATGCATTTTGGTTGATTGAATACTCGGACTGAAATAAGATACACAAGAAAACCCATTACCCAAATATTAGATCAAACATATGCAAAATAAACAATTATTCGCATACTGATAATTGAATGATGTTTAGATGTAAAAATTTCATGGGCATCTTTCTAAAAGAATACTTCAAGTGTAAAATCAAGACAAATATCAATTGACATAATGAGTGACGAAATAATAGGGGTGGGCGTTTGACCCCACCTGGGCGTTTTGCCCCTCCTTACCCTACGTCACAAGTTGTGACGTATCTAATCGTTCCCAGCTTGATCGCTCGCTAGTGAGGACATGATTTTATGCTCTGTGTAATGGAAGAAATATTGGACGATTTTATTGACTGTGTGAACAGGAGATTCGCCGCATTGGAGGCGAATATTGATGGATTAAATCGTGATCGTTCGGAGGAACAACAAAGGGCATCTAGGGGCCCGCATTTAGCTCAGGACTTTGAGCCAATTGACAGCCACACCGAAAACAGCCACGTGGCTTCCAGCTCCGTGCCGATTGCCGGCGCCACTGGAACGGCAAATCCGGATATTCAAGGGGAATATCAGTCGATTAGGGACGCTCTAGCCAGAATCCAGTTACCAGCGGATCTTCGATTGAATGATTCCCGTCAGGGAATGTACAATGTGATCGCAAAATGTGGACGGTATAACGAAACACTGTTGAAGTTTTTAACTACGCTCGAACCGGCCAAGCCAATTTCACAGGACGCTCTGGATCAGTTATTTGTGATTACAAAGGCTCAGGGGCGTTATCTACAGGACGATTATGTGTCATTAGTTCTCAATTTGACAATAACACTTCGAAAATATTTCGAGCTCTTCAGAAGAATACGTCTGGTTTGAACCCATCGGCGCTCGACACACTTCGATCGGCTGCATCACTTGCTGCAGTCGCACGGCCAGCTCCTCTTCCAGATGGGAAGTTGTAAGAGGTGCAAATCTCAACACTAACAACACCATAATAATCTGACTACGTGTGTGCAGTATTATCGATTCTTTTTGCATCTGTTTTGATGCACATTTCTCTTAAGGTTTTATCTGAAATGTGGCATCACTTTTTCTCCCTGAACTGAGCATATTATTTTAAGTCATTGTTTCCGATAACAACTGAACTTCGTTCCAGAGGATGTAATTGCAATTTATGAAAATGTTTGTTTAATAAGTCCAAGAATATGATTGGTTTTATATTCGGTAAAATGGGTTGTGGCTATTTCAATTTGAGAGAAATTTCAAATAATAATTTTGAATTCTAATTTCCATAACGAAATATTGCTAAATGTCTTTTACACCAATTCCGATTAAAAAAAGCCGTATTTCATAGTTTTATATATGCGCTTTGTATTTATTTTATTCCGTGGTTTTCTTTAATGGCAAGCAAGAGCCTATTTTTCTGCTTTAAGGTAGAACCGGATACTTTTAAAACTTTAAGCTACGGTCATAAATTATATATCTTTGGAAACTAGAAGCAATTTCTGGTTCAAATCCGATATTTATTTCCTCGTTGATGTCGTGACGACGTTACCACGACGACGTCAACATAGGCACCTCGCACGTTTTTTACGTCGAATTTCTATAGCCCGGAAATGCACAAAATGGCGTTTAAGTCGGGCAATTTCAACGTCACAACAATGAAAGTTACATTGATGGAAAGATTTTTTCAAACCTAATAAAATGATACAAGAATCAATTATTTCGGACCGACGACGCAGAAATAAACGACGAACTTTCATCTTTTTTCCACGTCAGATTTCGAGGAAAAACTAACTTTAGAGCAAAATTTCGTAAAATTGGCCAGAACGATTTTTGCCATTTTTCATTATATTACTGCACGACCATATTGTAAGCATTTGGCAAGAAATCAGAAAAAAATCACCGTACCGATTTTTAATAAAACATATTCAAATATTGTTGGTATGCGTCAAAGTTATGCAGTCGGGCGTCGGCAAATTTCGACGAAAAATCACTTTATGAAGGAATTTTGTGAAATTTGCCACCGTGATTTTATGTCATTTTATTTTTTATCCATATCGCATGTGAAATGCAAAAAAAAAAAATCAGAAAAGTTTATTGTATAGTTTTTTAATACAACGTGTTTGAATGTTTTAGGTATAAATCAAAATTTACACAGTCGGACGTCGACGTCGAAACTACGTAGGCTACGTTGATGAGCAATAAGGATGAACACACGCCAGGATTTCAAACGGCTCCACGAGAAAAAAAAAACTTATGCAAATGCATTTAAAGGGAATTCGTGTATTTCATGCCATAAAAAATATCGAAATAAAAAACAGAAATTGTGACTGCCGCTATTTTCTCTAAACGTTTTCTCAAACAATTTTGGTCGGAACGTTAAAATCACATCGTAATTAGATAGTCAATTGTAACAATTGGGTTGAAGTAAAAACATCTATAAATTCTGACTGTGCATATATGATATCTGTGCATATATGATAGAGTCTTTGTTTATTTTTCATCGATGACAACGTTTTGCATTTACTACTGCGATTTTGATATGAAATGAAATGAAACAAAAAGTATCTGATAGAAATTGATGCAATGCGAAAGACGTTATTTTTTGATATTGCGATGTTATGTAAATTCGCATTAATTTTTATTTATTTTATTCATTTTATTATTTGTACATTTTCTATTTAGCCACATCATGCGAACAGAAGTGGTTTTATTAGATTGGGCTATTTATTGTAAAACCAGTTTTTCACTCCAGACATCACTCCAGACACTACGTTCTAACCCTAACCCGCTGAGCTATGTGTTCAAGCCAAACTATGTTATTTCAAACACCACAGAAACATCCTTTATCAGTCAATATCTTCAAAGTTTTTCATCTCTTTCACTTTTGCGACAAATAAGGAGAGGGTTAATAATTACATTTGATGAAATTTTCCCTTTAATTAAATACCTATTAGTATTTTCAGCGTTTTTACAATCTTATCCGTGGAGTAAAGAGCTTGAAAGCAAAAAAGTGTAACTCTCAGATAAATTCCATATAGTTACAATATTACTGCTCTGACTTTCAATGGTCGTTTACCAGTGAATGCATTGCCAGGTGTTTAACTGGGTCACTGTTTGACACTGCCACTGTAGCCCACTGCCACCTTAGCCCATTCACTAGATACAATGTGTGCGCTTTACCCATTCCTATATTCTGACACCTTTAGGTTCCCATAAAATATTATGTGTTCGGAAAACATGGTAGAAAATGAAGAAATGGTTGTGAAAAGCTAGTTCTTCATTTCCCACAACATTTTCTGCTCAGAAAGACCAAACAAAGTAACGATTTATTTGCTTGAAATTGGGTTAAGGATTTATTCTGCATTGATCGCTTTATCTTTATTGTTTTTTTAACTCAGTGTGTTAAAGGCTCTTCCAAACGACAATATCTTAGAGTGGTTCAAATTAGAAAGAGTTGCAGACGACGAAACGGGTGACGATAAAGATGAAATCATGTTATGTACAATGAAGCACAGAAAACATTGGGACAAAGGAGAAATTTCCGGTTATCTTTATATGTTCCATATTATTTGCTTCACATCAATGTCTTGTTTGGAAAAGGACGAATGGTTCGAGGCTATAGAGTATAAACACTGTGATTTTAAATTATGTTAATCAAAGTAAAATCATCGTCTTAGTTTTGCCGTTTTGTAGAATTTTAACATTTTTACCACATATACTGTTCTTAGACTGATCATTTGATCCAATGAACAAGTGCATTCTATTTAATCGAAATATGTTTGCAGACCGAGTTGCAGATCAGAGATCAGTTAGGATAAGCCCCTATAATGGGTCCGTACTTGGTATTATTCTGATTGGCTAAGAATAAGAATAATTCAACATGTTGATTTAATGTAAAATCCGGTAAAGTGTAACATATCCTTTTCCCAAACAGCCTCACCTTTTGGATTCACCTGGATGGTGTACATACAACTTGTTTTTATCACCTATGCACGTTTGCCTACACATTGATTAACCATTTTCCAAACGATGACGCCTTTTTACTCGCTTCATAGAAAATGCTTAAAAAAACCATCGAATAGAGAATGGGGCAATTTTGAAAATCAGCATATTGTCCTTTTGTCACAATATCAATTTCTCAGTGATGCCCAATCTACAGTGCTGACAGCACTTTGATTATTCTATGACATTTTTTACTGTTGGATACCAATATTTTCCGCATATTCTTTTTCGAAAGTATCATATCAATCCCGTTTACGTTGTCCCCTCGAAAAGGCTTTCTTGAGCGGGTCGACTGTTATCCCGATTCTGTACTTCTTAGACAATAGAGATTTACTTTGGCTGTCCGACTAATTGAGTACACAGAAGTGGTTTCCTTGAGCAGTTTGAAAACCCCGGTGCGTCTACATCCTTGTTGCTCGTCAACGTACGTAGTTACAATCGACGTCGACGTCCAACTGTGCAAATTTTGATTGATACCTGATATATTCAAACACGTTTTATTAAAAAACGATAAAGTACACTTTACTGATTTTTTTGCATAACACCTACAATATGGGTGTAAAATGAACTAATGTAAAGTCCTTCTAATCAATTTTACGAAAATCCGTCGTAAAGTGCTTTTTTCGTCGAAATTTGCCGACGTCCGACTCCATAACTTTGACGCATACCAACAATATTTGAATATGTTTTATTAAAAATCGGTACGGTGATTTTTTCTGATTTCTTGCCAAATGCTTACAATATGAGCGTGTAATATAATAATGAAAAATGGCAAAAATCGTTCTGGCCAATTTTACGAAATTCTGCTCTAAAGTTAGTTTTTCCTCGAAATCTGACGTGGAAAAAAGATGAAAGTTCGTCGTTTATTTCTGCGTCGTCAGTCCGAAATATTTGATTTTTGTATCATCTTATTACGTTTAAAAAGTTCTTTCCATCTATGTAATTTTCATTGTCGTGACGTTGAAATTGCCCGACCAAAACGCCATTTTGTGCATTTCCGGGCCACAGAAATTCGACGTAAAAAACGTGCGAGGTGCCTATGTTGACGTCGTCGTGGTAACGTCGTCATGACATCAACGAGGAAATAAACATCGGATTTGAACCAGAAATAGCTTCTAGTTTCCAAATATATCAAATTTATGACCGTAGCTTTAAGTTTTAAAAGTATCCGGTTCTACCTTAAAGCTTTTTTAGCAATTGATATTGTTTTCATTTTTTTGATATCCATAACGGAATATGCATTCAAGTTGTCTTATGATTTTTCTCAAAGATGGCATACGTGGTTGGGTCAAAATTCCAGGATAGCATCTACGATAGACAGAAAACGATGTAAACCAAGATTTTTAACAATTGCTAAGACTTGAAATTTTATCTTTTTTCTTCGTAATTGTACCCATTTTCTGAGAATGTCTGTGATATTAAAGTAATACCTGGGTAATGGGAAATGTAACCAGTTATGGAACGAAATCTGTATAGTACGAATAGACGATTCCAAGGAAAGTAATTTTCGTTGCTCTCAGATTTTTAATATTTGACTTCTGTTGTTTTTTGCCTACTCTTCATAAAGTTTAGACACATTTTCACAAAAAAATGTTTAGAATATTCCTCGGAAATCCAGCACGCTCAATTATCTCCATGGTTTATAGTCATTTCGTACCATAACCATTTCGTACCGTTATATAAATGGTCATTTCGTGGTCAAAATTGCAAATAAAATGTTTGGATATCTGCTCATCTTCGATAAGTATTCATATTTGTTTTATTTCACAGAGAAAATCAATGGTACAAAGTTTGAAATATATGGTACAAAACGGTAAAAGTATGGTACGAAATGACCGAAGTTATGGTACGAAATGACCAAAATTATGGTACGAAATGACCAATTATGGTACGAAATGACTGATATGAAATGGTTATGGTACGAAATGACCATAATTCATTTCCGTTATTATGAAAACAGGCGATATTGCATCTAACGTAACTGTAAAAATGCTCGGACTTACGGACGTCACGGAATAAGTCAAAATATAACGTTTATACCGGAAGTGCATTACGCACGTCTACCTTAAAAGAAATCTTTTACGAATGCACAATTTCAACTACATAAACCCATAGTCATCCTGTGCAGTCAGTTTAGACTTACAGTAGAATTGTGGAGAGTATGCATTATGGGGTGGATAACGACTACGGACAAAAATAATCTCGATTCTGGTCAAATATTTCGCAATAACTTTTTCTTTTCTGCATCAATTTTCAAAAGGCTTGTTGCATGCACAACGCCTTAATGAAATCGTTTCTCTAATATATGGATTATTAGTGGAATCATTTTCCTTTTTTAAACATTTGATCTCAACCGACGAGAGAGGGAAATGATAACAACCAAGGTAAAATTAGCCACGTTTCAGGTAAGAATTTCTGCAATTACATGTACTTTCTTATTTGTGAGTCAATTTTAAAGCGGTGTATCGCATGTACCCCGACTTACTGAGTCCTTTCCTTAGATGTATGATTTATTTGTCCCCATACTTTTCCTAACAATGATCCCAAATGACCAGAAAAATGATCAGAATTGTTTGTCGTTTTTCTGGTTGGTTGAGACCAATTTTTGCAAAAGGTACAAGAAAGTTTCATGTAAGTGATACGTCAGAGGAAATAGCTAAGTAAGGCGGGGTACATGCAACAAATCGTTTGAAAATTGACACAGAAATGAGAAAGTTACTGCAAAATATCTAACCTGAAGCGAGGCAATTTTGTCCGCAGATTTAAACATCCCATCATGCACAATCTCCACCGTGAGCATTCGAATATTCTCGGATCTTATCGGTACTCAAGATCGGCTCGAACTTACAGTTGCCGGCATGGGTGGATCCCGCCCATATTACTCCGCAAGCATAACAACGGAAGCAGACCGAACAACTATTTAAATCTACGCCAGAAAAATATTTGAAACAAACAGCGTTCAAAAGTCAATAATATCGTCATAAATGAGATAAAAAAAAATTATCAGATAAAAATTGATGTGAATTACTGATTATTGGCAGTATATTTCACTTTAATTATAACGTAAGCAAAAGGATTTATTTGTTTTGATGACGTCATTTACGCGCGTCTACTCTCACGTTTTAGTATACCGGTCACTGTATTACGCTCGAGATCATGTTGCAACACGTTCCAAACGACAAAAGGTTGCAAACAGTCTCGGGGGTCGCGATTACACCGTGAGTAAATAACTCTAACACTTCGAAGACTGCCACTTTCCGGAAGGCGGATCGAAACGTTGAAATAATTATAGTAAGTAATAATATAATACACATCATTCTATTAACATAAATAAAAAAATCTAATTTCAACATCAAAAGTGCAAAATATTATTCTACAAGATTATTTGGAGTCGAACTGTTCAAATTTTAAGGCTACTGCAGATGACAAAATTGGCAATGATAATGTATAAATTGTTGACATTTCAGCACTATCTCATCCTATCCATATTATACTCGTAACATGTTCTAAAACATAATTATAATGTTACAATATTTGTTTTGTTTTTTTTTTTTTCAAAATAAATGTCATTCATTTTTTCACCTGCAACTTCTTTCAAAAACTGGTATAGAATTTTGGCGTTTATGATAGGTATAATACTTTTCTAGAAACAATAAGGACTGGTATTATGCTTCGTGTATAACTTATTTACAAAACATAAAATTTCGTCAGTTTAGGAGAGAATACTGTAAGCGTTTGCGTACTTTTCTTAGCCATTTACTGAATAAGCGATGGCTGTAACGTCTCTAGAAGGGAAAAACATGGAATACATCGCTTCTAAAGAAAGAAATGCGCACAATCAATTTTGTATTCATTCATTCATAATTTGAAATCCATTCTTTGTAACAATTCCTTTTTCGACTGTGACGTCTTGTTTACCGACTAGTCTATCTTTTGTCGTTTGGTAAATGGTTAATGTTCGAAAGTTTCTATTTACACTGAGCAACATATGTGGTACATCTTTGTAGATATTCACATGCAACCGGATAATAACGTCTATTTCGTCAGCTAAAATAAAAAAAAAACACACAAAAAAACCCACAGCTACAACTTATTGCAGATTAAGGGGGAATGCTCCAGTTTCCTGAATTTTTCCCAATAATAGAATTGACATAAAATAGATGTTGACAGATATAAAATTTGAAAACGATATAGTATGGGAATTTTTTAGGCAAACATAGAAAATGCTGCTTATCAGCATTTACTTGCGTTTCAACTTTCTCCCAAAGCCTCTCAAATTAGGCACATAACACCAGGTATTGCATTGGAAAAGTTTAACACAAAAGATATCGATCATAACAAAAAGACACACTTCCAGTTTTCCATCTACATTTAAAACGATTTTCCACAAATGTTGACAAGAAATAGTTTAAATCCGATAAAGAAAGGATACATTGAAAAAAAAATGTCCTAAACCAACCATTTTTTTCTCATTTTGAGTGACATTCGCTTTGTATGCTTCTAACCCCTTCTGTATTTTTGGGTCAGCAACAGCGGTCGGAGCCACTTGTCCACCGCTCTGTCGGATCTTCGTCTGCTCATTTTTAGGTGATGTCTTCCCTTTATCTACCGGGGCTGGTTTTGGAGATGACTACGAGAACGAACATTTTAAAATTTGAAACTATGTAGGAAAATGTGGGTAATATAGCATGACAAGTTTTATTTTTCCAATTCAAAAAGCCATCACACACACATTATCATAATTTATGCTGATGCATTAACTTTCCTAGATTTACAGGAATATATTTGTTCTTTTTTATTAAAACTTTGAACAGAAATTGAGGAACAGGACCAGCATACATAGAACTTCTGTTACAACCCTTTCCTAAACAAGATAAGGCAGGGTCCTGTATTATCAAAGATTTTACAAAAAACTGTATGATAAATCATAATGGTGAACTTGTTTTACTATGATTGTTAATAAAAAGGGCCCATGATTTTGACGTCTCTATAAAGAAAAAAATCCTTATGAAAACTTTTAGGCAACAGAAGAAAACGTTGGTAGCCAGCATTTTTTATCCTTTTGTGTCATCATTTTCTGTGCTATATTATATACAATTTCTATCCTTTTTTAAGATGCATTATGTCGACTGAAGCAACTTTCAAATTGGACCAGTCTTTAACTGTGATATTGGGAAAGGGTAAAATCTTTTCAAAAATGTATAATAAGTGGGGCGCAGTGGTATAGTAAGACACATTGTTCGGGATTGGTTCAAATCCTGCCGGTACCACAGGAATTTTTCTGAGCAAAAATGTATACATGGGTACACGGGAGAGTTGAAAGCAAAAGTGCTGTGGCTGCCAGAGGCGCGGACTGTAAAGTCACTTGAGTATGAAGTAATTCGTAGATTTGAGACTATAAACCACTTTTACGTTTTTAGCTCACCTGAGCACAAAGTGCTCAAGGTGAGCTATTGTGATCACTTTTTGTCCGTCGTCCGTCTGTCTGTCTGTCTGTCTGTCCGTCCGTCCGTCCGTCCGTCCACAATTTCGTGTTTACACTCTAGCATCTACAAATATAAGCCAATCTTGACCAAACTTGGTCAAAACATGTATGGCCATAAGATCTCGAATGAGTTCGATTATGGGTCAGATCGAACCAGAAAGTCAGGAGTTATCTGCCCTTGAATGCCAAAAATACCTAGTTTTGACATTGTTTACACTCTAGCATCTACAATTATTGATTAATCAAGACAAATCTTGGACATAATGTTGCAGACTATAAGATCTCAGATGAGTTCGATTTTCAGTCTGATCTGACCAGAAAGACGAGAGTTATGTGCCCTTGAATTTGACAAAATTGCCATTTTCGGTTGTTTTTGACCTTGTTTACTCTCTAGAATCTACAATTATTCATCAATCAAGACAAAACTTGGACACAATGTTTGGGACCATGAGATCTCGGATGACTTTGAATTTCAGCCTGATCTTACCACAAAGTCGAGAGTTATGTGCCCTTGAATTTGATAAAATTGCTGTTTTTTACTGTTTTCGACCTTATTTACACTCTAGAATCTACAATTTGTTCCAAATCAAGACAAATTTTGGACACAATATTGGAGACCATAAGATCTCAATTGAGTTTGATTTTCAGTCGGATCTGACTAGAAAAATGAGAGTTATGTGCCCTTTAATTTGATAAAATTGCCATTTTCGGCTGTTTTTGACATAGTTTACACTCTAGAATCTACAATTATTTATCAAGTAAGACAAAACTTGGACACAGTGTTTGAGACCATAAGATCTTGGATGAGTTTGATTTTCAATCCCATCTGATTAAAAAGTCGAGAGTTATGTGCCCTTGAATTAGACAAAATTGCTGTTTTCGACTGTTTTCGAACTTGTTTACACTCTAGAATCTACAATCATTGACCAATCAAGACAAATCTTGGACACAATAATGGGTATCATAAGATCTCGGATGAGTTTGAATTTCAGCCTGATCTTACCACAAAGTCGAGAGTTATGTGCCCTTGAATTTGATAAAATTGCAGTTTTCGGCTGTTTTTCGACCTTGTTTATACTCTAGAATCTACAATTATTGACCAATCAAGACAAATCTTGGACACAATGTTGGGTATCATAAGATCTCAGATGAATTTGAATTTCAGCCTGATCTTACCACAAAGTCGAGAGTTATGTGCGCTTGAATTTGATAGAATTGCCGTTTTCAACTGTTTTCGACCTTGTTTATACTCTAGAATCTACAATTATTGACCAATCAAGACAAATCTTGGACACAATGTTGGGTATCATAAGATCTCAGATGAATTTGAATTTCAGCCTGATCTTACCACAAAGTCGAGAGTTATGTGTGCTTGAATTTGATAAAATTGCCGTTTTCGACTGTTTTCGACCTTGTTTATACTCTAGAATCTACAATTATTGATCAATTAAGACAAAACTTGGACACAATGTTGGGGATCATAAGTTCTGGGATGAGTTTGGTTTTCAGTCTGATCTGATAAAAAAAAGTTGAGAGTTATGTGCCCTTGAATTTGACAAAATTGTTGTTTTCGGCTGTTTTCGATCTTGTTTATACTCCAGAATCTACAATTATTTATCAAACAAGACAAATCTTGGACACAATGTTGAGCACCATAAGATCTTGGATGAGCTCGATTTTCACAACGTTATTGACCATAAGTTCGTTTTCAGTCTTAAAGTCATAAATATTTATTGAATTGAACAAAAATGTTGCTCATATCATTTTGGTTCAGGTGAGCGATATAGGACCATCATGGTCCTCTTGTTACTTGTACTGACAAGGAGTATGCCTGTTACTTACAGCTATTTTCTTCGTATCCTTGCCCTTTGTGCATAAATTCATAGACATGTATTATGAACGATTTTGCAAAAAAAATGTATAGGAAACCAGAGTGGTGAATCTGTTGTACTATGATTGTTATCAAAAAGGGCCCCTAATTTTGACGTCTCTATAAACAAAACACTTAAGAAGAAAACTTTTAGGCAATAGAAGAAAATGTTGGTAGCCAGGATTTTTTCCTTTTGTGTCATCATTTCCCTTACCAAAATATTAGCCCTGCCGCAAACAGTTGCGGCAACTTCGCTGCAAATTTGCGGCGAATTCGCTACAAATATTTGCCGCAAATTTGCGGCCACTTCGTTTTTCGTATGCAAATTAGCTTTCTCGCAAACTATTTGCCGCGAAGTTGCTGCAAACTGTTGCTGCAAAGTTGCAGCGAACTGTTGCTGCAAAGTTGCCGCAAACTGGTCCAAATTCTTCTCGCAAACTTCCCGCAACTATTTGCCGCAAAGTTGCGGCCACTTCGTTTTTCGTATGCAAATTAGCTTTCTCGCAAACTATTTGCCGCAAAGTTGCTGCAAACTGTTGCTGCAAAGTTGCAGCGAACTGTTGCTGCAAAGTTGCTGCAAACTCGTCCAAATTCTTCTCGCAAACTTCCCGCAACTATTTGCCGCAAAGTTGCGTCCACTTCGTTTTTCGTATGCAAATTAGTTTTCTCGCAAACTATTTGCCGCAAAGTTGCAGCAAACCGTTGCTGCAACTTTCCAGCAAACTGGTTTGTTTATATTTCTTCCAATCTTCCTGCAAACAAGAAAGCTATTTGATTGGATGCAGAGTAAAATAGGTCACCTTTCATTCAACCAAATACTAAAACCGGAAGAGGCTTTAAATGAAAGTAAGGCCTTGGAAAGCTTTTGATTACATTTGGTGATAGTGATCAGTTTCACATTTTCTTAAGAAACCTCGCTTTACCATATCCCAAACAAGACCTGGTTTTGACGTCCCTAGGCTACTAAATAAGGCTGGGGAAAACATTGAGGCAAAAGAAGTAAATACTGATAATCAGCATTTTCTCCTTTTGCCTTAGTATTTTCTAAGCTATATACACAAATCCTTTCTTTTTCTATTTTGTTGTGTGCCGCAACTTTCTAATTAATTAAATACCAATTCATTACAATCTTATCCGAAACTTTTAATTTCTTAAATTATCAGAAGTTGATGTAGATAAGTTTTTAAAGAAGGCGTATTTCTCGGTAAAAGTTATCTTTCTCTGCTCATTTTCACAAGCAAAACAAATAACATTCCTCACCAGGAAGAACAAGATTCTCAATAAACACTTTTAAGGTAGTCCACCCCTAATGAGATTCGCGAGACATCGGCATTATTTGGGCTATGTCGAAAACATTTGGCCATGAAACTTTCCATCGCCGAATGTTCACGACCGAGCCTGAATAGCTTCGGATACGTAATGATGCCGCCAAAAAACCCAAATGTTTTGTGAATCCCAAAATGGCCACATTACGGGTATTCTACCTTAAATCAATATCGGTTGTTGATGCATCAAGTCTATTAGGCTGACATTATTTTGTGTTCATCAAGTCTGTTTATTTGATTTTCGATGCGGCATGTTGTTAATTCTGTGTATCAAATCTTCAATCGATTTGTAGAAACGAATTCGCAGTCTGTTGTCCAAGAATCTTTCGTAGTTTATATTGTGCAGGTCCTTCTTCTCCGAATTCTGTATCTCTTATTTACACTGTAGATTTTTCTAACACTTTGATATTCATTCTATTGGGCAATAATATAGCTCATTCACTAAAACACTCCGGCAATACATTGCGGCCCTGTTACACTTTACACTTATAGGGCATTACTACAGCCCATATTTACACCAAGCTGTTTCACAAGTGGACACAGGCGGTCAACTGGTCTCTTCAGAGTTTTGTTGATTGGTATATATGTTACAGCCAATCTGTGAAATCAGCCATTTCATGAAATGGCTGAAATTTTTAGCCATTTCATGAAATGACTGATTCACTCAGCCATTTCATGAAATGGCTAAAATTTTCAGCCAATTCATGAATTGGCTGAAATTTCCATGTTTACATTACACAGATTGGCTGATGCAATTTCAGCCAATCTGTGTAATGACAGTGTTGATTCATATTTGCTTCTCTTTGCTACTATAGCCTAGCCTAATTGTTTTTGTTTGATATATTTAATTTGAACATTAGTGTTTTACAAAAAAACGACTAGTTTCATTTCAGTCAATCTATGTCATGTTGAGTTTGCTTCATATTTGCTTCAATTTTTGCAACTACCAATGATTTTCATGAAAGTAATCTTAATTTGAACACGTACGTTTCACACAGAAGGACTAATATAATTTCAGCCAATCTGTGAAATAATGATTTTGCTTCATTTTTTTTTCTTTTTGATCAAAATAATGATAATTTGGACATTTAAGTTTTACACAGAATGGCTGGTTTTATTCAGCAAATGTATGAAATAATAAGTTTGTCTCATTTTTTGCTTCAATTTTTGCAACCATAATAGATTCTATTCATCAAAAAAGGCGTAAGAATAATATTTTGACTCATGTATTCAGTACAAAGCTATAATCAAATCTTACCAAAATACAGATAATCTTAATATTAAAGTTTTACACAGAATGAGTGGCTTTATTTCAGGCAATCTCTGAAATAATCATTTCATTTCATATTTTGCTTTAATTTGCAAATATAATTGACATTTTTATCAATATAATGATAATTTCATCATTAACCCTTTCCTAAACAAGTCCTAATTTTGACCTCCATAATGGAAAAGATCTGGGAAAACACGAAGGGGAAAGATGAAAATGATGATCAGCATTTCTCCTTTTGCCTCAATGCTTTCTTTACTATAATTGTACAGAATTCTTATCTTTTTCAAACAAAAAAATGTAATCTGAAGCAGCTTTTGAATGTGATCACCCTAAATTTTTGCAGTTTGGGAAAGAGTTAAGGTGTTACACAGAATGAGTGATTTAATTTTAGCCAATCTGTGTAATAATGGTTTTGCTTCAATTTGCCGCTAAGATAATGATAATTTGAACATTATTTTTTACATAGAAGGGCTGGTTTTATTTCAGGCAAATTGTGTACTAATGGTTTTGCTTCACATTTGTTCCAATTTTTAATCGTATTGATTTTTGTTATAAAAACATACATGATGGTAATTTGAGCATAAACATGTTCCACAGAATGACTGGGTGTATTTCAGTCAATCTGTGAAATAATGCATCAATTCCACGCTACAATTGAATCTTATCAAAATAATAATAATCATAACATTAAAGCTTGACAAAGAATGGCTGGCTTTATTTCAGTCAAACTGTGAAATAATGATTTCACATTTTGCTTTAATTCGCAAGTATAATTGACATTTTTTTAATCAAAATAATGATAATTTTAACACTAAGGTGTTACACAGAATGATTGATTCAATTTCAACCAATCTGTGTAATAATAATTTTGCTTCAAATTGATGTCATTTGTTCTAAAATAATCTATTTGCGAAGTTAACATATTTTTGAAAACAAATGTTTAAATGTGCTCAGAAACATAGCAATAAAGCACATCATTGCTTAAATTTGAAAAACAGTTTGCAAACCCTTGTAAATTAAATAGTCTTGAAATAGCTTTCAAATTCTTGTGTTTTATACTGATTTTCCTATTTCAGCCATTTCATGAAATGGCTAGAGCAATTTCTTAGCCTTTTCATGAAATGGCTGAAAATTTTAGCCATTTCATGAAATGGCTGAGTGAATCAGTCAATTCATGAAATGGCTAAAATTTTCAGCCATTTCATGAAATGGCTGATTTCACAGATTGGCTGTAACATATATAGATCTCGGTCCCCATGTAAGTTTCTTATCTGTGATAGGTCTACATGATCCAACCAATTTTCCGCTTGTTCAGGTCGTACATTTAAATCAATCACCATTATGATGTCCCCAATAGCAAAGTTTTAGTAACAAGCATTTGATTGACCATTAGAAGTAGATGAAGCTAAATTTTTTTGTAACTTCTTACAAAACTTGTCTGTACATGTACATGTGATTAAAGGTAAATATTAGTCCAGACTGTCCATATTTTAGATGTACATTGATGTTCAACACTTCAGTTTAACTTTAAGTATTTTAGAAGAGCTTACGGACAGTTACTTGTCAAAGTTGTTTAATTTCAACGACGTTTTTCTTATCATTCATGTTAAAATTGGACTTCTCTGTTGCTGTACGTAGTAGCCAACAGTCTTCATATCTCCAGCATTGTAAGGTTCTGTTTACCCTGGAAATAAACAAAAACAGACTTGTAAGGTTTAAATTGTGAACAAAAACATTTTTCTCATAATGTGGGGCATTTGTAAACATTGATTTAAACAAGAGGACCATGCTGGTCCTATATCGCTCACCTGAACCTAAATGATATGAGCAACACTTTTGTTCAATTCAATTAATATTTATTACTTTAAGACTGAAAAAGAACTTATGGTCAATAGGTTGTGAAAATCTAACTCATCCGAAATCTAAATTTTGGTGCCAAACATTGTACAGGGCTCCAGATAAGAGGGGGTGGTGACTTTGCAAACTGCAATAATGCTGTCAGTGATAATCAAACCTATGTTGTAGGTACTCATTTGCATCTTCTCGTCGAGACGATTCAAATGAGTACCCACAATATAGGATTTGAATTTGAAAAAAAAAACAAGAGATGTTTGTAAAACATATATGCCCCCTCAAGGGCCTACATTTGATGTAGGTCAAAGTCCAAGGTCAAGTTAACAAGGTCAAAGGTCATGCTCAAATATGAAAGGTCTTGGTAGGAGGTGTCTATGTGTGAAATATCAAGGCTGTATATGTAAAAGTAAAATGAAACATAGGCCAGGTTAAAGTTTTTAAAAGTAGCCCAAATGCCAAGGTCAAGTTTATGGTCAAATGTGAAAGGTCTTGGTTGGAGGTGTCCATGTGTGAAATATCAAGGCTGTAGGTGTAAAAGGACATGATATATATGCCTGGTTTCAGTGTTTTTAAAAGTAGGTCAAAGTCCAAGGTCAAGGTTGCAATATTCAAGGTCATGATCAAATGTGGTAGGTCTTGGTAGGTGTCTATGTGTGAAATATAAAGGATGTAGATGTAATAGGACATAAGATAAAGGCTAGGTTAAAGATTTCTAAAAGTATGTAACAATCAAAGGTCAAGGTCACACAGGCCAAGGTCATGGTCAAATGTGAAAGGTCTTGGTAGGAGGTGTCCATGTGTAAAATATCGAGACTGTATAGGTAACAGGACATGAGAAATATGCCTAGTTTAAAATTTTTAAAAGTAAGACAAACTCCAAGGTCAAGGTCATGGTCAAAAGTGAAATGTCTTGGGTGGAAATGACGATGTGTGAAATATCAAGGCTGTATGTGTAAAATGACATGAAATATAGGCCAGGTTAATGTATTGTAAAAGTAGGTCAAACACCAAGGTCAAGGTCACAAGGTTCAAGGTCATGGTCAAATGTGAAAGGTCTTGGTCGTAAGTGTCCATGTGTCAAATATCAAGGCTGTATGTGTAAAAGGACATGAAAAATATAGGCCCAGTTTATTTTTTTTTAAAAGTAGGTCAAACTCCAAGGTCAAGGTCACAAGGTCCATGGTCAAATGTGAAAGATCTTGGTAGGATGTGTCCATGAGTGAAATATCAAAGCTGTATGTGTAATAGCACATGAGATATAGGCCAAGTTTATTTTTTTAAAAGTAGGTCAAACTCCAAGGTCAAGGTCAAAGGTCATGGTCAAAAGTGAAATGTCTTGGCTGGAAGTGACCTTGTGTGAAATATCAAGGCTGTATGTGTAAAAGAACATGAAATAAAGGCCAGGTTAATGTATTATACAAGAGGGCCATGATGGCCCTAGATCGCTCACCTGAAATTTCTTGCCTTGTTGAAATAAACATTTTGACCTGTATAGCGGCAAATTAAGAATTTTGCAATAAAGCCCCTTTTCCTTAGTTTTTCAAAAGAATGAAACAAAATTCAGCCTTTTCAAAAGTGTTTGCTCTTTTACCCTTTTTCTGATGCCACTGCACTAAGAGCTTTGATATTAATCAAATTCTTATAAAAACTTTGAAAGCCCTTCACCCAAAGATCATCCATGTGAATATTGGCCCACTACATGTAGTAAGCCAGAAGATTTTTAAAAGATTTGGCTATTTTCCCCTTTTCTCATGCCGCGGAAGTCAAAGGCTTTGATGTTATCAAAGTCTCTCAAAAAAATTTGAAAGCCCTTCACCAAAGGATCATTCATGGGAAGTTTCAAGAATATTGGCCAACTAGTTGAAGGCAGAAGATTTTTACAAGATTTGGCTATTTTCCCCTTTTCTCATGCCGCAGCAGCCAGAGTCTTTGATGGAATCAAATTCTTTTAACAACTTTGAAAGCCCTTCACCCAAGGATCATTCATGTGAAGTTTCCAGAATATTGGCTTGCTAATTAGGCAGAAGAAGATTTTTAAAATATTTGGCTATTTTCCCCTTTTCTCATGCCCCGGCAGCCAGAGTCTTTCATGGAATGAAATTCTTTTAACAACTTTGAAAGCCCTACACTCAAGGATCATTCATGTGAAATTTCAAGAATATTGGCTGACTGGTTAGGCAGAAGAAGATTTTTAAAAGATTTGGCTATTTTCCCCTTTTCTCATGCCGCGGCAGCCAGAGTCTTTGATGGAATCAAATTCTTTTAACAACTTTGAAAGCCCTTCACTCAAGGATAATGCATGTGAAGTTTCAAGAATATTGGCCAACTGATTAGGCAGAAGAAGATTTTTAAAAGAGTTGGCTATTTTCCCCTTTTCTCATGCCGCGGCAGCCAGAGTCTTTGATGGAATCAAATTCTTTTAACAACTTTAAAAGCCCTTCACCCAAGGATCATTCCTGCCAAGTTTCAAAAAAATTGGTCTACTGGTTTGAGAGAAGAAGATCTTTAAAGAAATTGTGGACGGACGGCCGGCCGGACGGCCGGACGGACGACGGACAACGACCTATCACAATACCTCACCTTGAGCACTTTGTGCTCAGGTGAGCTAAAAAGTAGGTCAAACACCAAGGTCAAGGTCACAAGGTCCAAGGTCATGGTTAAATGTGAAAGGTCTTCGTCGTAGGTGTCCATGTGTCAAATATCAAGGCTGTATGTGTAAAAGGACATGATATATATATCTGCTAGGTTAAAGTTTTTTTTTTAAATAGGTCAAAGTCCAAGGTCAAGGTCACAAGGTCCAAGGTCATGGTCAAATGTGAAAGGTCTTGGTAGGATGTGTCCATGAGTGATATATCAAGGCTGTATGTGTAATAGCACATGAGATATAGGCCCAGTTTATTTTTTTAAAAGTAGGTCAAACTCCAAGGTCAGGGTCACAAGGTCCAATGTCATAGTCATATGTGATAGGTCTTGGTCGGAGGTTTCCATGTGTCAAATATCAAGGCTGTATGTGTAAAAGGACATGATACATCGGCCAGGTTAAAGTTTTTAAAAAGTAGGTCAAACACCAAGGTCAAAGTCCAAGGTCATGGTTAATTGTGAAAGGTCTTGGTAGGAGGTGTCCATGTGTGAAATATCAAGGCTGTATGTGTAATAGGTCATGAGATATAAGCCCAGTTTAATTTTTTTAAAGTAGGTCAAACTCCAAGGTCAAGGTCACAAAGTCCAAGGTCATGGTCAAATGTGAACGATGTTGATAGGATGTATCTATGTGTGAGATATCAAGGCTGTATGTGTAAAAAGACATGAGATATAGCAGGGGTCGACACTAACAGTGTCCCGGGATGCCAAGGACACCAAAATTTAAGGAGGGACTCCTGAAATTCTGCATTTTAAAGAGTGAAGTGTCCCTGATTTTGCTAAATTATGCAATTGGGACACCTGCTTAAAAAGTTAGTGTCTAACCCTGGATAAAGGCAAGGTTAAGAATTAAGTGTAAAAATCAACAAAGGGCAATAACTCCAAGAATTTGATCGGCAAGGTTATGATTCTTGTGCACTGCACCTCTCCATAATGAAGTCTATCCACCTGTAAAGTTTCATGATTCTACCTTACATACTTTTTGAGTTGTGCTCTAGACAAGAATCAAGTTATAAAATCAACAAAGGGCAATAACTCAAAAATTTGATCGGCAGAGTTACGGTTCTTGTGCACTGCACCTCTCCATAATGAGATCTATCCACCTGTAAAGTTTCATGATTCTACCTAACATACTTTTGAGTTATGCTCCGGACAAGAATCAAGTTTGAAAATCAACAAAGGGCAATAACTTAAAAAATTTGATCGGCAGAGTTACGGTTCTTGTGCACTGCACCTCTCCATAATGAGATCTATCCACCTGTAAAGTTTCATGATTCTACCTTACATACTTTTCGAGTTATGCTCCGGACAAGGTTTGGTCTACGGACAGACCGACCGACTGACGGACCGACCTACCGACACTTGCAAAACAATATACCCCCTTTTTCTTCGAAAGGGGGCATAACAATTACATGACTAGAATATTTATAAAAGACTAGATGCTTGATTGCCATGTGCTTTGGCAAGGGAGACAACTCTTGCACTACATGTACGTTAAACTTGAACAACAAATCTGCGGAATCTTTTGTAAATTAGGCTGTCGCCTATGATCAAAGTGCGCAATATACTTATACAGGCATTGTTGTACATTATATGACATCAACAGAGTTATTTGTTATGTTTGTCGTTTGCAAACAGAATAATTCTCTTTGGGTGCGTTCCATTGGCTGTTCAGAGTGTGCCGAACAGTCCGGTACTCAATGGAATGACACAGAACAATGTCCGGAACATGTTCTGCTTGTTCCCGGAGAAAAGGTGGTGCAAGCAGAACAGTGACATCACCAGCATGGTTACTTTCGATTTCAACTGCGCCATGTTGAAATAAATTGTTTCTAATCAAACCATGTAAGAAAAATCAAATTATTTCAGCAAAAATAAGAAAAATATCAATTTTAAGAGACCATAAATGACAAATAAACGACAAACAGCAGGTGGTCAAGGTTTATTTTTACAGTGTGTCCACTGAAAATTTTGACTGGGGGTTTTTGTACCTCTTGGTGGTTAAAGTTGGGGGTACAAAAAATAAATTGGGGGTACAAGAAAATTAACACTAAATCTAAACAGTTCTACACTCTAGGTATTGTTTGGGAAAGGGACTGGAGGCATTTTGTTCAGCATTTTTTCTTTGAATTACAAATCAATCAAATTTGAAAACTTAAAGATTGGAATGTTTTCAGACGCCAAAGTAAGTTCTATGAAGCAGTTTCCGTTTACAGCTGAGCCTCTAATAATAAATATCTGCATCGTTCCCTTTTCTACGTCCGAACAAAGCCAGTCGAACTGGCAGAGCCATGAATCTTGATTTAAGATTCAACAGTGGACGATGGTACTGACTGAGTGTTTTCTCCGTCGTTTCGCCTATATTTATGTTGATTCTGATTGAAATTAAAGACCGATCAATTTTTTTAAAATCCAGTTTGTTTAGTAGATGCCATGATCATGCAGACGCTCACAATGATACAGCGTTTTGGTTGAATGAATCCCAAAAACGCAGTATCTTGGCTAACTACAATTAGCGGAAAAATTAGAGGGATCAGAATGACCGAATTTGGCAGTTTCGGTTTTATTACTTGGCAATCAAACTTGTTTTTTCTTTCGTAAAAAATGGGGATAATTGTCATCTTATTTTTGTAATTGATACGGGTTCATTTTGCGTACGTTCTTAGACGTTTTGGGTGAGAAAGTAGTACGTGATTTTTGTTCAAATTACGTGATTCACGTACATATCTACGTGATCGGACACCCTGTTTTAGATCGGCCTGCAGAGTTTTGTCTGCGTTTTAGACAATCCCCCACGTGTTCTGTTCCGTGAGCATTCCATTCGGCTTGAGTTGGACAGAACAGTTAGAACAGTAAGGGACAGCCTAGACTGGTACCCATTCGTGTAAATAACTGAATTTACGACTGGGAACAGGTACTGCATTCTGTCCTTTGATTGGTCAATCGATATGATCGATAGACCAATGAAACGGCTCGGTGTATGGAAAGCGTCACCTGTCCAGGCCGTCTGAGTGACCATCAGATATTAGCTATTACCGTACTTAAATCCGTAATAGATTTCAGGTACGGGAACCAGACTAGGGACAGCCCAGTGGAACGCACCCTTAGTTTAAAACTGTTCTAAAAATAGAATTCCTTTGTGTACCAGCCTGGTCTCGATTCAACTGCGAATATCTTCGCCTATACCAAATGTCATGCAGTCAGACTAAATATGCATAAACAACAATGTTTTATACCTCGATTCTCGCCCAAGCTGTTGAAAATAACACGTTATTTGATGAATCAAACTGACTTTTCGACGTTTTCGTTCTTCTTTTTAAAATCGTTCGTTGAAATCTTTGAAAATATTCGTTTGCGCATGCTCAGTTTAGACTGGATTTATTCATTTAGTAGACTAGATGCACAGCCCCACGGTCTGGGAGAAAAACGATTTGTAGTGTAAGCATGACGCGAAGCTTACAATGTAAGGCATGAAAAGGGCATGATTCTATTTTTATTTCACAAAACAATACAATAAAAACAGATATTACAAAAAAATGAATATATACCTCCCTCCCCCCCAAAATATAATAATAAAATAAAAAAATAAAAAATGGGGATATTCAGTTTATTCAATGCATTATTTTGAATAATTAGAATTGAAAGCTACAGAAAAAAGACAGTGAAGAGGACTTCCAAAACCAACTTAAATGTGTGATTTGAATTAACCCTTTCTCAAACAAGACCCAATATTGACATTGATACGGTCGGCACAATTCTTTCAGCCAATCAAAAACGGCGTCAGCGGACCTGCACTCATTCGGTGGAGGTGAAAGCTTCGGTCTTTTTCGTTAAAGCATAACCAACTTTCAGCATTAATATCTCGACGACTACGCCTGATTATTAAAAATGCGTTGGTAGTTAGAAAGTTTAAATCACATTCTTTAAAGAAAGAGTTTTGTTTATGAATTTTAACGAAGGATTTTTGAAATAATCTGCCTCAAAGATGGTATCCCGTAACGATAAAGACCGAGGTTGTACCCTCGATGAAAAAATGAAAGTGAGGCTATGACGTCATCCCGACTGATTCTATAGGGTATATTTAAGAGTGAAATGCCGATAAACAGCATTATCATCTGACCTTAACAAAGTAATTATTTTCTGTGACATGGCATACAAAAATCATATTCTTATTAATATTCTATTTCTCCCCTGCACTAGCAGTAGAAACGACGGTGGGGGCGGCTAGAATGGGCTAAGCCCCTCCCAAAAGTTGCCCAAAAATGCCGAAAGTTTCTTTTTAAATACACTGAAAATTTAGGATAAATCTAATTTTACCCCTCCGATATCTAGTCACTGGCTCTGACAGGGGCCAGATTCTCCTTCCTCATGAAAATCGCTTCCTATGGACTTGACAGGCCCGTAGGAACAGGGGGGGGGGGGTCTAAGCCCCCAATGTTGGCCAAAAATGCCGAATTTTCCTTATTTCACACTGAAAATTCAGGGAAAATCCAAATCAGCCCGCCTACGAATATTCAGATACTTGGGCTTTAGCCCACCACCCAATATTAAATTGCTTCCTACGGGCCTGGGGCCTGTGTAACATTATGCCATTTGGGAAGGGTACAATAAAGGCTTTGCACAAATATACTAGTCAAAACTTCTAACCGGCCACTTACTTTCTGCCGCAAAATATGTATTCGGTGACGTGATAATCACGATTCTTGTTATACATTGAATAGAAAAATCATTTTTGTAATAAAAAAGATGATAATAATATTAAAATTCTGTCTAAAATGTTTTCAAACTGCGGTCAGTTTCAAGGCACCCCTAATTTCAATTTTCTTAAATTTTAACATTGGTGGGTGGGGTATTTTGTAGCATCTCGGCCAATTTCTCTGCAATATGGATTATAATTAAGTTCTTTTTTCGAAAACAGTGTTTCTTTATCGTTTGTTTAGCGATATTGACAAATTATCTTAAAGAAAAACAATATGTGATGTTATCTGAAATTTGAATTTCTGTCGAATTTCGCCGTTTTTGTGATTTTTGAAAATGGGAGTTCTTGTCTTTGGCGTTATGTCCTCGAGTCGCATTAATTTTGCACCACTCAACGTTTGCGCGAAATGATAAACAAATGGCAGGCCTTTCCAATGGCGTAACCATCTAACCACTCATATTAATGTAATTAATTAAAAAACGCAAATTTTCAAGTGGCCGGTTAGAAGTTTTGACTAGTATATATGCATGCATGTTTGTGTAAAAAATGTGCAAACATGTACATGTAACATGTACATGTGTGCACATTATGATGTACACTGATTAAAGGGACATTTCATCCTCATTTTGATTTTTTAAAGTATGTCTTGATGCCAAGATTGATTTTTCTAATGGGTATAAATGGTATCAGTTTTTTGAAGTTGTTGATGATAGGCGATAAACAGGCCTTCAAAGTTGAGACAGAAACGACAAATTCTATATACATCTGAACTGTTGTGGACAACAATTTGTTTAATTTTAACACAAACATATATATTTCTCGTAAACGGCGCAATATTTTGGCTTGAAATTTTCAGAATTTTCGTAAGAAAATATGCTCTTTATAATAAAAATGAAAGTGAAATTTATGAGAAAAAATTCTGAAATGTCACTTTAAAAAACAGTTAAATGACTGAGCTTATATGACTCTGTAGATGAGTTATTTGGCAACTAAAATAATTATTGGATAAATTCAGAAATTGGAAACCGATTTGATTTATTGGGGTTTTACGCCGTTTTCAACTTCTATGGTCATATCGCGGCGGCTGGAGCACCTAACCGTGGGTTCCTGGTATTTCTCGCACCAGTACAACCACAATATCCAAACCGAGCCTCCAGCTGCTCTCTCACATAAATGATTCACACCCATTGGTGAGAGACAAATGACTTTGGTCAAATGTCAGAATGGATACTGGCCGAGCCGGAGTTCGAACTCGCGACACCTGAGTTGACAGACTACGACGCAACCGACTGAGCTATTAGGGCTCGGCAAATTGGAAACCGAACTCTTAGTACCTTAATTATCTAGTTTGCTCTGTCGTATCATGAATTTGTTAGATTATCATCCATTCTAAGTAACAAACTTGTCAACGTGAAATTTAAGCATGGACATTCTACACTTATATTTGGCAGTGTACACATACCCCGGACTAAATGAAGATAATTTATAGATATACATTGAAAACAAAATGAAGTCAGTCTTTATGTATTGGTTCAGAATTTTGAGTCTATCCATGTTTCAATATGTATATCGTCATAGTAAATGCAAAACCTCGTATCTCATTTTTGGAAAATTTTAAAGGGGAGGGAAAAAGTGTAATAACTTTTCCCAAACTGTTATGTTTTACTTGAAATTTGGACATATTGTTCGTAATTAAAGTATCATTGATACTGATCGGTAAAATTATCTCAAAACCTGCGAGAATTGTCTAAATGGACACACGAGTTTGTACTTTGAAAATCGCAAGAATCGACGCACGAGGTTTTGCATTTACACCGACGATATGCAAGAATTTTACAGGTATTTAAAGCTCCTTGAATGAGCACTGGACAAGTTTAATTTCCTGCAAATTTCTTGCAAACTGCATGATATTCAATAATGTTCAAGATAGGCTTCTTGCAAAGTTCCTGCAAACTACATGTACGAGGGGCGTTCAATTAAAAGTGGTACTAATGGTCCACCATACCTCACGGTTCTACAGAACTAGTTGTGCCTGCGGCTATTTGACGGGAAAGTTACTCTCTATACTTGGTCAAAATTTGAGACAAATTCGTCGACTCTTTCAAAAGTTATTGAAATTTAAAGTTGGTTCAGTCATATACACTGGCTATTTCGCTGTGCGCAAAATGGAAAACGAACTGAAGTAGGATGTACGGGTCTACATTAAAGGTCGCATAGGCTTTGAAATATCTGCATCACATGTATATAACGAACTATATCAGATTCGTGGACATTCGAACGTTGAATATACGTCACTTTTTAGGAAGATAATAAAAATTAAAATTGGTAAAACTGGCCTGAATGATGCCCCCCTCTCAGGCAACCCGGGTAGAGCTAGTACCAAAGCAAATGTTGCTGTAGATTCCGACATGACCGAGCCAGACGCATGGTTCAATGTGCAAGAAATAACAGATAAAGTTGGTTTTTCATCGGGGACATGTTATACAATTTTGACGAAAGGGTTGAAACACAGAAAGGTTTATGCTAAAAGGGTCCCCACCTGCTGCCTAAAGGACAGAGAGCCACCCGTGCGAAATATATTTTGAAATAAAGCAATAAATGCAACAAATGTGGGTTTTCTGAGCTTTAAAGATATGTTTTAACAATAATCTACTATTATGAGCACCAATGGCGTGTCATTAGCAAGCAATGGTTGCGAAAAGATCAGATAAGGCCTGTCATAGCCAAAAAATTAAAAGCGCGGCAAAAGTTTTGAACGCGGTAATTTTCAAATGTAACGGGTGTATTGTTCAAATTACTGTTTCAAATAGTACAACTATCGTCAGTCATTCATACAAGAACTGTTTGTTGGCGAAATTAAAGATATATCACGAAAAGAGCAGGTCTAGGACCGGCTAAAGAGGCATGTACTAAATCCATGACAACGGAGCTGTCCACAGGTGTCCTCTTGTCTAAGACTTCCTGGAAGAGACACATGCTGCACAGCGTCTTCATCCACCCTTATAGCCAGGCTTAAGCCCGTGTGGCTTTTTTTGTGTTCCCCATGATGACAACAAAAACCTCTGGTCGTCGGTATAGGCCTTCATATTCCATATGCAGTTCAATTTTCCAGTGTCTGCGGGGTGTTCCAAAAGAGGCCCATTTATTGGCATATAAGTAATGAATCTCAAAACTTTAGAAGTGTGTGGGTGTCAAAGAGGATTACTTCGAAGGACTGAAGAAACTTAAAATTGAATTGCGAGATAACTATGGCTTATAGAACCCCAGTTCCAAAATTAATTGAACGTCCCTCGTAAACTATTTGATGGATGACTTTCCTGCGAAGTTCCGACAAACTTTCTTATTTCTGGCAAACTTGTCGCAAACTGAAACGTGTTTGCCAGAAGATTGCAGGAAGGTTGCAGCTAGCGGCAAACATCGGCGAAGTTCCGGCAAACCCTTCTAGCGAACTAATTTGTTTGCAGCAAATTCGCGGCGAATTTGCTGCAAATTTGCAGCAAAGTTTTCATTTCTGTAAGGGTTTCTGTGCGATATTGGGCACAATTCCTATCCTTTTTTAAGATGCATTATGTCGTCTGAAGCAACATTCAAATTGGACCAGTCTTAATTTGTGTTATTGGGAAAGGGTTAATTCTTTTCAACACTGTATAACAAGTGGGGCGCAGTGGTCTATTGGTAAGACATAGGGTTCAGAATTGGTTCAAATCCTGTAAAGTAAAAGGTAAAAGTGGTTTATAGTCTCACATTTACGAACTAGGTCCATATTCGCACGACTTTCACACTTTACTACACGATCATCGAGCTTCAAGTCGGCTGTTTACAGTCGGCGCCCGCCGCAGCCACCACACAGCGGCTTACCCATATATACACCTGGGTGAAAAGAAGCAACGTGGGGTAACTGTTTTGCTCAGAAAAATTCCCGTGATCTTGGATTTGGACCCCGGATCTCTCGATCCCTAAGCCCGCGTCCTACCACTAGACCACGGCGCCCCACAGTTTCCTGCCGGTACCACAGAATTTCTTCTGAGCAAAAAAGTTACTCAATGTTGCTCCCTTCACCCAGGTGTATAAATGGGTACACGGGAGAGTCGAAAGCAAAAGTGATGTGGCAGCCAGAGGCGCGGACTGTAAACAGCTGAATTGGAACTCAGTGATCGTGGAGTAAATGCGCTTGAGTATGAAGTAGTTCGTAGATTTGAGACTATAAACCACTTTTACTTGTACTGACAAGGATCATGCCTGTAACTTACAGTTATTTTTTTCGTATCCTTGCCCTTTGTGTCTCTGCCTTTCTGCCGTCCCCACACCTCGATGATTAAAGACTCAGTATTTAAGTAGTCCACAAATTGATCTGTAACAGTTTTGATCGTCAACTTCTTCTCATGGTAGAAATCTGGGTTTATTGTTCCCTCAATTTCATTTGTGAGCGTCCATTTATCATCAAGATAGAACTTGTACTGACAATAACACTGAAAGATAAATGCGATACATGTATAGCGTTAAAACAAGCCAAGTTTTCATAATTTTTATAATGATTAGAAAAATCAAGACGATTGAAATGAGTATCCCCACAGCATAGGATTTTAATTTGAAATGACACATTTAGAATGTCTTCACCCCTTATATATGACATCCCATTTCAACAAGCTGCAGTTACGAAGTTTTTGTTGAAAAGCAGCAATGTACTGTTTCTCTGGATAACCATTTGAAATGCAGACTTACCCTGTCAAAGTTTTGAGGTAATCCTCTTGCACCTTTAATAACCACTTTGCAATAAAATGGTTTCCCAATCTGAAATATACAGGACAGGATTGTTTTACCCAGATGGAAGGATTTCTTTTAGATAAGGAATGAGTGAAATGAATAGAACTTGTTCGATTCATGGAATGAAAGATTGTACACGGCGAATTTATCCTTTTTAGCAGGTATATGCCGCGATTTGAGTTTCTCCAAAACGGTAGGGTCGATTTAACTGAAATCTCAAAGAATCGTTAGCCGCAACCTCCATCTAGGTCTCCAGATAGGTGTTATATCTGGGAAAAATCTATTTCTAAATATATTTAATTCACAAAGTGCAGAATGCATCTGCACCTATACCGGACATTCATAGTTACCGGACACATTGACGAGGCGTGATGAGGTGGTTACAAGCGTTGTTCGGTCAAAGAATGGCCGTGAAATTTGTTTTTTACATACATTTTGTCAAAAGAAATAATTGCATTTCTTTTCTGAACGAAGGAATTGGAAATTAATTGCTAAAAGCGAACACGAACGATCGCTATGTTTGCGGGTGTCGCTTTATGTCATCCGTTTGCGTCACGCAAAAAGCTGTTTGCCGTACTTGATTGGACATACGCCGTTTTCATTTTGAAATGTGCAGTCAAAGGAAGCGTGTTTGGGTTCTGACCAAGATGATTATTGCAGAATGCACCATTACAAAATCGCTGAATAACATGCCAAATACATTTGTTTAGCTTCTTCATTAAAAATTTGGCGTCTTTTCGGTTCTAAAAAGTATTCTGTGTCACCGGAGTAGCCCAATCAAGTTCGCCATAAAGTTCGTTCAAGGTGAGTCAGAAAGAAGTGTTGTTGTTTTTTTCGTTGGAAAAAGAAATTTTCAAGCAAGAAAAAATTGTGTGGAGATGGTTTGATATTTTGGTTGACAATGAATTTATTGTTAGTTGCATTGATAAACTGCAGTGACAGAATAAGTGATTATTTGTGAAATGTCATGATTTTTCGACCCCAATGCCATGATGCCAAAATTTGATGAATTTTGCTGAATGGTGAGATACACTAGACTCTGATTGCAAATCTAAACGAACATAAGTTAACAAGGTTAGTCATGTTTTAATTTGTTGCTTTTTTGTGTCCCGTGCATAGTTACAATTTTTATGTGTCTTCAAAAAAGATAATAGAAATAAATTCTTGCCTCGACCCCCCCCCCCCCCTCTCCAAAAAAAAGCAGCCCCCTGATGTAAGTAGAACAAAGCTGAAAATGACATTATGAATGATAATAAACATTATGGGATGTAAGTGTATCATGCTCAGATTTCTTTTGAACCCACCGTCTGGATCCGCCAGTGTAAGAAATTATTACACATTTTTTACGGAATTTCTGCATAAAAATGATTTTACTAGCTAGGCTACAGAGGGGGATTCGTTCGAATCCCCGAACCCCTCTGGATGCGCCATTGATACATGTCCTGTATACTGTCAGTGTGAAAAAATTGTTGACCTAGGGCCATTTTAATAGCCAACGATCCTTTGACTCATTTAGAATCATCCACGTGATGGTGTCAGTATAAAACAAGATATAAACACTTTGTTAACAGCAGGGGTTCGGGGGCGCAGCCCCCGACATAAGACTTAACAAAGGCATTGGTCCTTTCCCAAACAACATATTTTTCTGGTCTTAGGGCCATTTTAATCTAATAAATTCATTTTTGCATGTAAACAAAGGAGAGCCAGGAATCCTTTAGACTCGTTTAAAATTGTCCATTTGACAATGTCAGTTTGCGACAAGATACAGACACTTTGTAAACAGCGAGGGTTTTGGGGCGCCACCCCGACATAAGACATAACAGTTACACATGCGTAACCGCGTTAATCCTTTCCCAAACAGAAACGGCAAAATTTTGGGATGGTCAAATTCAAAAGCTGCTGCAGACCAAGACATGAATATTGATAAAGAAAGGCTTTTCGATTAAGGTATCCAAACCCTTATTAGCACCAAAGACCCAGATGAGAAATTTGAAAAGTGCCAGTAATTCCTAAACTGTCACTATGTTACATTTCCATTCCAAATACAAACATTATAATCATTTTGAACGGTTTAGAATTTTGAATTAATGCATACTTATGGAAATCTTTGACAAAAATGTTGAAAAATTACCTCCCTTGCATATGAATATAGAGTTAAATAATATTTGTAAATTATTTTCTTCTTGATCCATAATCTTGAAATCCGGCACAATGAATCAACTTATTTGAAGTATATTTACAAGTGTATACATATAATTTGGTGCATTTGGTAAGGCTAGTAGGAAGTGGTGATTTTTTTAGAGTATGTAAACCTTAATATCATCAAGAAAATATTGAGGCAAATGAATAAAATGCTGGTTTTCGGCAGAGAGTATATTCGCAGTTAGAAGCTTTAGGAATCTGTCTATCAAAGGGAGCAATTTTATCCGCCTGCCCCTGCCTAAGGGTGACGTAATTTCGGAAAAACATATAGTATTTTGATTTTCATTGGTGTGTTATAAAAACTTGTAACTACGGCTTGGTTCAAGCGGTAGTTAAACCTTTCTCAAACAAGACCTGGTTTTGACATCCCTATTAGAAAAGGCTTGGGAAAACTTTGAGACAAAAGAAGAAACCAGCAATTTTAACTTTTGTCTCAATATATCGTCGTTGTAAATGCAAAACCTTGTATCTCGTTTTATGAAAATTTCAAAGGGGAGGGAAAAAAGTGTAATAACTTTTCTCAAACTAAAATGTTTTACTTTAAATTCTGACATACTGTTCACAAATAATGTGTCATTAATACTGATCAGTATAAATATCACAAAACCTGCGAGAATTGTCTAAACTGGGCACACAATTTTGTACTTTGAAAATCACAGGAATCGACATACAAGGTTTTGCATTTACACCGAATATGTGTGCTATATTTCCCACTATTCCAATCTTTACTTATCTAAATTTTGTTGTCTAAAGCAACTTTAAAATTGTGCAACCTCAAAATTTTGTCATTTGGGAAAGGGTTAAGGGCTTTTATCACAACACTGGCGGTTAATCCAAAGATAATGGTAAAGCCAGTCTATTTTAATACAAAATTCTTTGCTATTGTAGGAAAGTAATGTAAACACTATACACATTAACCCTTTCCCAAACGGCAAAATTTTAGGGTGATCCACTTCAAAAACTGCCACAAATGACAAAATGGAAGTTTTCAAAGACAGAGTGTGTGTAAAATATGGCATAGAAAATATTGAGACAAAAGGAGAAACTGCTGGTTATCAGCAGTTTCTTCTTTTGTTTCAATATTTTCCCACACGTTTTCCATTAGGGATGTCAAAACCAGGTCTTGTTTGGGAAAGGGTTAAACAACAATTAATTACATATACATGTATGTTCTTAAAACGGTGCCATGGCGCAGTTGGTCTGCCTTTCATTCGCGAGGTCCCGGGTTCAATACCTGGCTACGGCAAATACCCTTGCTGACAAAAAAGTCACCCGTCAATGGTTTGATATCGTGATCCTATGTGGGGGAGCAGCTGGAGGCTCAGTAAGGGTGTTGTGGTAGTACTGGTATGAAAAACGCTAGGAATCCATAGTTTAAGTTAGGTTGTCCAGCTGCCGCAATATGACATTAGTAGTTGAAAACAGGGTAAACCCCCAGTAAATCAAATCTTAAAACGTTTTTGCAATGACCCGTGGATATGCATTAATATTATGTTTTTTCTTACAACCAAGGCAACACTTATAAATGAAAATGAACACTGATAACTGGATATCATACACAGTATCCAGGGTTCTCCGCAGAAAAATTTGAAGCTGTAGTGGCAATATTTATAAGTATTGTGGAACCTTACAATACACTGGTTATGCAAATAGTTGTGAATCAAAACATAATGCTCACTTTGAGCAATTTCTTCTTTTCCCATAATGTTTTTATGCAGATTTTTTTTTGTATAAAATGCCTTAATTCATCAGTTAAAATACCATAAATTTCTCTGTTTGGTGACCATTTTGAAGCTGTGGGATGCTTTTAAAGCTGTAGGGGCCTTACACTGATTTTCATGAAGCTGTAGTGGGGCCGATACAGCTTATTGGGCTGGGGAGAACACTGGTATCAAAGCTCAAGGAGAACACTTTTTAGTTTAAATGTTAATACCAGGGAAATTGTGAGTTCTGAGTATGAGTCTCGGCAAGAGTAAAATTGAGAGCTATACGTTCATTGCTGTGTTTGATATCAATTGTTTACCAGTTTTTATTGATTTTAAGTTTTAACCTTTCCCACACAAGGACGTTGTGATGCCCCACAATATAAAGGCACTTGATAACATTATACGAAATGAAGAAATTTTCTACAAAATAAGACCAAAAATTTTAAAATTGGCTTAAAGTGTCTACTGCAATTCCTTTTAATTTTGACCACTCACCAGTCGAAAATTCTACTGTTTTGTAATTGGTTAATGTAATGATAGTGTTTGAAACTGAAGCATTTATTAAGGTAGTCCAACCCTAACGAGATCCATGTAACTTTGTGATTACTTTAAAGTTTTTAGTGACATTGTAAACTTTTGGTGATGGTAAATATCTTTTTCTAACTCAAAATTGTGTGGACATAGATCAGATTTGTAACGACACACAAAAAATCCGATGGCACATGAATTTCATTACATGGGTGGTCTACCTTAATTCAAACTGTTAAAGCATTGAGGTAAATGATGAAAGTAGCATTTCTCTTTTCCCTTCCATCTTATAGGATCAGACTGGTGATGAAAAATACGGAATAGTTTGTTAGTTAGATTCTACATATGTAACATAAGAAGCTTTTTACTCTGTCCCAAACAAGCCCTATTTGACATGTCAATTTTAGAAGACGGTGGGCAATCACATGACACAATTTAACCAATTCAGAAAGTCTTCAATAACTATGATAATGAAGGGTCCCCCCCCCCCCCCGAATAATTTGAAGTCGTAGTGGCAAATTATAAGTGGTAAACCTTGAAATGCAATTAGTTCAGGCAAAATAATTGTGAACAAAAACATAATGGCAAAAGAAGAAATTGCTCAAATTGAGAAATTTCTTCCTTTCCCAATATGTTTTTATACAGAATCATTACATTTCATATTATAAAAATACATAATTTATCACTTTTTTGACATGAAATGTCTACAAATTCCCATATTTGGTGATCTTTTTGAAGGAATTAAGCTGTAGGGGTACTTTTGAAGCTGTAGTGACATAACATTGATTACAGGAAGCTGTAGTGGGGCCCATACAGCTTAATGGATTGGGGAGGACTCTGTAATATCCAATATGAATTTGGTCAGAAGCAGAGTTCAGGTCTGAAAAAGCGGGGAATAAGCTGCACATGGTAAATCTTTTAAAACTCAGCTGATAGAAAATCATGGACAACCAACTAAAAGTTTGGTCTGTCATCAATAACTTTTTTTTATTTTCTACCATTGTTATGTCACATGATTCTCCACCGTGTTAGAATAGGCTTAGGCAAACATTGATACAAAAGAAGAAAATGTAACATTGTTGGTGACTAGCATTAAAAATTTTAATCCTTCTGTCTTAAAATTCTCAGACTTCTGAAGTATAATGTATACAAATATCATTTGCCTTCCATTTTGTTGTTTGTAGCAGTTGTTGAAGTTAGCCACCCTGGCCTAAAATTTTAATGTTTGGGGGAGGGATAAACATATTTATTCAAGGAAAAATACTTATGATCATCAGCTACATATTTCTGGTTTTCTACCAATATTTAGGGATAATGAGATGAAAGGGGGAGTACTTGTTTATCTGATTTGACTTGCAGAGCACATGAAGCCCTGGAAATACTGAGGGAAAGAAGGGGTTACCCGGTTCGACCATTGAATTCAGAGTTACTGCCCCTGACTGTTTAAGCCATATACATACAGAGTGATATTTGTTTCCGCGCTATTTCTTGAAAACTGTAGACCGGATTTCAATGAAACTTGGCACACAGCTTCACTACAAAGTGGACATGCGCATATCCTCGGGGTTACCCGGTTCGACCGCCGAATTTAGAGTTACTGCCCCTGACTGTTTTAGCCATATACATACAGTGATATTCGTTTCCGCGCTATTTCTTGGAAACTATAGACCGGATTTCGATGAAACTTGGCAGACAGCTTTACTACAATGAGGACATGCGCATATCGTCGGGGTTACCCGGTTCGACCGTCGAATTCAGAGTTACTGCCCCTGACTGTTTAAGCCATATAAATACAGAGTGATATTCGTTTCTGCGCTATTTCTTGAAAACTGTAGACCGGATTTCGATGAAACTTGGCACACAGTTTCACTACAAAGTGGACATGCGCATATCCTCGGGGTTACCCGGTTCCACCGCCGAATTTAGAGTTACTGCCCCTGACTGTTTTAGCCATATACATACAGAGTGATATTCGTTTCCGCGCTATTTCTTGAAAACGATAAACCGGATTTCAATGAAACTTGGCACACAGCTTCACTACAAAGTGGACATGCGCACATCGTCGGGGTTACCCGGTTCAACCGTCAAATTTAGAGTTACTGCCCCTGACTGTTTTAGCCATATACATACAGAGTGATATTCGTTTCTGCGCTATTTCTTGAAAACTATAGACCGGATATCAATGAAACTTGGCACACAGCTTTACTACAATGAGGACATGCGCATATCGTCGGGGTTACCCGGTTCGACCGCCGAATTTAAAGTTACTGCCCCTGACTGTTTAAGCCATATACATACAGTGATATTCGTTTCCGCGCTATTTCTTCAAAACTATACACCGGATTTCAATGAAACTTGGCACACAGCTTTACTACAATGAGGACATGCGCATATCGTCGGGGTTACCCGGTTCGAATGCCGAATTTAGAGTTACTGCCCCTGACTACTTTAGTCATACACATACAGAGTGATCTTCGTTCTGTTGAAGCCATATACATACAGAGTGATATTCGTTCTGTTGAAGCCATATACATACAAAGTTATATTCGTTTCCGCGCTACTTTATTGACAATAAAAATATGTTCGGCGGGGGATATCAATTCAACGAATTTGCTTGTTCAAAACCTGCTTCAGATGACAAGTGGATGTTGGTGAAGATAGACTTTGTGTACTATATGGCACAGAAAATATTGAGGTAAAAGGAGAGAATGCTGGTTATCAGCATTTCCTTCATTTGCATCAAAGTTTTCCCAAGACTTTGTTTTACAAAGGATGCCAAAACCAGGTCTTACTCCTTGCTTGGGAAAGGGTAACAGTTGATACCTGACCGATTTGAAAATGGCTCAAAGTAGAGAAGACAAAACAAGGCCAGTTCCACACATGTTCCGGATGTGATAGATCTTTTAAACACTCCTGATGAAAATGTTATTTCATTTCGCTTGATAAGACAATTCCTCATTGTTTTGACATTCCTAAGAGGAAAGGCTTGGAAAAACTTTAAAGCAAAAGTAGAAAAAGCTTATCAGGGTCTCCTTTTCCCTCAGTAGTATTTCCTGTGCTATATCATGCAGTAATCCCTATTTTATCAACATCCATTTTGTCATTTGTAACTTCATTCAAATTGTACCACACTTAAATATTCGTATTTACAGTTACTGACTTATTTTCGGGGTAATTTTCTGTAGAAAATAACTGTACATGATTATAATATGGCATTTAATATGTCTCGGTCTCTTGGTAGACCAAGATTGCTGGACTGAGCTGCTAAAAGTCCAAGCAAAGTGACCAAGTAGTGATTTTGGCGCTTTATCGAGGTTTGCGGATTCCGAAAGCGCTTTCTGTACAGATTAGGGTTCCGACAAACACATCAATATTTGTAAGTTTTATTTGTTAAACACCCCTCAAACCCAAATCTTGGTAATGTAATGTGGCACTAGGAATTTGTCTCTGTAGAATAAGCATTTTTTTTTCACCAGTTTGGTCAACTTTGGTGTTTTGATTGCTTCTGTTTTGAAATAGACTGGAACACATGGTGAGAACCAACTGCCACATCAATTTGGTGCCACAGACTAAAATTCCTTAAAAATGATGTGGAATCACTTATTATCAAAAGATTAAAATTCACAAAAGTAGTCATTTGGACTGGTTTCTAAGAAGAAAGGGGCAATTGGACCTATTGCTTAGTGCAAAGCTTCATTTTTCTCACTTATACAAGGACCAGTAATGTGTATGTTTTGGCATGTACATCTGAATATGCATAATTTGTCTAAAAATTTGACTTTGAAAGCTTAAAGGGACCCCAAATGGCTTAATTATAGAACTGGAGGAATGCACATGCAATAGGACTTTTCATTGGTATAATCCATCGAAAACTTTGGAGAAATCTTCGACTCAAAATATCGCTTTGAATTGGTCGAAGCGGTGTCGCGGACCCAAAATTCAGTCGCGATACCATATTTTTGGATGCCAGCAACTTTTTTATTGACTGTTAGAATATTGTTATATATGGTATGCACATTCCTATTGTATTAGGGCTAAATCAAACAAAAAATATCACTTTTGATACAATTTGGAAAAATATCTTCTCATCTAGGAGTAAGGTCACTCGGAGACGTCCTTCCGGGCCATGGGGTGCTAAAATAGTTCTTTAAAAAAATTGACCCCTTTTCTGATGATGCCTTGCTCTCTGCATGAATGATTTTGAGCTAAGGTTTTCATTGGATGCTTTTCAGTGACATGTTTTCTCATTACTGAGCCAGAATCCATCTTTGTTTCCAGGACTATTTCGTGTGTTTGGGTGCAGGTATACATGTGACCCATATTTCCAGTGTTTCTATTTTGGCGTGGAAAAATAAACGGTATGTATGTTTGAGTGAAAATTGTGAAAAAATGAATCACTTGAGGTGGGTCCATTTGCTGAAAATTTTGCAGGGCAAGGATGGATCTGCGCCATTTTAGGCAAAGTTTTGCTTCTTTTCAGTTTGGAAAAGGTGTAAAAATTTTACATAGAGTTATGAAGGAGCCAATTTGGGTGACCTTCCCCCAAACATGGCCGCGCCCTGTGTACTATCAGATGTAAGGAAGTTTTCATAAAATAGCTGATCATGTGTATCAGATAAGAAAAATCAACCAAGATTTAAACACTTGGACATGTTGAAATTGAGTTTTAATGATTTCGTCGAATTATAAGTATTTCACAGTGTGACCCAACTGATCATAAATTCGGATAATCTTGGATTTCGGATACTTTGTTTTGGATTTTTTAAAATTTAAGCCGAGTTTGTCAGATAAGAAATGCAAATTATATCAAGACTATTTCTGCTAAATCATAGATATAAATTTATATCTGTGGCTAATTATGTCATTTATTTTTAACATTTTGCTGTTATAGTCACTATAATCCGAGGTTTCTCTGATGAAATTCACTCTTTGATTTGTTGGTGTCGCTCGTTTACATCAGAGCACACTACCATTCAAAACATCTATAGGAAAGTAGGTCAATATAGGCCTAAACAATGGCTGTTCATGTGAGGGTTGTTGCAAAACATTGCCTGTAAACCTTTTAGAAAGACTTTTTGGTCTTGTATATCGTTTAAGATCGGACAGTGAACAAAGCGCCACAACTTGTGTCGAACGTTTTTGAAAATATTTACTCTTTCATCTACTAATTATAAATTCGGAAAATTAATTTCAGATATTATCTATCTATATTATCAGTTAATTAAAAAAAACATACAAATCTAGGAATCTAGGTTATATTCCTATTACATTTTATTATAACTACATTGTACTTTTATGTCCGAAATCTGGCGACAATGAGTTGGTGGAATCCAATGATATCCCTGCCATTTGAGCAGATAATACTTCATCCTTCGTGTAGATTGTTGCATGAACATGGAGGGGGACCAGAATCCATGGACATAGATGTATGTGGGAACATCTCTGAATTATTAACTTAACTAAATTTCTGAAAGTTACTTTGGAAATATGTATGGTTTGCCATGATTAATCATAGGATTTACCAAGGCCATATGCCTGAGTGGTTTATTTAACACATCTGAACGAGCATCCATGGTAAATCCTATGATTAACCATGGCGAAACATATATTATTTTCCTTCTAACATGTAATTACTTGCTTTTGGGACAATTTTTTAATCATTGTTAGCGACGCAGTAAAAGAATTTTGTATTGGAAAAGATAACTGTAAAAAGGCATTATTCCATTTTTTTCACAAGGATCTTGTGCTGTTTACGGACAGACGGAGACTTGCAGAACACTATAACACATTTGTTTTTGTAGCTAAGATGTTCTTGTGGGTCCATAAAGATCTGTATTTGGAAGCTACCAAAAGCATGGTTACTGGTTAGCTGTAGCTTTATGGTAAAAGGAGTAAGTGATCTTTGGTTAGGCCTGTGTGATGTGTCTAAAGTTCTCTTATAGTCACTGTAGTTGTCGGAATGTACAATGTAGGTCAGAAAATATTGAGGTTAAAGGAGAAAATGCTTGTAACCAGTTTTTTCTCCTTTTTCCGTAATGTTTTCTATTAGACACATCCAAACCTGGTCTTGATTGGGAACAAATTAACCCATTACCAAACAACAAAGTTTTTAGGCAGTCCAATTTGAAGATTCTGCAGAAGACAATTTCCTTTGAATACATCTCCTGGATTCAAATGGACATTCATGGAATAAAATAATAGTGCATGGAATTTGAATCACTTCATAATCTGCAGAGATAAATCTTTCTTACATCTGCTGGTAGAGAATGGACCTATGGACTGTCACATTTCAGCATGTATAATATGCAATAGGCAGCACTTGACTTCTCATTTGGAATTGAACAACTATCCATTTAGACAATTTGTCGGGTACCGGGTGCGAGTCCTGATAGCTAACACTGTACAGTTGGTGTCTATTGACAACCTATGGGCTGTCGATTCTAGACAGAAAACAGGCTATTTACTCAAATGTTTGCACATCTTACATGTAGGCCTATGCAATTGTTAACTAGTTATTTAACAACCTTGTAGACATTGACTGCCTAATTAGTTGAAAGCCTCAGATGTACTTTGTGATAACCAGCTTTTCATTTCTTGTAGGAATATGTCACATGTGTGTGTTTTAGAATGGTATCATTGCTGCTAAATAGAAGCTACTGAAGAGGGGAATAGGATTAAAGCAGATTGGCACGCACTGCAGTAATTAGCTCAGTAAATATGGAGTGTACCACAGTTAAAAACAAGTTGCCCCATGAAGCTTGATTCCTAAGCTGGTTCTTCAATACAGGTTAACAAAATAAGAGCATTTTGATCAATTTAAATCTTTCCAAAACTACAGACATTCAGAGTACTCAAATTTAGAAAGCTGCTGCAGACAACAAAATGGGTGTTGATAAAGATGGGATTTTTGTGCAGTACGGAACAGAAAATACTGAGGAAAAAAGAGAAAATATATGTTATCAGCATTTTCTTCAAGTGTCTCTATGTTTTCCCTTGTTTAGGAAAGGGTGAATCAAAATGTATTGACCATATATACATGTACTGTACTCTATATAGCTGTACATGCACTGGGAATTCCTAGGGTGGTCCAAATTGAAAGGTGCTGTAGATGACAAAATGGATTATTTTAAAGGTATGGTTTGTTATATAGTACAGAAAATGTTGAGGGAAAAAAAGAAAATGCTGGTTGTAGACATCAAAACTAGATCTTGTTTGGGACAGAGTTAACTTGCTGTTTACTATTTCTTTGAGAATTAGACAATTTTAACAATTTCAACAAGATTCCTTCAGCTTTGATTGGTAACAAACATTTGTCTGAAAGAGTTGACTTGTCCTACATTTACTATCTTTGTAATACACCTCTTCTCGAAATAAGACACAGTTTTGATGTCCCTTGTAGAAAAAGGTTGGAAAAAAGGATTAATAGAAAAGAACAGATTGCTGTACATTACTTTTGATATAAACAGCCATTTCTGCAGCAGCTTTATGATTTGAACAGTCCAAATTTTTGCCCCTTTGAAAAGGGATACTAAAAATCAAATGCAAGGGTTTTTTTTGTTCATTGTGCTAAGGCATTATATTCAGTGTTATATCAATGGTTAATGAAATTTGATATTTTCTCAAACAAAAATGAATTTGGCTGGTCCTGTGGTCCAAATTGAATGGAGCTGCCATCTGTACATGATTAATGCTTATTGTAGAAAATGTGTATGTTACTACATAGAAAATATTTAGAGCAAAGGAGAAATTGCTGATTATCAGAATTCTTCTTTTCTCTCTATGTTTTCCAAAAAACTGTAAGGGTCTTGTTTGAGATAGAGTTAATCACATTGTTTGACTGTCTATTATACAGAATGATGAGGTCTCTCACTGTCAGCGATGATTGAGAAATGGCAAGGCATCTTTCTTTGGTTGATAATGCCCAGATAGCTTTGCAGGCAACATCAGAGTCTATAAATCTAGGTGGTAGTTGATTTGAATCAAATTCTGTTGATCTTCTTTCTGATAGAAGTTGTCAATCATCTCTCCCTATGGATAATATGCTTCCTACACATTGACTCTTTTGACTCCCCAAAACATAAAGACTTTGAAAAACATGGTTGAAAATGAAGAAATTGCTTGTAACAAGCATTATCTTCATTTCCCACAATGTTTTCAACTCAAAAAGACCAAACAAATTTAAATTTCATTCACTTAAATGACTAAATTGTCATCTGCAACATCTTTAAATTTTGACCAGTCAAAAATGTTGCTGTCTGGTAATGGTTTAAATGGGATGAGCAACTGGTGGCTGGGATTGGATGTTTTTGTACTGGTGCAAGAAATGTCAGGAACTCATGGTTAGGTGCACCAGCTGCTGTAATAAAGTTGGAAATTCTTGAATGAGGTGTTAAATCTCAATCAGTCAATATTTCTGTGGTGGAAAGAGAAGAAGTTTGAACTTGTTTGTACATTAATGCAATAGTTTAAATTCACCTGACCCTTGTTTTTTTTTCAACATTGGTTAAGTCGAATTGCTGCTTATGTCCAAGAGAAAAGCTGGTGCTATTCTTATGATTATAAAGTATGTGTTACTTTGAATTTCTCAAGGTATTTTGAAGAGCCAATGGACTTTGACATATAAAGTATTGACTTTAGTTATCTTTTAGTGTCTATGACACCTCTAGAAAGCTGAGATTTCAGATTTTTACAAACTCCTTTAGGGCATGATGCTCTATTATGGCATGATCCTGCAGATTCCAGGTTGGATTCCTGGCGGGTGTTATTGGCAGCTATCTTGAGGTCAAAATGTAATACCATCACATTTATCCACTATGCATTTGACACTTGTTACATCAAAGTCACATGAGATATGAAAATACCATTAGATATCCAATATTAAAGCACATTCATTTCTTTTTTGAAAATCGACATTTACTAGATCTATATAATATCTTTGTTGAATGCAGTTATGAATGGTTGAAATATGGTTGACAAAGGAGAGAAATTGCCTTGATTAAGCAATTTATAATCTTTTTACGCTACATTTCTGTGATGAAATTTTCTGTCTAAAGCTTAAAAAAAATAGTGAAAGGAGATTTTCCTCTCTTTGAAGTATTTTTTGTTTTCCCATAAAGTTTCAATACATAATCATTTGAAAGACACTATACTATTAGGTCTCATGACTAGTTATTTGGGTTTGATAGTTCCCATGCACTATGTTCAACCTAAAATTAAAGCCATTATCACAACATCCCTTTGCAAATCAGAGAAAAAGTCATAAACATTGAGAGAAAAGAAGATATTGCGGAAATTCACAATGTTCTCAATTTCTATCAATGATTTCTATGGTATAACAAATATATTTCCCACTTTTGAAATCAAATATTTCCAACAAGTTGCAAGAATAAGTTCTATTCATTGCACTCATTCTTTCATGTGACATCCTTTAGGTGTCGCCGCTCTAGTATGTCAATTTTAAAATTTAGTAGATGCCAATTTCAAGTGGATAATATTTCATATTTCATTTTATCTTTCTGGCTAGAATATATTGTCAGAAGCATTTTCCTCCTTTTCAAGATGTTTTTCAAAGCCTGCATCAAAAAATCATTTTGTAGGAACAGGATAAATATAAGGTGTTCTCATTGCCTTCATTTTGGCATTTGGAAAAGGGTGGAAATATTTTTTTCTACTTTTGATAATCTTATTTAGCTCATTTTTTGTATATGAATTAGCACATGTTTGTGTTATTGCAGTCTTTACTAAAGTCCTCAGAGCATTTTTTCCAACGAAAGATTGAATGTAAGTTCATTATCCATTGTTTTAAAACGACTTAAGGTAGTCCATCCCTAATAAGATTCGCGCCCCGTCGGAATTATTCGGGCAACGTCCAAAACATTTGGCGATGGAAGGCTCCAACGCCGAATGTTTACAACCGCGCCCGAACAGCTTCGGATACGTAAAGACACTCGAAAAAAGTCGATGTTTTAGGAATCTCAAAATGGCCACATTACGGGTATTCTACTCTTAATTTCAACTTCAACTTTACCAAAAATCGTCTGTATGTCCATAGTAAAGCAGTCCCATGGTACCTGCAAAGACCAATAAAGCATTGCTTTTCAACGTAAACCTCAAAACTGCAGCTTAAAGGAAGCTGCAGTTATGAGGGTTTTTTTGACAAGCGTCAATATGAAACATACCAGTTCTTTCGGATCCTCCACAAAGTTATCCTCGGATAACTGTGTGTGATCACTCTTACATAGTATAAGCTCGACTTCAAGATGACCGTGGTTCTTTCCGTTATAGTCCGTGATGGGAAGATTCTCCGCAAGATCGATCTGGTAGGCCAGAGATTGTAAGAAAACGCGGGTGGTACCAATCAGCTGCTCCAGGTCTGCTGGTTTACAAAATGGATCTTTATCCTAAAGATGAAAATAGATATGATAAAGCCTTACATTCAAACATTTATGCAGGTAACAACACTTTAAAAAATATTTTTACAAGAACTTCACAGATGAACTAAATGATCGTGGAGTAAATGCGCTTGAGTATGAAGTAGTTCGTAGATTTGAGACTATAAACCACTTTTACTTGTACTGACAAGGATCATGCCTGTAACTTACAGTTATTTTTTTCGTATCCTTGCCCTTTGTGTCTCTGCCTTTCTGCCGTCCCCACACCTCGATGATTAAAGACTCAGTATTTAAGTAGTCCACAAATTGATCTGTAACAGTTTTGATCGTCAACTTCTTCTCATGGTAGAAATCTGGGTTTATTGTTCCCTCAATTTCATTTGTGAGCGTCCATTTATCATCAAGATAGAACTTGTACTGACAATAACACTGAAAGATAAATGCGATACATGTACAGCGTTAAAACAAGCCAAGTTTTCATAATTTTTATAATGATTAGAAACATCAAGACGATTGAAATGAGTATCCCCACAGCATAGGATTTTAATTTGAAATGACACATTTAGAATGTCTTCACCCCTTATACACTGGTGGTGAACTCGGACAAAGCGAGGAACATTTTTCATGAACACAAGGTACAGATACTTCATGTTTAAATGCGCGTTTAAAAACCAGTTTTACTAGTTTGAGCATGTACACAACGATTTGCACGTGTTTATCCGCCCAAAACAATATGGACGAATCGGAGAGACACTTAGAGGCTATTGTCAGTTTTGTTATTTTATTTCTCTGACTGATTCTGAAGTTGGTATTACAATTCTTGGAGTAGAAGTTTTCTTCCGATGTGAAAATCGTAGTTAACGTTTTTTGAAGGGGACATGTACGGTTTATTTATGACACCGTGAACATTTTCAATGGCTGTTCGAATTGCAATGACTTTTGTCCTAACAATAGAATGGGTTTTCGGTTAAATATGGATAAATCGTAGGTGTTGTTATAAAATCCCGTAACTGCAGCTTCAATAAAGTTGAGTTTGTGACGTTTTAGATTTACGCCGACGAAGCACTAGTGTTTGTCCGAAAAAACGTCACTAGGTCTATATATACCGTAGTAGATAAAATTTATTCTTTTTTAAAGACGAATTAATGGTATACAATAATCATTTCCAAAACAATAGGCCTATCTGGTATTGCAGCCCCCAATTAGAAGGCTTTCAGTAATGACCACCATATAGATAGTGCTTCGTTTGCCCGTCCGTCCGTTTTTCTACCCGTCCGCCAATTTGTCTAGCTGACTGCTCTAGATGTCAAAATACATTGATTTTATATGTTGAGAAGTTAAAATGTGTGTACTAATTAAGAAAATATGAAAGAAAAATATTAAGAAAAAAGGAGCCAAAATATTTTCAGTATAGATCTATTCATCTTTTGATTCAATGTTTGCTATACGCACTTCAACGTCAATTACACAAAACGTGGGAACGACGTCGTATTGTTTGGCGGCGATGTTATAAAGTCATGAAAACAGGTCATGAGCGTAAACTTTTGTTTCAGGAGAAATGTAGTGAGACGTCTTTTTTTAACATTTTATCTTTAAGAAATCTAAAATATTGAAACAAATGGATTTAATTATAGTAGCACAAATATACTCCCCGTCATAAGAAAGTAGCCACTTGTCTAATGCAAATGGTCGCCAATTTTAGGATTATTCATAAATGTACCGAAATAAATACAAGATATTGAAGCATGGCAAGTAAATCGAAAACAGTCGAATTACCCCATTAATTAGACCGTTTTCGATTTACTTGCCATGCTACAATTTTGAGACGATTCCGACACATCCAACGTCTACAAGTGACGTCATTCCGACAAGACAACCATTATCGGAACGACTACCTGTGAAATCGACAGAAAAAGGCAAACGTTACAGATAGGCTAGATTGCTTCCTGAGTTGAGTTCTATCAGCAGTAGAGGCTTATTAACGGATTAGACCATCCGTTTCAGACCTCTTGCGATACCCATAGTCTTGCTACGATGTTATTGACAACATTACCTTCAGTGGGTTAGACAGCATCTATTGTTTTCTAAGGACAATTGCATAGCATGTATTAATACCAACGGTGTTCACACTCGAAAATATCTTGTAAAAGCGAATCTTATCCTTATCTTCTTTCAGGAATTGTTACGGTAATAACAAGTATAGTAATACATTGACAATTATTGAAAGTAAAAGATTAAATGTGCATTTGTAAAATTTTATTCATGTACCGTATGCAGTCAATGTGTTAATTGAAAAGGAAATGCACAAAATTAACTTTTCCCGTTAGTACACTTTAGAATGCATGCCCGTAGAAAGCAACTAGGGGGGGGCTCCAGAGTCCCCCTGTTCGTACGGGCCTGGGATGTGTGAAACAGTGGATCCTCCTTAGAATAAATGGTGATAATGGTAATGACAAACATTACAGTATAGATCTGGAAACGTTCATTTAGGCTTTTGCGACCAACATGGATCCAGATCAGACTTTGCATGTGCACTGTCTGATCAAGATCCATCTTGTTCTCATTTAATAGCTTATTATCCACCTGTACCAAATTTAAGAAGGCATAACGAAAATCTTACCGGTGAAACTCCAAGGTAACGATAAAAATGATGATTATTATGATGTTGATGATGATTATTATTATTATTATGATGATGATGATGATGATGATGATGATGATGATGATGATGATGATGATGATGATGATGATGATGATGATGATGATGATGATGATGATGATGATGTCATCTAATTGTCATCACCTGTCAGTAATTTATCTGAAAGGGGAGTTAGGCAGTACAAATTGATATATATTGAAACAAGTACCTGGTGCTCGAATTTGATGCCGGAAATCTATGGTTAGATGCTCAAATCAGTGCGATATTACCGAATAAATGTTTAAATGTGCCGTTAAGTCCAGTGCAATCGATTAATTTATCAAACATGTGGTCATAAAACACCGTAGCTGGAAAAGATAACATCGCAAACATGCTGTAACGTTGTCACGAAGAAACCGCACAATGATTTTCAATGACATGACACCAAAAACTGCCATTTACAGCCTTTATTTGTACATTTATATGTCTTTTTTGTTTACTTGCAATACAAGTTGATAAACATGAACAGTGATATCGTACCATTTCGTTCGGGCGATTAAGATCAACCCACATGATCTCAATATGCGCTTTGTGCACTTGCAATCCGTTTATAACATTTGAAAATAATGATCGATAAAACTGATATTTTCGTGCGTATTATAAATCATATCTACATACCTTAGTAACTTCCATTTGTGTGCATCCTTTAAAAAAAGACGGAAAGAGAAGTAAAACAAAATACCACGTGTATTGTTTACAAAAATCCGGATGTGACATGAAGTATCTGTACCTTGTGTTCATGAAAAATGTTCCTCGCTTTGTCCGAGTTCACCACCAGTGTTATATGTGACATCCCATTTCAACAAGCTGCAGTTACGAAGTTTTTGTTGAAAAGCAGCAATGTACTGTTTCTCTGGATAACCATTTGAAATGCAGACTTACCCTGTAAAAGTTTGGAGGTAATCCTCTTGCACCTTTAATAAGCAATAAAATGGTTTCCCAATCTGAAATATACAGGACAGGATTGTTTTACCCATTACCAGATGGAAGGATTTCTTTTAGATATGTCAATTTTAAAATTTAGTAGATGCCAATTTCAAGTGGATAATATGAGGTTATTTAACATGTCTTTGTACAATACTGAATTCTATTGGATGAATACTTTGCAGAACGAGGCTATATTTGGACGAGCCGATAGGCGAGTCTAAATATAGACTTGTTCTGCAAAGTATGAATCCAATAGAATTCGGTATTGTACAAAGACATGTTAAATGACCTCTTTATTTCACATCATTTTTTTTTTTCACACAAAACATGACAAAGATTAATTTTGTATAAAATTAAGATCTAGATCTAATTACTTTTAAATAGAATTCCAACGTGAAAAAGGAAGAAAACAACATAGGCCTGTGTCATGAAAAAAATGTAGGCCTCATGTACATTTCTAACGCTGTGAAATATACATGGCATCTGACATTAAATCTATATTTATCGATTTATGTTTGTCTCAAAAGATTGAATAGACCGTCATAAATTATGATAGTGTGAAATGTACATGAAATTTGTCATATAAACTATCTATCATGTCATGCGTAAATCAACAATGTAAACATTGACAGAAAAGGAGAAATTGCTGATAAACGGCAAATCTCCTTTTCTCTTAGAACTTTTTTGTCAAGCCGTTTAATGGACATCAAATCCAGGTCTTGTTTGGGAAAGGGTTAAGTGTGATTTTTATCATTGCTGCAAATTAAATGCGCTACAATTCAGAAATGTTTTGAAATGAAAATAATCTCTTTCGTGATGTTTAAAATCATTTTCTCCTTTTGTCTTAATGTATTGCCAATGTGTTTTTTCAATCACAGAACCAAAGCTATGTCTTGTTTAGGACAGTGAATTCAAAATATCATTTTGAAACAAACATTCAACTCTAATGCACAATTTTGCTTTTGCAAACGAGAACTCTACTAAAGGGAGATTACACTTCGATGCGAATATGGATATTTTGTACTGCAGCCTCGATTTGGGAAAAAATCCATATTTGTACGGTTCAATCGATATTTGTAGGGTTCAAATGAGTGCAATGCATATTTGGACGGTTCAACCGGTGCATCGTACAATATCGATCTAGCCGCTTTGGAATATCGAGAATCCCGTGCGTCCACGCAATTATCTCGTGCGTGCAATACGGCTCTAGGTATTGTATACTCACGTGGTACGAATGGGGTGATTTGATTGGTTTACTACTTTCGGGTGTGAAATAATATTTCATATTTCATTTTATCTTTCTGGCTAGAATGTATTGTCAGAAGCATTTTCCTCCTTTTCAAGATGTTTTTCAAAGCCTGCATCAAAAAATCATTTTGTAGGAACAGGATAGAATATAAGGTGGTCTCATTGCCTTCATTTTGGCATTTGGAAAAGGGTGGAAATATTTTTTTCTACTTTTGATAATCTTATTTAGCTCATTTTTTGTATATGAATTAGCACATGTTTGTGTTATTGCAGTCTTTACTAAAGTCCTCAGAGCATTTTTTCCAACGAAAGATTGAATGTAAGTTCATTATCCATTGTTTTAAAACGACTTAAGGTAGTCCATCCCTAATAAGATTCGCGCCCCGTCGGAATTATTCGGGCAACGTCCAAAACATTTGGCGATGGAAGGCTCCACCGCCGAATGTTTACAACCGCGCCCGAACAGCTTCGGATACGTAAAGACACTCGAAAAAAGTCGATGTTTTAGGAATCTCAAAATGGCCACATTACGGGTATTCTACTCTTAATTTCAACTTCAACTTTACCAAAAATCGTCTGTATGTCCATAGTAAAGCAGTCCCATGGTACCTGCAAAGACCAATAAAGCATTGCTTTTCAACGAAAACCTCAAAACTGCAGCTTAAAGGAAGCTGCAGTTATGAGGGTTTTTTTGACAAGCGTCAATATGAAACATACCAGTTCTTTCGGATCCTCCACAAAGTTATCCTCGGATAACTGTGTGTGATCACTCTTACATAGTATAAGCTCGACTTCAAGATGACCGTGGTTCTTTCCGTTATAGTCCGTGATGGGAAGATTCTCCGCAAGATCGATCTGGTAGGCCAGAGATTGTAAGAAAACGCGGGTGGTACCAATCAGCTGCTCTAGGTCTGCTGGTTTGCAAAATGGATCTTTATCCTAAAGATGAAAATAGATATGATAAAGCCTTACATTCAAACATTTATGCAGGTAACAACACTTTAAAAAATATTTTTACAAGAACTTCACAGATGAACTAAATGATCGTGGAGTAAATGCGCTTGAGTATGAAGTAGTTCGTAGATTTGAGACTATAAACCACTTTTACTTGTACTGACAAGGATCATGCCTGTAACTTACAGTTATTTTTTTCGTATCCTTGCCCTTTGTGTCTCTGCCTTTCTGCCGTCCCCACACCTCGATGATTAAAGACTCAGTATTTAAGTAGTCCACAAATTGATCTGTAACAGTTTTGATCGTCAACTTCTTCTCATGGTAGAAATCTGGGTTTATTGTTCCCTCAATTTCATTTGTGAGCGTCCATTTATCATCAAGATAGAACTTGTACTGACAATAACACTGAAAGATAAATGCGATACATGTATAGCGTTAAAAAAAGCCAAGTTTTCATAATTTTTATAATGATTAGAAACATCAAGACGATTGAAATGAGTATCCCCACAGCATAAGATTTTAATTTGAAATGACACATTTAGAATGTCTTCACCCCTTATATATGACATCCCATTTCAACAAGCTGCAGTTACGAAGTTTTTGTTGAAAAGCAGCAATGTACTGTTTCTCTGGATAACCATTTTAAATGCAGACTTACCCTGTAAAAGTTTGGAGGTAATCCTCTTGCACCTTTAATAACAACTTTGCAATAAAATGGTTTCCCAATCTGAAATATACAGGACAGGATTGTTTTACCCATTACCAGATGGAAGGATTTCTTTTAGATATGTCAATTTTAAAATTTAGTAGATGCCAATTTCAAGTGGATAATATTTCATATTTCATTTTATCTTTCTGGCTAGAATATATTGTCAGAAGCATTTTCCTCCTTTTCAAGATGTTTTTCAAAGCCTGCATCAAAAAATCATTTTGTAGGAACAGGATAGAATATAAGGTGGTCTCATTGCCTTCATTTTGGCATTTGGAAAAGGGTGGAAATATTTTTTTCTACTTTTGATAATCTTATTTAGCTCATTTTTTGTATATGAATTAGCACATGTTTGTGTTATTGCAGTCTTTACTAAAGTCCTCAGAGCATTTTTTCCAACGAAAGATTGAATGTAAGTTCATTATCCATTGTTTTAAAACGACTTAAGGTAGTCCATCCCTAATGAGATTCGCGCCCCGTCGGAATTATTCGGGCAACGTCCAAAACATTTGGCGATGGAAGGCTCCACCGCCGAATGTTTACAACCGCGCCCGAACAGCTTCGGATACGTAAAGACACTCGAAAAAAGTCGATGTTTTAGGAATCTCAAAATGGCCACATTACGGGTATTCTACTCTTAATTTCAACTTCAACTTTACCAAAAATCGTCTGTATGTCCATAGTAAAGCAGTCCCATGGTACCTGCAAAGACCAATAAAGCATTGCTTTTCAACGAAAACCTCAAAACTGCAGCTTAAAGGAAGCTGCAGTTATGAGGGTTTTTTTGACAAGCGTCAATATGAAACATACCAGTTCTTTCGGATCCTCCACAAAGTTATCCTCGGATAACTGTGTGTGATCACTCTTACATAGTATAAGCTCGACTTCAAGATGACCGTGGTTCTTTCCGTTATAGTCCGTGATGGGAAGATTCTCCGCAAGATCGATCTGGTAGGCCAGAGATTGTAAGAAAACGCGGGTGGTACCAATCAGCTGCTCTAGGTCTGCTGGTTTGCAAAATGGATCTTTATCCTAAAGATGAAAATAGATATGATGTAGCCTTACATTTATACATTTATGCAGGTAACAACACTTTAAAAACATATTTTACAAGAACTTCACAAAGGTGCGCATTGCCCGAGAGGGGCTTGTCAGTAAAAGATTTTTTTCAATTCAAGGGCAGATAAGTCAAGAACAACAAGAGTAATCTAAATTTCTACACACAAGAAAATGAGTATTTGCTTGTCGTTCAATGGCAAATAATTCAAAATAGAAAATTAATATCTAATATCTGTAAATGATATGCACAAATAGACACCATGGAGATTCCATGTGGCAAGTTTGATCAAATCCTGGTGGAAACTGTTAGGGGAGTTGCGCACACAAGAAAATGAGCATTGTTTTTATTCAGGGGCAGAAAATTCAAGAACAAAAAGTCAATGATCTCCCTTAGTTGACATAGCAGAGCTAAGAAATTGCTTCAAGCGCATCCCCATATCTAAGCAGATGAACCATGTGAATTTTCATTAAAATCCGTCAAGCAGTTTGGTTGAAGTTGCAATCACGACAAATGCAGACAAAAAACAAAGTCAGTTATCTCCCTAAGTTGACATCGCAGAGCTAAGAAATTGCTTCATTAATACCCCCATGTCATGTAAATCGTCCATGTAAAGTTTCATGAAAACCTGTCAAGCGGTTTGGGAGGAGCTGCGATCACGAAATATGCGGACGAAAAAAACAAGGTCAATTATCTCCATTACTTGACATCGCAGAGCTAAGAAATTGCTTCATGCACATCGCCATGTCATGTACATGTAGATCGTCCATGTGAATTTTCATCAAAATCCGTCTAGCAGTTTGGGAGGAGTTGCGATCACGAGAATTGCGGACGAAAAAAATAACAAAGTCAATTACCGGTATCTCACTTAGTTGACATCGCAGAGCTAAGAAATTGCTTCATGCACATCGCCATGTCATGTACATGTAGATCGTCCATGTGAATTTTCATCAAAATCCGTCTAGCAGTTTGGTTGAAGTTGCAATCACGAGAAATGCAGACAAAAACAAATTCAGTTTTCTCCCCAAGTTGACATCGCAGAGCTACGAAATTGCATCATGCGCATTTCCATGTCGTGTAGATCGTCCATGTGAATTCTCATCAAAATATGTCAAGCGAGTTGGGAGGAGTTTTGAAAACAAGAAATATGGACAGACGGACAGGCGGGCGGACAGACGGAAAGACAGACCGGGTGATTATTATATATCCCCCAAACTTTGTTAGCAGGGGGTATAATAAGTTAACATGGAGACAGAACACTAAAGTTTCATTTAGGATATAGTTAGGGGGATTTGAACCGGGTTCTAGCAACCTCTTTGTTGAGTGAAGCGTTTAACAACTGTACAAAACGTAGGCAGCAGACAAATATTACACAGAAATTTAACTTGATTGATATCAGGAAAGCCTCAGAATATGGGCGCCAAGAAAACAGTGTTGTACAGTAGTCTCTATTAGTCTTAAATATCTTTCATTCAAAGCATTGTTTTACGATAGATGTAATTAAACAAATACTTACTGACATAGCTGTATGACCCTGGGCTCTCCTTGATTTGAAGTAGGAACTCATGGTCTCCTGAAATATTGACCCATATATGCCTGAATTTTTTATTTCTATATAATTGATTTATTCGTGAAAGGAATACAAATACTACATAGAATTGAACATTTTTTACGTTGTACAGTGCTTTATTTGGCTAAAATCATACATTTTGTTTGTGTCCTGAAAACAGGACTCTAGGCATTAGAGTTTTCAAATTTTCAAAATAAACCCTCATTCATAGAATAATACTAGATAGTTTTAAACAACTTTTCCGTTCCAAAAATGTCATAAACACACATGAAAATATGTTTTGTGAAAAGGGGGCTTCATGCAGCACTGGATCAAATGCAATAATAACCCTTTTCTCAGAGCATATCATATATTTTCACTCTATCTTCGCTGAAATCATATATTCTATATTATCACTTTTCTTCGAAAGCCTCATCACTGCAGATTGTAAACAAGTTAGTTACTATGATTTTGAAGAAAAACGATATTATTCATTTTCATTCTATTGGTATAGACTACAAAAATGCAAAGTTTTCAAACACTTTGATATTGATAAAACATTTTCAATGAAGTCGAACATAACGGTTAGGAAAATGGTTTGCAAAGCATTTTGCACAATGCATTAGACAGTGCTACATAATGACCATTATAGTTGCATTGAATATATTCTGGAACATGCTTGTGGTAAATAGAAGTGCGCCCTTTTGCTCAACCAACAGCAGTGCATGATGTTCTCTGAGCTGGTGGTACTTCAACAATATATACATGTATCTTCTGTCAACCGTCTTCGTGCTCCAGAGAAGTTTGTTCAAAAGTCCCAGTGCTCTTGTATGAATACATCTATCATCAAATACTGTACTCCCTACTTCATGGATGTCTGTCTCAGAGACTGGTTGTGGTTGTTGTTGACCGGCAATGTTGTTTATATCAACATCTCCGTCCTCATCCCCACTGTCCTCATCTGTCACATCACATACACTTGGGTGTTCTATATGGATATCAGCCCTTTGAAAAGCTTCTTCATCCTCTACCATTGTTAAAACTTTGTCCATATTAGATATTCTGCAAAAAGATACGGAATTATATATAATGTATAGCATGGACAAAAATTGCCTCACGCAACCATTTACGCCTACAGTCCTGTTTTCAGGACACTTCTAAAATGTCGAAATTGCCATGGAAAAGATTACAAATGAATACTAGTAGTTTTTCCAAGCATATCTAAGAAAGCATTCACTTAGCAACATATTATATTCATGATGTTCTATTGAAATATTGATAGATAAAAAGTTATAAACATACCTTTGAGTTGTAGCCATTCCAAGAATCACTTTTACCGAAAACGGGTATATTTTGTTGCAGCAAATAAAGAAATGTGGGAAAGTTATCATTTGCAACCTTCTAATGGGTCTGATCCGTGGCTTATCTGATGATTTATACTACAAAAATAAACACTTATCACTAATTAGTGGGAAAATATGTGGGCATATGGTAATGTCCTGAAAACAGGACTCTCGGCATATATGGGTTAAGTACAGCTCCGGCTAAGAACCATGCAAAACCTACAAAAGGAAGTACATCGCATGTCAAGAAAATGCATGTTTTCTATTTTTCCCAACTGATTTAGTCATAAAACAAAGCAAATGACCATTTTTTTTGGTCTGCACATTGGTTTATGATTGCCAGAGCGATTTTAAATTGTACATGTTTTACTCAAATCCCATTGCTTTACATAGTAAAATTTGAAGGTTTTTTCTCTCAAGACCAGAACGTTATTACAAAAGTGTTATGCCTATTATGTGAGAAATGACTTTATGTTCATATATCAAAAGTCAAACCCGTGTGTTTTTTAGGTAAAATATGGTAAAGGGCAAAAATATGTGTGATATTTGTATAGTACTTTAGGTACTTTGATTAATTACAATGAATACTTTGATTAACCCCTGACCAAAATGGCGGATTTGTATGGTATTACCAGGAAGAATCTGATTATTTTGGTTTTCAAAAGATGATTATGTATTGATACACAAGGAAAGACACAAGAGGTTAGTAATACAAGTCTGGCATTGTGTGCTGTATCAATGAGGTTGACAGTTTTTATGAGAAAACCAACATTGTTCGCTGTTTACAATTGATCGACTTCCGGTTCCGGTGCGGCGGGCGCGAGGGAAAAAAAGACCGCTCTACAAAAATCAAGAATTTAACATCAAATAACCCCCTCCCCTCATCTTAAACCCAGTTCTATAAATTTATGGTGGTATCAACTATATAAAAGCCCAAATGCTATTCCAAACTACTGCTCCGTGTTTGATATCAGAGTGACCTTCATCAATGCCCTCAAGTGCCCTTCATGAGCAGAAACAAAACATGGCCCAGAAAAACAAAAGTGGTACAAATGAGCATAACTACAGCATCAATGATAAACATTGTAACCTGTGTTCAGTATTTATTGATGATGATGGAAGTAGCATGCAGTGTGAGCTGTGTAACCAGTGGTTTTGCATTGACTGCTCTCATATGTCAGCAGACTTTTACAATGAACTGTCCAAGAATGAACTCCTTGATAATTTGATCTGGTACTGTGATGGCTGCAAGCAGGCCTTTCCAAGTGTCCGCAAGGTCCTTAGTGCCATTACTGCTACAAAGAGCCTGCATACAGAGCTCTCCACTCGTCTTGATGCGCTCGAGAAAAAAATCGAGGTTACAACAAGCCTTCAAGTTGATTATCGCATAGATGAAGCGCTTCGCGATTTTCGAGAACGCGATTTGAAGAAGCAAAACATCATCGTGCAGGGGCTCCCGGAGCCAACTGAAGAAACCTCTGACGCTCGTAAAGAAAAAGACAAAGTAAGTGTTAAAGAGATATGTGAGTGCTTAAAAGTAGAAAATACACAAGTACAAGATGTAGTTAGACTAGGGGAGAGAAAGTCGGGTCCTAATACTAGACCACGTCCATTGAAAGTAGTGTTTTCAAGTGAGAAATGTAAACAATCAGTGATAAGAGGTAGTAATCAGCTTAAAGCAATGAAAAAATATGAACAAGTTAGAATTACTCCAGATTACACATTTAGACAAAGACGCATGAACAAAGAAATGAAAGCTGAAGTTGCAAGAAGACGTGTTAATGATGATACCTTTACATACAAACGGTTGAAGGAGGAATTGTCTAGTAAAGGGACTTCAAGCATTGACACTGAACAGGAAGCTAATGGTAAAACCAATGATGAAGATATCGATATTATACCCCCTAGTCAGAGTAGTAAACCAAACAAATCAGTGAATATGAAAACCAGTTTGAGATCGTTAAGCAGTAGTACTCCAAACCCAAGTAGAAATGAGGCCAAAAGTAGTTCTCAGTCAAGAGGTGGAAGACAGGGAGGTAGAAATAGAGGTAGTGGCAGGGGTCGCCGCTAGATATACACAAAGACTTATTCGTTGACAGTTCGAGTTTAAGTTCGAGTTTAAGTTTATCGTGTTTAGATCCAAGTTCAGCAGTTAATAAAACCTCAGGTGATGAGGATGTAAATAGCAGTTTTGAATGTTTCGTTGGGAATGACAATTTATCTGAGAGCACAATTCAGTATAGCGATAGCAGTACAATATTATTCAGTGAAGTAGACTCAAGTAACAGTGAAATTAATTTAAATGAACCATCAACTTTTGACAGCAGTTCCACAATAGCATATACTGACACCGACTATAGTGATGTTAATTCGGTTTCCAGTCTAGAAAGCAACCTGTCAATAAACTCTAGTCTAAATTCTTCAGTAAATCAGAACTCGTTTACGCATATACAGCAGTCAGGATTGAAATGTTTGTATACTAATGCTGATTCAGTGTCGAATAAGTGGTCAGAACTGGAAACATTGGTTCACATACACCAACCAGATATCATAGGAATTACAGAAGCCTTTCCAAAAAACCAGGAAAATAATATCGATTTATCAGGCTATGTATTGCAAGGATATCAGACTTTTTGTAATGAAAAATGCCTAGTGCAAGGAAGTAGGGGTACACTATTATTCGCAAGGAATTGTTTGGAGGTTGTAGAATATGACAAACTGAACAAAAACTCGGCAAAAGAAGCATGTTGGTGCGAAGTAAAAATAAGTAATTCGGAGAAAATATTAATCGGTGTTATATACAGATCGCCAAACTCTAGTGTTGCAAACAGTGAATTGTTGAATGATATGATTCGTTCATTAAATAATGAAGCTCATAATAAAATTGTACTAATGGGTGACTTTAATTATCGCGAAATAGACTGGGAGCACTGGATTGCAAGTTCACCTGAGAATCATTTTAGCCATCAATTCATTGAAGCTATCAGAGACAGTTTTTTGTATCAGCATGTTGAACTCTGTACAAGGTTTAGAGAAAATCAAAATCCAAGCCTATTAGATCTCATATTTTCCTCCGATGAATTACTTGTGAGTGACATTGAATATTTAAGCCCAGTTGGAAAAAGTGATCACATAGTAATGACTTTTAATATTGACTGCACTTTGCAACTAAATGAACAGCATAGACAAACATTCATGTATGACCGTGGTAACTACGCTGCGATGTGTGAAGAACTTAAAACAATTGACTGGAAATGTGCTTTTGAAGGAAAGACAATAAATGATAACTGGATTCTATTTAGAGACAAATTGAAAGATTGCATGGACAAACACATACCTGTAAAATCGCACAAATCTACAACATGTAAAACAAACAAACCGATATGGATGACGAAACAAGCTTTAAAAGCTGTCAGAAAAAAACATAAATCATGGAATAAATACCAAAAGTCGAATGATCAGAAACACTTTCAAGACTACTGTAAACACAGAAATAAGGCTACATATGAATGCAGAAAAGCACGAACTAATTTCGAATGTAAGATTGCAGAAGAGGAGAATCCAAAGTCATTTTACAAGTATGTAAACTCCAGACGAAAGGTTAATACTGGGATTCTAGAATTAAAGAATGAAGGAGGCAAATCTTCAATAAATGATCAAGAGAAAGCAGAAACTTTAAACAAATTCTTTAAAAAGGTGTTCACTGTGGAAGATGTTAAAAGTGTGCCTAATTTGAATAATAGAAGTGATGGTAATTGTGTGACAGACTTAGAGATTAGTGAGTCAGATGTGCTTAAGATCCTTGAGAATTTGAACATAAACAAAGCTTGTGGTCCAGATTTCTTACATCCGCGTCTACTTAAAGAACTAAAAAGTGTTATTTATGAGCCATTAACAATAATGTTCAGACAATCCTTTGAAGAAGAACAACTACCGCTAGATTGGAAAACAGCCAATGTTAAAGCACTTTACAAAAAGGGTGACAGAAGTGATCCAGGAAACTACCGTCCTGTTAGTCTGACTTGCGTACCGTGTAAAATCATGGAGAAATTTGTAAGGAACCACATTGTAGGACACATGAATCAACACACTTTATTTTCCGCGTCGCAGTATGGCTTTATGTCACTAAGGTCGTGCGCTTTACAACTTCTTGAAGTAATGGAACAATGGACATCATGGCTCGACGAGGATAAAGACTTCGACTGTGTTTATTTCGACTTTAGAAAAGCGTTCGATACTGTGCCTCATGCTCGTCTTCTGGAAAAAATGAAATCATATGGTATCGAAGGTAAATTACTCAACTGGGTCGAGTCATTCCTAAATGCACGCAAGCAAAGAGTAGTGGTAAATGAGAGTGAATCCGAGTGGACCAGTGTGACAAGTGGGATAACCCAGGGAAGCGTTTTAGGTCCAACGCTATTTTTAATTTACATTAACGATATTGAAGAGGCAATACATGGAACCATCAGACTCTTTGCGGATGACACAAAATTATATGGCTCTGCTAACACCGATTGTGACGCTAAAAACATACAAACCGATATTGACACTTTGAGTTCATGGAGTGACACATGGCTTTTAAAGTTCAACGTTGATAAGTGTACAACCCAGCATTATGGACACCATAACAAAAAACATACTTACAGCTTACATGAACATGGAAACCGTCAGAAAATATCAAACAGTGAATCAGTAAGGGATCTTGGAGTTGTATTTGACACTCAATTCAAGTTCAGACAACATATGAGTAACTGCATTAACAAAGGAAACAAATTGACAGGCTTAGTTAGAAGAACCTTTTTACGTATTACACCAAAATCTTTTCGCAAATTGTATAAATCACTGATTAGACCAAACCTGGAATATTGCAACATTATTTGGTACCCACGGTTCAAGAAAGATATTGATTCTTTGGAAAGAGTGCAAAAACGTGCGACAAAATTAGTGAGCGCTGTTCGTCACCTTCCGTATAAGGAGAGACTCGAAATATTAAAAATTCCATCACTGGCTTACCGTCGTTTTCGTGGAGACATGATAGAAGTGTTTAAACTGCTAAATGGGAAAGAAGGTATCGAGTACAAAAACTTTTTTGAAATGAGTGAAAACACAAGCACCAGAGGCAACAGTTTGAAGCTAAAGACAAAAACGTGTAAGAAAGACATCAGGAAAAACTTTTTCTCTGTAAGGGCAGTTTCTGAGTGGAATTTACTTCCTGAGGCAGTAGTAAGGGCTCCATCTATGAATTGTTTTAAGTACCGCCTGGATGAATACATGGGAAGCGCCAAATACACCACCTATCCGGATCAGAACTGGGTTTCTAACCATGAGGGGGTTATAGAAGACGTCTAGTCTTGCGACCCTGAACAACAGATGTAAGATGTAAGATTTTTTTAAAAAGCCTTTGCAGCAGGCTAAAGGAGGAAAGTGTGCAGTGTGGACGTCTTTCTAGCTCGAATTATTTTAGTCTCACACCACTTGAAATACATCATAGTTTGTTTGGTAACTCAGGATTGTGTAATTCAGTCAAATGCGTATGATGGAAAAGGGTTTTTCAAAGTGAAAGTAGAAAAACAGAAATATCCTTTCCTCCCATGCATTCGATAGGCCCTATGGTTTTGATAGCTTTGTTATTTTCAAAAAAGTTTACAATCTGAATATCATTCCACATGTATCTAAACAATTTTGCCAAAAGTCTTTGAAATTTTGAGAAAACTGATAATTACACGTATTTTTTTTTTTTTTTTTTTTTTTTTTTTATAATAAAAACTGTCAAACCGGCCCCTTGTTAAACCAGTCCATGGTTAAACCTGCCCCAAAATGGTAAAAGAGGTCCCTGGTTAAACCAGCCCAAAACGATAAAACTGGCCTCATACTTGATTTTCTATCAGTGAAACTGGCCCCAAATTTTCTATGACAATTATCATGATTATCAGTAATGATTGTATTTATGGGGCCGGTTTGACAATTCTGGGGCCGGTTTTACCTTTTTTCTGGGAGTATGGGCTGGTTTATTTTAACCCTTTCCCAAACAAGACCAGGTTTTGACGTCCCTGATAGAAAAGGCTAAGGAAAACTTTTAGGGGAAAGATACTGGTAGCCAACAATATGACAGTCATGCATACCTATGTCTTTAAGCTTTCAGCCAAAAGTGCCCTAAACTACTAATTAATGAAAGTCAGGGTGTTCCCAGTGCTTAAGAATTTTGGGGTCTGGTCATTGTGACCCCTAGTCTTCAAAGCTGGAGGTCATTTCTCCAATTTTGACGTCACATGCATTGACATCTGCATCCATATTATTGTTAGTATCAAAAGCCTTATGGGCCCGTTTATTCCATACTCTGGCTCTTTTATAGTTTTAAGCAAAACGCCCTTCACCCCCATTGAAGTTGATTTATACATATAATCATTTTGTCTCGGCACTGGTTATCATGTATTACTGCTTTTTTTTTAAATTGAAAATCTAGATACCCTCTTGTCAAGTGAAAATATAAATAATAATAGAACATTTCAGAAATATTGTGAAGTATAAAATGAGCAAAACTTTTTTTTAAAATTAAGATTAATTCTTGATGCAATTTAACAAAGTTCCATAATTTCAAACTGTCATGTATCTCAATGTCATATGAGTGACATTCCTCTTGCTTTGAGATAATGAGTCTGTTCTTTATTTACTTTCACATGGCTCTGTACCGGTGGCCCTTTATGATGTAGAATCTCTTCTTGAAATTATGTAACTGTCCTAAAATTGAATACCGGCCAGGTATGTGTGCAACAAAATTTGCTTTATATGCTTTGATTTCATAATATTGCTGTCTATTTTACTGATCATTTTTATTTTAAGTTGATTGCAACACCAGACTGCTACCACTAGTTATTGCTAGCCTGGATGGCTACCTCATTGAGAATGATCTAGCCATATTGCTCTTCATACTTGCTGTTTGAATTGTTTCATATATTGTTCTTTTTTGACCTGATTTCTATCTGTTAAGATTTAATTGTATCAAGTCCTCGACCTTCTATTCTTGAAAAAATATTTGCATGAAAGAGATGATTGAAAATCTTTGTGTTTTTCTTCAGGTGAAGATCTAATCTGCACAGCAGAAGAAGACAGACATTATTAAAGTCAAACAGCCTGCCTGCCAAGATCATCTAAATATTTGACACAATTTCCATCTTTTATCCACTTGTTGACAAGATCATGAAATACCACAAAATGAAACATGATTGTACGTAACAGATTCTGGATATTGTAGTTGTACACAACAGACTGAACTGTTCGAGGAAATGGCTGTGTAAAGAAGTACATACCATGAAGTCTCTAGATTTGGAACACAATAATAGACATAGACATAGACATAGATTTTATTGACACGAACTTATACAAAGTTCTGGTCATTTAACAATAATACATTGAACAAAGAAAAACGTGTGAAAGGTTAGCAATATTATCTGACAGTTTTCCGAGCAAAAGACCTGGTTTTGAATTCCCTGGTTATATTTACTTTATTGGGAAAACATGAAGGCAAAAGATTAAAATGTTGGTAGCCAGCATTTAATGCTTTCCCCTAAATATTTTCCATTGCAATATAAAAACTTGTTTTGTCATCTCTGCATGTTTCAAATGAGATCGACCTGAAATTTTGACATAAGGAAAACAATTAACAAAGTTGATTTGTAGTCAAAAAGTAAACAAAACAGTAATGCCGTTTAGTTGTTGGAGGAAGAACATGGTAAATGTAAGGAACTTTCAGAATTGTTTAACAGCAAAGAATTGCGTAAGATGAATGACTCGTGGATAAATTTGCTGGTTTTTCTAATAGTACATTTATCATTTGAACCCATAAGTGATACGAATTTGAAAACATTGGGTCTAACACGGAAAGACTTTGGAATACATTTCTTTCTAATGTCATCGTAAACAGGACAAACTAGCATAAATTGATATTCGTCCTCTACATCCATAGAATTGCACATAAGACAGTGTCTAAGCGAACGGTCAGATGTTTCAGCATTGCATCGGCCAGATTCAATTCTTAATTTGTGGGAACTAAGTCTCAATTTCGTAAATGCATTCCTAAACTTCTTTGGCAAGTAATCCAAATACTTTTCAAACTCAAAATTTGCCTTATATTCCTTGTATAATGTTAACGATCTGCAGATTTGAATACTATTAATCCAATTTTGTTTGAAAACATCTAAAAGTCTAGCTTTAAATTCTACATGGAATGACTTTAAATTTACGTTAGAAGGATTAATCCATACATATGAAAAACCATAGGAGTCTAAAAGAGATTTAACCTGACTGCACCAGTTAGTTTGGTTGTTTAAGGTGTCCGAGCGTAATGAAAGATATACCGTTTTTAATAGTATGTTTTCACTCCTTTGAATTTTACACCAATATTTAATAATTCTTACATAGCGATAAATATAAAGTGGATATCGTCCCAACTCCCCATAGACTTCCATGCTCGACGTTGACTTTTTCACATTAAGTAGTTGTTTACAAAACCTGAGGTGCAAACATTCAACACTTTTATTTTTACCAAACCCATTTAATTCACAACCAAAGTTTAGAATAGATCCTACGAATGCATCAAAAAGTTGCATCATAGTTGATGGTTTTAAATTGAGTTTTCTTGTATTATTTAGAAGAACGTTCATAGCTTTAAGACCTTTTCCGTTTAGTGTCTCGACATTTAAATTGTAAGAACCGGTGTAATAAAAGACTGTTCCTAAATAATTAAAATTGTCTACTACTTCAAGTTCATTACCATTATACGTCCATTTTTCGTCATTAGTAATATGACCGCGTTTTCTAAAGGCCATGACCTTGGTTTTATCTGTGTTGACTTCTAAACCCCATCTGCTACAATAGTTGGATAGTAAATTCAAACTGTTCTGAAGATCATTAATACTGTTACCAAGAATTACCATGTCGTCTGCGAATAGTAGTAAAATAAAAGTGATATCCTCTAAAGTCAATCCAGAAGAAGGCTTATCCATTAGGAACATTTCAAGGTCTTCAATAAAAAATGAGAAAAGTAGAGGAGAGATTACCTCCCCTTGTTTCAAACCGACTGCACATTCGAAGAACTCTGAGTAAGAATTACAACCTTTAATACAAACTTTTACATTGTCATAAATGCTACGTAACACCCTTAGTAATTTGCCATTTATTCCAAGACAATGTAGTTTATACCATAAGCCATTGAGATAGACGCTCTCAAATGCTTTTTGAAGTTCAATAAAGGCACAATATAATCTTTTCTTATCGTTTAAATATTTTTGAATAATTCCATTTAAGACAAAACTAGCATCGATTGTTGATAATCCTTTACGGAAACCAAATTGAGCGTCACTAAGAATGTTATTAGAATCAGCCCATGAGCTTAACCTTTTATTTAATATACTGGTAAATATTTTTGAAAAAGTACTAACCAAAGTGATACCTCTATAATTGTTAACATTTTTCTTATCTCCTTTTTTGGGAATGGGAATAATAAAACCCTCAGACCAACTTTTAGGAAAGTATCCGCATTCTAATATAAAATTGAATATATCTACTAAATGAGATGATAAAATGTCAACTGTAGAAATGAAATACTCATTTAATAAATTGTCACCTGCATAGGCTTTGTTACATTTGAGAGAACGAATTGCAGTTTCCACTTCGTTGATAGAAATAAGCGTGTCTAATTCTTCAAAATTACACTTATTGGAATTAAAATCATGACACTTACACAAATCTTCACTCTTTTGTTCCGATGTTTGGGAGAGTTCATTCTGCAATTGTGAAAAGTGTGTAAAAATTCTTGCAAAGAAATATCAGAATTAGTTGATTTCTTTTTACTAAAAAGTTTCCAAAACTCTCTGGGTTTAGAATGCCTTAAATTTTCAAGATTTTTAACTTTTTTGGCTTCAGACTGACGTTTCTTTTTTCTTCTAAGTTTCTTGTAGTACGATTTTAAATTCAACATTAAAATCCTATTTTCCCGAGATTTTGAATGATTAAAGTTATTACGGGCATTTATATAAGAATGTTTGGCCTTTTTACAGTCGTCGTCGAACCAAGCCGCCTTATTTACCAAACGTTCATCATAGAGTAGGGCGCTATGTAACGAAATTGGCTCCCGTGTGCTTTTGATGATACAGGGTGCCAACATACATTTTTGTAATCTCATATGTTCCTGTTATCGATATCCGTTTCTTGACATTTCGGGAGAGGCGGTGTTTTCCCAGAATTCGGCCATTTCCAGGTTGCTTATATACGTCACAAATTCAATGCAAGCATTCTAGTTGATATAACTCCTACATTTATGAACGGATTTGGATCAAAATTTCACAGAATGTTCCTAGTTACCGGATCATGTACATTCTGTTGATGTTTTTACCATTTTATGCTGCGTCATGGCAAAAGAGGACTTGACGCAAAAACGTTCTTTGACATAATTCCTTAGAAATTTATCGGCGGATTTTGAAAATGAATACGAAAAGTCTTTCTATCCACATGATTATGTGTATATTGTCATGTGTTTTTGTCATTTAATGCTGCATCATAGAAAAATGGGACCTAATTAAAAAAGCTGGCATATTGATCAATTTCTCCCCGCCACCACTACTTGTGTTTTAATGTAATAGAAATAACAACATTGTGATATGTTGTGGTAAAGAATAGAGAAAACAAAGCATAATCAACAGCAATATCCGATACTCCACTAAGTCGCACATGCAAAGTTTGCAAAACCCACATGTAGCACGAGTATGGACAATCGATTGATTCCAGGGGACATCTCTCAACCTTGTGTAAATGCCTTATGAATAAACGTATTTTGTTCAAAATTTCGAGTCGATATCATGAAAATTAAGAGAGATATTGAAAAATAGAATTTGTATACTTTCTTTCGTCTCTCAGTATATACATGTAAACCTATATAATCTATTAGGCTTCAGAGGCAAAATTACAGCAACTTCATTGATGTCATAGCAATAACCATGTTACCATGTTGGATGGCTTTATCGCAAAGAGGCTTCACACAAATGAAACACAGTTTTGATGCACGATGACAAATGCTTCTCTCAATTTGTACAGGTCATCTGTCAAATCTATTGTAGTCCAAGTACAAAACAAGCTTACTGAGCTCAAAGAGGACAGAGAACAGTTTGCATGGCTACTGATAATTGCGAATTCTCGGAAGGAAATCAGCCTAGGAAATTGCCTCAATAATTATGAATTTTCAGTCGTTCCAAGAGCACTGTTTGACGCTGATGGTTCACTTCATCGTCGTTCGAACAAGTCTCAGTTGATGACTATTCTGAGAGAGAGGGTTACCTCTGATCACTTCGAGCCCGTATTTGGTCCTAGGAACAGGGAAGTTGCGGTAATAGATGCAATGAACTTAGTGTAGGCACTTCATAAACCCCAAAGCATCAAATCAGGTTTACAATTGGGCGACCATTTTGTATCTGTACTTGAGTCAACGTATGAAGGCTATTCTGAAGTGCATCTGATCTTCGATCGCTATGATCGACCATCTTCTTTGAAAACAATAACACGCCTGAAACGACTTCTCTCCTCGTCTTCTACTAAAGACAAGCTCACTGTTTACCTAGCACAGGCCATCACAAAACTCAAAGAAAGCATACCGTAACATTGTACGTTCAACGAAAGGAGAAATGTCATATCTTTCCAGTTCACAAGAAGAGGCCGATACAAAGATTCTGCTCCATACAACTGACTGATTGAAATGTTGCTTCATTTTCATTAATATTTATTCGCCAGACACAGGTGTATTTGTGCTATCCTTGAGGCGAATTCCAAATGTTTTACACCGTGTTTGTTTCAGGAAATGTCGAGACATAATGCATTGTACGTTTGACAGCAGTAGTTGATGCCATAGGAAATATCGCAGCCGAAGCTTTACCAGCCGCGCATGCCTTTTCGGGCGCTGATAACACAGGGTCCTTCAATAGAAAGGTGAAAAATCTGTTGTGGAAGTCATTTGAACAGGCAAACACCAATGTTATAGACGCTTTTAAAGCTATCTCTGCGGGGCATTCCATAACTGGGATAACATTAGCGTCTCTTGAAAAGTTTGTCTGCCAGTTGCATCAGCCTGGAACAGAGATCACCGAACTGGGAGCTCCTCGGTGGTGGCTATTTCGTAGGAAGCAATACGAATCTGAACGATTGCCACCTACAAACGCAGCATTTGAGGAATCTGTTAAGCGCGCAGCGTTCCAGTGCATAATTTGGAACTTTGACGTGGTCCCTTGTCCTTCCATTCCAGATCCTGAAATCTTTGGTTGGACAAAGGATCGGGATGTATACCAGCCGGTTATGACGACTTTGTTGCCAGCACCACTGGCACTTCTTGAACTGGTAAAGTGTGGTTGCACAAAATTTAAATGTGAATCAAGAAAGTTCAAGTGCACATCAATCAACCTGGATTGCACTGAATTGTGCGCATGTGGATCAGATGAGTCTACTTGTCAAAACAGAGCAGATGCTGCCAATTAATTTCGCTCATTTTTATACGTCCGAAGGGTTGTATTATGTTATGGACCCGGTCGTCCGTCCGTCCGTCCGTTAGCAACTCCTACAGTTCTGATCGGAATTTGTTCAAACTTGCAATGATTCTCCATGGTGTCTAGTTGTGCACACCGCTTACGGAATTCAGATATCACTTTTCGTTCTTGAATTATCTGCCCTTGAATTGAAATTAAAAAAATGGCCAATTTTATTGACAAGCCCCTCTCGGGCGTATATGCGCCGCTCTGCGAAGCTCTTGTTAGGATTAGGTGATATAACTAATATTGAATTGTATCTAATTTTATCCCGTTTTTATATTCTTTTACGTCGTTTTATATGTTTTAAAGAAGTTTAGTCATTCTACACAGTTTAGTAGCCTTTCATAAACAGGTGTAAAAGATGTAATAAGCATACTTGCAATAACGTCAAAATTGGGAATCTAAGCAATTGTTTATATCAACAAACCGTAAGCTTCCTATATTTCTCAGAAATGTATACGTATATACGTTTCGATACTACATAATAGACCATAAATACCGGTATATCAATTTCAAAGGGTGGGCAACAAGAAAGGGCAAAATATACCAACGACAACTACAATTTTAATGATTTTATACCTATCCCTATCTACTTGTGTACATTAAATGTTTTCTGTGGTAAACATATTTGCTTTAGATCGGACAGTATTGAATAAAATTAATTACTATTCGTATTCTTTGAAAACAATACTAAAGTGACGTCACCGGTTTTCAATAACGTTTATTTTGCGTACTCACGGCGGCATATAATATTTTTTAATACTTTTACAATTGTTCAAAGAGTGATTTTAAACATGATCTGTTTATATACCAAAAAATACCTACGTCTGCTTGTTTTATTTACGACGTTTAAATTATGTCGTGACGTCAGAAATGGCGTTTAAGGTTAAACACAGTACACAAAATACGTTTTTCTATGTCAAGATAAATGCACTTTGAAGAATTGAAAGTATATTCATCAAATTTTTTATCATTTACGTCTTTTATTTTTCAAAAGTCCTTTTTCCGGACGTCATTTTTAACGTAACGTCTCAAAAATCTCCCGCGAGAACACGGATGTCAAGATGTTGTTTCTCCACCTTCGGTGTATGGACTTCGTAATGGACAATGTTGGCAAGCTGTATCATCAAAAGCACACGGAATTACATAGCGCCCTACTCTATCATAAGCAGACGACGTAACCGAAGGTTTATGCTTAAACTCCTTCTGAAATAAAGGATTTGCCACATCATTCAAAATTTTACAAAACTTATCAATACAAACATCAATACTTGAGTTTTCATTTTTATCAATGCTGGTTACGGCTAAATTAATATCATTTAATCTACCAATAATACCACACCTAAAGTTGTCCCGCAAAGAGTTATCCCAATTGACCAAACGCCAATCGACAGATCGCTCCGCCCAACATAGAATTTAAGGCAAACAATGTGCATGTGGTCGGTAATAGGGAACGATTTTATCCAGTTAATCGTGACTTATATTCGGACAAACAAAGTAGTATTTCGTAGTTGTTGTTATAAAATCTCGTAACTACGGCTTTATTTCAGCCGTAGTTACGAGATTTTATAACAACACCGACGCGGTTTACCAAAACATAACTATGATCCTAGTCTATTGTTAGCGCAAAATTCTTTGCCATTGGTATGTCCATTGTTTTGATTGTCAGTCGATAAATCGATACAAAACCACGTGCAACGATGAACAATTGGGGCATAACATTTTTGTGATCGTCCATTGGCTAATCGATGTTTTTGATTGACAGTCGGCGTTTGGTCAATTGATTTTACTGTGTGTATATTCAGCATATTCCGCGCTCGGTCGGCCCGTGCAATTCAACATAAACGATAAAGGGGCGTGGTCAGACCATTCACAAAAATTATGCACCGTGAAGTTACTGACAAGGTCAAAGTCGTTTTGGTTTAAAATTAGATAATCGATAACACTGCTGCCAGCAGACGATGCATATGTAAATGTTCCAACTGGTTGATCACAACCAATTCGACCATTTGCTATACACATCTCTGTCGCTTTACAAAAATCCAAGAGCCTGAGCCCATAGGAATTACAAGAAGAATCCAACGAGGATCGAGTTAATGTACAATCGGGGACATAATCGTCATAATCAATAAATTTTACATTTGAATCATAACGAATAAAGTCTGGTTTTGACCCGTTACCAACACGAGCGTTTAAGTCACCAATTAGCATGACACTGCCGAGAGATTGATAATTATCAACATCATTTGCTAAAATAGAGAAAAAATCAACATCCTGAACTTGATAAGCTGGTGAATTTTCTGGCCAGATATAGACACCGGCGATATAAACATCACGATTTAGCTGGAAAAATGATTTATCTAACTTTATCCAAATTATACTGTCAAAGTGGTTTTGTACAATAGAAACACCGTTACTAATGGACTCTTTGACATATAAAGCAGTACCGCCGCTACATCGCTTAGCCCTTCTATTTTGAAATTTTCGATAGAAATTGAAATGCTTATAATTTTGAATGTCAATAGTAGAAGATGAGTTAGTCCATGTTTCAAAAAGAAAAATAATGTCGTGACTAATAATATTTTAGATAAAGTCCGAATCCTCTAGTTTATTCTGGGTGAGTCCGTGCACATTCCACGAGAAAAGACTGAGTCCCGCCTCCTGCCCGTCCTACTTATTAACCTGAGGAACTGGTCGACCGTCAATAAACAATGTGTCGTAGCTAAGCCACGCCTTCTTTTTGTCGCTTATGGCCTTTTTCATCTGAGGAACGAGAGCGCGCCTACGATCAGCGATTTCTTTGGGAAATTGCTCATGTATGTAACAGTTGGTGCCTGCCAATCCAAATCGAGCCCTTCTGACAATTTCTCGGTCCTTGAAGTACGTGAACTTCGCAACTATTGCTCTAGTACCAGGTCGCGAGTAATCCCCCATTCTGTGTACACGCTCCAAACTGAGGCTAGTGACGTAATCTTGGGCTAATTTTAGCTTCTCCGCGAGGAAGTCGCGCAGTAACGTTTCCGTTTGCTCGGGAGTCTCGTGCGTGACCCGATTTTCATCAATGTTTGTAAACACCAAATTGTTTCGCATACTTTGGGACTGTAGGTACAAAATAGTCTCTTTAGAATTCAAGTCATCTGCTTTCAGTTGTTGGATTTCGGAATTAGCCATACCAAGGGAAAACCCCAAAGACTCTATTTTCTCATTTACTTCAGACAACGACGCTTTACTGGTTTTAAACTCTTCTCTCACAAAAGTCCAAACTTTATTCATTTCAACTTCAAAATTACTGACCTTTTGTTCAAGAATGTCTAATTTAGCTAATTTCGCGTCCATCCCGATCATTCTACTGTTCATGGCACCAAGCAACATAATAACATCCGAAATAGTATACTCCTTTTTGTCCGATAACTCCGGGCCTGACCCTTGACCTGACCCACTTTCACCTTTCGAATGGTTACCACTTTCTCCCGACTCAGTACCTTGGACAGGCGTTTCAAGCATTGGTTCACATATATTACTCGCCATGGTTAAAGAGTCATCAAACAAAACTAAATTAGCGTCTCTAATAATGTCACTCACACTTTCGACTTGTTTAGGAGATCCGCCATTACGCGCACATTTCGACTGACCATCTTGACCTTCAGCGCTCAATTTGCGTTTTTTACTTTTTGCACCTTTGTTACGCTTTCCCATTTGAAAGAAGCATAAGACAACGTAGTCCAATAGTCCAGAGATATTCCATCATCAAATTTATAACGAAAACTGTAATTTATTCCATTAAATTTCAAATTTAGCGAGAGTTCGATAAATCCGTGTGCCGTTGTCCCATAAAAGTTTCACACCTTACATTGAATTTGGGGGGAAAAGTTATATCATTGTGCTGTCAGCAAGCGTGGGCGCTGAAGATCTGAATGGTTAGGTTTTCAAGGTCAAAGCTTATTTCAACGACTAAATGGTGAAAAGAAAGAGATTGTCTTTCTCATCTACACCCCAACGAACACTTCTGCCAAGTATAAAACAAATTAGACATACACTACAAGAGTTGTGTGGACAAGAGTCTTTTAGCCAAATTAGGGTTCTTAACTCAATAATTTGTGATGGAATATTCATGAAAATGTGTGTTTCACATCTACAGGTCCCTATGAACAAATGCTTTTGCTTAGTATGAAGCAAACCTGACAGAAACTGTTGTAAGACTTTTATGAATAAGATTTTTGTGGAACTTACCAACAGACCGACCAACCGACCAAAAGGCTTATTCTAGTATACCCCCTAAGCTTCAGTTGTGGGAGGAATAATAACAATGCTATCTCATATGGTATAAATGATCGAATGGAATGTAGGAAAGCATTTTTAACATGTTCTCAGTTATCGTAGATGTTGCTAAAGATTACAATACATGTGTGTTCAATATGATCTTTGGTTAGGCTATAATAAGAAATGAAACTGTTGAGATAAAAAAGAAAATCGCTTGTTATCTGGCTATCTGTATTATATTCTTTTGTCACATTTTTTTTCCAAGATACAAGATACATCAAAATGATGGTTTGTTTGGAAAAGGGTTAATGCAAGACTTTTATATTCATGAATGTTAATTAATGAATTTAGTATTTGTCATTGTGGATACAAGACCTAAAAATGTGAAGAAGTATCATGGATTGGTGTCCTCTTATATGCATTATATTCACTATATTAACCCATTTCCAGATGGCAAAATTTTAAAGTTGTCCAGAGTCAAATATGTTGCAAACGACAATTTCAAGTGAATGAAATTTTGCAATTTTAATTGTGGGTAAAAAACATTCTGAAAAATGAAGAAATGGATTGTTTCTTCATTTTTCAAGATGAAACTTTTAGCCTTTATTGAGATAGGTTATTAAAATTTGTCATTATGTGGAAATGGGTTAAGGTAGTCCACCTCAAATTAGATTCACCAGACTTAGAATTTTTGCGGGCAACACTGTGAAAATTAAGCTGTAGAAGGTATCTATTATTTTTTCTAATTTGTAATGTTTCCGTCCAGATATAGTGCATTACGAATGTTTAAGACTTAGCACGAAATATTCCGTCGTTGCATGAATCTCATAAGGGGTGGACTACCTTAATATACATGTACTCAAAAGAAGAAATATGACATTGATTTTTGCGTTAACTTTAAGCATAGGCATCATTTTCATCTCTCTATACATCAAATTCCTTACATTAATTTGGTATTGAGAAAAAATTGGTTGAAATGTAGCTAAAATATTTAGATGTTAAAAATGGCTGCACTACCTTAATGTATTTTTAATCAAAATAAGAAAACAATAACAGAACTGGTTTCTGTCTTTCATTTTTAAGCAAAGACACAAGTTTACTTGCTAAAAGACTTCACTTCCTTATTTTATGTTGGTCTTGGGAATACAATTTGGTTGAAAGGAGCAAAATTGTACAATTACTTAAATTCTGAGTATAGTTGCACTACCTTAATTCATTTATAAAGAAAAGATGAAGAAAAAAAACCCACATGTTTCTTTCATGTTTAAGAATAGATATCGGTATATTTGTTCAAAGACATCATTTTCGTTGTTTATCCCTTTCCCGAACAACAAAATTTTGGACCAGCCCAATTTGAAATGAGTTGCAGTCCACAAAATAGTTTATATAAAAGGTAGAAAATGTGTATTTTAGAGCTTAGAAAATATTGAGGCAAAGAGAGAGAATGCTGATCATCAGCATTTTCTTCTTTTGTATCAATGCTTTTCTATCAGAGACGTCAAAACTCAGTCTTGTTTGGAAAAGGGTTATACTGGTCCTGGGACAAAAACTTTAAGTTGAAAAGTGTATAATTTCTAAATTTTAATCGATTCTGAGAATTGTTGAACTACCTTCATTTTGCATTTATAGATTAAAAAGTAAAAAATAAAAATAAAGCACACACACAGGTTTCTTTCTTTCATGTTTAAGTAAAGACATCAATTTATTTGTGAAAAGACATCACTTTTCGGAGTAAATGTTGGTCTTGGGAGAAAAACTTGGTTGAAAAGGGCATAATATTACGTTTTTTTTATTTTGAGACCGGTTGTACTACCTTAATGTATATATATAAAAAATGGATTTTTCTTTCTTTCATGCTAAATAAATGACATCAGTTTATTTATGGAAAGACATCACTTTCTTAGTTTATGTTGGTCTTTGGAGAATAACTTGGTTGAAAAGTGCATAATTTCGCATTTTATTAGATTTTGAGAACGGTTGTACTACCATAATGCATATATATTGAAAATAAGAGAAAACAACACAGGTTTCTTTCTTTCATGTTTGAGTTTAGACATCATTCTATTTGATCAAAGACATCACTTTCTTAGTTTATGTTGGTCTTGGGAGAATAACTTGGTTGAAAAGTGCATAATTTCGCATTTTATTAGATTTTGAGAATCGTTGTACTACCTTAATGCATATATATTGAAAATAAGAGAAAAAAAAACCACACAGGTTTCTTTCTTTTATGTTTAAGTTTAGACATCAGTTTATTTGATCAAAGACATCACTTTCTTAGTTTATGTACAGTTGGTCTTGGGAGAAAAACTTGGGTGAAAAGTGCATAATTTCGCATTTTTTTAGATTTTGAGAATGGATGCACTACCTTAATCCATATATATTGAAAATAAGAAAAAAAACAAATAGGTTTCTTTCTTTCATGTTTAAGTTTAAACATCAGTTAATTTGATCAAAGACATCACTTTCTTAGTTTATGTTGGTCTTGGGAGGAAAACTTGGTTGAAAAGTGCATAATTTCACATTTTTTTAGATTTTGAGAATGGTTGTACTACCTTAATGCATATATATTGAAAATAAGAAAAAACACACAGGTTTTCTTCTTTCATATTTAAGTTTAGACACCAGTTTATTTAATCAAAGACATCACCTTCTTAGTTTATGTTGGTCTTGGGAGAAAAACTTGGTTGAAAAGTGCATAATTTCACATTTTTTAGATTTTGAGAACGGTTGTACTACCTTAATGCATATATATTAAAAATAAGAAAAAAACACATGGGTTTCTTTCTTTTATATTTAAGTTTAGACACCAGTTTATTTAATCAAAGACATCACTTTCTTAGTTTATGTTGGTCTTGGGAGAAAAACTTGGTTGAAAAGAGCATAATTTCGCATTTTATTAGATTTTGAGAACGGTTGTACTACCTTAATGCATTTATATTGATAATAAGAAAAAAACATGAAGGTTTCTTTCTTTTATGTTTAAGTTTAGACTTCAGTTTATTTGATCAAAGACATCACTTTCTTAGTTTATGTTGGTCTTGGGAGAAAAACTTGGTTGAAAAGTGCATAATTTCGCATTTTTTTAGATTTTGAGAACGGATGCACTACCTTAATGCATTTATATTGAGAATAAGAAAAAAACACACGGGTTTCTTTCTTGCATGTTTAAGCATAGAGGTCAGTTTACATATCCTAATACATCATTTCATGAGATCTTTCTGGTCTTGAGAGATAATTTACTTCGAAAATAGCCATTTTTCAGAATTTTGCCAAAAAACTGTATACCAGTTACCCAACCCACCTTCACTAGCATGGTATGTGTGTAATAGTTTGAAAATTTTGTTGTTTATTGTTGCATTTTTTCTATCTAGGATGAATCTATATAACTAAACTATTAAATAAATAATTTATAAGCACTACTCGTATTTCTTGGTATATCAAAGTACTGAAAAAACAGTATATTCGCCTTTGGAAAGCATAGAATGGAGCTGAAAATGAAAATCCTTGGTTACCATGGTAACAATCAACGGATTCAAGAAATATTTCAGCTTTCGACTTTTGGACACAAAAGGGTTACACTGAGGTACAAATAAACCAATTCTGTTACTATGGATGTACCGCCTATTGCATGGTCCTTAGCCGGAGCTGTACTTAAATGTTATTGGGTCAATTCAGATTTTTGAGGCCGTAAACATTCACAGAGGCTTAAGAAATATCTTCACATAATGGTGTTTTAGTATTTTGCAGGCTCTGCGAGTGTTAATGACGGTAAAATATGTGAGTTGACCTTATTAACCCCATACCACGCAATGAATCTTTTTGACCACTAACAAGTTGATTGCTTTCGAAACCATTGTGGAAAATGAATAAATTGCTCGTGACAAGCAATTGCATCATTTCCCACAATGTTTTCTATCCAAAATGACCAATCTTTTTTGTAATTTCATGTAATTGAAACTGTCGTCTGCAACATCTTTGAAATCGGACTAGCCTGAAGTTTTGTCGTTTGGTAAAGGGTTAAGGCATGAATATTGTACTGAATAATACATTTTTCTCCCATAAACTCCCTGTTTCTGTTTGTTATTGGAAGTTGCTGTAGAAAACAAAATAGATGTTGACCGATATACAATTTGAAAACAATGTAGTATGGGAAATTTTGAGGCAAACATAGAAAATGCTGCTTATTAGCATTTACTTGCGTTTCAACTTTCTCCCAAAGCCTCTCCACTTAGGCAAATAACACCATGTATTGCATTGGAAAAGTTTAACACAGAGGATATCGATCATGACCAAAAGACACACTTCCAGTTTTCAATGACATTAAAAAAGATTTTTCAACAAATGTTGACAAGAAATAGTTTAAATCCGATAATGAAAGGAAACATTCAATTAGAAAAAAAATGCCCTAAACCAACCATTTTTTTCTCATTTTGAGTGACCTTCACTTTGCATGTTTCTAACTCCTTTTTCTAACTCCTTTGAAACTATGTAGGAACATGTAGGTAACATAGTATGACAAGTTGTTTTTATTTCCATTTTAAAAAAGTTTGACTTCATCATATTTATAAAGTCATGCACATTGTCATAATTTATGCTGATGTAAAGTAAGCTTTTGGATAAAAGTAATATTTGTTGCAAGTTTGTAGAATTAACTTTGCACGATTCACAGATATATAATTGTTCTATTTTATTAAAATTTATGAACAGAAATTAAGAAATAAGACCAGCATGCATAAATTCATAAAAATTCTGTTACAACACTTTCCTAAACAAGATCAGGCAGGGTCCTGTATTATCAAAGATTTTACAAAAAAGTGTATGATAAATCATAATGGTGAACTTGTTTTACTATGACCCTTGATTTTGACGTCTCTATAAAGAAACACTTATGAAAACTTTTAGGCAACAGAAAAAAATGTTAGTAGCAAGCATTTTTTTTTCCTTTTATGTCATTCTTTTCTGTGCTATACTGTACACAATTTCTATCCTTTTTTAAGATGCATTATGTCGACTGAATCAACTTTCAAATTGGACCAGCCTTTAATTGTGTTATTGGGAAAGGGTAAAATCTTTTCAACAATGTATAATAAGTGGGGCGCAGAGGTCTAGTAGTTAGACGCTCTTGTTTCATAATTTTAGAAATGTCAGATATATTCGGTGCACATGTCGTTGATGGATCCAAACATTCACCCCAGAAGGGTCCATTTTTTTAGGGGCGGGGCGAGGGTTGTATAAGGCACATGAAACATTTCTAAGACGTCTCTTTTGTATACTTTTTTAACGCATTCGAGGGCTGCACTAAATCGGTCTACACTTGTTCGAATTCTTAAAGTTGAATTGCTTGTAACTCGAAACGTACATATAGTCGTGAAATAGTCAAAGTGACAGCTTGCAGATTCGCACAAATTGCTGTTTCGTACATTGGGTCTACTATATTCTCAACCTGCGTTTATTACACCACAATTGGATTACCCGTCTTTCAATCGTTTTAAGTACAAAATTTCTGATGTGTGACTCTATGAGAGCATTACAAAGAAATCTGAATACTTATCACCGTTTTATTATGTCACAAACGCTCACAATTCTTACTGCAATCTATTGATTCATATTTGCCTACAAATGGACAGAAGCATTTGATTTGTTTGCAAAATATGGTTTAATTTCTAGCCATACGAAATGCATCACATTACACACACTTGTAAATACTCTTCACATACAATGATTCACCGTACCGGATTTCAAGATTATGCTTCAAGAAAAAAATAATTTATAAATATCATTTTAATCTATATTCTTATGCAAAGGAGGAAATTTAGAACATGTTTGTCAAATATTTCCATAAGTATGCACTAATTCAAAATTCTTAACCGCTAAAAATGCTTATGTTTGTGTTTGGAAAGGAAATGTAACACAGTTTAGGAATTATTGATACTTTTCATATTTCTCCTCTGGCTCGTTGGTGCTATTGAGGGGTTGGATACCTTAGGAAGATAATAGGGTGCGTTGAATGAGTAACTCTTCCAACTTTTTAGACAATTTACTGAACAATGTATAAATATTCATGGTCTAAAAATAAAAGAAAAGCATACGCTTCAAGGACAATGAACAAACATTAAAATTTAATACAATTTAGACTTCCCGACTTATCGAAACTGTTTTGCCAGTCAAAATTTAAGCATTGTGTTGTATTCTTCTTTCGCTTCCCGCACCAAAGTTTTCGCCTTTTGTAACCTACAATTTTCACAATGGTGCAGAAACTCTGAACAAAATGAGGTTCAAAGTGCGGATTACCAGTCTTCTTTCGGTAACTCTCTTTGAGTAATTCGAAATGCTCCATTGCTGACTTGAGGCTGCTTAGTAATCCGTTATAGTCCAGTTTTCTTAATTTTTCAAACAACAATCCAAACGACGTCCCAGGCATTTCACTTGAATCACAAATTAAAGTTTATATCATATAGTACGGTGCGTTGTGTAATTCTGTTTGATGTAAGTGAAAGAGGTTTAAATCAAATGGATTCGTAAAAAGGATCAGTAGACATCACCAAAAAAGTTTGATGGACAGCCGTGGGCCTTAAGATAAACTTTAAATACCCAGCGAAAGAGCTAACGCATCGCTTTTTAAAATTGCATAACTTTTTTATTGTCAAAGATTTAGATTTATAATATGGCAAATGTTTATCCCACAAGTTTCTGCACTCATTCATAAGACTATTTCTAAGTTTTCTTTCTTATGTGACCGCGTCATTTCAAAGGGGGCCAAAACAGTTTTTCGGCTCCTGTAACTTGTGATCTTTTTCAATCATTTTTGTTTGAATTGATTTTGAAAGCTGGTTTATTGTGAAATTAAAGTATGAAAAAATCAATTTTCTATCTAACATAACAAGGGCTGTTCCGGGACAACGTAGCTCGCATAGACGCACCTTTTTGAAAGAAAATGTCAATTTTTCAAGGTCAAGGTCACAAGGTTAAATTCTATAGTGTCAGAAGAAAGGTCTTGTTGGGGCCTGTCTATGTGTGAAATATCAAGACTGCACATTATACAGTTCATAAGATATAGACCGATACGTTTTTGTCTACGTTACCTACGTCGCCGTCGACGCCATCAATGACACCAACGGCACTAGTGATGTAACAATGCCTCTGTGGGAATACATTACGCGCCCATAAAAATGTTAAAGCCATCGGTTTGTTTTTTGAAGGGTAACTTGTATAAACAGAAACTCTTTCAGCCAATACAAAAGGTTTGAAATATATGCGTGAATCTTCCATTTTAATCAAATTTCAGACTTCATGAATTTTAGAATTAAGGGTGTCCTTATTAAAAGTTCAATATTTTACAAGATACTGTAACATTTACTATGAAATTTCATAGATATCTTATCAAATGGTGGTAGTCAGCATGTGCAAATTTTGAAGGTATTCCGTAGATTCGTTAAAGAAAATATTAACAAAGATCTTAGTGATGCGTTAGCAGTTTTGCCGAGTATATATAACGTCATAAAAGTTATGTTTTTATTTAACGCGTTCTTCTTTAGTTTCCCCATATAGTTTCGTGTTCATTTAATTATCACATCAATGGAAACTTTTATGATATGTTGTCCGTATCTGATCTCCCCATATTACATATTTGTTGATTGATTGAAGCAGAAAATCCTGAGTTATCTGCCCTTGAATCGAAAAATAATAAGTGTTTTGTCTTTTTGATCACTATATCATCTACAAATTTTGAAACGTCTTGACAAAACCTTGATAAAACATTGGTCATGACAAGACCTTTCATGGATGTATCTTTCAGCCTGATCTGAATCTCACATCTAGAGTTCTGTGCCCTTGAAATTGACAAGAACTACCGTTTTTCACTCTATCTTCGCCATAATAGCAACAAATGTTGACCAATTATAGCAAAACTTTTTACAAAATGTTGGTGAATGTAGGACTTTGCTTCAGATAATCTTTTTGTTCAATTGCAATTTAAAGTCTAGAGTTATGTGCGACAAAATTTCCATTTTTGACTTTATTTTCCCTCTTTCAGCCACAAATATTGACCAATTGAAACAAAACTTAGACAAAACATTTGTGACTATAAGACCTTGCATAAGTGGAATATTTGCTTGGTCGGAAACTTACATACATAGTTATGGGCCCTGGAATTGGACAAAATTTCCTTTTCAACCATTTTTTCTCTATAAATACCACAAATATTGATCAGTTGTGACAAAACTGAAACAAAATGTTGTTGACTCTAAGACTTTATATATGTGATTCTATTTAGCTTGATCGGAGGCAAACAGTCGGAGTTATGTGCCCTTGAATTTATCAAAATAACCGGTCTAAACTTTCTGTTGCCTTTTAAATCCACAAAATTTATGGACGAATCGAGCGAAATTTTAGACAGAAATTTGGGTACTATAAGATCTTGCATCAGTGTGATTTTTAGCTTGATCAAACCCTTGAATTTGACTAAATTCGCCTTTCGGTCTTGTTGTTACTATAACAGCCAACACTATTGACTAATTAAGACGAAATTTGGAAAAAATATTGGTGACCGTGGGATCTTGCTAAGAGCGATATTTAGCTTGATTGGAATCAAGCATTCAGAGTTATGTGCCTTGGTTTAGACAAATTTGCATATACGGCTTTATTTAAGCCACAAATATTGGTCAATTATATAAAATTTAACATTAAGACATGTGCTTCTTTAGCTTAATTGGAACATCACAGCTAGAGTTATGTGCCATTGAATTTGACAAAATTGCCTTTTCGAGCCACAAATATTTACCAATTTAGACGAAACTTATAAGAAATATGAAGCTTGCGTAAGGGCGATTGTTAGCTTGATCAAAATCAAAGAATAATTTGCTCTTGAAATTTTACAAAATTGCATTTCAGCATTTTTTCAGTGTAACAGCCACGCATATTGACTAATAAAAAGAAAAATCATACATTATGTTGATGACTATAAAAGCTTGCATCAGTGAAATTTTCATCTGAATAGCAATGTCACGTCTAGAGTAATGTGCCATTGGATTTTTCAAAATTGCCGCTTTCAACAAAATTTTGACAAAGTGTTGGGGACCAACTAATCTTGCATATGTGCATTTTTTATTGATCGGAATCACACATCTAAAGTTAATAAAGACCTAGAATGGGAAATTGCCTTTTTTTTACTTTTCTTTTACTATAATAGCTACAAATATAAACCAATCAAAACAAAACTCTACTGAATTGTTTGTGCATGTTTTGTCATTGACCCTTTTAATGTTCTGATTCATAAAGTTCAGTTTATTGAATAAGTATAATGGCCAAACGTTATATAAACAAAAAAATATTTACCCCACCCACCACTTTCTTCCTCTGTGATTTGGTCATGTGCATTTTTAAATGTCATGAGATTTAGTTTTTCATCAAGGTCTAGCCTTTGTCTTACATTTTGTGGGACGTAGATTATAATTTACGCAATATCTTGAGCTCTACGTGGATTTTTTTCGTCTGATAGAATAAAACACGACGATTTGCCCACCCACCAATCTTTTTCTCTCTATTGCAGTCTTAGTACAATACACAATGTCACGATTTTTTGTTTTTCTATATTGTCCGGCCTTTGGCTAATATTCTGTGACAATTCAATTATTTCAATGCAATATCTCGAGCTCTAACTCGAATTAGAGCTTTTTGAGCTTTGCTTATAGAGTAACCTCTAAATATAAAAATTGACGAAAAATAATTATGACAATCGGTGTGTTCTATTTCTGTAAATGTACATGTAAAATTTTATAAAGGTATGATGATTATTACGAAAGTTATGCCCATTTGTAAAATTACGGGTTCGAAATTTTGTAAATTTAAGTCACCATTTTTCCTATTATTTTTAATTTTACAGCTGTCCATCAAAGTTAAATGATTAGAGCAATGTCTTAATATCATGAAAACGTGTGATGGAAACCTCTTTCACTTAAATCAAGCAGAACCTAAAAAATGGACATAACGCACCATACTAATACATAAAAATATGGAATATGGAATTGTAATTGTATTTGTACCCTTTTCACTGGTGGTGAACTCGGCCAAAGCGAGGGACGTTTTTTTCGCGATCAATGTATTCCGTCTGTGTTGTTATAAAATATCGTATAAACTGAAAACGATAATTTTTACACTGACCCGGGTGAGTCGATGTCAAGTGCGGGAATCCAGGTAAATTATCCGATATGGTTGATTGATTTAATGTTCATTAGGTACAAAAATACTTTTTGTCACATTCATTATAAAGTCAAAGTGGTCAAATGGTAACGGTCGAAGACTTGAAACTAAATGTGTCTCATGGTATGGGTTCGAAACTCACAGTCGCCTCTGATTTTATTTGTTTTTCATTTCTATTTCTTTTTTTATTGCACCAAGTTTTCTTTTTAATTTTCCATTATGTTCGACGGACATAACATGCGAATATAGGCATGTGTTTTATTGTAAACGATCTTCCAACAAAAATCACAAATAATACATTTTTAACATATCAACAAATAATTAGAGAAAAATGTATAAAAAGCAAACAAAAAAGATCTGGATTATGAAAATGTGCCATTTAATTTTGCCAGCAATATTTGACTTTGGCATTTCACGTTGGAAACATCAAGGGAAAAGCATGAAAAAGTGAGCAATTTTATTTCCTCAAAGATTTCTCTTTTTCTTTTTTAAATTTCAAAAGCGCATTTCATGTGTCGCCTTAAAATTTGGGAATATAGATCTACATACCGGTAATTGATGTCTGTAAATGGATTAAACTGCAAACATTAATTAAACAAAGGGGAAAAATAAAAAAAAATATCTGAAAAAACCTTGAAAAATAAAAATTGTGCCTGTCTTGTAGTAGAATCGAACTTGTTCCGTTCGGGTAGAAGTCCCACGTCTTTCCACTGCGCTATCACAGACTTGCACATCTCCGATTGTTCAAACAAATACTTTCTAAAATCGAAATCTGTGAACTGTTTTCAATAACAATGGACAGGTCAATGTAAATAAACAAATGATCAAATTATCGTGCGGCCTTTATAACTACGGCTTTATCGAAGCCGTATAATACATTCACAATTAAACGAGAATAATTTCAGTTGTTTTGATAAAGCAATTCAACTGTAATTATTCTCGTTTAATAGTAAATCGATTATAGTTACGAGATTCATAACAACACCGACAGTTTGTCAATACAAAACGGTAAACCCGATCTGTTTCAGAACAAAATCATTGTCATTAGAAATATATCTATAAACTCACATTTAAATATAAAATATCTATACCTTGTTGTAGCGAAAAATGTTTTAATTCACCAACTCATTGTATTCACTTCCTTAAGTGGGAAAGTATTTCAAGAAACACTGTCCGGAATGAAGAAAATACTGATGAAAATACTGATTTTCCCTTTTTTAGCTATTTTTATTTATTTATTTTCATTTATTTTTCATATTTTCATTACAAAAGCGCATATCCGTTAAAACTTATTCAAATGATTGTAGACTTACAAAGTCTATGTTCGAAAAAAAGACACTGTTCTTTTTTTGTATGGTTTATAAATCCTCTTGCACTTTTACTACTGACAAAGGAAAATGTTATATGCTCCACGACGTTTATATAATATGACAGGAGTTTTCGTATCATTGTTATACAATCCTTTTCTTTATGAAATGGATCGCTAAAATAATTAGAGACACAAAGTCACTGGTGGTGAACTCGGACAAAGCGAGGAACATTTTTCATGAACACAAGGTACAGATACTTCATGTTTAAATGCGCGTTTAAAAACCAGTTTTACTAGTTTGAGCATGTACACAACGATTTGCACGTGTTTATCCGCCCAAAACAATATGGACGAATTGGAGAGACACTTAGAGGCTATTGTAATTTTTGTTATTTCATTTCTCTGACTGATTCTGAAGTTGGTATTACAATTCTTGGAGTAGAAGTTTTTTTCCGATGTGAAAATCGTAGTTAACGTTTTTTGAAGGGGACTTGTACGGTTTATTCATGACACCGTGAACATTTTCAATAGCTGTTCGAATTGCAATGACTTTTGTCCTAACAATAGAATGGGTTTTCGGTTAAATATGGATAAATCGTAGGTGTTGTTATAAAATCCCGTAATTACAGCTTCAATAAAGTTGAGTTTGTGACGTTTTAGATTTACACAGACGAAGCATTAGTATTTGTCCGAAAAAAACGTCACTAGGTCTATATATAGCCTAGTAGATAAAAATTATTCTTTTTCAAAGACGAATAAATGGTATACAATAATCATTTCCAAAACAATAGGCCTATCTGGTATTGCAGCCCCAAATTAGAAGGCTTTCAGTAATGACCACCATATAGAAAGTGCTTCGTTTGCCCGTCCGTCCGTTTTTCTACCCGTCCGCCAAGTTCTCTAGCTGACTGCTCTTGGTGTCAAAATACATTAATTTATTATGTTGAGAGTTAAAATGTGTGTACTAAATAAGAAAATATGAAAGGAAAATATTAAGAAAGAAAAAGAGTCAAATTATTTTCAGTATAGATCTATTCTTCTTTTGATTCAATGTTTTTCCAAACCTTTCTAAATGGGGGAAACTGTTTCGGAAATACATAATGTATTTCATTGCTTCGTCTTTGAATATGGATCAATCTTATCAAGAAAGCAGTGATTAATTTCGGACTACGATGGCATTCCGTAAATGTAAATATAAAACGTCGCAACTAGAGCTTGTCTGAAGCTGTAGTTACGACATTTCATACCGATACCAACGGTTTATAAAAACAGAACAGTAACCAAGTCTATTTTAGCACACAATTGATTGCCATAACCGATATCTCTTATTCATGTGTTCTTCCTATTGATGAGTGAAACATTTTTACCCTTTCCCAAACAATGATTTTGACGTAATCTGTCAACAATAATATTGGGGAAAATACAAAAGTCGGAATGCATAGCGACGAAAATTCTCTTGAAAACTGTCTGAAAGTTTTTTGGACTGTCATATTTACAAAGTCATTGTACATTAAGTATTAGTGTGGCCTTTCGAAGCAGAACTTAAAAAATATATAAACATAGGTATAAGAATTAAATATATAGAAATAGGAAAGTTCCACCGTCCTAAATTAAAGAAATCACCATGGAAACATGCCACATGCGTATAATAATATACACAAAAATATGCTAATTTCAATTTTGATTTTAGTTTGTATATCCTATTGGACATTGTATTGTTAAGAGGTTAAACTGAAAATTGAAAAAGTAGAAGTTGTATGACAATAAGCTATACGTTCTTCAACGCCAATTACACAAAACGCGGGAACAACGTCGTATTGTTTGGCGGCGATGTTATAAAGTCATGAAAACAGATCATGAACGTAAACTTTTATTTCAGGAGAAATGTAGTGAAACGTCTTTTTTAACATTTTATCTTCCAGAAATCTAAAATATTGAAACAAATGGATTTAATCATATTAGCACAAATATACTCCCCGTCATAAGAAAGTAGCAACCTGTCTTTTGCAAATGGTCGCCAATTTTAGAATTATTCATAAATGTACCGAAATAAATACAAGATATTGAAGCATGGCAAGTAAATCGAAAACAGTCGAATTACCCCATTAATTAGACTGTTTCGATTTTCTTGCCATGCTACAATTTTGAGACGATTCCAACACATCCAACGTCTACACGTGACGTCATTCCGACAAGACAACCATTATCGGGACTACTACCTGTGAAATCGACAGAAAAAGGCAAACGTTACAGAAAGATTGTTTCCTGGGTTGAGTTCTATCAGCAGTAGAGGCTGATTAACGTATTAGACCATCTGTTTCAGACGTCTTGCGATACCCATAGTCTTGCTACGATGTTATTGACAACATTACCTTCAGTGGTTTAGACAGCATCTATTGTTTTCTAAGGACAATTGCATAGCATGTATTAAAACCAACGGTGTTCACACTCGAAAATGTCTTGTAAACGCGAATCTTATCCTTATCCACTTTCAGGAATTGTTACGGTAATAACAAGTATAGTGATAAATTGACAATTATTGAAAGTAAAAGATTAAATGTGCATTTGTAAAATTTCATTCATGTACCGCATGCAATCAAGGTGTTAATTAAAAAGGAAATGCGCACTGTTAACTTTTCCCGTTAGTATACTTTAGAATGCATGCCCGTAGAAAGCAATTCCATATGGGCCCTGTCTAGTCCAGTGTCTAATATTCGGGGGGGGACTTAATTAGATTTGCCATAAGTTTTAAATGTGAAAAGATGAAAATTCGGCATTTTTGCCAACTATGAAGGGGGGGGGGTGGCTCCAGAGTCCCCCTGTTCGTACGGACCTGGGATGTGTGAAGCAGTGGATCCTCCTTAGAATAAATGGTGATAATGGTAATGACAAATATTACAGTATAGATCTGGAAACGTTCATTTAGGCTTTTGCGACCAACATGGATCCAGATCGGACTTTGCATGTGCACTGTCTGATCAAGATCCATCTTGTTCTCATTTAATAGCTTATTCTCCACCTGTACCAAATTTAAGAAGGCATAACGAAAATCTTACCGGTGAAACTCCAAGGTAACGATAAAAATGATGATGATGATGATGATGATGATGATGATGATGATGATGATGATGATGATGATGATGATGATGATGATGATGATGATGATGATGATGATGATGATGATGATGATGATGATGATGATGATGATGATGATATGATGATGATGATGATGATGATGATGATGCGATATTACCGAATAAATGTTTAAATGTGCCGTTAAGTCCAGTGCAATCGATTAATTTATCAAACATGTGCTCATAAAACACCGTAGCTTGAAAAGATAACATCGCAAACATGCTGTAACGTTGTCACGAAGAAACCGCACAATGATTTTCAATGACATGACACCGAAAACTGCCATTTACAGCCTTTATTTGTACATTTATATGTCTTTTTTGTATACTTGCAATGCAAATAGATAAACATAAACAGTGATATCGTACCATTTCGTTCGGGCGATTAAGATCAACCCACATGATCTCAATATGCGCTTTGTGCACTTGCAATCCGTTTATACCATTTGAAAATAATGATCGATAAAACTGATATTTTCGTGCGTATTATAAATCATATATACATACCTTAGTAACTTCCATTTGAGTGCATCCTTTAAAAAAAGACGGAAAAAGAAGTAAAGCAAAATGCCACGTGTATTGTTTACAAAAATCCGTATGTGCAATGAAGTATCTGTACCTTGTGTTCATGAAAAATGTTGCTGTGTCCGAGTTCACCACCAGTGAAAGTGTTCAATCAGCGTACTATCACATACAGATCAATACTGTTTGTTGAAAACTAGGCGCAAAACTAGTGTAATTGAATTATAATTCTTCATGCAATTACAATACATTTACACAAAGCTACAAATACGGTTGTTTTCACAATGGATCCAATCGATATTCCACTAAATCGTCGGTGTCATTACAAAAGCTCCTAACTCCAGCTTGTGTAAAGCTGGAGTTACGAGGTTTTGCAATTACACCGACGGAATACGGATTATGATCTACTTGCTGGTTTAGAATTACCCATCGACTTTTAAACTCTTTCTCAAAACATGAAATTTTATGGTGGTTTAATTGAGAAAGGACTGCAAACGACGTAATAATTGACAATAAACGTAAAAGGCAAAGATGATATCGAAGGAAATTGAGATTTGCTGATTATCAGAACTTTTTTCTTTTCCCTCAATGTTATCCAAACATTCCTACGAGAAGCGTGAAGCACAGATTTTGTTCGAATAGGTTTGGTTGCTGTTTAGTTCAAGTTCCTTTATAGGTAGCAGGCCATGGTTCATTCAATTCCATAACTGCTGATAAGCCATTAGAAAAAGAATCAAGTCTAGATATGAATATGAAAACTTGTAGCTTGGACATTCGTACGTGGGTTACAAAAACACAATGTCCAATGTTCAATTTACAAAATGTTGTACTCAATTTGATTTAATCGCGCTTTGCGAAACATGAGAAACTGAAACAAATGTATCCACATAATTTTTCATAATTACCATTCCGTTCATTATGTAACGAAGAAGAACTTCCTTACGAAAATCTGGTGGTATATCAGTATTTATTAAAGACACTTTATCATCTATGGGTAAAATCTAACGTATTTTTGATGAGATTAACGATTGTATCGTATGATTGTTTGATAAAAGACATTTTCGGTTTAAACTGTAGTATTATAATGATTTTTGTATACATCTCTCCAGAATATTCCACTATTTATGAAAACAGAAAATGAAAATGGCATTGATCTTTTTGACAGAACATATTCTTAACATTTCAACCAAATTTCCGAATGCTAGTTTATTGCTTGCAGGTGATTTTAATGCTAGAGTTGGAAATCGATTTGATATTTATTGAACACGATGACTTAAACAATATTTTTTTGAAAATGACAGTTCAAAAGAATACCCATCAGACTCATTCCACTTAAAAAGGTTGTCGAATGATAATAATGTGAACAATTTTGGTCTTTTCTTGTTAGATATGTGTAAAATATTTAACGTTCATATCCTTAATGGTAGAAGTCATGGTGATTATGCAGGGTAATTTACATGTAATGCGAATGAAGGCAAGAGTATTGTTGATGATTTCATCGCATCCAGCGAACTTTTTGATCGAATAATTTATTTTGAAGTAGGCGAACAAGAATTCTCAGATCATTTTCCTGTCATTTGTACTCTTAATTTTTAATAAGAACAACATTAATAATACCATGAAAATGATACATTTAAATTGTACAAAAAGTTCATGTCATCGGAAACAGAAAAGATGAATTCATACATAATTTGTTGAATTTTTTACTAATTCTAATGTGGAAAATTTAGAATTGAATACAACACTGACGAAAAACTCACACATAAATAGAATCCAATAAAAAAAAACACAATCATAAGTGATAAAAAAAAAATAAAATTCTAAACCATTTTAGTGAACTATACAAATCAAAACCAGGAACAGCTGGAGAAAATAACGTTGTAACCAATGCCGATTGTGTGGAGCTTAATGTACCTTTTACAATGAGCGAGGTTAAAGACTGCATTTCCAAACTAAAAATTGACAAATCACCGGGTCCTGATGGGATAGTATCAGAAATGTTTGTTTATAGTCTGTGATAATCGGTAATCCGTGTGCATTTGAGTATTAAGAATGCCAACAACGCAAACCAGAGAAACAATTCCCTGGTAATTATGAAACTTCTTGATGGCATATATGTAGGTCTACGCGTCGTTTTCCTGTGACGTCACGCCAAAAACAACATTAATAAACAACAAAATTGAGATAAACAGTCGATTACAGGGATATTGTACAAAAAGAATACAGGAAAATAACTCAAATCCTTAGATATAATTGTTTTAGAGAAAACGCATCATTTTGTAAAACCTGTTAAATGCGTTTTAGTATTCAGCCGTCACACTGACGTCAAATTAGAAACATACATTCTTATTGCTGATATGAATGGTTTGATCATTTTTTTGTTTATGATCACATACTATAAAGATAACATCATGAAAATATTATATCAAGAGTCGCAACTAATGATTACGTCAAAAGATAAATAACGTCGATGATAGGTCAATTTTTTTAAATACATATATCCATTGATTTACGATTTCAACCCTTAAACTTTAACTTTATAATGTTCTATTATGTGATTGCCCTCCGATAAATTTGCTCTGAAGCCTTAACGTCAACAACGTCATTGTAACGACGTTACTGTCAATCATAAAATTCACATCCAAACATCCTGATGATTAATACGTGTAAAACCAGTACATGAACATTAAGAAGTTTAAACTTATAAGGTTTCACTTTTCCAGTTTGATTTAGGTATTTACCGTAATGTGGAATATTTATTCCACTTAACACTATTTCATTTTTTTATTTGATTTCCCTTTATAAGTTTAAAGTTGTGTGGGAAGGTGTAATATACACCATGTCAAAAAGTTTAGCTAGACTGACTTTGTTAATTCAACATCGCTAAACATTGTTATCTTATGCTGAAAAGACTCGAAGAAAGTGGTAGAATAACCTGGGCGTCACTTATAAAAGCAATTTTGTTTGAACATGGTTTCGAGTATGCACGGATTTCTCAGGAAATCAAAGACATATATGCCTTTCTTAAAGTATTCCACCAAGGATTAAAAGATGTATCCTTTCAAAAATGGAATTCCAAAATCCAAGACTCACCAAAAGCATATTATTATAAGTATTATTAAAACTGTACTTGATGTTGAAAAATATATACTTAACCATAGATCTGCCTTATTGTTACAAAAAGGTTTTTATCAAATTTTCGATGTTCAAATCATAATCTAGCTATAGAAAAGGGAAGGCATGAAAATATAGACAGACAGTATAGATTCTGCAAATTTTGTCTTACAAAAATATTTATACAAATGAAGATGAACTCCACTTTATATTACTATGTCCTTTGTATTCACAAACCCGACAGGTGTACTTTTTAAAACCATGGTTAAATCTATTACCTACTAAAGAATAATTTTGTCAAAAAATGAATCGTAAAAAAGTAGATCACATATTTTTTTACTCTCAAGATATAATTTTATTGTCCGCGCCTAAAGAAAGAGAACTATTTATAGAAAACAATTAATTAAAAAGTAAAAGGGGGTGTTCCATCCTATCAGAAATTCCCAAAGATTGTGCCCACTCTCGGAATTAAATGAAATTTGGCATGAAGTTAGTGTTCTGTATTACGGCAATATTCCCGAAACATTTTCCTAGAATCTATTCCGGAAAATATTTTTCAAAGAATTTTAAGATTTTTGCTTAAAAATGGGAAGTATCCTAACTAAAAACAATTTGCTATTAAACTTGTATGACGTCAGTAACAAAATTCTTAGCTTTCAATCATTTTGACCAAAGATTCTAAATTTCACCCAGTTCCATTTTATGTCAACATATGAAATTTATATTAGAATTGTCCCCATATATGCTTGTGCTTATAGTAAAATATTTAAATAATAAAACCGGTAACAGTGTCATTTTTGAAATTTAATAGTGTAAGCGGTCCAAATTTATAAGAATGTAAAATCTAAGATTTTACTTTATACCTTCTATATACATTACGCAAATAGTCTATTTTGCTTTGTTGTGATAATGTAGGGGCAAAAGGCTTAAACGGTGAAATGCATTATGATATGTGGAGATGAATATTAAAAGTAATGCAATAATGTAACATATTTTACCTATTATATTACCTTTTTAACTTTCCTCTGTGGCTTATCAGCACTTACACTACTTTCATATAAACACAACATTTCTTTACTACACTGCTCAAGATAATAAAAAGAACACAGAAACAGTTTTTATTGTTCATTAATTGTGCCCTTCAATGCAAAATTGCTAATATTCCTATTATAGACGCTTTCCACTGCTTTGATGACATATTTATTAACTATTTGCCAATCTCAGATCTGTGAAGAAAATACATCAACTTTTTGCCTATGTCCCATTTTAAAAAGCAAACAATCACTTGCAGCACTTGGAATTTAAATAATCATTTTATAGGCTGTAACAGTTTTCATTAGACTAAACGATAAATAGAAAATGAACTCTTCAATGTAAGGTTTGGTCACATACAAAATTCTTCTTGCACATCACGACCGGAGCACAGCAACAAATGGCACGTCCTACAGAATATTTTTGGACGCGATGTGTACATGATAAAAAAGTGGACGCAAAATTGTACGTTATCAAGCCTTTAGATATTTCTTTTATAGATGGTCCTGTTGCCATGTATCCCAGATAGTAGAGGATACTGGCTAAATGCGTCTATTTCCTTTTTCAAGAGAGACACTCGCAGTCTTACAGGGTACTTTAAGTTAATAACCTAGTTAACGATTTAAAATGTATTATATGATATAAGCTTTTAAAGTTTTGAAAAAGGCATTAATATGTTTAAGTATTGCTGAATGTATTGATCAAAATGTATCATAAAATTATAACTGGAGTAAGCTATGCCAAATGCTTTAAAGTGAATTATTCTGTCCTTTTACTAGTACCCATACGTATATAATTGAATTTGACTTACTTAAGATAAACAAATGAAAATAAAAATACTTGTATTGACATGTGAAGCAGTGAAATCACGACTGGAAATACGATGTATGTGTGACTTAAAATATGTGTTTCGTAAATAATTCCAAACAGATGACTAAACCCAACAAAATGACTGTATCAAAGTCAAATGTAGGTAATGTGTTTATTTCTAAATTATTTAATTTTAGGTTTCGAAATAATATGGGCTATTTTTCTGACAAATTCTGTCTAAATAACTTTTTGAGAAATCATTTTGGCATGTTGGTATCAACAATATTGGCACAAACATGTTATACAATGATTTTTCTGGCTATTTTGATTTAAAATTGTGAACTTATATAAAAAATAAGAAGGCAAAATTGAGCGTTTGCTAGATGGGTACCATTGAAAACCAGGAACATTTTAAGATGCCGTTGTACTCAATTTTCATTATTTGACAACTTTACCGAATTCAAGTTTTCATAATATTTTGCATATGAATAAGGGACATATATGGCAAATTTCATATGTTGATAAAGAGAGGGAACATACAAAAACATTGATTGAATTTTAGGTTTCGAAAATTTTAAGGTATTTTTCTGACAATTCCTGACTAAATAACAAGAACTCTTATTTCTATTCTGATTTAAAATTAGGGACTAATATCAAAACTAGGCGGACAACATTGGGCTTTTGCTGGACGGATACCATTGAAAACTGGGAACATTTTAAGGTGCCATTGATCGCAATTTTCATTATTTGACAACTTTACCGGTTTCAAATTTTCACAAAATTTTGCATACGAATAGGGGACATATAAGGTCACTGCATCTGAAAATTTGGATGATGGTGCAAATGGTGCTTTAAACGGAGAGAAAGTTTAAACATCTATAAAATTGACAACCTTTTGTTATCAGATAAAATCATTTACATAGGTAAGAAGGGGACATGATAAAGTTTTGTTTGATATATAAAACATCCATAGTTACTTTCCTCATATATTCAACAACATCCTTTAAGAAAAAATCTGCAAAAACGATCCCCCTTTACAGCAGTAACAGCACCATTTGCACCAGCATCTAAATTCAGCGAAACAACATCTTTCCACATTTCGAACTCTAGTTCTTATGCTTATTTTCACCTCTTCAAAATTTAGTGATGTTCAGACTTTCACTGCATCTATTTAAGCCACAATGGCCATGGAAGACAAAATTGAAAGGACCAATTTGATCACCTTAGCCTGGAAAAAGAAACTTTGTCAAATGAAAAAGATGACGTCATTGACGTCATTTGGCAAAACAGTTAAAAATGACATATTTTTTAAAACGTTACGTGGAATAAAATTGCAAAGTAAATGTAGATGTTCTATAGTTCAAACAAAACTTCATCATGTCCCCTTCATACCTATGTAACTAATTTTACTCAGTGACAACATTTGCCAATTTTATAGATGTTTAAAATGGGGACACATATTTTGGGACACCCGGTATCTCGACTTTGGTGTTGTTGATGTCTATAAATAGCTTTTTGAATTCTGGTTTGCAATACTGGAAAATGCAACAATGTTGATCCACAAGCTTTAGTACGAAAATAAGTTTGCTATAACGTTGTTATGTTATTGTTAGTCTAAACAACTGCAATATCTAGATCTACACCTTTGTGATATACATAATTTCCGATGTTAATTTTCTGTTATTGTTATAAAATATCCCTTTGTGTTGGTTTTTTGGTGTCTTAATTGATGATAGGTTATTTTGGTCCAAGTTCTTGTAGATTTCTTTAATTTCAGTGTCGGTACAAAACTTACACGAATTTTAGAAACTATACATGCGAGCATCAAAAGTCAACTAGAACGTATTGAAACAAAGACCATTTGCGGTGAAGCTTTTACTGTTGCAGACAATCAATAGGATGCGCCGAACCAAAACAACACATACCTTAAGCATTCGATCCACTGCAAAACCAGCAACGGGTTTCCTTTGTTGTCTAAGATAACTCAAGTTGTGTGATGTAGATGTGTCACGTTCCTTTACCTAAAATGTAAGTTGTGATATCGATTAATTAAATATGTCAAATACTGAAAAAAAACCCAACAGTAGTTGCATTTGTAATTTTGCGCTATTTAATTAAAGTGTTGGTCATCTTTCAGTCAATGTTGTTTTTTCGTGTTTTGATTTGTATCATTTGCATGTGTTGTGTGATTCACCTTTTGTTCACCGTCATATGTTTTGTTCAATATATCATACCATTGGTCTGTCTTTTGCTCGATATTAGCGACGTCTTTTTGCTAGAAGAATTAAGAAAATCAGTAGATTATTTTAAAACAGACCATGAATGGGTGGATTGGAAGGAAAGGGAAGGGATGGGATAGATAGGGTTTTCAAATTTTAATTCTACTGCATCAAATACTCACTCTATTATTTTCTTTACATCTTTACATTCTTAATGCAAAATGTTTCGTTTTGAAAGAAAACTGCCAATAAACATTTAAAATACCTTAACTTCCTAATGTTGTTCATTACAAAAACGAAAATGACAAGAACATATAACATATTTGTAGGGTTTCTAAAGAAATATTTAATTTGACATTTCCCACTGAGAAAAAAACTTGATTTATTACTTTAACATGTGCAATCTTGTGGGTTATATTTGGAAAAAGTAAACTTTACTAGTCAAAAGCGAGCAAAGACATGCACCTTGATTATTATAAGAACAGTTTAATAAACAACATAATAATGCAACTTACAAAGAGAGGTCATAGATAATTATACTTACCTTTGCGAAATACCATTCTTTGATCGAATTAAGTTTTTCTTTATATTTGTCGAAACCTTGTTGAGTTTGGTCCCATCTGCCAACCTTCACATATGATAAAAATTGTACAACAGACATACAAGTTCTCCCTTCGTCATTGCCTTGTGATGTAAGACCTTTTAGCTGCTGTATGCAATGGTCAACCTTTTCATTGGTAATTTTGCCGTATTGTTTGTCCTTTAACAGGCTGAATATTTCGTCTAATTCTCTAAATTCTTCCATTATAGAATCCCAATCGAAAATGCGACCTGCAGTATAATTGGCCAAGATCTGAAAAAGCGTTTTTTTATGACACACAATCTTATCAAAATCCAAATTTCCCTTAAATGGCTGCTTCGTGCTCTGGAACAGATGTGGGCGACAAGCATGGAACATGATCATAATAAAATAGGGAACATGTCTTTTTTGGAGAACTCGTAGTATCGAATGGTTTAAGGGCCTTTTTCTGGATCCAGTCTCAAGAATAATATCATAAATGCAACTAATGTGGCATCTTCGCAAGCCAGGGGTTTACCTTCACTTTGTTCCTTAGGTAAGGAACAAAGTGAGGTAAACCCTTGGCTTGCCAGGATGCCGATGTGGTGAATGACTGTTACATAAAACTCCTTAGGATAATGTCCCATTTTAAGGTAATCTACCCATAACGAGATTCGCGCGACGTCGGAATCATCCGAGCGACGTCGAAAACATTCAATGGTGGAACTTTCCACCGCCGAATGTTTACGACAGTGCCCGAATAATTTCGGATACAACCGACGACGTTCGAAAAAAAATTCCGATGTTTTATGAATCTCACAATGGCCTCATTACGGGTATTCTACCTCAACCCTGTATAAAATCGACAAATTGTTACATGTAGAGATATGATTTTTATAATAAACTTGTACAGAATTGCCGGCGACAAAATTCCTGCTTAACCGCGGAGATGATTTCCATGTGGTAGCTTAGAACAATTTCAAAGAAAAAAAGAAAACGCTGAAAAACAACATTCTCTTCTTCGCCTGCAAGGATTTCTTTACACATGACCAATATTGATCTAAATATTGTCTATTCGTATTCCTACAGCCATCTAAAACCTCTTATTTATCACTTCACACGCGCAAAAAACAATAAGTATTTAGACAGTATTACATAAAGATAGACTGACAAATTCTCGACATAACATATGTAATAAATATGACATAGACATGCGTAGATAATGCAATTTTACTCCTTACCATTCACTATTCCAAATCGCAATGTGCATATTGATAATTTCTATTTTGATTAGATATACGAGCTGGGAACTGGAAAAAGAGTCCCTTGCCATTTATTGTCAATCTTGATCAGGATAAGTCTCTACATAGGCGCAGTCCGAACCAACAACGAACCGATAACGTTTTTTTCCAAATTCTTCATTACCTGCAGCAAACGAGAAGCAACAGTTGCGGTCCTGATCAGGCTTCACTAAAGCAACACAATACTTTTACTTAACAATAGTACTATAGTTCTGTAACCGTGTCCTAAACAGGACATGGATTTAGCGTCCATATTAAAATTGGATTGGGAAAACATTGACACAAAAAAAGAAAATGCTGATAACCAGCATTTTTTCCTTTTGTCTCAATATTGTCTATAATCTACATGATTCCAATCTTTGTCGAAATACATTGTATCGTGTGCTGCAGCTTTCAATTAAAACCACCCTGATTTTCATTTGGCAAGGGTTAAAAGGACCCCCTTTCCCAGAATCCAGCTCATAATATTCATCCCGCGATTTTGATCGGTTCTTTCAATTATTTTCAAACAGTTGTCAAAATATCTATTGAAATATATTGATTTGTATCATCAGATTATTTACCATCCGGGTTCTAGTTGTTTATAACGTTGCATTTATGTCAGTAAGATGATCAACCTTATTAAGAATTATTGTAATTAACCAGATAAATTACCAGAGTATGATTTAAAGATAGACGCATCGTTCTGATTCTTTTATCAGATTTGTCTAATTATACGATATTTCAATCACTAGATTTTGTCAATCAACACCTTTGTCTAATTTCAACGCTCATACAATTCTTGTGTCACAAAAATGACGTGACGCCCCTTTAAAAATAGTAAATCTTATATTTGAACCATAGCTGCTCTCTATGTATCTAGTTTGTGGATACAAAGGTTAAGTCGTTGTCACATTGTCATCTCTAAAAGAGTAGCCAGTTTCAGCTTAATATGATACTTTTTCCTGAATACGCAGTACCCGGTACCTCCCGATCCGACCCTCATAATGGTGGATCTAAGAGTGGCAGAAATCGATCTACGCTTACCACTTAAAATAACGCAACAATTTCAAATTTACATATTTCTCTTATAAACAAACTAAAATCTAAAATGGTACATGTACTATTTATATTTTGCAAGGGAGGTTTATGATAGTTATTTTAAATAAGTTATTTAAATTTCCAACGAATATGCCAGCATTACGTCCCTTTATTATTTTACGTTAAACACGTCCGAACGTCTTGCATGTTAAAAATAATTCTCAAAGATAGTTTTTTCTGATAAAAACACAAACAAATGTCACTTTGCGCACTAAGCGTCATGTCATGACTTCCGGAAAACAGCCGCCAACATATCACTTGAATTTGAGTTCTGCAATATTCAATTGGCAGGGGCCAAAAAGCTTGGCGTCCAAATTTTCTTCAGTTTCAAGGTTGCGGTGCCATTTTATACCAAATGCCAGTGTGCAGGATCGATCCAGATCATCGGCTGGACCAGTTACAATCAGTCGGTAGGGTATTAGCCAAAGGGCCCTGAACATTGGAACATATTCCTAAAAGCAGAACACTCCACATAAATGACAGTTGGCAGACATGGATAAGTCATCGCAAATGAATGATTCAACCGGAAGCAAACCGTTTGACTAATATTTACTAAAAAGTCTTCTTTTCAGAAAAGAGTGACCTTTTAGTAAATATTAACTTTAATTCCCCTGTTGGGAATAATTTAAAGAAGCGTTTGACTAAATTTTGGGATAATTTTCGCTATTGAAGACAAGTTATCCTTCCAAAGACGGTTTGATCAAGTATAAAAGCAGCAGGTCTGTGCTTCGGATGTTTGCATAAAGTCACGGAACTCACCCTAATGCCCAGGCAGGCGTGCTGCGACAAACAATTGAAATGTTAATGTCGATACTCGTATGCGTTGACAATGTGTTGCGCCCTGTTGTCCATGATATTATGTAGGAAGAGTCAACGGCATGTTGCAACAGGGTGGCGCTCATGCACACTGCTACTTTCACGTGACGGTTGTGCAGTAAAACAAGGATACTGTCCTTATTCCAGGACACGCCTGCTATGGAACACTTTTGGGATTTTCTGAAAAGGCGCGCTCAAAAAGTGGTCATTTAATCCCCCACAACAAACCTGTTTTGCGAACGAACAACCCTTCATGATAAGTGAACTAAGTTTCTTTAACATCAAATCGCTTCAAAAATGGTGTCAATGTGACGAAGATGTCAGTTGTTTATGAATGCAGGGGATGATTATAACCATGAATTTGTTTGTGACTTTTGAATTTATACCAGGTGTCTTTGGGTTGAAATTTTACATCCTAGCATTCTTATGGTGTTTCGTTTACTGTTTGATGAAATATTACATATGATGCAAAAACAAAGCTATCCTTAAATTTATAAACAAGTTTTAAGATATATTTGATATTGAATGAGTGTGCGTTACTTTATGTGGTCAGTGTATTGTAACCATTCTTTCATTAATTTGCGGCCCACCAACTTGTTGTTGATTCAGTTGTCATGGTAGTAGCCCGATGTGATCCAAAGCTTTGATATCTCGCTTCAAATTGTGTTAAAAACAAGGGGCTGATATCCCAAGAAAAAATGGAAAACTTTTCAAATCTATAGAATCTGATACAGATAAACAGAAAATAGTAACGAATGAAAGAGGGCCAAATTATTAAAAAGGGCATGTCAGGTAATCAGAATGATAAGATAATAAAAATAATTTTAAACTTATAGAAATACGCTATAATTACTGATTTAACGCACCAGCTGTTTGTACTCACACATATTTGAACACGGTGGGGATTGTGCATGATAGGATGGGTAACGAATACGAAGTATACGGACAAATTTGCCACGCTTCGGGTAAGAAATTGTGCAATAATTTTCTTATTTCTGCTCCAATTTTCAAGCGGTTTGTTGCATGTACCCCGCATTAGTAAGCTCTTTCCTCGGATATATGACTTGTCTGTAGAATCTTTGTACTTTGTCCAAAAATTGATCCCAACCGACCAGAAAAACGACAAAAAATTCAGGCCCTTTTTCTAGTCGGTTGGGATCGGTTTTTGAGAAAAGAACAGGGAAGTTTCAGATAAATAATACATCTGAGAAAAGGGCTCAGTAAGACGGAGTACATGCAACAAACCGCATGAAAATTGACGCAGAAATAAGAAAGTTATTGCACAAATTCTTACCTGATGCGTGGTTAATTTGGCCGTAGTCGTTACCATTTCGCTTTCTGGTCGGTTGGGACAATATTTCGGAAAAAGTATCATGAGTTATCTAATATGTCATACATCCGATGAAAGAGCTCGATAAGGCGAGGTACATGCAGCAAACTGCTTGAAAATTGATACAGAAATAACAGAGTTATTGCAAAATGTCTTACCTGAAGCGAGGCGAGTTAGCATCAAATTTTGTTAAAAAAATAGACTGAGTTTACCGTTATGTTTTGATAAACCGTCGGTGTTGTTATAACATCTCGTAACTACGGTTTGATTCAAGCCGTAATTACGAGATTTTATAACAACACCAACGAAATACTATTTATTTGTCCGAAATTACGTCACGGTTTACTTGATAAAATCGTTCCCTATTGTCGGTAGTCGTTATCCATCCCATCATGCACAATCCCCACCGTGTTGAATAAGGGTATTATTGTCTAAATATTATACATTCAGTATACTTTAGGTTAAAATAACACCTGTACATTTACTATCATGAATACGTTATGCTTGATAAAACACAATTATAAGAAGCAGGAAGTTGATGTTACCTCTACCTAACAGAGTGTTTTTCTTAACGATATTATCATTCAAACGCAAATAATGGAGTTACGATAGTGCTATGGGACGCTAATATTGCGAATCAGGAGGTATTTCATTAGATACTTCAAGGCTACTTCATGTCGTTCGATTGACCTCTGGATGTCATTTAGCGCATGTGTGAACTTAGACTGGTTTACGTTGAGGCCGATGTGTAAAGGGACAATGTGTATAGGGACATTGTTTATCGTTATGATGCTTGTATGTACGAGTAAAAGTGATGGAAAAATTGATCCGTGTGCGGGGATGGGTGGATGTACATGTATTAATGGAATCGAAGGTGTAGAATTATATTGCAGAGTTATTCCAAATCAAATATTTGACTTTCGGTCAGTTGACTTAAATAATGTTTCATTTGTTAGAATCGATGGGGAGAAGGTCAGTTTGAAGGAGAGTGAATCTCAAACTGTCTACTACGGGATACAACTGTTAAAGATAGAAGGCAGCAATGTCAGAAATAAACTCACAAAGAATTTTCTGTCACAGTTTCCAAGCGTGAAAGAACTTGTTATAAAAAACTGCAGTTTAGTTGATATAGAAGTTGGTGCTTTTAATGGTCATGAGAATTTAGAAGTTCTGGATTTATCAGAAAATAGAAACGTTGCATTTGATATGGTTGAAAAAGGATTGGAACACTTGAACTCTCCGAAATTACGTGTGCTTAATCTCAGCTTAATCCACAATCCCGATGAGACAGCAAACATTCCAATTGGACGTATATCATTTAACCTGTTCAAAGCCCTAGCTAATACCAGTTTGGAAGTTCTTGATGTCAGTTGGACGAGGCTATACTTTTTCGAAGCATCGGCGTTATACATTCCTGGATTAAAAAGTTTCAACTTTTCAGGAACGGCTATGGTTGGATCATTTGAGTGCTTTTCAACGTTTTTGGTGACAGGGAACATAAGTGATATAATATTTGACTACTGGCCATTCACTGAAAGAACAAATACTATACCTGTATATTCAAAGCCCAGATATAAATATTCGGTAGTAGAAAAATGTGTTGGCACTTCAGTAATTACAGAGCAAGGTTGTTATAGATTTTCCGAAAGCATTAAAACTGTTCAGGCACAAAATTCGAGATTAAGTACATTTTACATTGACCTTACAAATCCCGTTTGCTTGGATGCAAAAGGTTTGGTTAATTGGTTGTTATCTGGTGTTGATGTTCCAAAGCAATTCGCCCCTATAACAGGAACAACTAATGTCAAAGTGTTTGATTTATCATACCCTAAATTTTCAAACAATCGGCTTTACTTTCCTGCTGTGCATGAATCCATCTTTAAGTCGATGCCTCTCCTTGAGGTTGTTTTGCTACCAGGTAATCGTCTAAATGCAATGAACGTATCGCAGCTACAAAATTTATTTGCGAACAATTCAAAACTTCAGGTGATTGATTTATCAAGTAACAGACTTGTTAGCCTTCCGCTAGGTATGTTTCAAGGGATCACGTCATTGAAACGCCTTAATTTATCTCAAAATGAACTTACAACAATCGATTTCGAAATGAGAAATTTAGAGCATTTGGAAGTGTTAGACTTATCATACAACAGAATTAAAGTACTTTCAGAAGTTATAACGGAACAAATCGGCGAATTCCTGTATTCGTCAAATATTTATCTCGAAAATAATAAGTTTGTTTGCGATTGCACCATCAATAATATTATCTCTCTGAATATCACTTTCCTATCTATGTCTTGCAATGGAGAATTCGGCGTAGTAAATATCTTCAAAAATGAGACAATGTCGCAATCACCTCTTAGAGAATGTTTGGACGACTCGATTACAACAAGACTATCAACGCCTGTGATAATCGTTATCGCTGTAGTTCCTGTTTCTTTCATAGTAGTATTAGTAGTAGGATGTTTAATCTACAGACGAAAACGCCTGCAAAGGACAAGAAACCCATTAGTTTATTTCTATAACGAAGCAAAGCCTAACGATCCAGAAAGAACCCCAAGGTTTAAAGCTTTCCTTGCATTTTCACACAGCGACGAGCGTGTAGTTTTTAGAGAAATCATGCCGAAACTAGAATCATTTTTAAAGGATGTGTTTCCTAATGAAAGAGACGATCTACTTTGTATTTATGACAAACATTTCCTACCAGGAGTATCGATAGATGAAGTTTGTGAGCAGGCTGTTTTGAATAGTCATGTCATTGTTGCAGTCATTTCAAAAGGATTTATGAACAGTAGTTGGTGTAGTTTTGAAATCAAACGTGCGTATGAATCAAGTATAAAAGTAATTCCGTTGTACCTCGAAGAATGTGAACCGCATGAATATAAGGGTATATTTAAAGCTATATTTGATGAAACAATATGACTAAAGTGGCCACATGATGGTAAAAACAAAGAAAAAGATGGCATAGTTAAAAAGATAGCTGATGCTGTATTTGTACATGTGAAGAGCCAGAAAGTTTAAAAAACTAACGTATTTGTGAACACATGTATGTACCCTTTCGCCAAATAAGACTTGCTTCCATTTCAAGACTGCTTTGAAAAGCACCACAAGAAAACAAAGCATTGAGTACCAGCATTTACGTCGTTTCTTTTAGTGTTTTTCCTGTCGTGAAAACTGATATTTTTCAGCATTTGATATCGTTATTTATTTCGTCTATAACCCTTTCCTAATTGGAACGATTTTTGTCGTTTGGGAAAGAGGTTAATAATAGGACTTATATTACTTAAAGTATAATAGGAATCTCGGTATTATTTTTTGAAAATTCTGAATAAAATGAAAAAAACACACATGTGCTTAACATCGTATGTAAAAGAAAAAAGACTGGAAACAGTAATTCATTCAGGAAATCGTGTGCATGTACTCGGTTCAATTTTTTTCAGTGCTTACTTAATTTTGTTTTATGTCTCTTGTCTAGCTGTATTCACTAAAATAAAAGTATTTGCCATCATGTTGTAGTTTATGGTAAAACGTCATGTCGCATTTAATTCTTGTGAAAGTGACAGTTTATGTTTATTAAGTTTATTTGGAGAATGCAACGTAACTTTTGACTAAAAATTAACAATTATTTCATTTTCTTTGAGCTACACTGTGGGATTGTTTTGATTTATGTGCAAAATAAGAGAAGAAATAAGGGCACACTTATTTTTAGAACTGAGTATGTTCTTGTTCTTTGTTGTCTCGAGATAGATGTACGAAATTAGTTGATGACATAGGAATATTTGCCACTGAGATCAGAATGATACACTCCAAATATTACATTTTGATACAGCAACGTCTGTTTATATCAAATCAGAATGATACAATAGCAGTGGATTTTGTGCTCTAAATAAACGTAGTTTTTTATGTATTGATAAACCGAAGGCGTTGTTATTAAATCTCGCTACTTCGGCTTGAATCAAGCCAAAATTACGAGATTTTATAACAACACATACGAAACAATGGTGCATGTCCGACATTTCGTCATGGTGTACTGGATATAATTGTTCCATATTTGGCTATAGTCCAGTCAGTCACGATATAATCGCATATGTTTACAAATCTTGGATATGTAGACAAGGGAAAAGCGGGGGGAGGGTATAGTTTTATCTATTTTGCAAGTGTTGGTTTGATTTTTGTTGCTCTCCGACACCTGCGAGATTCGAAGGATTACACGTTATTTCGGTCAGCCTAAAATTATGTCATTCTAGAATTAACCTGCATTTTAGTAACGGTATGGTGCTCAACCAGTTCCCATAAAGCTCATATATGGCTTTGATGTTCCCAATAGAAAAAAAAAAAGAAAAAGAAAATTCTGATAGCCTACTGTACTTCCTTTGCGTCCTTATGATTCAACATTTGAATACTTCGCTCTATTTCACGTGCATTTTTTCTGTCTATTTTGGATGTCGCATTGTTATAAAATGAAAAAAAAGTCTAAGGTTGTGCTCGTCCGGGATTAGTTTAAATGTCATAGCTATGCGTATTAACAAATTTCCAGAGATTATTTGATATACCTGATTTTCTACAAAAGAATAATGCAGCATCTTTAAAATTGGAACAGAACAGTTTTTTTTTGTCGTTTGTTGAAGGGTTTATAATATAATGTCACTACCGGTATTTAGACATGAAATAGATCTACCCGAAACTATTCTTAAGCTATATTTAACGAAATTATTCAATCGAATCAGGAAGAGTATATCGTCGCTTTTCTGCAAAAACCCGTATCTGTAGCTTGTTTTAAGCTGCAGAAACGAGGTTTTTGAAGAAAAGCAGCGATATGCACAATGTACATCGACGCTGAGTAATTGTAAATTCGTAAATAAAGTGAAGGAAAAAAGAAAGGCGTTAGGTTTTGATTCGTTACACGTTCAAAAGTCAACGTATTATAATTTTTAACCTAGCATATCCAAATTAAACATTAATCATTGACTAATATTATATAAATGTACACAAATTATAACATCATAATGATAAAATCACTGAACGGTCATAATTGTGAACCCTACTTGTTGATTTAGAACTTTTCAACTTCTCTACGTCGTTTGGTTCGATTCCTGCCGAGCCCCGATAGCTCAGTAGTTTTAAAACGTCAGAAACTGTCAATCTAGTGATCGCAATTTCGAACCTGGCTCGGCCAAAGTCCATCATGACATTTATAAAGGCATTTGTCTCTCACCAATTTATGTGCTTCATCTATGCGAGACAGCAGCTGGAGACTCGGTTGGGATATTGTGGTAGTAGGCCTACTGGTGAGAGAAATACCAGGAATCCACGGTTAGGTGCTCAAACCGCAGTGATATGAACATAGCGGTCGAAAACGGCATTAAATCCCAATCAATCAAACGATTTTATATTGTTTGGTTATCTAACGCTGTCAAATGTCACTGCTACATAAGAGACATTGAGTATTTACTTGATTTGAGCCAGCCAGGACCTGGAAAATGTCATTCAAGGCTTGTGAGTCCAACACGGTTCAGGATGGGCCTGCGTATACACGCAGTCTGATCAAGAATCATGGTGTTCTCCAACGGCTTATTTGGGACTTCATTGCTGGGGAAGAGCATGTGTCCCAATCAGTCCTTACTTATGCACAGGTTGATCCTGAAACATGGTCGTCCCATTTGCTTTAAGGGACATTTTCAAGGTTCCTGCTCATTTACTACGAACAAGACTACTCTTAGTCTTAGGTCTCGACGGATTAATTTTGCGCAGGCAAATGACAGTGAGCCGACTTAGGAAATGTTACTTGCAACTGGTCGACCAACCAACGTGATCGTTAAACAACCAGACGCCGAAATCGTGTCATAGGTATAATCCGTAAAAGCAATTTCCATTGAATGAAGTAGACTTGTATACCATTTAACTTGTATTATCAACGATCGTACAATCTTTTATAATAATACGATCGTACGATCATTGATAATAAGGGCCCGATTGTATAAACTTTAAATAGCGTTAATCAAGTGGTTTTTAATGAATGGTTAGATTTCCCTATAACAACACAGGTAATTTAAACCAAAACCATCTTCGCAAGCCAAGGGTGACATCTACGACATAACGTCGTTTCTGTATTCACCCTTGGCGTATTTAGTCCGATTTTCTTGGTCTCCTGAAAAGCGTTTTCATTTGTTCCAGCGAAGTCTCGCTGGAACCAATCAGATTGTCGACTGATACATTTGTTATGAGTAACCAAATCATGACAAAAGGCGGGAAAAAGCATTGCATTTGCAAGTCAAAAACGCTAAGATGGGCGATTTTTCTTAAGAATTTCACTGCAATAGACAGGAATTCCCTAACTTTAATCGACGAATTATTATACTTTCGACAATTCGACCAAAAAGCAGCTAACTTTTACATAATCCGCATGACGTATGACGCGAAAGACAACGCGCGTTAATGACGTCATCTATAATGGACGTAAACAACCATTAGAACAACCGCTAGGCGGCGCTTCGCGATTTCAAAAAAAATCGGACTAAATCCGCCAAGGGTGAATACAAACGTAGGTGGGTTCAACCTTGGCTAGCGAAGATGAAGCAAAACAGGCATTTAACCATTTAATCTTTTGGTTAGCGCTTACCAATGTTTATACAACCAGAACCAGACGGCCAAACGATGGATCCTCATCTAACGCAGAGGGGACGTCTGTCAGCATTCATTTAACATTATGTGTTGATGGAATTGTGAGAATTTCATTAAGCCATTACCAGATGACAAATCGTTAGACTGTTCCAAATTCATATTATTCATATTATTCGTGTATTGCAGTTGACAAGTCAATGATATTTGACATTTTTTGGTCGTTCTGGGTAGAAAGCGTTGTAGGAAATGGAGAATTTGTTTGTCACAAGCAATTTCTTTATTTCCTACAATGTTTTCTAAAGCCATCATCTTGTAAGGAGTCATAAAGAGTCACTGTGTGGTAATGGGTTAAACTGAAATTGAACTCAACAGTCTTAATTGAAACGCTTTAAAGGGACATTTCATTCCAATTTATTTTTTTTAAAGTATGTCTTGTTTCCAAGATTGGTTATTCTAATGAGTATAAATAATATAAGTTTTTTGAAGTTGTTGCCAATAAGCGAGAAACGCGCATTTAGAGTTCAGACATAATCGATAAATTGCATATAAATCCGAACTGTTGTCCACAACAATTTGTCCAATTTTAACACAAAAATATAAATTTCTCGTAAACGGTGCAATATTTTGGCTTGAAATTTTCAGAATTTTCATAAGGGAATATGCTCTTTCGGATAAAAATAAAAGTAAAATTTATGACAAAAAATTCTGAAATGTCACTTTAATCTACTTAATTAAATGTATATTTGTACGATAAATGAATTGATGTATGCGTTTCTTTTTTCTCTCAATATATTAGCTAAATGCTATCCGTTTAATCTTTTCCTTTAACAATAATTGGTTTTGGCGTCTCTGTAAGAATAGGTTTGAAAACATCGAGAAAGAAGCCAAATGTACTTTTAATCAGAATATCCTCCTTTGGAATGTTGTAACCCACTCCCATGTGAAACTTTTTGACGCCTCACAAGATAAACGCTTAGAAAAACATTGTGGAAAATGAAGGAGTTTGTTAGAGACAAACATTTTCTTCATACTTATTCTTCACCAAAACAACAAAAATGGTAACATTGTATTCGCTTGATATTGTCGTCTGCAACGACTTTGAATTTGGACAAGTCAATTTTGCTGTATGGTGGAATATGATGATAACAACAACTGCTATTTTCAATTCAATAAACTAATAATAGTAGTCTAGGAGCCAGCTTTTACAAAGGGGGTTAAATTAAAAGTTCTTGCAACCGGTGCCCTATAAAAATTGGAGTGGTATTTTTCAATACGTTAAATGACTTATCAATCGTCTTTAAAGCGATCATATTTTGTATTTTTCACTTTAACAGTTGTCAAAAATGTTTGTTACCTTTGAGCGGACATTTTTCTCGGCAAACGTAACATCGTCAGCTGACATTTGGAATCAATTTCCGTAAACAACCGTAGGTGAATACATCGCTTACCTTATATTAAAAAAAAAAGATATAAACTCGTTATTATTTAAAAACTGATTTTATTATGAAATGCACTATTTTGGTATCACTTTTGTGGGTAGCTAGACGACAATTGTCTGCAGAAATGACCAATAAAAAACAACAACATTTAGTCAGTATTTCTTTTTTTAATGTAAATACATATATATTACAAGTCAGTTTTACATCAAAGGGGTTGTAAATTTACAACCCCCTTCAAATAATATTGGATAAATGATGAGCTGTTTCTTATGTAAAAAAAGCCTAATTCCATAAGTTTAGATTTTAAAATTTCAGGTCATCAGGGGTTGTAAATTTACAACCCCCCTGCGAATGATATTGGATAATTGTTGTGCCCTTTCTTGTAAAAACAAGCCTTATTCCATAACTTTCGATTTTAACATTTCTGGTCGTCAGGGGTTGTAAATTTACAACCCCCTGCAAATAATATTGGATGAATATTGTGCTGCTTCTGGAATAAATACAAGCCTAATTTCGATTTTAAAATTTTAAGTCATAGGGGTTGTAAATTTACAACCCCCCTGCGAAATATATTGGATAAATAACATCCTGCTTCGCATAGAAATAAGCCTAATTCCATAAGTTTCGATTTTAACATTTCTGGTCATCAGGGGTTGTAAATTTACAACCCCCTTGCGAATAATATTGGATGAATATTGTGCTGCTTTTCGTATAAGACAAGCCTAATTTCAGAAGTTTCGATTTTTAAAATTTCAAGTCATAGGGGTTGTAAATTTACAACCCCCTGAGAATAATATTGAATAAATGTTGTACTGCGTTTCGTACAATTGTGACAATTTTCTATTCAATACACAAATTTCGACATTGTGACATTTCCCATTAACAGATGCCATGCCAAAGTTCACTGAAATGCAATTATCTGCTGTTTGGAAAACGATGTTTAACTCTTTGTCCATAGTTATGTGACTCATTGTTCGAATTATGTGAAAAATATAGGTTTCCTCTTTTGGAATTATTTTAGTATTCCTGACATAAAACATATTTTTGGCCATTTGGTTGTCATCATTAAAATTAAAATAAACTCTTCCGAAACAAGGCCTGGTTTTGACGCCCTTACTAAAAAGCTTTAAGAAAGCATTGAGACAAAAAGAAAAAAAAAACTATGCTTTTGTCTGAATATTATCTGAGCTATAATGTATACAAGTAGCATTCAGATCTGGTAGCATTGGCATAAACTAGTCGTTCGCATTTTGTTGTTTGGGAAAGGGTTAACTGAAAGAAGCTGTTGGTAAACAGTTTCGTTTATCCACAATTTCAAATTGACAGATATTTTGTTTGTACCTATTATTTAACCCTTTCCCCAAACAAGACTTTATTTTGACATCCCTAATAGATTAGATTTGGGAAAACATTGAGACAAAAGAAGAAAAGGCTGATTATTTGCATGCATTTTCTCCTTTTGCATTGATATTTCCTATCCCTTTTTACGCAAATTCATGCCCTTTAACAATCCATTTTTGTCATCAGGCTCAGCAACTCCTTTCAAATTTGCCTATTTGCCTTTTGCCTTACTGCACAGTGACGCCTCACAAGAACGTTGCGGAAAATTGCTTATAACATACAATTTCTTCATTTCCCAAATTGTGTTCTACACAGAAGATCCAGAAATGTAAATTTTCGTTTACTTTAAATTTTCTTAATTATGCACCATTTTTTTTAATTCTGTCGTCTGGTAGGCCTAATGGGTTAAAGTTCTACCTTTCGTGCGTCCACGAAACATTAATTCGGTGAAAAATATAACATATTTGCATTCGAGTAAACGCTCATAAATAGCCTACTAAGTCATGGATAGAACTAAAATTTGACGAAAAAGTAGTCCGATTCCAATTTAAGAACAAATGACGGCGACGACATCAATTTGGATTAAGGTGGAATTCGTGAACAATTAATAACTATAAAAATATTAAGTAACACATAAATCAATGCAAAGGCAGAACAAGCTGCTTATCAACATTCTGTGTTTTCTCAAATGTTTTATTGGGCACGATAACGCTTAGGTCTTGTTTGAAAAAATAAAAATTATTAAAATTCACTGAAAATTATGAAGGAAAGGGGCCCTTAAAGGCTAGATCTATGTTGTTTTTCTTTTCTGTTTGATTTCAGCAAAAAAGGCTGAAAAAATGAAAATGTAATTGTTTCAAAATTGTGTTTAGGCTATGAGTTGAGTGAAAAATCTAAATAAACGAAGCGATAAATACCTCATCAAAATACGTCCGTCTGTATAGAGTAGCCATTTAAACTGAAATCAAAGTTACACAAGAAAATGTGTATTCGGCTGTGTAACACGTGTCTTCCCTTTGCCTACTGATTGGAATGCCGCGGCCTTGATGTTGATTCGGAACAACCCTTTACGCCCAGGTGACAAAAGTAGGAGGCGTTAAAGTTTACAGCAATCTTGTCGATCTTGTTTTCTACAAGGTAACCCTTCTGCAAATCTTCCCTTTAATAATTTGCATTTCATCTTTTCTAACGGGATAGGCCTATATGTCATTTGGGAAAATGAAAAGTTTTGCAAAGTCAACAGAAATATTTCATATCGTAATTAAATATCCACTTTCTAGCTATACGAACTGCACCCAATTATAGATAGACAACGACCTGTGAATGATCAAAGATCAGCGAGTCTAAATAAACGGGGGGAGAGGGATTTCGAATTATAGAAATATGTGACTCGAACCCGTCTCCCTGTGATAAATCGATGACGTACTATCTGGATACAGTTACTAAACTCACACGGCATCGTGGACAGCACGCAATACCTGTCATTGCTCGCCTTTATTCAGTGGAAAATAGGCACTCCTCCCTATTTCCATGTATTGGAATATACCGTTACCTTTCGTCGAGGCTCACGACTCGATGTCCATTTATACACACACTTATAAATACACTTCACATGAGTTGATTCACCGTGCCAGATTTCAAAATTATATGCCTCAAGAAGAAAATAATTTACAAAACGTCGGTGTAAATGCAAAAACTCGTATGTCGTTTCTTGCGATTTCAAAAGTATATTAAACTTGTGTGCCCAGTTTAGACAGTTCTCGCAGGTTTTGAGATATCGTTACTAATCAGTATTAATGACACATTATTTATGAACAATATGTCAAAATTTCAAGTAAAACATTTCAGCTTGGAAAAAGTTATTACACTCTTCCCCTCCCCTCTGAAATTTTTCAAAAACGTGATACGAGGTTTTGAAATATTATTTTACTAGATATATTGCAAGAGGGGTAATTTAGAACATTTTTGTCAAATATTTCCATAAGTATGCATTAATTCAAAATGCAAAACCATGCAAAATGCTTATGCTTGTATTTGGAATAGAAATGTAACACGGTTTAGGCATGCACTTTTCAAAATTCGCCTTTGACTCTTTGGTGCTAATTATGGATTGAATACCTCAACGCAGAGAAATTGGAATCGATACTTTTTCACACCTGGGATAAGAATGTGCAAACCCCGTGCAAAGGTACGGATACAAAATGTTGAGAGAAAGGGATAAACCTCTTGCTTAACCCTTTCCCGAAAGGCAAGAATTTGAACTGCTTCAAATGGAAAGGTGTTGCAGACGACATTTTCAATGTAAAGAAATTTTAAAAGTTATACTATTGGCATAGAGAACAATGTGGAAATGAAGAAACCGCTTGTTAAAAGCTGTTATTGTCTACGGCGTCTAATTGCGTCGCTATTTTAGATAAAGGGTTAAAATATGTTCTTCCTTCTTTTCTCTGCGTTCTACCGTAAGGCCGTGTTCGAGTTATCCTCTTCTACGCCCGAAAACGTCGTTACCCTAGTTTGAAAACAACTTGTAGATCTAGTTATAGCGCTCTCGAACGCAACCGACCTTATGTAATATTAAAATTTTATAGCATGAGAATAAAGATTAAGAATGATTTTTTGTTATTCTTGGTAGAAAACTAACATTTTGGGAAATGGAGAGATTGCTTGTCTTTATCTTGTTCAGTGTCGAAAGACGTAATTATGTGGGAATTAGAAAAGGAAATAATATTATCAATCGAAGGCTTGGAGAAAAATAGAAATTTACAGAAGAGAGAAAAAATGTTAAAGGGATAAATATTCTTTTTTTTAAATCATAAATATATTTTTGATTATACAGAACACATAATGTATTCCTTCCCAAATATTCAGAAAATACAATAAAAGAATTTCGGAAAATATGTAGTTACAATAGAACTTAACCCTCGATTTGATACCATAACCTCTTTAATTTAGACTTGTCCAAATTCAATGATGAAAAAATTGCAATAAGATTTTAAACGGATTTTTTTACATGTCTTGCACTTTTCAATAGAAAACATTGTGTGATATTACGAATTATCTGCAGCTGTTAGCAATATCTTCATTTTCTATAGTTTTCCAAAACCAGTATGCGGTCGATGCATCAAAAGCGTAATTACCTGTGAATATATTAATTAGCATTCTATTTACATTATTTTTATTTATGTACAGTGGCGGATCCAGGATTTTTATGAGGGGGGGGGGGTTCGGATTATATGCAAATAGGGGGGTTCGTTTTTCGAGTGTTGCACAATTTTGACTGAAATTCTGCATGAAAATGAAATAATCAGGCTACAGAGGGGGGTTCGTTCGAACCCCCCGAACCCCCCCCCCTGGATCCGCCACTGATGTATGCCTATTTTTCCAGAAACTTGCGATGGGTGTGCATAAACGGTTACCAATGATATTTCTTAGATTAAAGTTGTTGCAGAGGGTAAAATTCGTATGAATTGATATGCAAATTGTGAATGTAATAGTCAAAGAAATATTGAGACGAATGGAGAAAAAGCTGATCATCAGCATTTTCTTCTTTTGCCTCATTGTTTCCGAAGCCTTTTCCATCCAGGAAACCTGTCAAGTCAGTTCTTTTTTGGGGAAAGCAAAGAGAAGAAAGGGTGGGATGTAGACCAGTAAATCGTTGCTATGCAACAATCGGCTACCCGATTTCACACGATCACGTGATGGTTCTTATGTAATAAATTTGTTTCTGTGTAATAGAGATTAAAAGGTTAGTCTTTTGTGTTTCGGACGTCAGTACACAGACGTTAGGAAATCGGTTTCGGATCACACCATTACAGGTTCGTTTACCCTTTTCGCATGTTGAACTAGAATTTGTCTATCAATTGTAAAACATGCAATATATGCGCACAATTCCTTTATAAAAACAGCGAGAAAAAATAAGTTTTGTAATTTAATGTAATCAGTTTAACCCTTTCACAAACGGCACAAAGTTTGTTAGTTTTAACCCATTACCACACAGTGACTCTTTTTGACTCCCTACAAGATGACGGCTTTGGAAAACATTGTGGAAAATGAAGAAATTGCTTGTGACAAGCAATTTCTTCATTTCCCACAATATTTTCCATAAAAAAGACCAGAAAAGTGTAAAACTTCATTAAATTTAAATCATCGTCTGCCACATCTTTGAATTTGGACAAGTCTGGAATTTTGTCGTTTGGTAACGGGTTAATCCTTTTCCACAAACACTCAGTTGATATTCATGTCCACAAAAGAAAAATTTTTTAAACATCGAAACAAAAGAAGAAAATGCTAAATATCAGCATTTCCTCCTTTAGTTTTGTCTCAATATTTTCTAAGCTATTACTCATACACAAATTCAATCTTTATGGCCTATATAGGCATCAATTTTATCGTCATAAACAGTTTTTGCATCAGAACACATTAAAATCCTGCCGTTAAGTTTTGGGAAAGGGTTAAATTTTAAGTCCTCAGAAAAAAAAGATGTATGCTTAGGCTATATAAGAAAAATATTAATGCACCAATACGAATGGTAGATGGGTGTCAACATTTAAAAAGCTGCTGCAGACTGCAAAATGGATGTATGTAGTTTGTACTAATGTATAATTTAGCAAAAATAATATTGAGGCAAAAGGAGAAAATGCTGATTATCAGCATTTTCGTCTTTTGTCTCTATGTTTTCCAAATCAATATCGGCTAGGGTTGCCAAAAGCAGGTCCTTTTAAGAAAAGGGTTTAAGTTGGATCACCCCAAAATTTTGTTGTTTGGGAAAGAGATTTCGTCCGGGAAAATGGTAATTTCAATTATAGATTTTCTAAAGTCATATCTTTGTTCACTATAAAAACCGCCGTAACTTCACCTTGATCAACCTGTAGTTACGCCATTTTCGAACGTAACCAACGATGAACAGCTATATCTAAACCAACTGATGAAATTCTTTTCCTAACTTAACCATTTCCAAAATGACAGATCCGGACAGATACAGTATGAAAGCAGCTTATCGTAGACGAAAAATAGATGTTTTTAAAGAACGAACATACGTAAAATATAGAAAATATAAATGCAAAATGTGAAATGTCTGTCTATACTTTAAATTGTTGCCGATGAATATTGACTCTGATTATATATATATATATCCCTAATAAGTATGTAATACCAGAGATATTGTTTTATTCACTTAAACGGTAAACTGTGTTTCAAGTGATGTGTTATTCATTATATATAAAATTACATGATAGAACCGCAAAATTTTGTGTATGAGATATTTGGTTCCAGCGCTAAATTCCTTTCCATTTGGCTCTATAAAAGCAATGCACTACCCAACAATGCAAACTCTGACCGTCCCATGTTGTTCTGATTCCTAAAAAATCTGGCACGGCCTGGGGAATATTTTCAGCTGTTTATTATTTATGTAAGTCAAAGTGCAATTTATCAGCTTTATTTTGATACCAAAATAATTGTTTTAGCTTAACAAATGAGTAAGTTGTGGGGTATTTTAGGAGGTATGTATGAAAAGTGCACCGAATGACCTTTGACCTTGATTTTCAAAAAATCCTACCACTTTTACGCATGTCATCCACCCTTAACCAAAGCATGGGACCCTAACGTATTGAAAAATACCACTCCAATTTTTATAGGGCACCGGTTGCAAGAAAAGTTCCATACCTGGACCTGGCTCCTAGACTATAGATGAAGAAACTTAAGTAGGCTAAAAACGAAGAAAAAAAATTAAAGATGGACAATATAATTATATAATGTATAGTTGCTTCACGATAGTATGCCACATGTTTACAAGTTTAACCAATGTAAACAATTGGAAAGGCGTTCATAATCTAAACATAAAATTGCATGCGTTGGTTTGAATCTTGCAGGTGTGCGATTCCTGCAAGATGCGAACGGTCACAAGTAAAATTACAACTCAACTCAACTCCACATCTTTTAATCGGCATGTCGGCACTTGTTGTGTCTTTGGCCAAAAGAAAACATTTACAAAATAATACATTATTGTTAAACCGAAGTGACCGTGCGCTATGAATATTTATAAACAAACGTAATAGTCTGCAATATTGACAATAATGAGCGCAAGGTTATAAACGACTCAAAATCTTTTACTAATGAGAGGCCATACCCATAATCAGATATAGGGGAATCGGGTAGGTAAACTTGACTATCGAAGTATGTAAGTTGTTTCTACAAATAGATTTTCTATACAGCTATCCTACCCAAAATCAACCAAAATATTTGTATCGATTCTCGTTTAACTTTGAACGTATAATACTTCGGTTCAATAATACAGTAGTTGTGAATTCCATATTGGGATGTTTACATAGGCAAGTTTTATAAACATGTGCCATAATATCGTGCCAGGACTATAATCTCTCTAGAACACAAAGCAATCTAAGATACACGCTAATATGAAAATAGGCAATGCCTAAATACGGGCGAAAAAATAATACACATTTAACCGACACATCAAGTTTTGCGAGAAGATCACATTGAATTTGAGTTTATTGGGGTTTTGCGCCGTTTTCAACTACCAGGGTATATCGCGGTGGCTGGAGCACCTACCCATGGATTCCTGTTGTTTCTCAAACCAGTACTACCACAACACCCTTACCGAGCCTCCAGCTGCTCGCCCACTTAGGTTAACGATTTCAAACCCATTGGTGGGTCACAATTTAGCCGCGGCCGGGTATCGAACCCGGGACCTCTCGATTGAGGGTCAGATGCGCTACCAACTGCGCTAAGGCCGCGGCTGTAGATCACATTGAAACTCAATGAAAATTATACATAAATATTTTATCAAAGCGATACATGTACATTTTGGGGAAGCAGTGCATTGTCCAGCAGGATTTACCCGGGACATCTGTATATGCAATGACCCCACTTCGGCTTTGTTTTGTTAAGACGCTCAACTAACGGACTTTGCGCACGAAAATTAAGTTGTCCCGGGTTAACCTTGCTGGACAATACTGACAATTCCGACGTCTTGTATACATTAGAATGATACATCGGACGCATGAAATTGGCATTTGAATATATTCTCCGTTTCCTTTCATGATTCATCTTCTATGCCATTAATTTAGTTTGTCAGCCGCGGACCCTTTGCTTCCTCAAACGACAAAATTTTAGCATGGTTTAAATTGAGGGATGATGCAGAGGAGTAACTACAGTTGAAACACGCTGTATCGAAGTCATCAGAAACATTTTACCTCGAGGTATTCGGAGGTTGACTCGTCCGATTATTGTTCAAATTCGATGAGAAGGATATTTTTTTATTATCATATTTCCGTTTTTGTTGGTCATCAAACATGTTTATAACTAGAGTGCCATGGTCATAATATTTGCCGCCCCTCCCAGAGACGCAAGTTTTAAAGGGACATTTCATTCCAATTTCAAATTTTTAAAGTATGTCTTGATTCCAAGATTGGTTATTCTAATGAGTATAAATACTATTGGTTTTTTGAAGTTGTTGCCAATAAGCGAGAAACACGCTTTTAAAGTTGAGACATAATCGATAAATTGCATATAAATCCGAACTGTTGTCCACAACAATTTGTTCAATTTTAACACAAAAATATAAATTTCTCGTAAACGGTGCACTATTTTGGCTCGAAATTTTCAGTATTTTCATAAGGAAATATCCTCTTTCAGATAAAAATAAAAGTAAAATTTATGACAAAAAATTCTGAAATGTCACTTTAAGGAGACATAACTCAGGTAAAAATCAATGAACCATAAAAGGATTTCCTTCGTGCACATCTACCAATTGAGGTGATAACATTGACCAAGTTTCAAAAAGATCCAGCCAGAAACTTGGGAGTTGCGCTCACAAGAAAAGTGGACGTACGTACGGTTGGACGGATTGACAGACGGAGAAGATGACGCCAATATACTTCCGTCTCTGGTGGAGTATAAAATGGGTGGTAGGAAAAGGAAAGAAAATGCCACAAACTAGCAATTTCTCTTCCTTTATTGCCATAGTTCAATGGCTACATGTATATATTTACTTCAAAATAATTTTTGATAAGAATTGATAATGGCGGGACCAGACTTTCAGTTCGGCTTAAGCATAAATTCGATTCATCCGATTTCAACATAATGAGAGTAACCGGAAGATGTTGATGAAGAGTTTGAGTTTATTAGGGTTTTACGCCGTTTTCAACTACCAGGGTCATATCGCGGCGGCTGGAGCACCTACCAATGGATTCCTGTTGTTTCTCAAACCAGTACTACCACAACACCCTTACCGAGCCTCCTGCTGCTCGCCTTGATGAAGATAGAATCAATCCCTTCGGCAGAGATATGACTACTTAAGTAATATTGACCAAGCCGGGTAGAATCGACAACCGGCAGATCAATAGTATTTAGTACGATATCCAAAATAAAAAAATATAAACAAAACAGCGGAAATAACTGATAAAAAAAGAGAAAGCCTAAATACAGGCATTTCTTTTTTTCTGTCTATGATTTCCATGTAAATCTTGCAAATAAGTAACACATACTTATTCACCTTTGGCTAACTTCACATTGGCCATGTTATGGTGACCTAAGTGTTCTCCCCAGCCCAATAAGCTGTATCGGCCCCACTACAGCTTCATGTAAATAAGAGTAATGCCCCTACAGCTTCAAAATGACCCCAAAGCTTAATTTCTTCAAAATGGTCACCAAATAGAAGAATTTGAGTTATTTCATGTCAAAAACTGATGAATTTAGGTATTTTGTACAATAGATATGCATAAAAGCATTATGGGATTGAATAAAAACATTATGGGAAAAGAAGAAATTGCTCATGATGAGCAATTTCTTCTTTTCCCATGATGTTTTTATTCACAAATATTTGCATAAACACTATATTTTAAGCTTCAGCAATACTGCCACTACAGCTTCAAATTATTCTGGGGAGAACCCTGGACCTATTCCCATCTCTGCAAGACATTGTTTCACATTCCTAGTAGAGAAAGGGCTGGGACACATGGAGAGAAAAGAAAAAATGCTGATAATTAGCAATTTCTCCTTTTCTCCAACAATCTTCTATGATATAACATAAATATTTTCTTCTTTTGACAGTAAGTTTGTCCTCTGCAGCTCCTATCAACTTTGGGCAATTAAAAATTGCACCATTTGGGAAGGATGGAATTAACCAGTTAAACCTTTCCCAAACGAGACATGGTTTTGACTTCCCTAATAGAAAATGCATGGGAAAACATTGAAACAGAAGCAGAAACTGCTGATAACTAGCAGTTTCTTCTTTAGTCTCAATATTTTCTGTGCCATATATTACAAATGTCATATCTTTAATAACATCCATTTTGTTATTTGTGGCAGTTTTTTAGAAGATTACCCTAAAATTTCGTTGTTTGGGAAAGGGTTAACTATAAACCAGCTGTGAAATTTTGAAAATTAGAAAACAGACTAAGATATTACATCATTTAATGAATCAATAATTAAATACATACATTTAATAAGAACTTGGGTCTCTTCATATTAACAGAGGCAAGATGTTCCTAAATTGCTCGACCGAGAGGATTGTTCATCCATGCTTCATAAGGCATTTCAAACTCATAGCCTTATGCAGATACAACATTTTAACATATTCCCAAACAATGACGATTTTTGACTCCCAACAAGATTACAGCTTTGGAAACAGGAAAGCATTGTGGTAAATGAAGAAATTGGTTGGCATAAGCAATTTCTTTAATCTCCACATAGTTTTTCACTCAGCTGGACCAAAATAAATGTAAAATTGACATTGTATTGATTTGAAGTTGCAATAGATCTGCAACATCTTTGAATTTGTCCAAATTCATAATTTTGCTGTCTAAAGATGTCCCACATAAGTAGAGTAACATACAACACATGATGAGAGAACGCTACACATAAGAGAAAAAATTAAACAAGATTAATCTATTTACAAAAATGTATAATTCTAGGCATACTAAATTTCACCTACTTTAAATCAAAAGAAAAAATCACAGCCCTATGGCTAAGCAGTTAATTGCTTTTTGTAATTGTAGACAGACGGACAATGGACAATCACAACAGCACATCCTTGAGAACTTTGCAATCAATTGAGCCGAAAAGACATAACAATAAACAAAGCGACAGAAGTGGGGTGAAGGCATTCTACTTTTTTTCATTTCAAATCTACACCCCATTTTGTGGGTACTCATTTAAATAATGTCGATAAGAAAATTCCATTGAGTACCGGAACATAGGGTTTGATGAACATTAAATGACATATTGCATTTTGAAAAGCCTTCGCCCCTCTTATCTGTAGGTCTGAATAAAAGTGTATGTAAAATGTACTTCTATTCCTTAAAATGTTCTAACTTCTTAAAGTCCACATTTTCAATTAGTTAGAAATATATTGCATTAATCCATTACCAAACGACATTTTTTTAGACAGATCCAAATTCAAAGATCATGTTGACAACAATATCAAGTGGGTGATATCGTACTTTTTTGTCTAATTGGGTAAAAAACATAGTGAGAAATGAAGAAATTGCATGTCACAAGCAATTTCTTCATTTTCCACAATGTTTTCTATAGCCATTTTCTTGTGGGGAGTCAAAAAGAGTCACTGTGTGGTAATGGGTTAAAAAGAGCAAAATAATTCTTAAAGGGGGAATAACACTTAACATCTTGCAAATTTTCCGAGAACTTCGTACAAAAAGATAAATATATATTATTAAAATATGGTCTTTAAATTGCACATATGCCAAATCTTAGCTTTCTACCTTGTGTATTGGCTTAGATGTCGACGGATTTAAAACCCCATGATTTTTTGTCCCGGGGATAATATTTACAATAATGGAACATATGGGGTTTTAAATCCATTGACATCCTAGCCAATACACAAGATAGAAAGCTAAGATTTGGCATAGATGCAATTTAAAGGCCATATTTTCATAATACATATTTATTTTGTACGAAGTTCTCGGAAAATTTGCATGATTTTAAGTGTTATTCCCCCTTTAAACAATATCATTTGTACTAAAATTACCAAATATGACAAAGATGTTTTTAGATGCCGCACAAGGTAAAGGCTTTTGAAAACATTGAAAAGTTAAGAAATTACTAGTGACAAGCAGTTTCTTCAAGCAGTTTCTTCGATTCCCAGAATGATTTCCATCCACAAAGACTAAAGATCTCTGAACATGAGCAAGTCTAAAAATTGGTGGTCTAATGTGTTAATTCCTATTTACAGTGTATTGAAGATACATTCTCTGCTTCAAACCAAATTCAAATATACCAGAATATAGCGAGTCATTTTGAGGTGTTCCATGTAAGAAACCGATTAAAAATGAAGTGTTTTGTACAATAATTTTGCACAGGAACAAAATTATGAAAAACAGAAATTCCTCAAAATTTTCAATTTCTTCTCTTCTTTTCCATCAAAGGTTTAATGCACAATTATTTTTGTTATACAAACACTATGTGTTGGAGGTTCTTGTAAGAAACTTGACCACTACAGCCACTGTCAGCTTCAAATTATTCTCCTGTAATCTAATAACATTGCCAGAGACAGCACCTCGGAATTAAGAAATAAAGTAATTTGGTTAACAAGCACAGAGCCATTGAAAGTTATCTAAAACAATAATGCAATTTTAACAACTGAATTAACACTGAAAGTTCTGTTTTGAAATTTCCTGGATTTTACAATGACAAAGAAATAACCATACAATGAGAAGAACATCATGGCAAGGTTTTTTATTTATTCATTTGTATCAACTTCAGAAATTGTATTTGTGTCTTATCATGCATGTCAAGTTTCTTTACCTATAAGTTACAACCTATACAAAGAAAGATGTCTGTCAGAAGTCAGGTTCTTTTAAACAAAGGTTGTATGCCGTTGTCCATTTCTTCTGTTTAAAACACTCTGGATCGATCGTAAAGATACTACAGTATTGATGAAACAGCTTCTGTTTTAAACACTTTGGATCGATTGTAAAGATTCCACGGTATTGATGAAACAGCTTCTGTTTAAAACACTTTGGATCGATCTTAAAGATTCTACAGTATTGATGAAACAGTTTCTATCTAAAACACTCTGGATCGATCGTAAAGATTCTACTGTATTGATGAAACAGCTTCTATTTAAAAAACTCTGGATCGATCATAATAATACTACGGTATTGATGAAACAGCTTCTATTTAAAACACTCTGGATCGATCGTAAAGATTCTATAGTATTGATGAAACAGCTTCTGTTTTAAACACTTTGGATTGATCATAAAGATTCTACAGTACTGATGAAACAGCTTCTATTTAAAACATCTGGATCGACCGTAAAGATTCTACAGTATTGATGAAACAGGTTCTGTTTAAAACACTCTGGATCTATCGTCCCGATTCTACCATATTGATGAAATAGCTTCTATTTTAAACACTCTGGACCGATTGTAAAGATTCTACCGTATTGATGAAACACCTTTATGTAAGACTGCAGATTAAATCTGGATGTGTGTATTCATCAACTGAAGAACTGAAATAAAATAAGAAAAAATAAAGAAGCCAATACATGTTGATCATAATACTGGAGCAATATCCTCTGTTACATGTATTTCCCATTCAAGCCGTAATACAACTTTTTGTGGTCACACTGAAAAGAATGTACTTGTGACTTTGTTAAAGTTCGATTTGGTATAATATTTGACCTTGTTCAATCTGCACGCTCATTCTTAAAGTAATTTAACCCTCTCCAAAACGAGACCAGATTTTGACATGACAGATTTAAAAAGACTTGGGAAAATATTAAGGCAAAAGCAGAAAATGCTGATTATTCGCATTTTTGTTTACCTCAATATCTTCCTTGATATATTGCACACAATTCTTATCCATTTTATTGTCTGCAGCCGCCTTCAAAATGGACCACCCTTAAAGTTTGTGGTTTTGTGACAATCCCTGGTTTTGATGTCTGTATAACAGTATTAGAAAATTCTGAAGAAAAAACCCTTTTTCCCCAAAATAAATGCCAATAAACAGCATTTTCTTCTTTTGCCTTGATGTTTTATGAATTATATTCATCAATTCACTTATTTCTGTCTGTCATAATATCAGTTTACTATGCTCATCTACTTTTCTGTACAATCTACAACAGGTTACAGGGTTCTCCGCAGAATATTTTGAAGCCGTAGTGGCATTGGTAAACCTTGAAACACATTATGCTCATGCAAATAATAGTGAAAAAAACATAATGGGAAAAGAAGAAATTGCTCAATTTGAGCAATTTCTTCTTTTCCCATAATGTTTTTATACAGAATAAATACATTTTATTTTTATAAGAATGCATTATTTATCACTTTTTGACATGGAATATCTACAAATCCCCTTATTTGGTGACCTTTTTGATGAAATTAAGCTGTGGGTAGTTTTGAAGCTGTAGGGGGATTGTACTGATTTACATAAAGCTGTAGTGGGGCCGATACAGCTTATTAGGCTGGGGAGAACACTGGGTTATCATATTGATTTTCAGTAAAAGCTGTGGCAGTCATTTTACCTTTTTCTGTTCTGTAAAATCTGTAAACTTATCTTTCTTGCTTCCATTCTTGCTTGTAAACACTAACCTGTAAAAAATATGAATAACTTAAAGCAATTTATACTGTAGTGGAAAGTATACAACACAATTAAATCCTCTAGGAATATTCTCATCTTTTTTAAAAGTCTAAATGTTGATCTGAGTCTAATCATGCAAACTGATCTTAATATTTTCACACATGTATCACTTACTTTCATTTCTAATCAGACGTTAAATAAAAATTGCTGTGTTCCCGCGTACCCACCGACCCTACATTTTTTATTGCCATTTTCCCAAAAAAGACTCATGCCAACCGACCCATGAAAATTATCAGGCAAATATAAATTTGCCTTGAAAAATGTCAAAACTAAAATAATGATGTCTAAAATCACCTTAATCAACATCAATTTGTCAATTACTAGTTAGCATTTGAAATGTTTTTGATAGCATATTGATAATTTTTACCGGTAATAAACAAATAGAGAAAAAAAGATTTGCTATTCCAGGGGTTTTCCCCTAAAGAAAGTGACACTGGTTTCCAGCGTCTTCCCCTAAAGAAATAATGCACTTTTTTCCCCAAATAATAAATTTTCCCCAAGATATATTTTCAAAAATCACACTAACAGGGGTAAAAGTTGAAAATTTTGAAAAACCTGAAAACCTGGAAAAGTCTGTATTTATATAGTACAAATCGAGAAAATGGGGCATTTTGGAATACTCAAAAACCTGAACTTCAGGCATATGCCTGAAAACTTTTACCCCTGCACTAAAAACCCAAATGAAATAGCAAGGAAATCTTTTCCACAATTTCTGCAGCTTTACAAACTAGCCCTGCTTTTTCTCAAGTCTACTGTAGTGGATATAAGAGGGGTTTGGCCCATCTAGTGTTCTTTTTCTATATTATACAATTTTCCACAAAACTAGGATGCTGCATGTGATTTTTCCCCTTTCTACCAGCGTTCTGTGTCTTCCCCCAATCCTTGCACACACAAAATTCTACTTTCAAGATGCTCATTCCGTTGTCTGCAAGAGCTTCCAAATTGAATCAGGTGCCATTTAGGAAAGGGTTAAGCCGCTGTCAAACTTGAAAAGAGTAAATAATTTGTCGTTTGGAAAATGGGCTTTAAGAGCAATGCTTTTATTATCAAATTGATCTATCATAATGAATTATCTATCTACAAAAACCTTTCGGTACTGAGATTATCATCTTCACACTGAAAATGGTATGTTTCATAATCATACATTTATTTTTGTTGGGGAAGGAGGGGTTTACGTCAAAATGACAGTTGAACGAGGCGGCTAGGTCCTCAAAAGATCCGTGGATACTACTTTTTCAGAGGGTCAAAAATGGCTTAAAAGCCGGTAAAGACCATAAATGGTCCAAGTCAGTCAATATGATGATCCCGTCAAGATTCACAGAGGAATCATCACTAAACGGGTTATGCATAAGAACTGCGGACATTTTCCAGTTGGTATAATTTTTACCCGTATGCAGAAGCGAAGCCGAGAATCTTAACTGAAGACTAAATAGTATCGTCGACTTACCATGGTCCGTCACCCGCCATGTATCGTCACCTTTTTTGTTTTGCTACGGCTTACAGTGTGTTTACATTCACGGAGTTGTTTTTCAAGTTAAATTTTATTAAAACAGATATTTAAAGGAAGGAAACTCGTTAAATCTAGAGGGGAGACGAGTGTTTCAGGATGATTTACTCGATTATGTAATGCATATGCATTTAGCGTGGCCGGCTTAGGGTGACGGACCATGGGGAGGCGAGGATACTTCATTTATTGCAGGTCATGCAATTATCGAATATCAGGGGTTTAAAATTGAGACATGAAAACATTCAATCTGTATCTGTATCTGTATGTAGTAACGTCGTAGACACCAATCTTGGCTTTTACACGACGGGATGAGTGCGCATGAATTTGATTAGTCCAAATGAGAGGTAGAGAGACAATTTCGGAAGATATTAACACTTTTAGCGGTTACAACACTCTCGTCTAGTTTATTCCAGTCATATATAGTGCGAACAAAAAATGAGTTTCTGTAGTTCTCTGTGTTCGAATTTATTGGTTTGAAACACTTGGTATTGTTCGTTGCAAAGTTTTCAATGATATTTCTATGTTCAAAGTCCGAGTAACGAGTAGCCCTGATAGTTCTTCTTTGTCGCTGTGGCTGGATGTAGTGATCCTTGTTGATTGCCGGTACATGCCCTTCCACCACCTTGTACATCAGTGTCAGTCTCTGGTCTCTCCGACGATCCTGAAGACTGGGAAGTCTCAACTTACGTAGCATATCCGTTACGCTACCTTCCTGTCTTGAGCGGTAATCCTTGGAAATAAATCTTGCTGCTGAACGTTGTATATTTTCAAGTTTAATAATGTCTTGTTTAGTATAGGGATCCCATATCACTGCTCCATATTCTAATTTGGATCTGACTAAAGCTAGATAAGCATTTTTCCGACATGATTGTGGAGTATGATGTAAATTTCTTCTAAGAAATCCGAGAGTCGAATTTGCTTTTTTCCGTATCTGGTTTATGTGTGTTTTCCACTTTAAGTTGTCCGAGAAAGTGATACCCAGATAAGGGATTTCATCCACTTGTTGAAGAATCTGTCCATTCATAGTGTAAAAGTTAGATGATTTTTGTTTGATGCTGAGATGATAACACTTTTTCACATTAAATTTCATACCCCATTTTCCAGCCCAGGTAGTTAAAGCATTAAGATCTTGTTGGAGTTTGACATGATCGCCAAAGTTCTTGATTGGTCGATAAAGCAGGCAGTCATCAGCGAAAAGTCTTATTTTTGAAGAAACATTTTCCGGCATGTCATTGATATGGCATAGAAATAAAAGGGGTCCCAACACAGTTCCCTGAGGGACTCCTGATTCAACATCGACTTCGTGTGAGGATTCACCCTCCACAATAACCCTCATCTTGCGCTGTGTTAAAAAGTTAGTGATCCAGCTATGAATTGATCCGTGAATACCGTAGGCTTCCAGTTTAGATAATAGTTTCCGATGTGGGACAGTATCAAACGCCTTACTAAAATCAAGTACTAAAACATCAGTCTGTGTGTTAGAGTCAAAAGCTTGTAGTAGATCATGGGATGTTACTACAAGTTGCGTTTCACACGAAAAACCAGCACGAAATCCATGGTTAAGTGAGGTGAGAACCTTGTGTTTATCCAGGTGTTTTAGTAGATGTCGGCAGATAATATGCTCTAATAACTTTGAAGCTACACAAGTAAGAGAGACAGGTCTATAATTCTCTGGTAAATGTTTATCACCTTTCTTAAAAACTGGGGCTATGTTGGCATTCCTCCAGTCGCTTGGCAGTTCACCGGAATCAACTGATTTCTGAAATATAGCTGTAAGCGCTGGGGCAATTTCGGATGCACATTCCTGCAGTACACGGTTGGGCAGTCCGTCTGGTCCAGCTGCTTTACTAACTTTGAGCTTTTTGAGCAGTTTGGTGACTCCTTCACAGTCAATCTTGAGTGGTGGGATTGAGTCATTTACACGAGAGGGGAAGGAGGGGATGCTACCACCGTCGTCTTTTGTGAACACTGACTGAAACTGTTCTATTAGCCTTTCAGCTTTACCTATGCCCTCGGTCACTAAGTGATTACCATACTTCAAGGGTGCGACACCAACACTATCTTCCTTTTTAGATTTAACAAATTTCCAGAATGGCTTCGTATTGTTCTGTTTAAGACTTTCACTTATGGTGTTATGTATGTAAGTCCATTCGGCTTTGCGTAGTCCGCGTTTACTATCTCGTTGGCACTGACGGTAGCGGGTCCAGTTATTTGTTTTGCGAGCTCTCTTATATAGTCTTTCTTTACGTTTTAGGATTCGTTTAACTTTCCCTCTAATCCAAGGGGTGGTAGAATTAGATCTAAACACTTTAGATGGAATAAAGTCATTTACTGCCTGTAGTACACTGTTTTTAAATGTTTCCCAAAGATCGTAGGTAGATTTATCATTATCATACAAGTCTATTATGTTATTCGAGATTTCAGTAATCTTGTTCTTCAGCTCAGTCCAGTTAGCTTTGGAGAAGAGTAAGCCTTTCCTAGGTTTTTGCTTCGAGTAAAAAGGTTTGGTGTCAGAGTCCACAACCACAATATCGTGATCCGAGATACCAGGGGTATTAGATGTGGATTTTATCAGTGTAGGGTTAGTAGTAAACACTAGATCCAAGAGATTGTCTTCTCGTGTAGGTTTATCATGCACTTGTGTCAAATTAAAGTCAATCGCTGTATCAATTAGTGCTTGTTGAATTTCTTTGTCGGTGGCGTTGTTTTTCACTGGCAGCGTATTCCAATTGATATCGGGGCAATTAAAGTCCCCTACTAACAGTAATTGGTGGTCTTTGCTAGCAGTGGCCAGTTGTAGTGAACGGCGAAGTTCCTCTATGTCTTTCATATTTCTATGAGGCATGTAAAATGACGATACCAGAAGGTTTTTCCGTTCCTTTAATTTCAAGTTTGTCCATGTTATTTCACAGTCTGTGACGAATTCGGGCTTTTCTAGTGCAACTAGATCTTTATGGACTAAAGTGAAAACACCGCCGCCTAAAGAGCTTCTGTCATTCCTGAATGCATTGTATTGACTAGGAAACACTTCACTAGATTTTATAGAGTCTGGGGATTCCGGTTTTCCTGGCTTGACCCCTCTCAGCCATGATTCAGTTCCAAACACCACATCCGGTTTAATATAGTTGAGTGCCGCTTGGAATTCAGAGTTGTTACTACGGACACTACGACAGTTAACATTCATGAATCTGAAATTCCTTTTTGATGAGATATCGTAAAGCGATGATACGTTTGTGTGACTGTCTGACGATGACAGGCGAGATTTCCTGGAGTGGTTCTTGTCTGATGGGCTACTTGTATAGAGCGGTTGAAATGGGGCACTTGAAGTAACCGAGTCTATAGTCTCATCAATATACGACAAAGGGGTGTAAATATTGGATGTGTATAACTCCAAGGATTTAAATGTAAAGCAGTCAATATTAATACTATCACACTTGCAACACAACCATTGGATATGGGAGTGTTTCGCCAGTAACTCATAGTCCTCCGAGCACAATTCAATACAAGATCTGTGATGCCATATAGAACAGGAATCGCATGCTATACCGTCCAGGTGCTCCCAGGTAACTGGCATTTCACATAGGCCACAGGGATAAGGCCTAATAAAAAAATATGTGTGTTTCAGGTTTCCTCAGAAAATTCAACCTGGGTCGGTAGGTCGGATTTTTTTTTTTTTTTTTTTTTTTTTATCCTCATGTAACCTGCAGCAGCGTTCAAAATAGAACACCAAGTATTAAAAATTTGGCTATTTGGGAAAGGGTTATTATGACTACACGAGTCTTTAAAGGGTATTGTCTTTCATTGAAGTGATTGGAAATCCTACAAGATCGGATACCTATAATTCTTCAAAATAATTTATTTTATGTCCCTAATTGCGAACAGTTTGTAAAATGGTCATCCCTTAATTTTGGGACAAGATAATGGGTATGACAACGCAAATTAACTGTTAGCACTATAAGATCAACAAAGTATTTTGATGCACTAACATTAATTGTTAGTTTAATGGTCAACGGTTAATCCATTGTTTGACATCCGACATAATAGCAAGTTGCCAGGTCTAAAAAGCGTAGTAATTTGTAAGGTGAACATATATCTTTTAAAGATCGATTGACACTTCAAAACAGGTAAAGATATCGGAAAAATAATTCATCTGGTCAAATTCAGGAGCTAAATATACGTCGATTCATTTAAAAAAAAAAACCTTAAAAGCATGACTCGGAACAAAAGAAGCTTTGACTGTATATTCGATGGTGTTTGTGTACACAAAATTGAAAATATGACAAGAGTACCTTCTTTACAAATGAAAGAATATTTTCCGTACTTCATGTTTAATATTCCAAATACCAGCTTCCAAAAATCTCCATTAATTCCCGGTCTTATTAACAATGTTGTAACAGCAGTCATTATACGCTGTTGTTACGTCGATTTTGTTAAGTTAAAGATAATGCGAAAAGCATATTTCCTTATTGATTGACAGGGAATTGGACCGAATTACACCCAATCATATCATTCATATGTAATAAATTTGTTTTCTCCGCCCCCAGACTGTACCCAAAAGAATGATTGACATGTAACTGATTACAGGCATGCGACCTCATCCGTGACTTTGTGTTGACCGATTTCTAAGACAACTTTCGAAATCTGTGAACTGTTTTCAATAACAATGGACAGGTCAATGTAAATAAACAAATGATCAAATTATCGTGCGGCCTTTATAACTACGGCTTTATCGAAGCCGTATAATACATTCACAATTAAACGAGAATAATTTCAGTTGTTTTGATAAAGCAATTCAACTGTAATTATTCTCGTTTAATAGTAAATCGATTATAGTTACGAGATTCATAACAACACCGACAGTTTGTCAATACAAAACGGTAAACCCGATCTGTTTCAGAACAAAATCATTGTCATTAGAAATATATCTATAAACTCACATTTAAATATAAAATATCTATACCTTGTTGTAGCGAAAAATGTTTTAATTCACCAACTCATTGTATTCACTTCCTTAAGTGGGAAAGTATTTCAAGAAACACTGTCCGGAATGAAGAAAATACTGATGAAAATACTGATTTTCCCTTTTTTAGCTATTTTTATTTATTTATTTTCATTTATTTTTCATATTTTCATTACAAAAGCGCATATCCGTTAAAACTTATTCAAATGATTGTAGACTTACAAAGTCTATGTTCGAAAAAAAGACACTGTTCTTTTTTTGTATGGTTTATAAATCCTCTTGCACTTTTACTACTGACAAAGGAAAATGTTATATGCTCCACGACGTTTATATAATATGACAGGAGTTTTCGTATCATTGTTATACAATCCTTTTCTTTATGAAATGGATCGCTAAAATAATTAGAGACACAAAGTCACTGGTGGTGAACTCGGACAAAGCGAGGAACATTTTTCATGAACACAAGGTACAGATACTTCATGTTTAAATGCGCGTTTAAAAACCAGTTTTACTAGTTTGAGCATGTACACAACGATTTGCACGTGTTTATCCGCCCAAAACAATATGGACGAATTGGAGAGACACTTAGAGGCTATTGTAATTTTTGTTATTTCATTTCTCTGACTGATTCTGAAGTTGGTATTACAATTCTTGGAGTAGAAGTTTTTTTCCGATGTGAAAATCGTAGTTAACGTTTTTTGAAGGGGACTTGTACGGTTTATTCATGACACCGTGAACATTTTCAATAGCTGTTCGAATTGCAATGACTTTTGTCCTAACAATAGAATGGGTTTTCGGTTAAATATGGATAAATCGTAGGTGTTGTTATAAAATCCCGTAATTACAGCTTCAATAAAGTTGAGTTTGTGACGTTTTAGATTTACACAGACGAAGCATTAGTATTTGTCCGAAAAAAACGTCACTAGGTCTATATATAGCCTAGTAGATAAAAATTATTCTTTTTCAAAGACGAATAAATGGTATACAATAATCATTTCCAAAACAATAGGCCTATCTGGTATTGCAGCCCCAAATTAGAAGGCTTTCAGTAATGACCACCATATAGAAAGTGCTTCGTTTGCCCGTCCGTCCGTTTTTCTACCCGTCCGCCAAGTTCTCTAGCTGACTGCTCTTGGTGTCAAAATACATTAATTTATTATGTTGAGAGTTAAAATGTGTGTACTAAATAAGAAAATATGAAAGGAAAATATTAAGAAAGAAAAAGAGTCAAATTATTTTCAGTATAGATCTATTCTTCTTTTGATTCAATGTTTTTCCAAACCTTTCTAAATGGGGGAAACTGTTTCGGAAATACATAATGTATTTCATTGCTTCGTCTTTGAATATGGATCAATCTTATCAAGAAAGCAGTGATTAATTTCGGACTACGATGGCATTCCGTAAATGTAAATATAAAACGTCGCAACTAGAGCTTGTCTGAAGCTGTAGTTACGACATTTCATACCGATACCAACGGTTTATAAAAACAGAACAGTAACCAAGTCTATTTTAGCACACAATTGATTGCCATAACCGATATCTCTTATTCATGTGTTCTTCCTATTGATGAGTGAAACATTTTTACCCTTTCCCAAACAATGATTTTGACGTAATCTGTCAACAATAATATTGGGGAAAATACAAAAGTCGGAATGCATAGCGACGAAAATTCTCTTGAAAACTGTCTGAAAGTTTTTTGGACTGTCATATTTACAAAGTCATTGTACATTAAGTATTAGTGTGGCCTTTCGAAGCAGAACTTAAAAAATATATAAACATAGGTATAAGAATTAAATATATAGAAATAGGAAAGTTCCACCGTCCTAAATTAAAGAAATCACCATGGAAACATGCCACATGCGTATAATAATATACACAAAAATATGCTAATTTCAATTTTGATTTTAGTTTGTATATCCTATTGGACATTGTATTGTTAAGAGGTTAAACTGAAAATTGAAAAAGTAGAAGTTGTATGACAATAAGCTATACGTTCTTCAACGCCAATTACACAAAACGCGGGAACAACGTCGTATTGTTTGGCGGCGATGTTATAAAGTCATGAAAACAGATCATGAACGTAAACTTTTATTTCAGGAGAAATGTAGTGAAACGTCTTTTTTAACATTTTATCTTCCAGAAATCTAAAATATTGAAACAAATGGATTTAATCATATTAGCACAAATATACTCCCCGTCATAAGAAAGTAGCAACCTGTCTTTTGCAAATGGTCGCCAATTTTAGAATTATTCATAAATGAACCGAAATAAATACAAGATATTGAAGCATGGCAAGTAAATCGAAAACAGTCGAATTACCCCATTAATTAGACTGTTTCGATTTTCTTGCCATGCTACAATTTTGAGACGATTCCAACACATCCAACGTCTACACGTGACGTCATTCCGACAAGACAACCATTATCGGGACTACTACCTGTGAAATCGACAGAAAAAGGCAAACGTTACAGAAAGATTGTTTCCTGGGTTGAGTTCTATCAGCAGTAGAGGCTGATTAACGTATTAGACCATCTGTTTCAGACGTCTTGCGATACCCATAGTCTTGCTACGATGTTATTGACAACATTACCTTCAGTGGTTTAGACAGCATCTATTGTTTTCTAAGGACAATTGCATAGCATGTATTAAAACCAACGGTGTTCACACTCGAAAATGTCTTGTAAACGCGAATCTTATCCTTATCCACTTTCAGGAATTGTTACGGTAATAACAAGTATAGTGATAAATTGACAATTATTGAAAGTAAAAGATTAAATGTGCATTTGTAAAATTTTATTCATGTACCGCATGCAATCAAGGTGTTAATTAAAAAGGAAATGCGCACTGTTAACTTTTCCCGTTAGTATACTTTAGAATGCATGCCCGTAGAAAGCAATTCCATATGGGCCCTGTCTAGTCCAGTGTCTAATATTCGGGGGGGGGGGGACTTAATTAGATTTGCCATAAGTTTTAAATGTGAAAAGATGAAAATTCGGCATTTTTGCCAACTATGAAGGGGGGGGGGTGGCTCCAGAGTCCCCCTGTTCGTACGGACCTGGGATGTGTGAAGCAGTGGATCCTCCTTAGAATAAATGGTGATAATGGTAATGACAAATATTACAGTATAGATCTGGAAACGTTCATTTAGGCTTTTGCGACCAACATGGATCCAGATCGGACTTTGCATGTGCACTGTCTGATCAAGATCCATCTTGTTCTCATTTAATAGCTTATTCTCCACCTGTACCAAATTTAAGAAGGCATAACGAAAATCTTACCGGTGAAACTCCAAGGTAACGATAAAAATGATGATGATGATGATGATGATGATGATGATGATGATGATGATGATGATGATGATGATGATGATGATGATGATGATGATGATGATGATGATGATGATGATGATGATGATGATGATGATGATGATGATGATGATATGATGATGATGATGATGATGATGATGATGATGATGCGATATTACCGAATAAATGTTTAAATGTGCCGTTAAGTCCAGTGCAATCGATTAATTTATCAAACATGTGCTCATAAAACACCGTAGCTTGAAAAGATAACATCGCAAACATGCTGTAACGTTGTCACGAAGAAACCGCACAATGATTTTCAATGACATGACACCGAAAACTGCCATTTACAGCCTTTATTTGTACATTTATATGTCTTTTTTGTATACTTGCAATGCAAATAGATAAACATAAACAGTGATATCGTACCATTTCGTTCGGGCGATTAAGATCAACCCACATGATCTCAATATGCGCTTTGTGCACTTGCAATCCGTTTATACCATTTGAAAATAATGATCGATAAAACTGATATTTTCGTGCGTATTATAAATCATATATACATACCTTAGTAACTTCCATTTGAGTGCATCCTTTAAAAAAAGACGGAAAAAGAAGTAAAGCAAAATGCCACGTGTATTGTTTACAAAAATCCGTATGTGCAATGAAGTATCTGTACCTTGTGTTCATGAAAAATGTTGCTGTGTCCGAGTTCACCACCAGTGAAAGTGTTCAATCAGCGTACTATCACATACAGATCAATACTGTTTGTTGAAAACTAGGCGCAAAACTAGTGTAATTGAATTATAATTCTTCATGCAATTACAATACATTTACACAAAGCTACAAATACGGTTGTTTTCACAATGGATCCAATCGATATTCCACTAAATCGTCGGTGTCATTACAAAAGCTCCTAACTCCAGCTTGTGTAAAGCTGGAGTTACGAGGTTTTGCAATTACACCGACGGAATACGGATTATGATCTACTTGCTGGTTTAGAATTACCCATCGACTTTTAAACTCTTTCTCAAAACATGAAATTTTATGGTGGTTTAATTGAGAAAGGACTGCAAACGACGTAATAATTGACAATAAACGTAAAAGGCAAAGATGATATCGAAGGAAATTGAGATTTGCTGATTATCAGAACTTTTTTCTTTTCCCTCAATGTTATCCAAACATTCCTACGAGAAGCGTGAAGCACAGATTTTGTTCGAATAGGTTTGGTTGCTGTTTAGTTCAAGTTCCTTTATAGGTAGCAGGCCATGGTTCATTCAATTCCATAACTGCTGATAAGCCATTAGAAAAAGAATCAAGTCTAGATATGAATATGAAAACTTGTAGCTTGGACATTCGTACGTGGGTTACAAAAACACAATGTCCAATGTTCAATTTACAAAATGTTGTACTCAATTTGATTTAATCGCGCTTTGCGAAACATGAGAAACTGAAACAAATGTATCCACATAATTTTTCATAATTACCATTCCGTTCATTATGTAACGAAGAAGAACTTCCTTACGAAAATCTGGTGGTATATCAGTATTTATTAAAGACACTTTATCATCTATGGGTAAAATCTAACGTATTTTTGATGAGATTAACGATTGTATCGTATGATTGTTTGATAAAAGACATTTTCGGTTTAAACTGTAGTATTATAATGATTTTTGTATACATCTCTCCAGAATATTCCACTATTTATGAAAACAGAAAATGAAAATGGCATTGATCTTTTTGACAGAACATATTCTTAACATTTCAACCAAATTTCCGAATGCTAGTTTATTGCTTGCAGGTGATTTTAATGCTAGAGTTGGAAATCGATTTGATATTTATTGAACACGATGACTTAAACAATATTTTTTTGAAAATGACAGTTCAAAAGAATACCCATCAGACTCATTCCACTTAAAAAGGTTGTCGAATGATAATAATGTGAACAATTTTGGTCTTTTCTTGTTAGATATGTGTAAAATATTTAACGTTCATATCCTTAATGGTAGAAGTCATGGTGATTATGCAGGGTAATTTACATGTAATGCGAATGAAAGCAAGAGTATTGTTGATGATTTCATCGCATCCAGCGAACTTTTTGATCGAATAATTTATTTTGAAGTAGGCGAACAAGAATTCTCAGATCATTTTCCTGTCATTTGTACTCTTAATTTTTAATAAGAACAACATTAATAATACCATGAAAATGATACATTTAAATTGTACAAAAAGTTCATGTCATCGGAAACAGAAAAGATGAATTCATACATAATTTGTTGAATTTTTTACTAATTCTAATGTGGAAAATTTAGAATTGAATACAACACTGACGAAAAACTCACACATAAATAGAATCCAATAAAAAAAAAACACAATCATAAGTGATAAAAAAAAAATAAAATTCTAAACCATTTTAGTGAACTATACAAATCAAAACCAGGAACAGCTGGAGAAAATAACGTTGTAACCAATGCCGATTGTGTGGAGCTTAATGTACCTTTTACAATGAGCGAGGTTAAAGACTGCATTTCCAAACTAAAAATTGACAAATCACCGGGTCCTGATGGGATAGTATCAGAAATGTTTGTTTATAGTCTGTGATAATCGGTAATCCGTGTGCATTTGAGTATTAAGAATGCCAACAACGCAAACCAGAGAAACAATTCCCTGGTAATTATGAAACTTCTTGATGGCATATATGTAGGTCTACGCGTCGTTTTCCTGTGACGTCACGCCAAAAACAACATTAATAAACAACAAAATTGAGATAAACAGTCGATTACAGGGATATTGTACAAAAAGAATACAGGAAAATAACTCAAATCCTTAGATATAATTGTTTTAGAGAAAACGCATCATTTTGTAAAACCTGTTAAATGCGTTTTAGTATTCAGCCGTCACACTGACGTCAAATTAGAAACATACATTCTTATTGCTGATATGAATGGTTTGATCATTTTTTTGTTTATGATCACATACTATAAAGATAACATCATGAAAATATTATATCAAGAGTCGCAACTAATGATTACGTCAAAAGATAAATAACGTCGATGATAGGTCAATTTTTTTAAATACATATATCCATTGATTTACGATTGCAACCCTTAAACTTTAACTTTATAATGTTCTATTATGTGATTGCCCTCCGATAAATTTGCTCTGAAGCCTTAACGTCAACAACGTCATTGTAACGACGTTACTGTCAATCATAAAATTCACATCCAAACATCCTGATGATTAATACGTGTAAAACCAGTACATGAACATTAAGAAGTTTAAACTTATAAGGTTTCACTTTTCCAGTTTGATTTAGGTATTTACCGTAATGTGGAATATTTATTCCACTTAACACTATTTCATTTTTTTATTTGATTTCCCTTTATAAGTTTAAAGTTGTGTGGGAAGGTGTAATATACACCATGTCAAAAAGTTTAGCTAGACTGACTTTGTTAATTCAACATCGCTAAACATTGTTATCTTATGCTGAAAAGACTCGAAGAAAGTGGTAGAATAACCTGGGCGTCACTTATAAAAGCAATTTTGTTTGAACATGGTTTCGAGTATGCACGGATTTCTCAGGAAATCAAAGACATATATGCCTTTCTTAAAGTATTCCACCAAGGATTAAAAGATGTATCCTTTCAAAAATGGAATTCCAAAATCCAAGACTCACCAAAAGCATATTATTATAAGTATTATTAAAACTGTACTTGATGTTGAAAAATATATACTTAACCATAGATCTGCCTTATTGTTACAAAAAGGTTTTTATCAAATTTTCGATGTTCAAATCATAATCTAGCTATAGAAAAGGGAAGGCATGAAAATATAGACAGACAGTATAGATTCTGCAAATTTTGTCTTACAAAAATATTTATACAAATGAAGATGAACTCCACTTTATATTACTATGTCCTTTGTATTCACAAACCCGACAGGTGTACTTTTTAAAACCATGGTTAAATCTATTACCTACTAAAGAATAATTTTGTCAAAAAATGAATCGTAAAAAAGTAGATCACATATTTTTTTACTCTCAAGATATAATTTTATTGTCCGCGCCTAAAGAAAGAGAACTATTTATAGAAAACAATTAATTAAAAAGTAAAAGGGGGTGTTCCATCCTATCAGAAATTCCCAAAGATTGTGCCCACTCTCGGAATTAAATGAAATTTGGCATGAAGTTAGTGTTCTGTATTACGGCAATATTCCCGAAACATTTTCCTAGAATCTATTCCGGAAAATATTTTTCAAAGAATTTTAAGATTTTTGCTTAAAAATGGGAAGTATCCTAACTAAAAACAATTTGCTATTAAACTTGTATGACGTCAGTAACAAAATTCTTAGCTTTCAATCATTTTGACCAAAGATTCTAAATTTCACCCAGTTCCATTTTATGTCAACATATGAAATTTATATTAGAATTGTCCCCATATATGCTTGTGCTTATAGTAAAATATTTAAATAATAAAACCGGTAACAGTGTCATTTTTGAAATTTAATAGTGTAAGCGGTCCAAATTTATAAGAATGTAAAATCTAAGATTTTACTTTATACCTTCTATATACATTACGCAAATAGTCTATTTTGCTTTGTTGTGATAATGTAGGGGCAAAAGGCTTAAACGGTGAAATGCATTATGATATGTGGAGATGAATATTAAAAGTAATGCAATAATGTAACATATTTTACCTATTATATTACCTTTTTAACTTTCCTCTGTGGCTTATCAGCACTTACACTACTTTCATATAAACACAACATTTCTTTACTACACTGCTCAAGATAATAAAAAGAACACAGAAACAGTTTTTATTGTTCATTAATTGTGCCCTTCAATGCAAAATTGCTAATATTCCTATTATAGACGCTTTCCACTGCTTTGATGACATATTTATTAACTATTTGCCAATCTCAGATCTGTGAAGAAAATACATCAACTTTTTGCCTATGTCCCATTTTAAAAAGCAAACAATCACTTGCAGCACTTGGAATTTAAATAATCATTTTATAGGCTGTAACAGTTTTCATTAGACTAAACGATAAATAGAAAATGAACTCTTCAATGTAAGGTTTGGTCACATACAAAATTCTTCTTGCACATCACGACCGGAGCACAGCAACAAATGGCACGTCCTACAGAATATTTTTGGACGCGATGTGTACATGATAAAAAAGTGGACGCAAAATTGTACGTTATCAAGCCTTTAGATATTTCTTTTATAGATGGTCCTGTTGCCATGTATCCCAGATAGTAGAGGATACTGGCTAAATGCGTCTATTTCCTTTTTCAAGAGAGACACTCGCAGTCTTACAGGGTACTTTAAGTTAATAACCTAGTTAACGATTTAAAATGTATTATATGATATAAGCTTTTAAAGTTTTGAAAAAGGCATTAATATGTTTAAGTATTGCTGAATGTATTGATCAAAATGTATCATAAAATTATAACTGGAGTAAGCTATGCCAAATGCTTTAAAGTGAATTATTCTGTCCTTTTACTAGTACCCATACGTATATAATTGAATTTGACTTACTTAAGATAAACAAATGAAAATAAAAATACTTGTATTGACATGTGAAGCAGTGAAATCACGACTGGAAATACGATGTATGTGTGACTTAAAATATGTGTTTCGTAAATAATTCCAAACAGATGACTAAACCCAACAAAATGACTGTATCAAAGTCAAATGTAGGTAATGTGTTTATTTCTAAATTATTTAATTTTAGGTTTCGAAATAATATGGGCTATTTTTCTGACAAATTCTGTCTAAATAACTTTTTGAGAAATCATTTTGGCATGTTGGTATCAACAATATTGGCACAAACATGTTATACAATGATTTTTCTGGCTATTTTGATTTAAAATTGTGAACTTATATAAAAAATAAGAAGGCAAAATTGAGCGTTTGCTAGATGGGTACCATTGAAAACCAGGAACATTTTAAGATGCCGTTGTACTCAATTTTCATTATTTGACAACTTTACCGAATTCAAGTTTTCATAATATTTTGCATATGAATAAGGGACATATATGGCAAATTTCATATGTTGATAAAGAGAGGGAACATACAAAAACATTGATTGAATTTTAGGTTTCGAAAATTTTAAGGTATTTTTCTGACAATTCCTGACTAAATAACAAGAACTCTTATTTCTATTCTGATTTAAAATTAGGGACTAATATCAAAACTAGGCGGACAACATTGGGCTTTTGCTGGACGGATACCATTGAAAACTGGGAACATTTTAAGGTGCCATTGATCGCAATTTTCATTATTTGACAACTTTACCGGTTTCAAATTTTCACAAAATTTTGCATACGAATAGGGGACATATAAGGTCACTGCATCTGAAAATTTGGATGATGGTGCAAATGGTGCTTTAAACGGAGAGAAAGTTTAAACATCTATAAAATTGACAACCTTTTGTTATCAGATAAAATCATTTACATAGGTAAGAAGGGGACATGATAAAGTTTTGTTTGATATATAAAACATCCATAGTTACTTTCCTCATATATTCAACAACATCCTTTAAGAAAAAATCTGCAAAAACGATCCCCCTTTACAGCAGTAACAGCACCATTTGCACCAGCATCTAAATTCAGCGAAACAACATCTTTCCACATTTCGAACTCTAGTTCTTATGCTTATTTTCACCTCTTCAAAATTTAGTGATGTTCAGACTTTCACTGCATCTATTTAAGCCACAATGGCCATGGAAGACAAAATTGAAAGGACCAATTTGATCACCTTAGCCTGGAAAAAGAAACTTTGTCAAATGAAAAAGATGACGTCATTGACGTCATTTGGCAAAACAGTTAAAAATGACATATTTTTTAAAACGTTACGTGGAATAAAATTGCAAAGTAAATGTAGATGTTCTATAGTTCAAACAAAACTTCATCATGTCCCCTTCATACCTATGTAACTAATTTTACTCAGTGACAACATTTGCCAATTTTATAGATGTTTAAAATGGGGACACATATTTTGGGACACCCGGTATCTCGACTTTGGTGTTGTTGATGTCTATAAATAGCTTTTTGAATTCTGGTTTGCAATACTGGAAAATGCAACAATGTTGATCCACAAGCTTTAGTACGAAAATAAGTTTGCTATAACGTTGTTATGTTATTGTTAGTCTAAACAACTGCAATATCTAGATCTACACCTTTGTGATATACATAATTTCCGATGTTAATTTTCTGTTATTGTTATAAAATATCCCTTTGTGTTGGTTTTTTGGTGTCTTAATTGATGATAGGTTATTTTGGTCCAAGTTCTTGTAGATTTCTTTAATTTCAGTGTCGGTACAAAACTTACACGAATTTTAGAAACTATACATGCGAGCATCAAAAGTCAACTAGAACGTATTGAAACAAAGACCATTTGCGGTGAAGCTTTTACTGTTGCAGACAATCAATAGGATGCGCCGAACCAAAACAACACATACCTTAAGCATTCGATCCACTGCAAAACCAGCAACGGGTTTCCTTTGTTGTCTAAGATAACTCAAGTTGTGTGATGTAGATGTGTCACGTTCCTTTACCTAAAATGTAAGTTGTGATATCGATTAATTAAATATGTCAAATACTGAAAAAAAACCCAACAGTAGTTGCATTTGTAATTTTGCGCTATTTAATTAAAGTGTTGGTCATCTTTCAGTCAATGTTGTTTTTTCGTGTTTTGATTTGTATCATTTGCATGTGTTGTGTGATTCACCTTTTGTTCACCGTCATATGTTTTGTTCAATATATCATACCATTGGTCTGTCTTTTGCTCGATATTAGCGACGTCTTTTTGCTAGAAGAATTAAGAAAATCAGTAGATTATTTTAAAACAGACCATGAATGGGTGGATTGGAAGGAAAGGGAAGGGATGGGATAGATAGGGTTTTCAAATTTTAATTCTACTGCATCAAATACTCACTCTATTATTTTCTTTACATCTTTACATTCTTAATGCAAAATGTTTCGTTTTGAAAGAAAACTGCCAATAAACATTTAAAATACCTTAACTTCCTAATGTTGTTCATTACAAAAACGAAAATGACAAGAACATATAACATATTTGTAGGGTTTCTAAAGAAATATTTAATTTGACATTTCCCACTGAGAAAAAAACTTGATTTATTACTTTAACATGTGCAATCTTGTGGGTTATATTTGGAAAAAGTAAACTTTACTAGTCAAAAGCGAGCAAAGACATGCACCTTGATTATTATAAGAACAGTTTAATAAACAACATAATAATGCAACTTACAAAGAGAGGTCATAGATAATTATACTTACCTTTGCGAAATACCATTCTTTGATCGAATTAAGTTTTTCTTTATATTTGTCGAAACCTTGTTGAGTTTGGTCCCATCTGCCAACCTTCACATATGATAAAAATTGTACAACAGACATACAAGTTCTCCCTTCGTCATTGCCTTGTGATGTAAGACCTTTTAGCTGCTGTATGCAATGGTCAACCTTTTCATTGGTAATTTTGCCGTATTGTTTGTCCTTTAACAGGCTGAATATTTCGTCTAATTCTCTAAATTCTTCCATTATAGAATCCCAATCGAAAATGCGACCTGCAGTATAATTGGCCAAGATCTGAAAAAGCGTTTTTTTATGACACACAATCTTATCAAAATCCAAATTTCCCTTAAATGGCTGCTTCGTGCTCTGGAACAGATGTGGGCGACAAGCATGGAACATGATCATAATAAAATAGGGAACATGTCTTTTTTGGAGAACTCGTAGTATCGAATGGTTTAAGGGCCTTTTTCTGGATCCAGTCTCAAGAATGATATCATAAATGCAACTAATGTGGCATCTTCGCAAGCCAGGGGTTTACCTTCACTTTGTTCCTTAGGTAAGGAACAAAGTGAGGTAAACCCTTGGCTTGCCAGGATGCCGATGTGGTGAATGACTGTTACATAAAACTCCTTAGGATAATGTCCCATTTTAAGGTAATCTACCCATAACGAGATTCGCGCGACGTCGGAATCATCCGAGCGACGTCGAAAACATTCAATGGTGGAACTTTCCACCGCCGAATGTTTACGACAGTGCCCGAATAATTTCGGATACAACCGACGACGTTCGAAAAAAAAATCCGATGTTTTATGAATCTCACAATGGCCTCATTACGGGTATTCTACCTCAACCCTGTATAAAATCGACAAATTGTTACATGTAGAGATATGATTTTTATAATAAACTTGTACAGAATTGCCGGCGACAAAATTCCTGCTTAACCGCGGAGATGATTTCCATGTGGTAGCTTAGAACAATTTCAAAGAAAAAAAGAAAACGCTGAAAAACAACATTCTCTTCTTCGCCTGCAAGGATTTCTTTACACATGACCAATATTGATCTAAATATTGTCTATTCGTATTCCTACAGCCATCTAAAACCTCTTATTTATCACTTCACACGCGCAAAAAACAATAAGTATTTAGACAGTATTACATAAAGATAGACTGACAAATTCTCGACATAACATATGTAATAAATATGACATAGACATGCGTAGATAATGCAATTTTACTCCTTACCATTCACTATTCCAAATCGCAATGTGCATATTGATAATTTCTATTTTGATTAGATATACGAGCTGGGAACTGGAAAAAGAGTCCCTTGCCATTTATTGTCAATCTTGATCAGGATAAGTCTCTACATAGGCGCAGTCCGAACCAACAACGAACCGATAACGTTTTTTTCCAAATTCTTCATTACCTGCAGCAAACGAGAAGCAACAGTTGCGGTCCTGATCAGGCTTCACTAAAGCAACACAATACTTTTACTTAACAATAGTACTATAGTTCTGTAACCGTGTCCTAAACAGGACATGGATTTAGCGTCCATATTAAAATTGGATTGGGAAAACATTGACACAAAAAAAGAAAATGCTGATAACCAGCATTTTTTCCTTTTGTCTCAATATTGTCTATAATCTACATGATTCCAATCTTTGTCGAAATACATTGTATCGTGTGCTGCAGCTTTCAATTAAAACCACCCTGATTTTCATTTGGCAAGGGTTAAAAGGACCCCCTTTCCCAGAATCCAGCTCATAATATTCATCCCGCGATTTTGATCGGTTCTTTCAATTATTTTCAAACAGTTGTCAAAATATCTATTGAAATATATTGATTTGTATCATCAGATTATTTACCATCCGGGTTCTAGTTGTTTATAACGTCGCATTTATGTCAGTAAGATGATCAACCTTATTAAGAATTATTGTAATTAACCAGATAAATTACCAGAGTATGATTTAAAGATAGACGCATCGTTCTGATTCTTTTATCAGATTTGTCTAATTATACGATATTTCAATCACTAGATTTTGTCAATCAACACCTTTGTCTAATTTCAACGCTCATACAATTCTTGTGTCACAAAAATGACGTGACGCCCCTTTAAAAATAGTAAATCTTATATTTGAACCATAGCTGCTCTCTATGTATCTAGTTTGTGGATACAAAGGTTAAGTCGTTGTCACATTGTCATCTCTAAAAGAGTAGCCAGTTTCAGCTTAATATGATACTTTTTCCTGAATACGCAGTACCCGGTACCTCCCGATCCGACCCTCATAATGGTGGATCTAAGAGTGGCAGAAATCGATCTACGCTTACCACTTAAAATAACGCAACAATTTCAAATTTACATATTTCTCTTATAAACAAACTAAAATCTAAAATGGTACATGTACTATTTATATTTTGCAAGGGAGGTTTATGATAGTTATTTTAAATAAGTTATTTAAATTTCCAACGAATATGCCAGCATTACGTCCCTTTATTATTTTACGTTAAACACGTCCGAACGTCTTGCATGTTAAAAATAATTCTCAAAGATAGTTTTTTCTGATAAAAACACAAACAAATGTCACTTTGCGCACTAAGCGTCATGTCATGACTTCCGGAAAACAGCCGCCAACATATCACTTGAATTTGAGTTCTGCAATATTCAATTGGCAGGGGCCAAAAAGCTTGGCGTCCAAATTTTCTTCAGTTTCAAGGTTGCGGTGCCATTTTATACCAAATGCCAGTGTGCAGGATCGATCCAGATCATCGGCTGGACCAGTTACAATCAGTCGGTAGGGTATTAGCCAAAGGGCCCTGAACATTGGAACATATTCCTAAAAGCAGAACACTCCACATAAATGACAGTTGGCAGACATGGATAAGTCATCGCATTTGTTTGTGACTTTTGAATTTATACCAGGTGTCTTTGGGTTGAAATTTTACATCCTAGCATTCTTATGGTGTTTCGTTTACTGTTTGATGAAATATTACATATGATGCAAAAACAAAGCTATCCTTAAATTTATAAACAAGTTTTAAGATATATTTGATATTGAATGAGTGTGCGTTACTTTATGTGGTCAGTGTATTGTAACCATTCTTTCATTAATTTGCGGCCCACCAACTTGTTGTTGATTCAGTTGTCATGGTAGTAGCCCGATGTGATCCAAAGCTTTGATATCTCGCTTCAAATTGTGTTAAAAACAAGGGGCTGATATCCCAAGAAAAAATGGAAAACTTTTCAAATCTATAGAATCTGATACAGATAAACAGAAAATAGTAACGAATGAAAGAGGGCCAAATTATTAAAAAGGGCATGTCAGGTAATCAGAATGATAAGATAATAAAAATAATTTTAAACTTATAGAAATACGCTATAATTACTGATTTAACGCACCAGCTGTTTGTACTCACACATATTTGAACACGGTGGGGATTGTGCATGATAGGATGGGTAACGAATACGAAGTATACGGACAAATTTGCCACGCTTCGGGTAAGAAATTGTGCAATAATTTTCTTATTTCTGCTCCAATTTTCAAGCGGTTTGTTGCATGTACCCCGCATTAGTAAGCTCTTTCCTCGGATATATGACTTGTCTGTAGAATCTTTGTACTTTGTCCAAAAATTGATCCCAACCGACCAGAAAAACGACAAAAAATTCAGGCCCTTTTTCTAGTCGGTTGGGATCGGTTTTTGAGAAAAGAACAGGGAAGTTTCAGATAAATAATACATCTGAGAAAAGGGCTCAGTAAGACGGAGTACATGCAACAAACCGCATGAAAATTGACGCAGAAATAAGAAAGTTATTGCACAAATTCTTACCTGATGCGTGGTTAATTTGGCCGTAGTCGTTACCATTTCGCTTTCTGGTCGGTTGGGACAATATTTCGGAAAAAGTATCATGAGTTATCTAATATGTCATACATCCGATGAAAGAGCTCGATAAGGCGAGGTACATGCAGCAAACTGCTTGAAAATTGATACAGAAATAACAGAGTTATTGCAAAATGTCTTACCTGAAGCGAGGCGAGTTAGCATCAAATTTTGTTAAAAAAATAGACTGAGTTTACCGTTATGTTTTGATAAACCGTCGGTGTTGTTATAACATCTCGTAACTACGGTTTGATTCAAGCCGTAATTACGAGATTTTATAACAACACCAACGAAATACTATTTATTTGTCCGAAATTACGTCACGGTTTACTTGATAAAATCGTTCCCTATTGTCGGTAGTCGTTATCCATCCCATCATGCACAATCCCCACCGTGTTGAATAAGGGTATTATTGTCTAAATATTATACATTCAGTATACTTTAGGTTAAAATAACACCTGTACATTTACTATCATGAATACGTTATGCTTGATAAAACACAATTATAAGAAGCAGGAAGTTGATGTTACCTCTACCTAACAGAGTGTTTTTCTTAACGATATTATCATTCAAACGCAAATAATGGAGTTACGATAGTGCTATGGGACGCTAATATTGCGAATCAGGAGGTATTTCATTAGATACTTCAAGGCTACTTCATGTCGTTCGATTGACCTCTGGATGTCATTTAGCGCATGTGTGAACTTAGACTGGTTTACGTTGAGGCCGATGTGTAAAGGGACAATGTGTATAGGGACATTGTTTATCGTTATGATGCTTGTATGTACGAGTAAAAGTGATGGAAAAATTGATCCGTGTGCGGGGATGGGTGGATGTACATGTATTAATGGAATCGAAGGTGTAGAATTATATTGCAGAGTTATTCCAAATCAAATATTTGACTTTCGGTCAGTTGACTTAAATAATGTTTCATTTGTTAGAATCGATGGGGAGAAGGTCAGTTTGAAGGAGAGTGAATCTCAAACTGTCTACTACGGGATACAACTGTTAAAGATAGAAGGCAGCAATGTCAGAAATAAACTCACAAAGAATTTTCTGTCACAGTTTCCAAGCGTGAAAGAACTTGTTATAAAAAACTGCAGTTTAGTTGATATAGAAGTTGGTGCTTTTAATGGTCATGAGAATTTAGAAGTTCTGGATTTATCAGAAAATAGAAACGTTGCATTTGATATGGTTGAAAAAGGATTGGAACACTTGAACTCTCCGAAATTACGTGTGCTTAATCTCAGCTTAATCCACAATCCCGATGAGACAGCAAACATTCCAATTGGACGTATATCATTTAACCTGTTCAAAGCCCTAGCTAATACCAGTTTGGAAGTTCTTGATGTCAGTTGGACGAGGCTATACTTTTTCGAAGCATCGGCGTTATACATTCCTGGATTAAAAAGTTTCAACTTTTCAGGAACGGCTATGGTTGGATCATTTGAGTGCTTTTCAACGTTTTTGGTGACAGGGAACATAAGTGATATAATATTTGACTACTGGCCATTCACTGAAAGAACAAATACTATACCTGTATATTCAAAGCCCAGATATAAATATTCGGTAGTAGAAAAATGTGTTGGCACTTCAGTAATTACAGAGCAAGGTTGTTATAGATTTTCCGAAAGCATTAAAACTGTTCAGGCACAAAATTCGAGATTAAGTACATTTTACATTGACCTTACAAATCCCGTTTGCTTGGATGCAAAAGGTTTGGTTAATTGGTTGTTATCTGGTGTTGATGTTCCAAAGCAATTCGCCCCTATAACAGGAACAACTAATGTCAAAGTGTTTGATTTATCATACCCTAAATTTTCAAACAATCGGCTTTACTTTCCTGCTGTGCATGAATCCATCTTTAAGTCGATGCCTCTCCTTGAGGTTGTTTTGCTACCAGGTAATCGTCTAAATGCAATGAACGTATCGCAGCTACAAAATTTATTTGCGAACAATTCAAAACTTCAGGTGATTGATTTATCAAGTAACAGACTTGTTAGCCTTCCGCTAGGTATGTTTCAAGGGATCACGTCATTGAAACGCCTTAATTTATCTCAAAATGAACTTACAACAATCGATTTCGAAATGAGAAATTTAGAGCATTTGGAAGTGTTAGACTTATCATACAACAGAATTAAAGTACTTTCAGAAGTTATAACGGAACAAATCGGCGAATTCCTGTATTCGTCAAATATTTATCTCGAAAATAATAAGTTTGTTTGCGATTGCACCATCAATAATATTATCTCTCTGAATATCACTTTCCTATCTATGTCTTGCAATGGAGAATTCGGCGTAGTAAATATCTTCAAAAATGAGACAATGTCGCAATCACCTCTTAGAGAATGTTTGGACGACTCGATTACAACAAGACTATCAACGCCTGTGATAATCGTTATCGCTGTAGTTCCTGTTTCTTTCATAGTAGTATTAGTAGTAGGATGTTTAATCTACAGACGAAAACGCCTGCAAAGGACAAGAAACCCATTAGTTTATTTCTATAACGAAGCAAAGCCTAACGATCCAGAAAGAACCCCAAGGTTTAAAGCTTTCCTTGCATTTTCACACAGCGACGAGCGTGTAGTTTTTAGAGAAATCATGCCGAAACTAGAATCATTTTTAAAGGATGTGTTTCCTAATGAAAGAGACGATCTACTTTGTATTTATGACAAACATTTCCTACCAGGAGTATCGATAGATGAAGTTTGTGAGCAGGCTGTTTTGAATAGTCATGTCATTGTTGCAGTCATTTCAAAAGGATTTATGAACAGTAGTTGGTGTAGTTTTGAAATCAAACGTGCGTATGAATCAAGTATAAAAGTAATTCCGTTGTACCTCGAAGAATGTGAACCGCATGAATATAAGGGTATATTTAAAGCTATGTTTGATGAAACAATATGACTAAAGTGGCCACATGATGGTAAAAACAAAGAAAAAGATGGCATAGTTAAAAAGATAGCTGATGCTGTATTTGTACATGTGAAGAGCCAGAAAGTTTAAAAAACTAACGTATTTGTGAACACATGTATGTACCCTTTCGCCAAATAAGACTTGCTTCCATTTCAAGACTGCTTTGAAAAGCACCACAAGAAAACAAAGCTTTGAGTACCAGCATTTACGTCGTTTCTTTTAGTGTTTTTCCTGTCGTGAAAACTGATATTTTTCAGCATTTGATATCGTTATTTATTTCGTCTATAACCCTTTCCTAATTGGAACGATTTTTGTCGTTTGGGAAAGAGGTTAATAATAGGACTTATATTACTTAAAGTATAATAGGAATCTCGGTATTATTTTTTGAAAATTCTGAATAAAATGAAAAAAACACACATGTGCTTAACATCGTATGTAAAAGAAAAAAGACTGGAAACAGTAATTCATTCAGGAAATCGTGTGCATGTACTCGGTTCAATTTTTTTCAGTGCTTACTTAATTTTGTTTTATGTCTCTTGTCTAGCTGTATTCACTAAAATAAAAGTATTTGCCATCATGTTGTAGTTTATGGTAAAACGTCATGTCGCATTTAATTCTTGTGAAAGTGACAGTTTATGTTTATTAAGTTTATTTGGAGAATGCAACGTAACTTTTGACTAAAAATTAACAATTATTTCATTTTCTTTGAGCTACACTGTGGGATTGTTTTGATTTATGTGCAAAATAAGAGAAGAAATAAGGGCACACTTATTTTTAGAACTGAGTATGTTCTTGTTCTTTGTTGTCTCGAGATAGATGTACGAAATTAGTTGATGACATAGGAATATTTGCCACTGAGATCAGAATGATACACTCCAAATATTACATTTTGATACAGCAACGTCTGTTTATATCAAATCAGAATGATACAATAGCAGTGGATTTTGTGCTCTAAATAAACGTAGTTTTTTATGTATTGATAAACCGAAGGCGTTGTTATTAAATCTCGCTACTTCGGCTTGAATCAAGCCAAAATTACGAGATTTTATAACAACACATACGAAACAATGGTGCATGTCCGACATTTCGTCATGGTGTACTGGATATAATTGTTCCATATTTGGCTATAGTCCAGTCAGTCACGATATAATCGCATATGTTTACAAATCTTGGATATGTAGACAAGGGAAAAGCGGGGGGGGGTATAGTTTTATCTATTTTGCAAGTGTTGGTTTGATTTTTGTTGCTCTCCGACACCTGCGAGATTCGAAGGATTACACGTTATTTCGGTCAGCCTAAAATTATGTCATTCTAGAATTAACCTGCATTTTAGTAACGGTATGGTGCTCAACCAGTTCCCATAAAGCTCATATATGGCTTTGATGTTCCCAATAGAAAAAAAAAAGAAAAAGAAAATTCTGATAGCCTACTGTACTTCCTTTGCGTCCTTATGATTCAACATTTGAATACTTCGCTCTATTTCACGTGCATTTTTTCTGTCTATTTTGGATGTCGCATTGTTATAAAATGAAAAAAAGTCTAAGGTTGTGCTCGTCCGGGATTAGTTTAAATGTCATAGCTATGCGTATTAACAAATTTCCAGAGATTATTTGATATACCTGATTTTCTACAAAAGAATAATGCAGCATCTTTAAAATTGGAACAGAACAGTTTTTTTTGTCGTTTGTTGAAGGGTTTATAATATAATGTCACTACCGGTATTTAGACATGAAATAGATCTACCCGAAACTATTCTTAAGCTATATTTAACGAAATTATTCAATCGAATCAGGAAGAGTATATCGTCGCTTTTCTGCAAAAACCCGTATCTGTAGCTTGTTTTAAGCTGCAGAAACGAGGTTTTTGAAGAAAAGCAGCGATATGCACAATGTACATCGACGCTGAGTAATTGTAAATTCGTAAATAAAGTGAAGGAAAAAAGAAAGGCGTTAGGTTTTGATTCGTTACACGTTCAAAAGTCAACGTATTATAATTTTTAACCTAGCATATCCAAATTAAACATTAATCATTGACTAATATTATATAAATGTACACAAATTATAACATCATAATGATAAAATCACTGAACGGTCATAATTGTGAACCCTACTTGTTGATTTAGAACTTTTCAACTTCTCTACGTCGTTTGGTTCGATTCCTGCCGAGCCCCGATAGCTCAGTAGTTTTAAAACGTCAGAAACTGTCAATCTAGTGGTCGCAATTTCGAACCTGGCTCGGCCAAAGTCCATCATGACATTTATAAAGGCATTTGTCTCTCACCAATTTATGTGCTTCATCTATGCGAGACAGCAGCTGGAGACTCGGTTGGGATATTGTGGTAGTAGGCCTACTGGTGAGAGAAATACCAGGAATCCACGGTTAGGTGCTCAAACCGCAGTGATATGAACATAGCGGTCGAAAACGGCATTAAATCCCAATCAATCAAACGATTTTATATTGTTTGGTTATCTAACGCTGTCAAATGTCACTGCTACATAAGAGACATTGAGTATTTACTTGATTTGAGCCAGCCAGGACCTGGAAAATGTCATTCAAGGCTTGTGAGTCCAACACGGTTCAGGATGGGCCTGCGTATACACGCAGTCTGATCAAGAATCATGGTGTTCTCCAACGGCTTATTTGGGACTTCATTGCTGGGGAAGAGCATGTGTCCCAATCAGTCCTTACTTATGCACAGGTTGATCCTGAAACATGGTCGTCCCATTTGCTTTAAGGGACATTTTCAAGGTTCCTGCTCATTTACTACGAACAAGACTACTCTTAGTCTTAGGTCTCGACGGATTAATTTTGCGCAGGCAAATGACAGTGAGCCGACTTAGGAAATGTTACTTGCAACTGGTCGACCAACCAACGTGATCGTTAAACAACCAGACGCCGAAATCGTGTCATAGGTATAATCCGTAAAAGCAATTTCCATTGAATGAAGTAGACTTGTATACCATTTAACTTGTATTATCAACGATCGTACAATCTTTTATAATAATACGATCGTACGATCATTGATAATAAGGGCCCGATTGTATAAACTTTAAATAGCGTTAATCAAGTGGTTTTTAATGAATGGTTAGATTTCCCTATAACAACACAGGTAATTTAAACCAAAACCATCTTCGCAAGCCAAGGGTGACATCTACGACATAACGTCGTTTCTGTATTCACCCTTGGCGTATTTAGTCCGATTTTCTTGGTCTCCTGAAAAGCGTTTTCATTTGTTCCAGCGAAGTCTCGCTGGAACCAATCAGATTGTCGACTGATACATTTGTTATGAGTAACCAAATCATGACAAAAGGCGGGAAAAAGCATTGCATTTGCAAGTCAAAAACGCTAAGATGGGCGATTTTTCTTAAGAATTTCACTGCAATAGACAGGAATTCCCTAACTTTAATCGACGAATTATTATACTTTCGACAATTCGACCAAAAAGCAGCTAACTTTTACATAATCCGCATGACGTATGACGCGAAAGACAACGCGCGTTAATGACGTCATCTATAATGGACGTAAACAACCATTAGAACAACCGCTAGGCGGCGCTTCGCGATTTCAAAAAAAATCGGACTAAATCCGCCAAGGGTGAATACAAACGTAGGTGGGTTCAACCTTGGCTAGCGAAGATGAAGCAAAACAGGCATTTAACCATTTAATCTTTTGGTTAGCGCTTACCAATGTTTATACAACCAGAACCAGACGGCCAAACGATGGATCCTCATCTAACGCAGAGGGGACGTCTGTCAGCATTCATTTAACATTATGTGTTGATGGAATTGTGAGAATTTCATTAAGCCATTACCAGATGACAAATCGTTAGACTGTTCCAAATTCATATTATTCATATTATTCGTGTATTGCAGTTGACAAGTCAATGATATTTGACATTTTTTGGTCGTTCTGGGTAGAAAGCGTTGTAGGAAATGGAGAATTTGTTTGTCACAAGCAATTTCTTTATTTCCTACAATGTTTTCTAAAGCCATCATCTTGTAAGGAGTCATAAAGAGTCACTGTGTGGTAATGGGTTAAACTGAAATTGAACTCAACAGTCTTAATTGAAACGCTTTAAAGGGACATTTCATTCCAATTTATTTTTTTTAAAGTATGTCTTGTTTCCAAGATTGGTTATTCTAATGAGTATAAATAATATAAGTTTTTTGAAGTTGTTGCCAATAAGCGAGAAACGCGCATTTAGAGTTCAGACATAATCGATAAATTGCATATAAATCCGAACTGTTGTCCACAACAATTTGTCCAATTTTAACACAAAAATATAAATTTCTCGTAAACGGTGCAATATTTTGGCTTGAAATTTTCAGAATTTTCATAAGGGAATATGCTCTTTCGGATAAAAATAAAAGTAAAATTTATGACAAAAAATTCTGAAATGTCACTTTAATCTACTTAATTAAATGTATATTTGTACGATAAATGAATTGATGTATGCGTTTCTTTTTTCTCTCAATATATTAGCTAAATGCTATCCGTTTAATCTTTTCCTTTAACAATAATTGGTTTTGGCGTCTCTGTAAGAATAGGTTTGAAAACATCGAGAAAGAAGCCAAATGTACTTTTAATCAGAATATCCTCCTTTGGAATGTTGTAACCCACTCCCATGTGAAACTTTTTGACGCCTCACAAGATAAACGCTTAGAAAAACATTGTGGAAAATGAAGGAGTTTGTTAGAGACAAACATTTTCTTCATACTTATTCTTCACCAAAACAACAAAAATGGTAACATTGTATTCGCTTGATATTGTCGTCTGCAACGACTTTGAATTTGGACAAGTCAATTTTGCTGTATGGTGGAATATGATGATAACAACAACTGCTATTTTCAATTCAATAAACTAATAATAGTAGTCTAGGAGCCAGCTTTTACAAAGGGGGTTAAATTAAAAGTTCTTGCAACCGGTGCCCTATAAAAATTGGAGTGGTATTTTTCAATACGTTAAATGACTTATCAATCGTCTTTAAAGCGATCATATTTTGTATTTTTCACTTTAACAGTTGTCAAAAATGTTTGTTACCTTTGAGCGGACATTTTTCTCGGCAAACGTAACATCGTCAGCTGACATTTGGAAGGTGAATACATCGCTTACCTTATATTAAAAAAAAAGATATAAACTCGTTATTATTTAAAAACTGATTTTATTATGAAATGCACTATTTTGGTATCACTTTTGTGGGTAGCTAGACGACAATTGTCTGCAGAAATGACCAATAAAAAACAACAACATTTAGTCAGTATTTCTTTTTTTAATGTAAATACATATATATTACAAGTCAGTTTTACATCAAAGGGGTTGTAAATTTACAACCCCCTTCAAATAATATTGGATAAATGATGAGCTGTTTCTTATGTAAAAAAAGCCTAATTCCATAAGTTTAGATTTTAAAATTTCAGGTCATCAGGGGTTGTAAATTTACAACCCCCCTGCGAATGATATTGGATAATTGTTGTGCCCTTTCTTGTAAAAACAAGCCTTATTCCATAACTTTCGATTTTAACATTTCTGGTCGTCAGGGGTTGTAAATTTACAACCCCCTGCAAATAATATTGGATGAATATTGTGCTGCTTCTGGAATAAATACAAGCCTAATTTCGATTTTAAAATTTTAAGTCATAGGGGTTGTAAATTTACAACCCCCCTGCGAAATATATTGGATAAATAACATCCTGCTTCGCATAGAAATAAGCCTAATTCCATAAGTTTCGATTTTAACATTTCTGGTCATCAGGGGTTGTAAATTTACAACCCCCTTGCGAATAATATTGGATGAATATTGTGCTGCTTTTCGTATAAGACAAGCCTAATTTCAGAAGTTTCGATTTTTAAAATTTCAAGTCATAGGGGTTGTAAATTTACAACCCCCTGAGAATAATATTGAATAAATGTTGTACTGCGTTTCGTACAATTGTGACAATTTTCTATTCAATACACAAATTTCGACATTGTGACATTTCCCATTAACAGATGCCATGCCAAAGTTCACTGAAATGCAATTATCTGCTGTTTGGAAAACGATGTTTAACTCTTTGTCCATAGTTATGTGACTCATTGTTCGAATTATGTGAAAAATATAGGTTTCCTCTTTTGGAATTATTTTAGTATTCCTGACATAAAACATATTTTTGGCCATTTGGTTGTCATCATTAAAATTAAAATAAACTCTTCCGAAACAAGGCCTGGTTTTGACGCCCTTACTAAAAAGCTTTAAGAAAGCATTGAGACAAAAAGAAAAAAAAACTATGCTTTTGTCTGAATATTATCTGAGCTATAATGTATACAAGTAGCATTCAGATCTGGTAGCATTGGCATAAACTAGTCGTTCGCATTTTGTTGTTTGGGAAAGGGTTAACTGAAAGAAGCTGTTGGTAAACAGTTTCGTTTATCCACAATTTCAAATTGACAGATATTTTGTTTGTACCTATTATTTAACCCTTTCCCCAAACAAGACTTTATTTTGACATCCCTAATAGATTAGATTTGGGAAAACATTGAGACAAAAGAAGAAAAGGCTGATTATTTGCATGCATTTTCTCCTTTTGCATTGATATTTCCTATCCCTTTTTACGCAAATTCATGCCCTTTAACAATCCATTTTTGTCATCAGGCTCAGCAACTCCTTTCAAATTTGCCTATTTGCCTTTTGCCTTACTGCACAGTGACGCCTCACAAGAACGTTGCGGAAAATTGCTTATAACATACAATTTCTTCATTTCCCAAATTGTTTTCTACACAGAAGATCCAGAAATGTAAATTTTCGTTTACTTTAAATTTTCTTAATTATGCACCATTTTTTTTAATTCTGTCGTCTGGTAGGCCTAATGGGTTAAAGTTCTACCTTTCGTGCGTCCACGAAACATTAATTCGGTGAAAAATATAACATATTTGCATTCGAGTAAACGCTCATAAATAGCCTACTAAGTCATGGATAGAACTAAAATTTGACGAAAAAGTAGTCCGATTCCAATTTAAGAACAAATGACGGCGACGACATCAATTTGGATTAAGGTGGAATTCGTGAACAATTAATAACTATAAAAATATTAAGTAACACATAAATCAATGCAAAGGCAGAACAAGCTGCTTATCAACATTCTGTGTTTTCTCAAATGTTTTATTGGGCACGATAACGCTTAGGTCTTGTTTGAAAAAATAAAAATTATTAAAATTCACTGAAAATTATGAAGGAAAGGAGCCCTTAAAGGCTAGATCTATGTTGTTTTTCTTTTCTGTTTGATTTCAGCAAAAAAGGCTGAAAAAATGAAAATGTAATTGTTTCAAAATTGTGTTTAGGCTATGAGTTGAGTGAAAAATCTAAATAAACGAAGCGATAAATACCTCATCAAAATACGTCCGTCTGTATAGAGTAGCCATTTAAACTGAAATCAAAGTTACACAAGAAAATGTGTATTCGGCTGTGTAACACGTGTCTTCCCTTTGCCTACTGATTGGAATGCCGCGGCCTTGATGTTGATTCGGAACAACCCTTTACGCCCAGGTGACAAAAGTAGGAGGCGTTAAAGTTTACAGCAATCTTGTCGATCTTGTTTTCTACAAGGTAACCCTTCTGCAAATCTTCCCTTTAATAATTTGCATTTCATCTTTTCTAACGGGATAGGCCTATATGTCATTTGGGAAAATGAAAAGTTTTGCAAAGTCAACAGAAATATTTCATATCGTAATTAAATATCCACTTTCTAGCTATACGAACTGCACCCAATTATAGATAGACAACGACCTGTGAATGATCAAAGATCAGCGAGTCTAAATAAACGGGGGGAGAGGGATTTCGAATTATAGAAATATGTGACTCGAACCCGTCTCCCTGTGATAAATCGATGACGTACTATCTGGATACAGTTACTAAACTCACACGGCATCGTGGACAGCACGCAATACCTGTCATTGCTCGCCTTTATTCAGTGGAAAATAGGCACTCCTCCCTATTTCCATGTATTGGAATATACCGTTACCTTTCGTCGAGGCTCACGACTCGATGTCCATTTATACACACACTTATAAATACACTTCACATGAGTTGATTCACCGTGCCAGATTTCAAAATTATATGCCTCAAGAAGAAAATAATTTACAAAACGTCGGTGTAAATGCAAAAACTCGTATGTCGTTTCTTGCGATTTCAAAAGTATATTAAACTTGTGTGCCCAGTTTAGACAGTTCTCGCAGGTTTTGAGATATCGTTACTAATCAGTATTAATGACACATTATTTATGAACAATATGTCAAAATTTCAAGTAAAACATTTCAGCTTGGAAAAAGTTATTACACTCTTCCCCTCCCCTCTGAAATTTTTCAAAAACGTGATACGAGGTTTTGAAATATTATTTTACTAGATATATTGCAAGAGGGGTAATTTAGAACATTTTTGTCAAATATTTCCATAAGTATGCATTAATTCAAAATGCAAAACCATGCAAAATGCTTATGCTTGTATTTGGAATAGAAATGTAACACGGTTTAGGCATGCACTTTTCAAAATTCGCCTTTGACTCTTTGGTGCTAATTATGGATTGAATACCTCAACGCAGAGAAATTGGAATCGATACTTTTTCACACCTGGGATAAGAATGTGCAAACCCCGTGCAAAGGTACGGATACAAAATGTTGAGAGAAAGGGATAAACCTCTTGCTTAACCCTTTCCCGAAAGGCAAGAATTTGAACTGCTTCAAATGGAAAGGTGTTGCAGACGACATTTTCAATGTAAAGAAATTTTAAAAGTTATACTATTGGCATAGAGAACAATGTGGAAATGAAGAAACCGCTTGTTAAAAGCTGTTATTGTCTACGGCGTCTAATTGCGTCGCTATTTTAGATAAAGGGTTAAAATATGTTCTTCCTTCTTTTCTCTGCGTTCTACCGTAAGGCCGTGTTCGAGTTATCCTCTTCTACGCCCGAAAACGTCGTTACCCTAGTTTGAAAACAACTTGTAGATCTAGTTATAGCGCTCTCGAACGCAACCGACCTTATGTAATATTAAAATTTTATAGCATGAGAATAAAGATTAAGAATGATTTTTTGTTATTCTTGGTAGAAAACTAACATTTTGGGAAATGGAGAGATTGCTTGTCTTTATCTTGTTCAGTGTCGAAAGACGTAATTATGTGGGAATTAGAAAAGGAAATAATATTATCAATCGAAGGCTTGGAGAAAAATAGAAATTTACAGAAGAGAGAAAAAATGTTAAAGGGATAAATATTCTTTTTTTTAAATCATAAATATATTTTTGATTATACAGAACACATAATGTATTCCTTCCCAAATATTCAGAAAATACAATAAAAGAATTTCGGAAAATATGTAGTTACAATAGAACTTAACCCTCGATTTGATACCATAACCTCTTTAATTTAGACTTGTCCAAATTCAATGATGAAAAAATTGCAATAAGATTTTAAACGGATTTTTTTACATGTCTTGCACTTTTCAATAGAAAACATTGTGTGATATTACGAATTATCTGCAGCTGTAAGCAATATCTTCATTTTCTATAGTTTTCCAAAACCAGTATGCGGTCGATGCATCAAAAGCGTAATTACCTGTGAATATATTAATTAGCATTCTATTTACATTATTTTTATTTATGTACAGTGGCGGATCCAGGATTTTTATGAGGGGGGGGGGGGGGGGTTCGGATTATATGCAAATAGGGGGGTTCGTTTTTCGAGTGTTGCACAATTTTGACTGAAATTCTGCATGAAAATGAAATAATCAGGCTACAGAGGGGGGTTCGTTCGAACCCCCCGAACCCCCCCCCCCCTGGATCCGCCACTGATGTATGCCTATTTTTCCAGAAACTTGCGATGGGTGTGCATAAACGGTTACCAATGATATTTCTTAGATTAAAGTTGTTGCAGAGGGTAAAATTCGTATGAATTGATATGCAAATTGTGAATGTAATAGTCAAAGAAATATTGAGACGAATGGAGAAAAAGCTGATCATCAGCATTTTCTTCTTTTGCCTCATTGTTTCCGAAGCCTTTTCCATCCAGGAAACCTGTCAAGTCAGTTCTTTTTTGGGGAAAGCAAAGAGAAGAAAGGGTGGGATGTAGACCAGTAAATCGTTGCTATGCAACAATCGGCTACCCGATTTCACACGATCACGTGATGGTTCTTATGTAATAAATTTGTTTCTGTGTAATAGAGATTAAAAGGTTAGTCTTTTGTGTTTCGGACGTCAGTACACAGACGTTAGGAAATCGGTTTCGGATCACACCATTACAGGTTCGTTTACCCTTTTCGCATGTTGAACTAGAATTTGTCTATCAATTGTAAAACATGCAATATATGCGCACAATTCCTTTATAAAAACAGCGAGAAAAAATAAGTTTTGTAATTTAATGTAATCAGTTTAACCCTTTCACAAACGGCACAAAGTTTGTTAGTTTTAACCCATTACCACACAGTGACTCTTTTTGACTCCCTACAAGATGACGGCTTTGGAAAACATTGTGGAAAATGAAGAAATTGCTTGTGACAAGCAATTTCTTCATTTCCCACAATATTTTCCATAAAAAAGACCAGAAAAGTGTAAAACTTCATTAAATTTAAATCATCGTCTGCCACATCTTTGAATTTGGACAAGTCTGGAATTTTGTCGTTTGGTAACGGGTTAATCCTTTTCCACAAACACTCAGTTGATATTCATGTCCACAAAAGAAAAATTTTTTAAACATCGAAACAAAAGAAGAAAATGCTAAATATCAGCATTTCCTCCTTTAGTTTTGTCTCAATATTTTCTAAGCTATTACTCATACACAAATTCAATCTTTATGGCCTATATAGGCATCAATTTTATCGTCATAAACAGTTTTTGCATCAGAACACATTAAAATCCTGCCGTTAAGTTTTGGGAAAGGGTTAAATTTTAAGTCCTCAGAAAAAAAAGATGTATGCTTAGGCTATATAAGAAAAATATTAATGCACCAATACGAATGGTAGATGGGTGTCAACATTTAAAAAGCTGCTGCAGACTGCAAAATGGATGTATGTAGTTTGTACTAATGTATAATTTAGCAAAAATAATATTGAGGCAAAAGGAGAAAATGCTGATTATCAGCATTTTCGTCTTTTGTCTCTATGTTTTCCAAATCAATATCGGCTAGGGTTGCCAAAAGCAGGTCCTTTTAAGAAAAGGGTTTAAGTTGGATCACCCCAAAATTTTGTTGTTTGGGAAAGAGATTTCGTCCGGGAAAATGGTAATTTCAATTATAGATTTTCTAAAGTCATATCTTTGTTCACTATAAAAACCGCCGTAACTTCACCTTGATCAACCTGTAGTTACGCCATTTTCGAACGTAACCAACGATGAACAGCTATATCTAAACCAACTGATGAAATTCTTTTCCTAACTTAACCATTTCCAAAATGACAGATCCGGACAGATACAGTATGAAAGCAGCTTATCGTAGACGAAAAATAGATGTTTTTAAAGAACGAACATACGTAAAATATAGAAAATATAAATGCAAAATGTGAAATGTCTGTCTATACTTTAAATTGTTGCCGATGAATATTGACTCTGATTATATATATATATATCCCTAATAAGTATGTAATACCAGAGATATTGTTTTATTCACTTAAACGGTAAACTGTGTTTCAAGTGATGTGTTATTCATTATATATAAAATTACATGATAGAACCGCAAAATTTTGTGTATGAGATATTTGGTTCCAGCGCTAAATTCCTTTCCATTTGGCTCTATAAAAGCAATGCACTACCCAACAATGCAAACTCTGACCGTCCCATGTTGTTCTGATTCCTAAAAAATCTGGCACGGCCTGGGGAATATTTTCAGCTGTTTATTATTTATGTAAGTCAAAGTGCAATTTATCAGCTTTATTTTGATACCAAAATAATTGTTTTAGCTTAACAAATGAGTAAGTTGTGGGGTATTTTAGGAGGTATGTATGAAAAGTGCACCGAATGACCTTTGACCTTGATTTTCAAAAAATCCTACCACTTTTACGCATGTCATCCACCCTTAACCAAAGCATGGGACCCTAACGTATTGAAAAATACCACTCCAATTTTTATAGGGCACCGGTTGCAAGAAAAGTTCCATACCTGGACCTGGCTCCTAGACTATAGATGAAGAAACTTAAGTAGGCTAAAAACGAAGAAAAAAAATTAAAGATGGACAATATAATTATATAATGTATAGTTGCTTCACGATAGTATGCCACATGTTTACAAGTTTAACCAATGTAAACAATTGGAAAGGCGTTCATAATCTAAACATAAAATTGCATGCGTTGGTTTGAATCTTGCAGGTGTGCGATTCCTGCAAGATGCGAACGGTCACAAGTAAAATTACAACTCAACTCAACTCCACATCTTTTAATCGGCATGTCGGCACTTGTTGTGTCTTTGGCCAAAAGAAAACATTTACAAAATAATACATTATTGTTAAACCGAAGTGACCGTGCGCTATGAATATTTATAAACAAACGTAATAGTCTGCAATATTGACAATAATGAGCGCAAGGTTATAAACGACTCAAAATCTTTTACTAATGAGAGGCCATACCCATAATCAGATATAGGGGAATCGGGTAGGTAAACTTGACTATCGAAGTATGTAAGTTGTTTCTACAAATAGATTTTCTATACAGCTATCCTACCCAAAATCAACCAAAATATTTGTATCGATTCTCGTTTAACTTTGAACGTATAATACTTCGGTTCAATAATACAGTAGTTGTGAATTCCATATTGGGATGTTTACATAGGCAAGTTTTATAAACATGTGCCATAATATCGTGCCAGGACTATAATCTCTCTAGAACACAAAGCAATCTAAGATACACGCTAATATGAAAATAGGCAATGCCTAAATACGGGCGAAAAAATAATACACATTTAACCGACACATCAAGTTTTGCGAGAAGATCACATTGAATTTGAGTTTATTGGGGTTTTGCGCCGTTTTCAACTACCAGGGTATATCGCGGTGGCTGGAGCACCTACCCATGGATTCCTGTTGTTTCTCAAACCAGTACTACCACAACACCCTTACCGAGCCTCCAGCTGCTCGCCCACTTAGGTTAACGATTTCAAACCCATTGGTGGGTCACAATTTAGCCGCGGCCGGGTATCGAACCCGGGACCTCTCGATTGAGGGTCAGATGCGCTACCAACTGCGCTAAGGCCGCGGCTGTAGATCACATTGAAACTCAATGAAAATTATACATAAATATTTTATCAAAGCGATACATGTACATTTTGGGGAAGCAGTGCATTGTCCAGCAGGATTTACCCGGGACATCTGTATATGCAATGACCCCACTTCGGCTTTGTTTTGTTAAGACGCTCAACTAACGGACTTTGCGCACGAAAATTAAGTTGTCCCGGGTTAACCTTGCTGGACAATACTGACAATTCCGACGTCTTGTATACATTAGAATGATACATCGGACGCATGGAATTGGCATTTGAATATATTCTCCGTTTCCTTTCATGATTCATCTTCTATGCCATTAATTTAGTTTGTCAGCCGCGGACCCTTTGCTTCCTCAAACGACAAAATTTTAGCATGGTTTAAATTGAGGGATGATGCAGAGGAGTAACTACAGTTGAAACACGCTGTATCGAAGTCATCAGAAACATTTTACCTCGAGGTATTCGGAGGTTGACTCGTCCGATTATTGTTCAAATTCGATGAGAAGGATATTTTTTTATTATCATATTTCCGTTTTTGTTGGTCATCAAACATGTTTATAACTAGAGTGCCATGGTCATAATATTTGCCGCCCCTCCCAGAGACGCAAGTTTTAAAGGGACATTTCATTCCAATTTCAAATTTTTAAAGTATGTCTTGATTCCAAGATTGGTTATTCTAATGAGTATAAATACTATTGGTTTTTTGAAGTTGTTGCCAATAAGCGAGAAACACGCTTTTAAAGTTGAGACATAATCGATAAATTGCATATAAATCCGAACTGTTGTCCACAACAATTTGTTCAATTTTAACACAAAAATATAAATTTCTCGTAAACGGTGCACTATTTTGGCTCGAAATTTTCAGTATTTTCATAAGGAAATATCCTCTTTCAGATAAAAATAAAAGTAAAATTTATGACAAAAAATTCTGAAATGTCACTTTAAGGAGACATAACTCAGGTAAAAATCAATGAACCATAAAAGGATTTCCTTCGTGCACATCTACCAATTGAGGTGATAACATTGACCAAGTTTCAAAAAGATCCAGCCAGAAACTTGGGAGTTGCGCTCACAAGAAAAGTGGACGTACGTACGGTTGGACGGATTGACAGACGGAGAAGATGACGCCAATATACTTCCGTCTCTGGTGGAGTATAAAATGGGTGGTAGGAAAAGGAAAGAAAATGCCACAAACTAGCAATTTCTCTTCCTTTATTGCCATAGTTCAATGGCTACATGTATATATTTACTTCAAAATAATTTTTGATAAGAATTGATAATGGCGGGACCAGACTTTCAGTTCGGCTTAAGCATAAATTCGATTCATCCGATTTCAACATAATGAGAGTAACCGGAAGATGTTGATGAAGAGTTTGAGTTTATTAGGGTTTTACGCCGTTTTCAACTACCAGGGTCATATCGCGGCGGCTGGAGCACCTACCAATGGATTCCTGTTGTTTCTCAAACCAGTACTACCACAACACCCTTACCGAGCCTCCTGCTGCTCGCCTTGATGAAGATAGAATCAATCCCTTCGGCAGAGATATGACTACTTAAGTAATATTGACCAAGCCGGGTAGAATCGACAACCGGCAGATCAATAGTATTTAGTACGATATCCAAAATAAAAAAATATAAACAAAACAGCGGAAATAACTGATAAAAAAAGAGAAAGCCTAAATACAGGCATTTCTTTTTTTCTGTCTATGATTTCCATGTAAATCTTGCAAATAAGTAACACATACTTATTCACCTTTGGCTAACTTCACATTGGCCATGTTATGGTGACCTAAGTGTTCTCCCCAGCCCAATAAGCTGTATCGGCCCCACTACAGCTTCATGTAAATAAGAGTAATGCCCCTACAGCTTCAAAATGACCCCAAAGCTTAATTTCTTCAAAATGGTCACCAAATAGAAGAATTTGAGTTATTTCATGTCAAAAACTGATGAATTTAGGTATTTTGTACAATAGATATGCATAAAAGCATTATGGGATTGAATAAAAACATTATGGGAAAAGAAGAAATTGCTCATGATGAGCAATTTCTTCTTTTCCCATGATGTTTTTATTCACAAATATTTGCATAAACACTATATTTTAAGCTTCAGCAATACTGCCACTACAGCTTCAAATTATTCTGGGGAGAACCCTGGACCTATTCCCATCTCTGCAAGACATTGTTTCACATTCCTAGTAGAGAAAGGGCTGGGACACATGGAGAGAAAAGAAAAAATGCTGATAATTAGCAATTTCTCCTTTTCTCCAACAATCTTCTATGATATAACATAAATATTTTCTTCTTTTGACAGTAAGTTTGTCCTCTGCAGCTCCTATCAACTTTGGGCAATTAAAAATTGCACCATTTGGGAAGGATGGAATTAACCAGTTAAACCTTTCCCAAACGAGACATGGTTTTGACTTCCCTAATAGAAAATGCATGGGAAAACATTGAAACAGAAGCAGAAACTGCTGATAACTAGCAGTTTCTTCTTTAGTCTCAATATTTTCTGTGCCATATATTACAAATGTCATATCTTTAATAACATCCATTTTGTTATTTGTGGCAGTTTTTTAGAAGATTACCCTAAAATTTCGTTGTTTGGGAAAGGGTTAACTATAAACCAGCTGTGAAATTTTGAAAATTAGAAAACAGACTAAGATATTACATCATTTAATGAATCAATAATTAAATACATACATTTAATAAGAACTTGGGTCTCTTCATATTAACAGAGGCAAGATGTTCCTAAATTGCTCGACCGAGAGGATTGTTCATCCATGCTTCATAAGGCATTTCAAACTCATAGCCTTATGCAGATACAACATTTTAACATATTCCCAAACAATGACGATTTTTGACTCCCAACAAGATTACAGCTTTGGAAACAGGAAAGCATTGTGGTAAATGAAGAAATTGGTTGGCATAAGCAATTTCTTTAATCTCCACATAGTTTTTCACTCAGCTGGACCAAAATAAATGTAAAATTGACATTGTATTGATTTGAAGTTGCAATAGATCTGCAACATCTTTGAATTTGTCCAAATTCATAATTTTGCTGTCTAAAGATGTCCCACATAAGTAGAGTAACATACAACACATGATGAGAGAACGCTACACATAAGAGAAAAAATTAAACAAGATTAATCTATTTACAAAAATGTATAATTCTAGGCATACTAAATTTCACCTACTTTAAATCAAAAGAAAAAATCACAGCCCTATGGCTAAGCAGTTAATTGCTTTTTGTAATTGTAGACAGACGGACAATGGACAATCACAACAGCACATCCTTGAGAACTTTGCAATCAATTGAGCCGAAAAGACATAACAATAAACAAAGCGACAGAAGTGGGGTGAAGGCATTCTACTTTTTTTCATTTCAAATCTACACCCCATTTTGTGGGTACTCATTTAAATAATGTCGATAAGAAAATTCCATTGAGTACCGGAACATAGGGTTTGATGAACATTAAATGACATATTGCATTTTGAAAAGCCTTCGCCCCTCTTATCTGTAGGTCTGAATAAAAGTGTATGTAAAATGTACTTCTATTCCTTAAAATGTTCTAACTTCTTAAAGTCCACATTTTCAATTAGTTAGAAATATATTGCATTAATCCATTACCAAACGACATTTTTTTAGACAGATCCAAATTCAAAGATCATGTTGACAACAATATCAAGTGGGTGATATCGTACTTTTTTGTCTAATTGGGTAAAAAACATAGTGAGAAATGAAGAAATTGCATGTCACAAGCAATTTCTTCATTTTCCACAATGTTTTCTATAGCCATTTTCTTGTGGGGAGTCAAAAAGAGTCACTGTGTGGTAATGGGTTAAAAAGAGCAAAATAATTCTTAAAGGGGGAATAACACTTAACATCTTGCAAATTTTCCGAGAACTTCGTACAAAAAGATAAATATATATTATTAAAATATGGTCTTTAAATTGCACATATGCCAAATCTTAGCTTTCTACCTTGTGTATTGGCTTAGATGTCGACGGATTTAAAACCCCATGATTTTTTGTCCCGGGGATAATATTTACAATAATGGAACATATGGGGTTTTAAATCCATTGACATCCTAGCCAATACACAAGATAGAAAGCTAAGATTTGGCATAGATGCAATTTAAAGGCCATATTTTCATAATACATATTTATTTTGTACGAAGTTCTCGGAAAATTTGCATGATTTTAAGTGTTATTCCCCCTTTAAACAATATCATTTGTACTAAAATTACCAAATATGACAAAGATGTTTTTAGATGCCGCACAAGGTAAAGGCTTTTGAAAACATTGAAAAGTTAAGAAATTACTAGTGACAAGCAGTTTCTTCAAGCAGTTTCTTCGATTCCCAGAATGATTTCCATCCACAAAGACTAAAGATCTCTGAACATGAGCAAGTCTAAAAATTGGTGGTCTAATGTGTTAATTCCTATTTACAGTGTATTGAAGATACATTCTCTGCTTCAAACCAAATTCAAATATACCAGAATATAGCGAGTCATTTTGAGGTGTTCCATGTAAGAAACCGATTAAAAATGAAGTGTTTTGTACAATAATTTTGCACAGGAACAAAATTATGAAAAACAGAAATTCCTCAAAATTTTCAATTTCTTCTCTTCTTTTCCATCAAAGGTTTAATGCACAATTATTTTTGTTATACAAACACTATGTGTTGGAGGTTCTTGTAAGAAACTTGACCACTACAGCCACTGTCAGCTTCAAATTATTCTCCTGTAATCTAATAACATTGCCAGAGACAGCACCTCGGAATTAAGAAATAAAGTAATTTGGTTAACAAGCACAGAGCCATTGAAAGTTATCTAAAACAATAATGCAATTTTAACAACTGAATTAACACTGAAAGTTCTGTTTTGAAATTTCCTGGATTTTACAATGACAAAGAAATAACCATACAATGAGAAGAACATCATGGCAAGGTTTTTTATTTATTCATTTGTATCAACTTCAGAAATTGTATTTGTGTCTTATCATGCATGTCAAGTTTCTTTACCTATAAGTTACAACCTATACAAAGAAAGATGTCTGTCAGAAGTCAGGTTCTTTTAAACAAAGGTTGTATGCCGTTGTCCATTTCTTCTGTTTAAAACACTCTGGATCGATCGTAAAGATTCTACAGTATTGATGAAACAGCTTCTGTTTTAAACACTTTGGATCGATTGTAAAGATTCCACGGTATTGATGAAACAGCTTCTGTTTAAAACACTTTGGATCGATCTTAAAGATTCTACAGTATTGATGAAACAGTTTCTATCTAAAACACTCTGGATCGATCGTAAAGATTCTACTGTATTGATGAAACAGCTTCTATTTAAAAAACTCTGGATCGATCATAATAATACTACGGTATTGATGAAACAGCTTCTATTTAAAACACTCTGGATCGATCGTAAAGATTCTATAGTATTGATGAAACAGCTTCTGTTTTAAACACTTTGGATTGATCATAAAGATTCTACAGTACTGATGAAACAGCTTCTATTTAAAACATCTGGATCGACCGTAAAGATTCTACAGTATTGATGAAACAGGTTCTGTTTAAAACACTCTGGATCTATCGTCCCGATTCTACCATATTGATGAAATAGCTTCTATTTTAAACACTCTGGACCGATTGTAAAGATTCTACCGTATTGATGAAACACCTTTATGTAAGACTGCAGATTAAATCTGGATGTGTGTATTCATCAACTGAAGAACTGAAATAAAATAAGAAAAAATAAAGAAGCCAATACATGTTGATCATAATACTGGAGCAATATCCTCTGTTACATGTATTTCCCATTCAAGCCGTAATACAACTTTTTGTGGTCACACTGAAAAGAATGTACTTGTGACTTTGTTAAAGTTCGATTTGGTATAATATTTGACCTTGTTCAATCTGCACGCTCATTCTTAAAGTAATTTAACCCTCTCCAAAACGAGACCAGATTTTGACATGACAGATTTAAAAAGACTTGGGAAAATATTAAGGCAAAAGCAGAAAATGCTGATTATTCGCATTTTTGTTTACCTCAATATCTTCCTTGATATATTGCACACAATTCTTATCCATTTTATTGTCTGCAGCCGCCTTCAAAATGGACCACCCTTAAAGTTTGTGGTTTTGTGACAATCCCTGGTTTTGATGTCTGTATAACAGTATTAGAAAATTCTGAAGAAAAAACCCTTTTTCCCCAAAATAAATGCCAATAAACAGCATTTTCTTCTTTTGCCTTGATGTTTTATGAATTATATTCATCAATTCACTTATTTCTGTCTGTCATAATATCAGTTTACTATGCTCATCTACTTTTCTGTACAATCTACAACAGGTTACAGGGTTCTCCGCAGAATATTTTGAAGCCGTAGTGGCATTGGTAAACCTTGAAACACATTATGCTCATGCAAATAATAGTGAAAAAAACATAATGGGAAAAGAAGAAATTGCTCAATTTGAGCAATTTCTTCTTTTCCCATAATGTTTTTATACAGAATAAATACATTTTATTTTTATAAGAATGCATTATTTATCACTTTTTGACATGGAATATCTACAAATCCCCTTATTTGGTGACCTTTTTGATGAAATTAAGCTGTGGGTAGTTTTGAAGCTGTAGGGGGATTGTACTGATTTACATAAAGCTGTAGTGGGGCCGATACAGCTTATTAGGCTGGGGAGAACACTGGGTTATCATATTGATTTTCAGTAAAAGCTGTGGCAGTCATTTTACCTTTTTCTGTTCTGTAAAATCTGTAAACTTATCTTTCTTGCTTCCATTCTTGCTTGTAAACACTAACCTGTAAAAAATATGAATAACTTAAAGCAATTTATACTGTAGTGGAAAGTATACAACACAATTAAATCCTCTAGGAATATTCTCATCTTTTTTAAAAGTCTAAATGTTGATCTGAGTCTAATCATGCAAACTGATCTTAATATTTTCACACATGTATCACTTACTTTCATTTCTAATCAGACGTTAAATAAAAATTGCTGTGTTCCCGCGTACCCACCGACCCTACATTTTTTATTGCCATTTTCCCAAAAAAGACTCATGCCAACCGACCCATGAAAATTATCAGGCAAATATAAATTTGCCTTGAAAAATGTCAAAACTAAAATAATGATGTCTAAAATCACCTTAATCAACATCAATTTGTCAATTACTAGTTAGCATTTGAAATGTTTTTGATAGCATATTGATAATTTTTACCGGTAATAAACAAATAGAGAAAAAAAGATTTGCTATTCCAGGGGTTTTCCCCTAAAGAAAGTGACACTGGTTTCCAGCGTCTTCCCCTAAAGAAATAATGCACTTTTTTCCCCAAATAATAAATTTTCCCCAAGATATATTTTCAAAAATCACACTAACAGGGGTAAAAGTTGAAAATTTTGAAAAACCTGAAAACCTGGAAAAGTCTGTATTTATATAGTACAAATCGAGAAAATGGGGCATTTTGGAATACTCAAAAACCTGAACTTCAGGCATATGCCTGAAAACTTTTACCCCTGCACTAAAAACCCAAATGAAATAGCAAGGAAATCTTTTCCACAATTTCTGCAGCTTTACAAACTAGCCCTGCTTTTTCTCAAGTCTACTGTAGTGGATATAAGAGGGGTTTGGCCCATCTAGTGTTCTTTTTCTATATTATACAATTTTCCACAAAACTAGGATGCTGCATGTGATTTTTCCCCTTTCTACCAGCGTTCTGTGTCTTCCCCCAATCCTTGCACACACAAAATTCTACTTTCAAGATGCTCATTCCGTTGTCTGCAAGAGCTTCCAAATTGAATCAGGTGCCATTTAGGAAAGGGTTAAGCCGCTGTCAAACTTGAAAAGAGTAAATAATTTGTCGTTTGGAAAATGGGCTTTAAGAGCAATGCTTTTATTATCAAATTGATCTATCATAATGAATTATCTATCTACAAAAACCTTTCGGTACTGAGATTATCATCTTCACACTGAAAATGGTATGTTTCATAATCATACATTTATTTTTGTTGGGGAAGGAGGGGTTTACGTCAAAATGACAGTTGAACGAGGCGGCTAGGTCCTCAAAAGATCCGTGGATACTACTTTTTCAGAGGGTCAAAAATGGCTTAAAAGCCGGTAAAGACCATAAATGGTCCAAGTCAGTCAATATGATGATCCCGTCAAGATTCACAGAGGAATCATCACTAAACGGGTTATGCATAAGAACTGCGGACATTTTCCAGTTGGTATAATTTTTACCCGTATGCAGAAGCGAAGCCGAGAATCTTAACTGAAGACTAAATAGTATCGTCGACTTACCATGGTCCGTCACCCGCCATGTATCGTCACCTTTTTTGTTTTGCTACGGCTTACAGTGTGTTTACATTCACGGAGTTGTTTTTCAAGTTAAATTTTATTAAAACAGATATTTAAAGGAAGGAAACTCGTTAAATCTAGAGGGGAGACGAGTGTTTCAGGATGATTTACTCGATTATGTAATGCATATGCATTTAGCGTGGCCGGCTTAGGGTGACGGACCATGGGGAGGCGAGGATACTTCATTTATTGCAGGTCATGCAATTATCGAATATCAGGGGTTTAAAATTGAGACATGAAAACATTCAATCTGTATCTATCTGTATGTAGTAACGTCGTAGACACCAATCTTGGCTTTTACACGACGGGATGAGTGCGCATGAATTTGATTAGTCCAAATGAGAGGTAGAGAGACAATTTCGGAAGATATTAACACTTTTAGCGGTTACAACACTCTCGTCTAGTTTATTCCAGTCATATATAGTGCGAACAAAAAATGAGTTTCTGTAGTTCTCTGTGTTCGAATTTATTGGTTTGAAACACTTGGTATTGTTCGTTGCAAAGTTTTCAATGATATTTCTATGTTCAAAGTCCGAGTAACGAGTAGCCCTGATAGTTCTTCTTTGTCGCTGTGGCTGGATGTAGTGATCCTTGTTGATTGCCGGTACATGCCCTTCCACCACCTTGTACATCAGTGTCAGTCTCTGGTCTCTCCGACGATCCTGAAGACTGGGAAGTCTCAACTTACGTAGCATATCCGTTACGCTACCTTCCTGTCTTGAGCGGTAATCCTTGGAAATAAATCTTGCTGCTGAACGTTGTATATTTTCAAGTTTAATAATGTCTTGTTTAGTATAGGGATCCCATATCACTGCTCCATATTCTAATTTGGATCTGACTAAAGCTAGATAAGCATTTTTCCGACATGATTGTGGAGTATGATGTAAATTTCTTCTAAGAAATCCGAGAGTCGAATTTGCTTTTTTCCGTATCTGGTTTATGTGTGTTTTCCACTTTAAGTTGTCCGAGAAAGTGATACCCAGATAAGGGATTTCATCCACTTGTTGAAGAATCTGTCCATTCATAGTGTAAAAGTTAGATGATTTTTGTTTGATGCTGAGATGATAACACTTTTTCACATTAAATTTCATACCCCATTTTCCAGCCCAGGTAGTTAAAGCATTAAGATCTTGTTGGAGTTTGACATGATCGCCAAAGTTCTTGATTGGTCGATAAAGCAGGCAGTCATCAGCGAAAAGTCTTATTTTTGAAGAAACATTTTCCGGCATGTCATTGATATGGCATAGAAATAAAAGGGGTCCCAACACAGTTCCCTGAGGGACTCCTGATTCAACATCGACTTCGTGTGAGGATTCACCCTCCACAATAACCCTCATCTTGCGCTGTGTTAAAAAGTTAGTGATCCAGCTATGAATTGATCCGTGAATACCGTAGGCTTCCAGTTTAGATAATAGTTTCCGATGTGGGACAGTATCAAACGCCTTACTAAAATCAAGTACTAAAACATCAGTCTGTGTGTTAGAGTCAAAAGCTTGTAGTAGATCATGGGATGTTACTACAAGTTGCGTTTCACACGAAAAACCAGCACGAAATCCATGGTTAAGTGAGGTGAGAACCTTGTGTTTATCCAGGTGTTTTAGTAGATGTCGGCAGATAATATGCTCTAATAACTTTGAAGCTACACAAGTAAGAGAGACAGGTCTATAATTCTCTGGTAAATGTTTATCACCTTTCTTAAAAACTGGGGCTATGTTGGCATTCCTCCAGTCGCTTGGCAGTTCACCGGAATCAACTGATTTCTGAAATATAGCTGTAAGCGCTGGGGCAATTTCGGATGCACATTCCTGCAGTACACGGTTGGGCAGTCCGTCTGGTCCAGCTGCTTTACTAACTTTGAGCTTTTTGAGCAGTTTGGTGACTCCTTCACAGTCAATCTTGAGTGGTGGGATTGAGTCATTTACACGAGAGGGGAAGGAGGGGATGCTACCACCGTCGTCTTTTGTGAACACTGACTGAAACTGTTCTATTAGCCTTTCAGCTTTACCTATGCCCTCGGTCACTAAGTGATTACCATACTTCAAGGGTGCGACACCAACACTATCTTCCTTTTTAGATTTAACAAATTTCCAGAATGGCTTCGTATTGTTCTGTTTAAGACTTTCACTTATGGTGTTATGTATGTAAGTCCATTCGGCTTTGCGTAGTCCGCGTTTACTATCTCGTTGGCACTGACGGTAGCGGGTCCAGTTATTTGTTTTGCGAGCTCTCTTATATAGTCTTTCTTTACGTTTTAGGATTCGTTTAACTTTCCCTCTAATCCAAGGGGTGGTAGAATTAGATCTAAACACTTTAGATGGAATAAAGTCATTTACTGCCTGTAGTACACTGTTTTTAAATGTTTCCCAAAGATCGTAGGTAGATTTATCACTATCATACAAGTCTATTATGTTATTCGAGATTTCAGTAATCTTGTTCTTCAGCTCAGTCCAGTTAGCTTTGGAGAAGAGTAAGCCTTTCCTAGGTTTTTGCTTCGAGTAAAAAGGTTTGGTGTCAGAGTCCACAACCACAATATCGTGATCCGAGATACCAGGGGTATTAGATGTGGATTTTATCAGTGTAGGGTTAGTAGTAAACACTAGATCCAAGAGATTGTCTTCTCGTGTAGGTTTATCATGCACTTGTGTCAAATTAAAGTCAATCGCTGTATCAATTAGTGCTTGTTGAATTTCTTTGTCGGTGGCGTTGTTTTTCACTGGCAGCGTATTCCAATTGATATCGGGGCAATTAAAGTCCCCTACTAACAGTAATTGGTGGTCTTTGCTAGCAGTGGCCAGTTGTAGTGAACGGCGAAGTTCCTCTATGTCTTTCATATTTCTATGAGGCATGTAAAATGACGATACCAGAAGGTTTTTCCGTTCCTTTAATTTCAAGTTTGTCCATGTTATTTCACAGTCTGTGACGAATTCGGGCTTTTCTAGTGCAACTAGATCTTTATGGACTAAAGTGAAAACACCGCCGCCTAAAGAGCTTCTGTCATTCCTGAATGCATTGTATTGACTAGGAAACACTTCACTAGATTTTATAGAGTCTGGGGATTCCGGTTTTCCTGGCTTGACCCCTCTCAGCCATGATTCAGTTCCAAACACCACATCCGGTTTAATATAGTTGAGTGCCGCTTGGAATTCAGAGTTGTTACTACGGACACTACGACAGTTAACATTCATGAATCTGAAATTCCTTTTTGATGAGATATCGTAAAGCGATGATACGTTTGTGTGACTGTCTGACGATGACAGGCGAGATTTCCTGGAGTGGTTCTTGTCTGATGGGCTACTTGTATAGAGCGGTTGAAATGGGGCACTTGAAGTAACCGAGTCTATAGTCTCATCAATATACGACAAAGGGGTGTAAATATTGGATGTGTATAACTCCAAGGATTTAAATGTAAAGCAGTCAATATTAATACTATCACACTTGCAACACAACCATTGGATATGGGAGTGTTTCGCCAGTAACTCATAGTCCTCCGAGCACAATTCAATACAAGATCTGTGATGCCATATAGAACAGGAATCGCATGCTATACCGTCCAGGTGCTCCCAGGTAACTGGCATTTCACATAGGCCACAGGGATAAGGCCTAATAAAAAAATATGTGTGTTTCAGGTTTCCTCAGAAAATTCAACCTGGGTCGGTAGGTCGGATTTTTTTTTTTTTTTTTTTTTTTTTTTTTTTTTATCCTCATGTAACCTGCAGCAGCGTTCAAAATAGAACACCAAGTATTAAAAATTTGGCTATTTGGGAAAGGGTTATTATGACTACACGAGTCTTTAAAGGGTATTGTCTTTCATTGAAGTGATTGGAAATCCTACAAGATCGGATACCTATAATTCTTCAAAATAATTTATTTTATGTCCCTAATTGCGAACAGTTTGTAAAATGGTCATCCCTTAATTTTGGGACAAGATAATGGGTATGACAACGCAAATTAACTGTTAGCACTATAAGATCAACAAAGTATTTTGATGCACTAACATTAATTGTTAGTTTAATGGTCAACGGTTAATCCATTGTTTGACATCCGACATAATAGCAAGTTGCCAGGTCTAAAAAGCGTAGTAATTTGTAAGGTGAACATATATCTTTTAAAGATCGATTGACACTTCAAAACAGGTAAAGATATCGGAAAAATAATTCATCTGGTCAAATTCAGGAGCTAAATATACGTCGATTCATTTAAAAAAAAAACCTTAAAAGCATGACTCGGAACAAAAGAAGCTTTGACTGTATATTCGATGGTGTTTGTGTACACAAAATTGAAAATATGACAAGAGTACCTTCTTTACAAATGAAAGAATATTTTCCGTACTTCATGTTTAATATTCCAAATACCAGCTTCCAAAAATCTCCATTAATTCCCGGTCTTATTAACAATGTTGTAACAGCAGTCATTATACGCTGTTGTTACGTCGATTTTGTTAAGTTAAAGATAATGCGAAAAGCATATTTCCTTATTGATTGACAGGGAATTGGACCGAATTACACCCAATCATATCATTCATATGTAATAAATTTGTTTTCTCCGCCCCCAGACTGTACCCAAAAGAATGATTGACATGTAACTGATTACAGGCATGCGACCTCATCCGTGACTTTGTGTTGACCGATTTCTAAGACAACTTTCGAAATCTGTGAACTGTTTTCAATAACAATGGACAGGTCAATGTAAATAAACAAATGATCAAATTATCGTGCGGCCTTTATAACTACGGCTTTATCGAAGCCGTATAATACATTCACAATTAAACGAGAATAATTTCAGTTGTTTTGATAAAGCAATTCAACTGTAATTATTCTCGTTTAATAGTAAATCGATTATAGTTACGAGATTCATAACAACACCGACAGTTTGTCAATACAAAACGGTAAACCCGATCTGTTTCAGAACAAAATCATTGTCATTAGAAATATATCTATAAACTCACATTTAAATATAAAATATCTATACCTTGTTGTAGCGAAAAATGTTTTAATTCACCAACTCATTGTATTCACTTCCTTAAGTGGGAAAGTATTTCAAGAAACACTGTCCGGAATGAAGAAAATACTGATGAAAATACTGATTTTCCCTTTTTTAGCTATTTTTATTTATTTATTTTCATTTATTTTTCATATTTTCATTACAAAAGCGCATATCCGTTAAAACTTATTCAAATGATTGTAGACTTACAAAGTCTATGTTCGAAAAAAAGACACTGTTCTTTTTTTGTATGGTTTATAAATCCTCTTGCACTTTTACTACTGACAAAGGAAAATGTTATATGCTCCACGACGTTTATATAATATGACAGGAGTTTTCGTATCATTGTTATACAATCCTTTTCTTTATGAAATGGATCGCTAAAATAATTAGAGACACAAAGTCACTGGTGGTGAACTCGGACAAAGCGAGGAACATTTTTCATGAACACAAGGTACAGATACTTCATGTTTAAATGCGCGTTTAAAAACCAGTTTTACTAGTTTGAGCATGTACACAACGATTTGCACGTGTTTATCCGCCCAAAACAATATGGACGAATTGGAGAGACACTTAGAGGCTATTGTAATTTTTGTTATTTCATTTCTCTGACTGATTCTGAAGTTGGTATTACAATTCTTGGAGTAGAAGTTTTTTTCCGATGTGAAAATCGTAGTTAACGTTTTTTGAAGGGGACTTGTACGGTTTATTCATGACACCGTGAACATTTTCAATAGCTGTTCGAATTGCAATGACTTTTGTCCTAACAATAGAATGGGTTTTCGGTTAAATATGGATAAATCGTAGGTGTTGTTATAAAATCCCGTAATTACAGCTTCAATAAAGTTGAGTTTGTGACGTTTTAGATTTACACAGACGAAGCATTAGTATTTGTCCGAAAAAAACGTCACTAGGTCTATATATAGCCTAGTAGATAAAAATTATTCTTTTTCAAAGACGAATAAATGGTATACAATAATCATTTCCAAAACAATAGGCCTATCTGGTATTGCAGCCCCAAATTAGAAGGCTTTCAGTAATGACCACCATATAGAAAGTGCTTCGTTTGCCCGTCCGTCCGTTTTTCTACCCGTCCGCCAAGTTCTCTAGCTGACTGCTCTTGGTGTCAAAATACATTAATTTATTATGTTGAGAGTTAAAATGTGTGTACTAAATAAGAAAATATGAAAGGAAAATATTAAGAAAGAAAAAGAGTCAAATTATTTTCAGTATAGATCTATTCTTCTTTTGATTCAATGTTTTTCCAAACCTTTCTAAATGGGGGAAACTGTTTCGGAAATACATAATGTATTTCATTGCTTCGTCTTTGAATATGGATCAATCTTATCAAGAAAGCAGTGATTAATTTCGGACTACGATGGCATTCCGTAAATGTAAATATAAAACGTCGCAACTAGAGCTTGTCTGAAGCTGTAGTTACGACATTTCATACCGATACCAACGGTTTATAAAAACAGAACAGTAACCAAGTCTATTTTAGCACACAATTGATTGCCATAACCGATATCTCTTATTCATGTGTTCTTCCTATTGATGAGTGAAACATTTTTACCCTTTCCCAAACAATGATTTTGACGTAATCTGTCAACAATAATATTGGGGAAAATACAAAAGTCGGAATGCATAGCGACGAAAATTCTCTTGAAAACTGTCCGAAAGTTTTTTGGACTGTCATATTTACAAAGTCATTGTACATTAAGTATTAGTGTGGCCTTTCGAAGCAGAACTTAAAAAATATATAAACATAGGTATAAGAATTAAATATATAGAAATAGGAAAGTTCCACCGTCCTAAATTAAAGAAATCACCATGGAAACATGCCACATGCGTATAATAATATACACAAAAATATGCTAATTTCAATTTTGATTTTAGTTTGTATATCCTATTGGACATTGTATTGTTAAGAGGTTAAACTGAAAATTGAAAAAGTAGAAGTTGTATGACAATAAGCTATACGTTCTTCAACGCCAATTACACAAAACGCGGGAACAACGTCGTATTGTTTGGCGGCGATGTTATAAAGTCATGAAAACAGATCATGAACGTAAACTTTTATTTCAGGAGAAATGTAGTGAAACGTCTTTTTTAACATTTTATCTTCCAGAAATCTAAAATATTGAAACAAATGGATTTAATCATATTAGCACAAATATACTCCCCGTCATAAGAAAGTAGCAACCTGTCTTTTGCAAATGGTCGCCAATTTTAGAATTATTCATAAATGTACCGAAATAAATACAAGATATTGAAGCATGGCAAGTAAATCGAAAACAGTCGAATTACCCCATTAATTAGACTGTTTCGATTTTCTTGCCATGCTACAATTTTGAGACGATTCCAACACATCCAACGTCTACACGTGACGTCATTCCGACAAGACAACCATTATCGGGACTACTACCTGTGAAATCGACAGAAAAAGGCAAACGTTACAGAAAGATTGTTTCCTGGGTTGAGTTCTATCAGCAGTAGAGGCTGATTAACGTATTAGACCATCTGTTTCAGACGTCTTGCGATACCCATAGTCTTGCTACGATGTTATTGACAACATTACCTTCAGTGGTTTAGACAGCATCTATTGTTTTCTAAGGACAATTGCATAGCATGTATTAAAACCAACGGTGTTCACACTCGAAAATGTCTTGTAAACGCGAATCTTATCCTTATCCACTTTCAGGAATTGTTACGGTAATAACAAGTATAGTGATAAATTGACAATTATTGAAAGTAAAAGATTAAATGTGCATTTGTAAAATTTTATTCATGTACCGCATGCAATCAAGGTGTTAATTAAAAAGGAAATGCGCACTGTTAACTTTTCCCGTTAGTATACTTTAGAATGCATGCCCGTAGAAAGCAATTCCATATGGGCCCTGTCTAGTCCAGTGTCTAATATTCGGGGGGGGGGACTTAATTAGATTTGCCATAAGTTTTAAATGTGAAAAGATGAAAATTCGGCATTTTTGCCAACTATGAAGGGGGGGGGTGGCTCCAGAGTCCCCCTGTTCGTACGGACCTGGGATGTGTGAAGCAGTGGATCCTCCTTAGAATAAATGGTGATAATGGTAATGACAAATATTACAGTATAGATCTGGAAACGTTCATTTAGGCTTTTGCGACCAACATGGATCCAGATCGGACTTTGCATGTGCACTGTCTGATCAAGATCCATCTTGTTCTCATTTAATAGCTTATTCTCCACCTGTACCAAATTTAAGAAGGCATAACGAAAATCTTACCGGTGAAACTCCAAGGTAACGATAAAAATGATGATGATGATGATGATGATGATGATGATGATGATGATGATGATGATGATGATGATGATGATGATGATGATGATGATGATGATGATGATGATGATGATGATGATGATGATGATGATGATGATGATGATGATGATGATGATATGATGATGATGATGATGATGATGATGATGATGCGATATTACCGAATAAATGTTTAAATGTGCCGTTAAGTCCAGTGCAATCGATTAATTTATCAAACATGTGCTCATAAAACACCGTAGCTTGAAAAGATAACATCGCAAACATGCTGTAACGTTGTCACGAAGAAACCGCACAATGATTTTCAATGACATGACACCGAAAACTGCCATTTACAGCCTTTATTTGTACATTTATATGTCTTTTTTGTATACTTGCAATGCAAATAGATAAACATAAACAGTGATATCGTACCATTTCGTTCGGGCGATTAAGATCAACCCACATGATCTCAATATGCGCTTTGTGCACTTGCAATCCGTTTATACCATTTGAAAATAATGATCGATAAAACTGATATTTTCGTGCGTATTATAAATCATATATACATACCTTAGTAACTTCCATTTGAGTGCATCCTTTAAAAAAAGACGGAAAAAGAAGTAAAGCAAAATGCCACGTGTATTGTTTACAAAAATCCGTATGTGCAATGAAGTATCTGTACCTTGTGTTCATGAAAAATGTTGCTGTGTCCGAGTTCACCACCAGTGAAAGTGTTCAATCAGCGTACTATCACATACAGATCAATACTGTTTGTTGAAAACTAGGCGCAAAACTAGTGTAATTGAATTATAATTCTTCATGCAATTACAATACATTTACACAAAGCTACAAATACGGTTGTTTTCACAATGGATCCAATCGATATTCCACTAAATCGTCGGTGTCATTACAAAAGCTCCTAACTCCAGCTTGTGTAAAGCTGGAGTTACGAGGTTTTGCAATTACACCGACGGAATACGGATTATGATCTACTTGCTGGTTTAGAATTACCCATCGACTTTTAAACTCTTTCTCAAAACATGAAATTTTATGGTGGTTTAATTGAGAAAGGACTGCAAACGACGTAATAATTGACAATAAACGTAAAAGGCAAAGATGATATCGAAGGAAATTGAGATTTGCTGATTATCAGAACTTTTTTCTTTTCCCTCAATGTTATCCAAACATTCCTACGAGAAGCGTGAAGCACAGATTTTGTTCGAATAGGTTTGGTTGCTGTTTAGTTCAAGTTCCTTTATAGGTAGCAGGCCATGGTTCATTCAATTCCATAACTGCTGATAAGCCATTAGAAAAAGAATCAAGTCTAGATATGAATATGAAAACTTGTAGCTTGGACATTCGTACGTGGGTTACAAAAACACAATGTCCAATGTTCAATTTACAAAATGTTGTACTCAATTTGATTTAATCGCGCTTTGCGAAACATGAGAAACTGAAACAAATGTATCCACATAATTTTTCATAATTACCATTCCGTTCATTATGTAACGAAGAAGAACTTCCTTACGAAAATCTGGTGGTATATCAGTATTTATTAAAGACACTTTATCATCTATGGGTAAAATCTAACGTATTTTTGATGAGATTAACGATTGTATCGTATGATTGTTTGATAAAAGACATTTTCGGTTTAAACTGTAGTATTATAATGATTTTTGTATACATCTCTCCAGAATATTCCACTATTTATGAAAACAGAAAATGAAAATGGCATTGATCTTTTTGACAGAACATATTCTTAACATTTCAACCAAATTTCCGAATGCTAGTTTATTGCTTGCAGGTGATTTTAATGCTAGAGTTGGAAATCGATTTGATATTTATTGAACACGATGACTTAAACAATATTTTTTTGAAAATGACAGTTCAAAAGAATACCCATCAGACTCATTCCACTTAAAAAGGTTGTCGAATGATAATAATGTGAACAATTTTGGTCTTTTCTTGTTAGATATGTGTAAAATATTTAACGTTCATATCCTTAATGGTAGAAGTCATGGTGATTATGCAGGGTAATTTACATGTAATGCGAATGAAAGCAAGAGTATTGTTGATGATTTCATCGCATCCAGCGAACTTTTTGATCGAATAATTTATTTTGAAGTAGGCGAACAAGAATTCTCAGATCATTTTCCTGTCATTTGTACTCTTAATTTTTAATAAGAACAACATTAATAATACCATGAAAATGATACATTTAAATTGTACAAAAAGTTCATGTCATCGGAAACAGAAAAGATGAATTCATACATAATTTGTTGAATTTTTTACTAATTCTAATGTGGAAAATTTAGAATTGAATACAACACTGACGAAAAACTCACACATAAATAGAATCCAATAAAAAAAAACACAATCATAAGTGATAAAAAAAAATAAAATTCTAAACCATTTTAGTGAACTATACAAATCAAAACCAGGAACAGCTGGAGAAAATAACGTTGTAACCAATGCCGATTGTGTGGAGCTTAATGTACCTTTTACAATGAGCGAGGTTAAAGACTGCATTTCCAAACTAAAAATTGACAAATCACCGGGTCCTGATGGGATAGTATCAGAAATGTTTGTTTATAGTCTGTGATAATCGGTAATCCGTGTGCATTTGAGTATTAAGAATGCCAACAACGCAAACCAGAGAAACAATTCCCTGGTAATTATGAAACTTCTTGATGGCATATATGTAGGTCTAAGCGTCGTTTTCCTGTGACGTCACGCCAAAAACAACATTAATAAACAACAAAATTGAGATAAACAGTCGATTACAGGGATATTGTACAAAAAGAATACAGGAAAATAACTCAAATCCTTAGATATAATTGTTTTAGAGAAAACGCATCATTTTGTAAAACCTGTTAAATGCGTTTTAGTATTCAGCCGTCACACTGACGTCAAATTAGAAACATACATTCTTATTGCTGATATGAATGGTTTGATCATTTTTTTGTTTATGATCACATACTATAAAGATAACATCATGAAAATATTATATCAAGAGTCGCAACTAATGATTACGTCAAAAGATAAATAACGTCGATGATAGGTCAATTTTTTTAAATACATATATCCATTGATTTACGATTGCAACCCTTAAACTTTAACTTTATAATGTTCTATTATGTGATTGCCCTCCGATAAATTTGCTCTGAAGCCTTAACGTCAACAACGTCATTGTAACGACGTTACTGTCAATCATAAAATTCACATCCAAACATCCTGATGATTAATACGTGTAAAACCAGTACATGAACATTAAGAAGTTTAAACTTATAAGGTTTCACTTTTCCAGTTTGATTTAGGTATTTACCGTAATGTGGAATATTTATTCCACTTAACACTATTTCATTTTTTTATTTGATTTCCCTTTATAAGTTTAAAGTTGTGTGGGAAGGTGTAATATACACCATGTCAAAAAGTTTAGCTAGACTGACTTTGTTAATTCAACATCGCTAAACATTGTTATCTTATGCTGAAAAGACTCGAAGAAAGTGGTAGAATAACCTGGGCGTCACTTATAAAAGCAATTTTGTTTGAACATGGTTTCGAGTATGCACGGATTTCTCAGGAAATCAAAGACATATATGCCTTTCTTAAAGTATTCCACCAAGGATTAAAAGATGTATCCTTTCAAAAATGGAATTCCAAAATCCAAGACTCACCAAAAGCATATTATTATAAGTATTATTAAAACTGTACTTGATGTTGAAAAATATATACTTAACCATAGATCTGCCTTATTGTTACAAAAAGGTTTTTATCAAATTTTCGATGTTCAAATCATAATCTAGCTATAGAAAAGGGAAGGCATGAAAATATAGACAGACAGTATAGATTCTGCAAATTTTGTCTTACAAAAATATTTATACAAATGAAGATGAACTCCACTTTATATTACTATGTCCTTTGTATTCACAAACCCGACAGGTGTACTTTTTAAAACCATGGTTAAATCTATTACCTACTAAAGAATAATTTTGTCAAAAAATGAATCGTAAAAAAGTAGATCACATATTTTTTTACTCTCAAGATATAATTTTATTGTCCGCGCCTAAAGAAAGAGAACTATTTATAGAAAACAATTAATTAAAAAGTAAAAGGGGGTGTTCCATCCTATCAGAAATTCCCAAAGATTGTGCCCACTCTCGGAATTAAATGAAATTTGGCATGAAGTTAGTGTTCTGTATTACGGCAATATTCCCGAAACATTTTCCTAGAATCTATTCCGGAAAATATTTTTCAAAGAATTTTAAGATTTTTGCTTAAAAATGGGAAGTATCCTAACTAAAAACAATTTGCTATTAAACTTGTATGACGTCAGTAACAAAATTCTTAGCTTTCAATCATTTTGACCAAAGATTCTAAATTTCACCCAGTTCCATTTTATGTCAACATATGAAATTTATATTAGAATTGTCCCCATATATGCTTGTGCTTATAGTAAAATATTTAAATAATAAAACCGGTAACAGTGTCATTTTTGAAATTTAATAGTGTAAGCGGTCCAAATTTATAAGAATGTAAAATCTAAGATTTTACTTTATACCTTCTATATACATTACGCAAATAGTCTATTTTGCTTTGTTGTGATAATGTAGGGGCAAAAGGCTTAAACGGTGAAATGCATTATGATATGTGGAGATGAATATTAAAAGTAATGCAATAATGTAACATATTTTACCTATTATATTACCTTTTTAACTTTCCTCTGTGGCTTATCAGCACTTACACTACTTTCATATAAACACAACATTTCTTTACTACACTGCTCAAGATAATAAAAAGAACACAGAAACAGTTTTTATTGTTCATTAATTGTGCCCTTCAATGCAAAATTGCTAATATTCCTATTATAGACGCTTTCCACTGCTTTGATGACATATTTATTAACTATTTGCCAATCTCAGATCTGTGAAGAAAATACATCAACTTTTTGCCTATGTCCCATTTTAAAAAGCAAACAATCACTTGCAGCACTTGGAATTTAAATAATCATTTTATAGGCTGTAACAGTTTTCATTAGACTAAACGATAAATAGAAAATGAACTCTTCAATGTAAGGTTTGGTCACATACAAAATTCTTCTTGCACATCACGACCGGAGCACAGCAACAAATGGCACGTCCTACAGAATATTTTTGGACGCGATGTGTACATGATAAAAAAGTGGACGCAAAATTGTACGTTATCAAGCCTTTAGATATTTCTTTTATAGATGGTCCTGTTGCCATGTATCCCAGATAGTAGAGGATACTGGCTAAATGCGTCTATTTCCTTTTTCAAGAGAGACACTCGCAGTCTTACAGGGTACTTTAAGTTAATAACCTAGTTAACGATTTAAAATGTATTATATGATATAAGCTTTTAAAGTTTTGAAAAAGGCATTAATATGTTTAAGTATTGCTGAATGTATTGATCAAAATGTATCATAAAATTATAACTGGAGTAAGCTATGCCAAATGCTTTAAAGTGAATTATTCTGTCCTTTTACTAGTACCCATACGTATATAATTGAATTTGACTTACTTAAGATAAACAAATGAAAATAAAAATACTTGTATTGACATGTGAAGCAGTGAAATCACGACTGGAAATACGATGTATGTGTGACTTAAAATATGTGTTTCGTAAATAATTCCAAACAGATGACTAAACCCAACAAAATGACTGTATCAAAGTCAAATGTAGGTAATGTGTTTATTTCTAAATTATTTAATTTTAGGTTTCGAAATAATATGGGCTATTTTTCTGACAAATTCTGTCTAAATAACTTTTTGAGAAATCATTTTGGCATGTTGGTATCAACAATATTGGCACAAACATGTTATACAATGATTTTTCTGGCTATTTTGATTTAAAATTGTGAACTTATATAAAAAATAAGAAGGCAAAATTGAGCGTTTGCTAGATGGGTACCATTGAAAACCAGGAACATTTTAAGATGCCGTTGTACTCAATTTTCATTATTTGACAACTTTACCGAATTCAAGTTTTCATAATATTTTGCATATGAATAAGGGACATATATGGCAAATTTCATATGTTGATAAAGAGAGGGAACATACAAAAACATTGATTGAATTTTAGGTTTCGAAAATTTTAAGGTATTTTTCTGACAATTCCTGACTAAATAACAAGAACTCTTATTTCTATTCTGATTTAAAATTAGGGACTAATATCAAAACTAGGCGGACAACATTGGGCTTTTGCTGGACGGATACCATTGAAAACTGGGAACATTTTAAGGTGCCATTGATCGCAATTTTCATTATTTGACAACTTTACCGGTTTCAAATTTTCACAAAATTTTGCATACGAATAGGGGACATATAAGGTCACTGCATCTGAAAATTTGGATGATGGTGCAAATGGTGCTTTAAACGGAGAGAAAGTTTAAACATCTATAAAATTGACAACCTTTTGTTATCAGATAAAATCATTTACATAGGTAAGAAGGGGACATGATAAAGTTTTGTTTGATATATAAAACATCCATAGTTACTTTCCTCATATATTCAACAACATCCTTTAAGAAAAAATCTGCAAAAACGATCCCCCTTTACAGCAGTAACAGCACCATTTGCACCAGCATCTAAATTCAGCGAAACAACATCTTTCCACATTTCGAACTCTAGTTCTTATGCTTATTTTCACCTCTTCAAAATTTAGTGATGTTCAGACTTTCACTGCATCTATTTAAGCCACAATGGCCATGGAAGACAAAATTGAAAGGACCAATTTGATCACCTTAGCCTGGAAAAAGAAACTTTGTCAAATGAAAAAGATGACGTCATTGACGTCATTTGGCAAAACAGTTAAAAATGACATATTTTTTAAAACGTTACGTGGAATAAAATTGCAAAGTAAATGTAGATGTTCTATAGTTCAAACAAAACTTCATCATGTCCCCTTCATACCTATGTAACTAATTTTACTCAGTGACAACATTTGCCAATTTTATAGATGTTTAAAATGGGGACACATATTTTGGGACACCCGGTATCTCGACTTTGGTGTTGTTGATGTCTATAAATAGCTTTTTGAATTCTGGTTTGCAATACTGGAAAATGCAACAATGTTGATCCACAAGCTTTAGTACGAAAATAAGTTTGCTATAACGTTGTTATGTTATTGTTAGTCTAAACAACTGCAATATCTAGATCTACACCTTTGTGATATACATAATTTCCGATGTTAATTTTCTGTTATTGTTATAAAATATCCCTTTGTGTTGGTTTTTTGGTGTCTTAATTGATGATAGGTTATTTTGGTCCAAGTTCTTGTAGATTTCTTTAATTTCAGTGTCGGTACAAAACTTACACGAATTTTAGAAACTATACATGCGAGCATCAAAAGTCAACTAGAACGTATTGAAACAAAGACCATTTGCGGTGAAGCTTTTACTGTTGCAGACAATCAATAGGATGCGCCGAACCAAAACAACACATACCTTAAGCATTCGATCCACTGCAAAACCAGCAACGGGTTTCCTTTGTTGTCTAAGATAACTCAAGTTGTGTGATGTAGATGTGTCACGTTCCTTTACCTAAAATGTAAGTTGTGATATCGATTAATTAAATATGTCAAATACTGAAAAAAAACCCAACAGTAGTTGCATTTGTAATTTTGCGCTATTTAATTAAAGTGTTGGTCATCTTTCAGTCAATGTTGTTTTTTCGTGTTTTGATTTGTATCATTTGCATGTGTTGTGTGATTCACCTTTTGTTCACCGTCATATGTTTTGTTCAATATATCATACCATTGGTCTGTCTTTTGCTCGATATTAGCGACGTCTTTTTGCTAGAAGAATTAAGAAAATCAGTAGATTATTTTAAAACAGACCATGAATGGGTGGATTGGAAGGAAAGGGAAGGGATGGGATAGATAGGGTTTTCAAATTTTAATTCTACTGCATCAAATACTCACTCTATTATTTTCTTTACATCTTTACATTCTTAATGCAAAATGTTTCGTTTTGAAAGAAAACTGCCAATAAACATTTAAAATACCTTAACTTCCTAATGTTGTTCATTACAAAAACGAAAATGACAAGAACATATAACATATTTGTAGGGTTTCTAAAGAAATATTTAATTTGACATTTCCCACTGAGAAAAAAACTTGATTTATTACTTTAACATGTGCAATCTTGTGGGTTATATTTGGAAAAAGTAAACTTTACTAGTCAAAAGCGAGCAAAGACATGCACCTTGATTATTATAAGAACAGTTTAATAAACAACATAATAATGCAACTTACAAAGAGAGGTCATAGATAATTATACTTACCTTTGCGAAATACCATTCTTTGATCGAATTAAGTTTTTCTTTATATTTGTCGAAACCTTGTTGAGTTTGGTCCCATCTGCCAACCTTCACATATGATAAAAATTGTACAACAGACATACAAGTTCTCCCTTCGTCATTGCCTTGTGATGTAAGACCTTTTAGCTGCTGTATGCAATGGTCAACCTTTTCATTGGTAATTTTGCCGTATTGTTTGTCCTTTAACAGGCTGAATATTTCGTCTAATTCTCTAAATTCTTCCATTATAGAATCCCAATCGAAAATGCGACCTGCAGTATAATTGGCCAAGATCTGAAAAAGCGTTTTTTTATGACACACAATCTTATCAAAATCCAAATTTCCCTTAAATGGCTGCTTCGTGCTCTGGAACAGATGTGGGCGACAAGCATGGAACATGATCATAATAAAATAGGGAACATGTCTTTTTTGGAGAACTCGTAGTATCGAATGGTTTAAGGGCCTTTTTCTGGATCCAGTCTCAAGAATAATATCATAAATGCAACTAATGTGGCATCTTCGCAAGCCAGGGGTTTACCTTCACTTTGTTCCTTAGGTAAGGAACAAAGTGAGGTAAACCCTTGGCTTGCCAGGATGCCGATGTGGTGAATGACTGTTACATAAAACTCCTTAGGATAATGTCCCATTTTAAGGTAATCTACCCATAACGAGATTCGCGCGACGTCGGAATCATCCGAGCGACGTCGAAAACATTCAATGGTGGAACTTTCCACCGCCGAATGTTTACGACAGTGCCCGAATAATTTCGGATACAACCGACGACGTTCGAAAAAAAAATCCGATGTTTTATGAATCTCACAATGGCCTCATTACGGGTATTCTACCTCAACCCTGTATAAAATCGACAAATTGTTACATGTAGAGATATGATTTTTATAATAAACTTGTACAGAATTGCCGGCGACAAAATTCCTGCTTAACCGCGGAGATGATTTCCATGTGGTAGCTTAGAACAATTTCAAAGAAAAAAAGAAAACGCTGAAAAACAACATTCTCTTCTTCGCCTGCAAGGATTTCTTTACACATGACCAATATTGATCTAAATATTGTCTATTCGTATTCCTACAGCCATCTAAAACCTCTTATTTATCACTTCACACGCGCAAAAAACAATAAGTATTTAGACAGTATTACATAAAGATAGACTGACAAATTCTCGACATAACATATGTAATAAATATGACATAGACATGCGTAGATAATGCAATTTTACTCCTTACCATTCACTATTCCAAATCGCAATGTGCATATTGATAATTTCTATTTTGATTAGATATACGAGCTGGGAACTGGAAAAAGAGTCCCTTGCCATTTATTGTCAATCTTGATCAGGATAAGTCTCTACATAGGCGCAGTCCGAACCAACAACGAACCGATAACGTTTTTTTCCAAATTCTTCATTACCTGCAGCAAACGAGAAGCAACAGTTGCGGTCCTGATCAGGCTTCACTAAAGCAACACAATACTTTTACTTAACAATAGTACTATAGTTCTGTAACCGTGTCCTAAACAGGACATGGATTTAGCGTCCATATTAAAATTGGATTGGGAAAACATTGACACAAAAAAAGAAAATGCTGATAACCAGCATTTTTTCCTTTTGTCTCAATATTGTCTATAATCTACATGATTCCAATCTTTGTCGAAATACATTGTATCGTGTGCTGCAGCTTTCAATTAAAACCACCCTGATTTTCATTTGGCAAGGGTTAAAAGGACCCCCTTTCCCAGAATCCAGCTCATAATATTCATCCCGCGATTTTGATCGGTTCTTTCAATTATTTTCAAACAGTTGTCAAAATATCTATTGAAATATATTGATTTGTATCATCAGATTATTTACCATCCGGGTTCTAGTTGTTTATAACGTCGCATTTATGTCAGTAAGATGATCAACCTTATTAAGAATTATTGTAATTAACCAGATAAATTACCAGAGTATGATTTAAAGATAGACGCATCGTTCTGATTCTTTTATCAGATTTGTCTAATTATACGATATTTCAATCACTAGATTTTGTCAATCAACACCTTTGTCTAATTTCAACGCTCATACAATTCTTGTGTCACAAAAATGACGTGACGCCCCTTTAAAAATAGTAAATCTTATATTTGAACCATAGCTGCTCTCTATGTATCTAGTTTGTGGATACAAAGGTTAAGTCGTTGTCACATTGTCATCTCTAAAAGAGTAGCCAGTTTCAGCTTAATATGATACTTTTTCCTGAATACGCAGTACCCGGTACCTCCCGATCCGACCCTCATAATGGTGGATCTAAGAGTGGCAGAAATCGATCTACGCTTACCACTTAAAATAACGCAACAATTTCAAATTTACATATTTCTCTTATAAACAAACTAAAATCTAAAATGGTACATGTACTATTTATATTTTGCAAGGGAGGTTTATGATAGTTATTTTAAATAAGTTATTTAAATTTCCAACGAATATGCCAGCATTACGTCCCTTTATTATTTTACGTTAAACACGTCCGAACGTCTTGCATGTTAAAAATAATTCTCAAAGATAGTTTTTTCTGATAAAAACACAAACAAATGTCACTTTGCGCACTAAGCGTCATGTCATGACTTCCGGAAAACAGCCGCCAACATATCACTTGAATTTGAGTTCTGCAATATTCAATTGGCAGGGGCCAAAAAGCTTGGCGTCCAAATTTTCTTCAGTTTCAAGGTTGCGGTGCCATTTTATACCAAATGCCAGTGTGCAGGATCGATCCAGATCATCGGCTGGACCAGTTACAATCAGTCGGTAGGGTATTAGCCAAAGGGCCCTGAACATTGGAACATATTCCTAAAAGCAGAACACTCCACATAAATGACAGTTGGCAGACATGGATAAGTCATCGCAAATGAATGATTCAACCGGAAGCAAACCGTTTGACTAATATTTACTAAAAAGTCTTCTTTTCAGAAAAGAGTGACCTTTTAGTAAATATTAACTTTAATTCCCCTGTTGGGAATAATTTAAAGAAGCGTTTGACTAAATTTTGGGATAATTTTCGCTATTGAAGACAAGTTATCCTTCCAAAGACGGTTTGATCAAGTATAAAAGCAGCAGGTCTGTGCTTCGGATGTTTGCATAAAGTCACGGAACTCACCCTAATGCCCAGGCAGGCGTGCTGCGACAAACAATTGAAATGTTAATGTCGATACTCGTATGCGTTGACAATGTGTTGCGCCCTGTTGTCCATGATATTATGTAGGAAGAGTCAACGGCATGTTGCAACAGGGTGGCGCTCATGCACACTGCTACTTTCACGTGACGGTTGTGCAGTAAAACAAGGATACTGTCCTTATTCCAGGACACGCCTGCTATGGAACACTTTTGGGATTTTCTGAAAAGGCGCGCTCAAAAAGTGGTCATTTAATCCCCCACAACAAACCTGTTTTGCGAACGAACAACCCTTCATGATAAGTGAACTAAGTTTCTTTAACATCAAATCGCTTCAAAAATGGTGTCAATGTGACGAAGATGTCAGTTGTTTATGAATGCAGGGGATGATTATAACCATGAATTTGTTTGTGACTTTTGAATTTATACCAGGTGTCTTTGGGTTGAAATTTTACATCCTAGCATTCTTATGGTGTTTCGTTTACTGTTTGATGAAATATTACATATGATGCAAAAACAAAGCTATCCTTAAATTTATAAACAAGTTTTAAGATATATTTGATATTGAATGAGTGTGCGTTACTTTATGTGGTCAGTGTATTGTAACCATTCTTTCATTAATTTGCGGCCCACCAACTTGTTGTTGATTCAGTTGTCATGGTAGTAGCCCGATGTGATCCAAAGCTTTGATATCTCGCTTCAAATTGTGTTAAAAACAAGGGGCTGATATCCCAAGAAAAAATGGAAAACTTTTCAAATCTATAGAATCTGATACAGATAAACAGAAAATAGTAACGAATGAAAGAGGGCCAAATTATTAAAAAGGGCATGTCAGGTAATCAGAATGATAAGATAATAAAAATAATTTTAAACTTATAGAAATACGCTATAATTACTGATTTAACGCACCAGCTGTTTGTACTCACACATATTTGAACACGGTGGGGATTGTGCATGATAGGATGGGTAACGAATACGAAGTATACGGACAAATTTGCCACGCTTCGGGTAAGAAATTGTGCAATAATTTTCTTATTTCTGCTCCAATTTTCAAGCGGTTTGTTGCATGTACCCCGCATTAGTAAGCTCTTTCCTCGGATATATGACTTGTCTGTAGAATCTTTGTACTTTGTCCAAAAATTGATCCCAACCGACCAGAAAAACGACAAAAAATTCAGGCCCTTTTTCTAGTCGGTTGGGATCGGTTTTTGAGAAAAGAACAGGGAAGTTTCAGATAAATAATACATCTGAGAAAAGGGCTCAGTAAGACGGAGTACATGCAACAAACCGCATGAAAATTGACGCAGAAATAAGAAAGTTATTGCACAAATTCTTACCTGATGCGTGGTTAATTTGGCCGTAGTCGTTACCATTTCGCTTTCTGGTCGGTTGGGACAATATTTCGGAAAAAGTATCATGAGTTATCTAATATGTCATACATCCGATGAAAGAGCTCGATAAGGCGAGGTACATGCAGCAAACTGCTTGAAAATTGATACAGAAATAACAGAGTTATTGCAAAATGTCTTACCTGAAGCGAGGCGAGTTAGCATCAAATTTTGTTAAAAAAATAGACTGAGTTTACCGTTATGTTTTGATAAACCGTCGGTGTTGTTATAACATCTCGTAACTACGGTTTGATTCAAGCCGTAATTACGAGATTTTATAACAACACCAACGAAATACTATTTATTTGTCCGAAATTACGTCACGGTTTACTTGATAAAATCGTTCCCTATTGTCGGTAGTCGTTATCCATCCCATCATGCACAATCCCCACCGTGTTGAATAAGGGTATTATTGTCTAAATATTATACATTCAGTATACTTTAGGTTAAAATAACACCTGTACATTTACTATCATGAATACGTTATGCTTGATAAAACACAATTATAAGAAGCAGGAAGTTGATGTTACCTCTACCTAACAGAGTGTTTTTCTTAACGATATTATCATTCAAACGCAAATAATGGAGTTACGATAGTGCTATGGGACGCTAATATTGCGAATCAGGAGGTATTTCATTAGATACTTCAAGGCTACTTCATGTCGTTCGATTGACCTCTGGATGTCATTTAGCGCATGTGTGAACTTAGACTGGTTTACGTTGAGGCCGATGTGTAAAGGGACAATGTGTATAGGGACATTGTTTATCGTTATGATGCTTGTATGTACGAGTAAAAGTGATGGAAAAATTGATCCGTGTGCGGGGATGGGTGGATGTACATGTATTAATGGAATCGAAGGTGTAGAATTATATTGCAGAGTTATTCCAAATCAAATATTTGACTTTCGGTCAGTTGACTTAAATAATGTTTCATTTGTTAGAATCGATGGGGAGAAGGTCAGTTTGAAGGAGAGTGAATCTCAAACTGTCTACTACGGGATACAACTGTTAAAGATAGAAGGCAGCAATGTCAGAAATAAACTCACAAAGAATTTTCTGTCACAGTTTCCAAGCGTGAAAGAACTTGTTATAAAAAACTGCAGTTTAGTTGATATAGAAGTTGGTGCTTTTAATGGTCATGAGAATTTAGAAGTTCTGGATTTATCAGAAAATAGAAACGTTGCATTTGATATGGTTGAAAAAGGATTGGAACACTTGAACTCTCCGAAATTACGTGTGCTTAATCTCAGCTTAATCCACAATCCCGATGAGACAGCAAACATTCCAATTGGACGTATATCATTTAACCTGTTCAAAGCCCTAGCTAATACCAGTTTGGAAGTTCTTGATGTCAGTTGGACGAGGCTATACTTTTTCGAAGCATCGGCGTTATACATTCCTGGATTAAAAAGTTTCAACTTTTCAGGAACGGCTATGGTTGGATCATTTGAGTGCTTTTCAACGTTTTTGGTGACAGGGAACATAAGTGATATAATATTTGACTACTGGCCATTCACTGAAAGAACAAATACTATACCTGTATATTCAAAGCCCAGATATAAATATTCGGTAGTAGAAAAATGTGTTGGCACTTCAGTAATTACAGAGCAAGGTTGTTATAGATTTTCCGAAAGCATTAAAACTGTTCAGGCACAAAATTCGAGATTAAGTACATTTTACATTGACCTTACAAATCCCGTTTGCTTGGATGCAAAAGGTTTGGTTAATTGGTTGTTATCTGGTGTTGATGTTCCAAAGCAATTCGCCCCTATAACAGGAACAACTAATGTCAAAGTGTTTGATTTATCATACCCTAAATTTTCAAACAATCGGCTTTACTTTCCTGCTGTGCATGAATCCATCTTTAAGTCGATGCCTCTCCTTGAGGTTGTTTTGCTACCAGGTAATCGTCTAAATGCAATGAACGTATCGCAGCTACAAAATTTATTTGCGAACAATTCAAAACTTCAGGTGATTGATTTATCAAGTAACAGACTTGTTAGCCTTCCGCTAGGTATGTTTCAAGGGATCACGTCATTGAAACGCCTTAATTTATCTCAAAATGAACTTACAACAATCGATTTCGAAATGAGAAATTTAGAGCATTTGGAAGTGTTAGACTTATCATACAACAGAATTAAAGTACTTTCAGAAGTTATAACGGAACAAATCGGCGAATTCCTGTATTCGTCAAATATTTATCTCGAAAATAATAAGTTTGTTTGCGATTGCACCATCAATAATATTATCTCTCTGAATATCACTTTCCTATCTATGTCTTGCAATGGAGAATTCGGCGTAGTAAATATCTTCAAAAATGAGACAATGTCGCAATCACCTCTTAGAGAATGTTTGGACGACTCGATTACAACAAGACTATCAACGCCTGTGATAATCGTTATCGCTGTAGTTCCTGTTTCTTTCATAGTAGTATTAGTAGTAGGATGTTTAATCTACAGACGAAAACGCCTGCAAAGGACAAGAAACCCATTAGTTTATTTCTATAACGAAGCAAAGCCTAACGATCCAGAAAGAACCCCAAGGTTTAAAGCTTTCCTTGCATTTTCACACAGCGACGAGCGTGTAGTTTTTAGAGAAATCATGCCGAAACTAGAATCATTTTTAAAGGATGTGTTTCCTAATGAAAGAGACGATCTACTTTGTATTTATGACAAACATTTCCTACCAGGAGTATCGATAGATGAAGTTTGTGAGCAGGCTGTTTTGAATAGTCATGTCATTGTTGCAGTCATTTCAAAAGGATTTATGAACAGTAGTTGGTGTAGTTTTGAAATCAAACGTGCGTATGAATCAAGTATAAAAGTAATTCCGTTGTACCTCGAAGAATGTGAACCGCATGAATATAAGGGTATATTTAAAGCTATGTTTGATGAAACAATATGACTAAAGTGGCCACATGATGGTAAAAACAAAGAAAAAGATGGCATAGTTAAAAAGATAGCTGATGCTGTATTTGTACATGTGAAGAGCCAGAAAGTTTAAAAAACTAACGTATTTGTGAACACATGTATGTACCCTTTCGCCAAATAAGACTTGCTTCCATTTCAAGACTGCTTTGAAAAGCACCACAAGAAAACAAAGCATTGAGTACCAGCATTTACGTCGTTTCTTTTAGTGTTTTTCCTGTCGTGAAAACTGATATTTTTCAGCATTTGATATCGTTATTTATTTCGTCTATAACCCTTTCCTAATTGGAACGATTTTTGTCGTTTGGGAAAGAGGTTAATAATAGGACTTATATTACTTAAAGTATAATAGGAATCTCGGTATTATTTTTTGAAAATTCTGAATAAAATGAAAAAAACACACATGTGCTTAACATCGTATGTAAAAGAAAAAAGACTGGAAACAGTAATTCATTCAGGAAATCGTGTGCATGTACTCGGTTCAATTTTTTTCAGTGCTTACTTAATTTTGTTTTATGTCTCTTGTCTAGCTGTATTCACTAAAATAAAAGTATTTGCCATCATGTTGTAGTTTATGGTAAAACGTCATGTCGCATTTAATTCTTGTGAAAGTGACAGTTTATGTTTATTAAGTTTATTTGGAGAATGCAACGTAACTTTTGACTAAAAATTAACAATTATTTCATTTTCTTTGAGCTACACTGTGGGATTGTTTTGATTTATGTGCAAAATAAGAGAAGAAATAAGGGCACACTTATTTTTAGAACTGAGTATGTTCTTGTTCTTTGTTGTCTCGAGATAGATGTACGAAATTAGTTGATGACATAGGAATATTTGCCACTGAGATCAGAATGATACACTCCAAACATTACATTTTGATACAGCAACGTCTGTTTATATCAAATCAGAATGATACAATAGCAGTGGATTTTGTGCTCTAAATAAACGTAGTTTTTTATGTATTGATAAACCGAAGGCGTTGTTATTAAATCTCGCTACTTCGGCTTGAATCAAGCCAAAATTACGAGATTTTATAACAACACATACGAAACAATGGTGCATGTCCGACATTTCGTCATGGTGTACTGGATATAATTGTTCCATATTTGGCTATAGTCCAGTCAGTCACGATATAATCGCATATGTTTACAAATCTTGGATATGTAGACAAGGGAAAAGCGGGGGGAGGGTATAGTTTTATCTATTTTGCAAGTGTTGGTTTGATTTTTGTTGCTCTCCGACACCTGCGAGATTCGAAGGATTACACGTTATTTCGGTCAGCCTAAAATTATGTCATTCTAGAATTAACCTGCATTTTAGTAACGGTATGGTGCTCAACCAGTTCCCATAAAGCTCATATATGGCTTTGATGTTCCCAATAGAAAAAAAAAGAAAAAGAAAATTCTGATAGCCTACTGTACTTCCTTTGCGTCCTTATGATTCAACATTTGAATACTTCGCTCTATTTCACGTGCATTTTTTCTGTCTATTTTGGATGTCGCATTGTTATAAAATGAAAAAAAGTCTAAGGTTGTGCTCGTCCGGGATTAGTTTAAATGTCATAGCTATGCGTATTAACAAATTTCCAGAGATTATTTGATATACCTGATTTTCTACAAAAGAATAATGCAGCATCTTTAAAATTGGAACAGAACAGTTTTTTTTGTCGTTTGTTGAAGGGTTTATAATATAATGTCACTACCGGTATTTAGACATGAAATAGATCTACCCGAAACTATTCTTAAGCTATATTTAACGAAATTATTCAATCGAATCAGGAAGAGTATATCGTCGCTTTTCTGCAAAAACCCGTATCTGTAGCTTGTTTTAAGCTGCAGAAACGAGGTTTTTGAAGAAAAGCAGCGATATGCACAATGTACATCGACGCTGAGTAATTGTAAATTCGTAAATAAAGTGAAGGAAAAAAGAAAGGCGTTAGGTTTTGATTCGTTACACGTTCAAAAGTCAACGTATTATAATTTTTAACCTAGCATATCCAAATTAAACATTAATCATTGACTAATATTATATAAATGTACACAAATTATAACATCATAATGATAAAATCACTGAACGGTCATAATTGTGAACCCTACTTGTTGATTTAGAACTTTTCAACTTCTCTACGTCGTTTGGTTCGATTCCTGCCGAGCCCCGATAGCTCAGTAGTTTTAAAACGTCAGAAACTGTCAATCTAGTGGTCGCAATTTCGAACCTGGCTCGGCCAAAGTCCATCATGACATTTATAAAGGCATTTGTCTCTCACCAATTTATGTGCTTCATCTATGCGAGACAGCAGCTGGAGACTCGGTTGGGATATTGTGGTAGTAGGCCTACTGGTGAGAGAAATACCAGGAATCCACGGTTAGGTGCTCAAACCGCAGTGATATGAACATAGCGGTCGAAAACGGCATTAAATCCCAATCAATCAAACGATTTTATATTGTTTGGTTATCTAACGCTGTCAAATGTCACTGCTACATAAGAGACATTGAGTATTTACTTGATTTGAGCCAGCCAGGACCTGGAAAATGTCATTCAAGGCTTGTGAGTCCAACACGGTTCAGGATGGGCCTGCGTATACACGCAGTCTGATCAAGAATCATGGTGTTCTCCAACGGCTTATTTGGGACTTCATTGCTGGGGAAGAGCATGTGTCCCAATCAGTCCTTACTTATGCACAGGTTGATCCTGAAACATGGTCGTCCCATTTGCTTTAAGGGACATTTTCAAGGTTCCTGCTCATTTACTACGAACAAGACTACTCTTAGTCTTAGGTCTCGACGGATTAATTTTGCGCAGGCAAATGACAGTGAGCCGACTTAGGAAATGTTACTTGCAACTGGTCGACCAACCAACGTGATCGTTAAACAACCAGACGCCGAAATCGTGTCATAGGTATAATCCGTAAAAGCAATTTCCATTGAATGAAGTAGACTTGTATACCATTTAACTTGTATTATCAACGATCGTACAATCTTTTATAATAATACGATCGTACGATCATTGATAATAAGGGCCCGATTGTATAAACTTTAAATAGCGTTAATCAAGTGGTTTTTAATGAATGGTTAGATTTCCCTATAACAACACAGGTAATTTAAACCAAAACCATCTTCGCAAGCCAAGGGTGACATCTACGACATAACGTCGTTTCTGTATTCACCCTTGGCGTATTTAGTCCGATTTTCTTGGTCTCCTGAAAAGCGTTTTCATTTGTTCCAGCGAAGTCTCGCTGGAACCAATCAGATTGTCGACTGATACATTTGTTATGAGTAACCAAATCATGACAAAAGGCGGGAAAAAGCATTGCATTTGCAAGTCAAAAACGCTAAGATGGGCGATTTTTCTTAAGAATTTCACTGCAATAGACAGGAATTCCCTAACTTTAATCGACGAATTATTATACTTTCGACAATTCGACCAAAAAGCAGCTAACTTTTACATAATCCGCATGACGTATGACGCGAAAGACAACGCGCGTTAATGACGTCATCTATAATGGACGTAAACAACCATTAGAACAACCGCTAGGCGGCGCTTCGCGATTTCAAAAAAAATCGGACTAAATCCGCCAAGGGTGAATACAAACGTAGGTGGGTTCAACCTTGGCTAGCGAAGATGAAGCAAAACAGGCATTTAACCATTTAATCTTTTGGTTAGCGCTTACCAATGTTTATACAACCAGAACCAGACGGCCAAACGATGGATCCTCATCTAACGCAGAGGGGACGTCTGTCAGCATTCATTTAACATTATGTGTTGATGGAATTGTGAGAATTTCATTAAGCCATTACCAGATGACAAATCGTTAGACTGTTCCAAATTCATATTATTCATATTATTCGTGTATTGCAGTTGACAAGTCAATGATATTTGACATTTTTTGGTCGTTCTGGGTAGAAAGCGTTGTAGGAAATGGAGAATTTGTTTGTCACAAGCAATTTCTTTATTTCCTACAATGTTTTCTAAAGCCATCATCTTGTAAGGAGTCATAAAGAGTCACTGTGTGGTAATGGGTTAAACTGAAATTGAACTCAACAGTCTTAATTGAAACGCTTTAAAGGGACATTTCATTCCAATTTATTTTTTTTAAAGTATGTCTTGTTTCCAAGATTGGTTATTCTAATGAGTATAAATAATATAAGTTTTTTGAAGTTGTTGCCAATAAGCGAGAAACGCGCATTTAGAGTTCAGACATAATCGATAAATTGCATATAAATCCGAACTGTTGTCCACAACAATTTGTCCAATTTTAACACAAAAATATAAATTTCTCGTAAACGGTGCAATATTTTGGCTTGAAATTTTCAGAATTTTCATAAGGGAATATGCTCTTTCGGATAAAAATAAAAGTAAAATTTATGACAAAAAATTCTGAAATGTCACTTTAATCTACTTAATTAAATGTATATTTGTACGATAAATGAATTGATGTATGCGTTTCTTTTTTCTCTCAATATATTAGCTAAATGCTATCCGTTTAATCTTTTCCTTTAACAATAATTGGTTTTGGCGTCTCTGTAAGAATAGGTTTGAAAACATCGAGAAAGAAGCCAAATGTACTTTTAATCAGAATATCCTCCTTTGGAATGTTGTAACCCACTCCCATGTGAAACTTTTTGACGCCTCACAAGATAAACGCTTAGAAAAACATTGTGGAAAATGAAGGAGTTTGTTAGAGACAAACATTTTCTTCATACTTATTCTTCACCAAAACAACAAAAATGGTAACATTGTATTCGCTTGATATTGTCGTCTGCAACGACTTTGAATTTGGACAAGTCAATTTTGCTGTATGGTGGAATATGATGATAACAACAACTGCTATTTTCAATTCAATAAACTAATAATAGTAGTCTAGGAGCCAGCTTTTACAAAGGGGGTTAAATTAAAAGTTCTTGCAACCGGTGCCCTATAAAAATTGGAGTGGTATTTTTCAATACGTTAAATGACTTATCAATCGTCTTTAAAGCGATCATATTTTGTATTTTTCACTTTAACAGTTGTCAAAAATGTTTGTTACCTTTGAGCGGACATTTTTCTCGGCAAACGTAACATCGTCAGCTGACATTTGGAATCAATTTCCGTAAACAACCGTAGGTGAATACATCGCTTACCTTATATTAAAAAAAAAAGATATAAACTCGTTATTATTTAAAAACTGATTTTATTATGAAATGCACTATTTTGGTATCACTTTTGTGGGTAGCTAGACGACAATTGTCTGCAGAAATGACCAATAAAAAACAACAACATTTAGTCAGTATTTCTTTTTTTAATGTAAATACATATATATTACAAGTCAGTTTTACATCAAAGGGGTTGTAAATTTACAACCCCCTTCAAATAATATTGGATAAATGATGAGCTGTTTCTTATGTAAAAAAAGCCTAATTCCATAAGTTTAGATTTTAAAATTTCAGGTCATCAGGGGTTGTAAATTTACAACCCCCCTGCGAATGATATTGGATAATTGTTGTGCCCTTTCTTGTAAAAACAAGCCTTATTCCATAACTTTCGATTTTAACATTTCTGGTCGTCAGGGGTTGTAAATTTACAACCCCCTGCAAATAATATTGGATGAATATTGTGCTGCTTCTGGAATAAATACAAGCCTAATTTCGATTTTAAAATTTTAAGTCATAGGGGTTGTAAATTTACAACCCCCCTGCGAAATATATTGGATAAATAACATCCTGCTTCGCATAGAAATAAGCCTAATTCCATAAGTTTCGATTTTAACATTTCTGGTCATCAGGGGTTGTAAATTTACAACCCCCTTGCGAATAATATTGGATGAATATTGTGCTGCTTTTCGTATAAGACAAGCCTAATTTCAGAAGTTTCGATTTTTAAAATTTCAAGTCATAGGGGTTGTAAATTTACAACCCCCTGAGAATAATATTGAATAAATGTTGTACTGCGTTTCGTACAATTGTGACAATTTTCTATTCAATACACAAATTTCGACATTGTGACATTTCCCATTAACAGATGCCATGCCAAAGTTCACTGAAATGCAATTATCTGCTGTTTGGAAAACGATGTTTAACTCTTTGTCCATAGTTATGTGACTCATTGTTCGAATTATGTGAAAAATATAGGTTTCCTCTTTTGGAATTATTTTAGTATTCCTGACATAAAACATATTTTTGGCCATTTGGTTGTCATCATTAAAATTAAAATAAACTCTTCCGAAACAAGGCCTGGTTTTGACGCCCTTACTAAAAAGCTTTAAGAAAGCATTGAGACAAAAAGAAAAAAAAACTATGCTTTTGTCTGAATATTATCTGAGCTATAATGTATACAAGTAGCATTCAGATCTGGTAGCATTGGCATAAACTAGTCGTTCGCATTTTGTTGTTTGGGAAAGGGTTAACTGAAAGAAGCTGTTGGTAAACAGTTTCGTTTATCCACAATTTCAAATTGACAGATATTTTGTTTGTACCTATTATTTAACCCTTTCCCCAAACAAGACTTTATTTTGACATCCCTAATAGATTAGATTTGGGAAAACATTGAGACAAAAGAAGAAAAGGCTGATTATTTGCATGCATTTTCTCCTTTTGCATTGATATTTCCTATCCCTTTTTACGCAAATTCATGCCCTTTAACAATCCATTTTTGTCATCAGGCTCAGCAACTCCTTTCAAATTTGCCTATTTGCCTTTTGCCTTACTGCACAGTGACGCCTCACAAGAACGTTGCGGAAAATTGCTTATAACATACAATTTCTTCATTTCCCAAATTGTTTTCTACACAGAAGATCCAGAAATGTAAATTTTCGTTTACTTTAAATTTTCTTAATTATGCACCATTTTTTTTAATTCTGTCGTCTGGTAGGCCTAATGGGTTAAAGTTCTACCTTTCGTGCGTCCACGAAACATTAATTCGGTGAAAAATATAACATATTTGCATTCGAGTAAACGCTCATAAATAGCCTACTAAGTCATGGATAGAACTAAAATTTGACGAAAAAGTAGTCCGATTCCAATTTAAGAACAAATGACGGCGACGACATCAATTTGGATTAAGGTGGAATTCGTGAACAATTAATAACTATAAAAATATTAAGTAACACATAAATCAATGCAAAGGCAGAACAAGCTGCTTATCAACATTCTGTGTTTTCTCAAATGTTTTATTGGGCACGATAACGCTTAGGTCTTGTTTGAAAAAATAAAAATTATTAAAATTCACTGAAAATTATGAAGGAAAGGAGCCCTTAAAGGCTAGATCTATGTTGTTTTTCTTTTCTGTTTGATTTCAGCAAAAAAGGCTGAAAAAAATGAAAATGTAATTGTTTCAAAATTGTGTTTAGGCTATGAGTTGAGTGAAAAATCTAAATAAACGAAGCGATAAATACCTCATCAAAATACGTCCGTCTGTATAGAGTAGCCATTTAAACTGAAATCAAAGTTACACAAGAAAATGTGTATTCGGCTGTGTAACACGTGTCTTCCCTTTGCCTACTGATTGGAATGCCGCGGCCTTGATGTTGATTCGGAACAACCCTTTACGCCCAGGTGACAAAAGTAGGAGGCGTTAAAGTTTACAGCAATCTTGTCGATCTTGTTTTCTACAAGGTAACCCTTCTGCAAATCTTCCCTTTAATAATTTGCATTTCATCTTTTCTAACGGGATAGGCCTATATGTCATTTGGGAAAATGAAAAGTTTTGCAAAGTCAACAGAAATATTTCATATCGTAATTAAATATCCACTTTCTAGCTATACGAACTGCACCCAATTATAGATAGACAACGACCTGTGAATGATCAAAGATCAGCGAGTCTAAATAAACGGGGGGAGAGGGATTTCGAATTATAGAAATATGTGACTCGAACCCGTCTCCCTGTGATAAATCGATGACGTACTATCTGGATACAGTTACTAAACTCACACGGCATCGTGGACAGCACGCAATACCTGTCATTGCTCGCCTTTATTCAGTGGAAAATAGGCACTCCTCCCTATTTCCATGTATTGGAATATACCGTTACCTTTCGTCGAGGCTCACGACTCGATGTCCATTTATACACACACTTATAAATACACTTCACATGAGTTGATTCACCGTGCCAGATTTCAAAATTATATGCCTCAAGAAGAAAATAATTTACAAAACGTCGGTGTAAATGCAAAAACTCGTATGTCGTTTCTTGCGATTTCAAAAGTATATTAAACTTGTGTGCCCAGTTTAGACAGTTCTCGCAGGTTTTGAGATATCGTTACTAATCAGTATTAATGACACATTATTTATGAACAATATGTCAAAATTTCAAGTAAAACATTTCAGCTTGGAAAAAGTTATTACACTCTTCCCCTCCCCTCTGAAATTTTTCAAAAACGTGATACGAGGTTTTGAAATATTATTTTACTAGATATATTGCAAGAGGGGTAATTTAGAACATTTTTGTCAAATATTTCCATAAGTATGCATTAATTCAAAATGCAAAACCATGCAAAATGCTTATGCTTGTATTTGGAATAGAAATGTAACACGGTTTAGGCATGCACTTTTCAAAATTCGCCTTTGACTCTTTGGTGCTAATTATGGATTGAATACCTCAACGCAGAGAAATTGGAATCGATACTTTTTCACACCTGGGATAAGAATGTGCAAACCCCGTGCAAAGGTACGGATACAAAATGTTGAGAGAAAGGGATAAACCTCTTGCTTAACCCTTTCCCGAAAGGCAAGAATTTGAACTGCTTCAAATGGAAAGGTGTTGCAGACGACATTTTCAATGTAAAGAAATTTTAAAAGTTATACTATTGGCATAGAGAACAATGTGGAAATGAAGAAACCGCTTGTTAAAAGCTGTTATTGTCTACGGCGTCTAATTGCGTCGCTATTTTAGATAAAGGGTTAAAATATGTTCTTCCTTCTTTTCTCTGCGTTCTACCGTAAGGCCGTGTTCGAGTTATCCTCTTCTACGCCCGAAAACGTCGTTACCCTAGTTTGAAAACAACTTGTAGATCTAGTTATAGCGCTCTCGAACGCAACCGACCTTATGTAATATTAAAATTTTATAGCATGAGAATAAAGATTAAGAATGATTTTTTGTTATTCTTGGTAGAAAACTAACATTTTGGGAAATGGAGAGATTGCTTGTCTTTATCTTGTTCAGTGTCGAAAGACGTAATTATGTGGGAATTAGAAAAGGAAATAATATTATCAATCGAAGGCTTGGAGAAAAATAGAAATTTACAGAAGAGAGAAAAAATGTTAAAGGGATAAATATTCTTTTTTTTAAATCATAAATATATTTTTGATTATACAGAACACATAATGTATTCCTTCCCAAATATTCAGAAAATACAATAAAAGAATTTCGGAAAATATGTAGTTACAATAGAACTTAACCCTCGATTTGATACCATAACCTCTTTAATTTAGACTTGTCCAAATTCAATGATGAAAAAATTGCAATAAGATTTTAAACGGATTTTTTTACATGTCTTGCACTTTTCAATAGAAAACATTGTGTGATATTACGAATTATCTGCAGCTGTAAGCAATATCTTCATTTTCTATAGTTTTCCAAAACCAGTATGCGGTCGATGCATCAAAAGCGTAATTACCTGTGAATATATTAATTAGCATTCTATTTACATTATTTTTATTTATGTACAGTGGCGGATCCAGGATTTTTATGAGGGGGGGGGGTTCGGATTATATGCAAATAGGGGGGTTCGTTTTTCGAGTGTTGCACAATTTTGACTGAAATTCTGCATGAAAATGAAATAATCAGGCTACAGAGGGGGGTTCGTTCGAACCCCCCGAACCCCCCCCCCTGGATCCGCCACTGATGTATGCCTATTTTTCCAGAAACTTGCGATGGGTGTGCATAAACGGTTACCAATGATATTTCTTAGATTAAAGTTGTTGCAGAGGGTAAAATTCGTATGAATTGATATGCAAATTGTGAATGTAATAGTCAAAGAAATATTGAGACGAATGGAGAAAAAGCTGATCATCAGCATTTTCTTCTTTTGCCTCATTGTTTCCGAAGCCTTTTTCATCCAGGAAACCTGTCAAGTCAGTTCTTTTTTGGGGAAAGCAAAGAGAAGAAAGGGTGGGATGTAGACCAGTAAATCGTTGCTATGCAACAATCGGCTACCCGATTTCACACGATCACGTGATGGTTCTTATGTAATAAATTTGTTTCTGTGTAATAGAGATTAAAAGGTTAGTCTTTTGTGTTTCGGACGTCAGTACACAGACGTTAGGAAATCGGTTTCGGATCACACCATTACAGGTTCGTTTACCCTTTTCGCATGTTGAACTAGAATTTGTCTATTGACCCGGTCGGCACAATTCTTTCAGCCAATCAAAAACGTCGTCAGCGGACCTGCACTCATTCGGTGGAGGTGAAAGCTTCGGTCTTTTTCGTAGAAGCATAACCAACTTTCAGCATTAATATCTCGACGACTACGCCTGATTATTAAAAATGCGTCGGTAGTTAGAAAGTTTAAATCACATTCTTTAAAGAAAGAGTTTTGTTTATGAATTTTAACGATGGATTTTTGAAATAATCTGCCTCAAAGTTGGTATCCCGTAACGATAAAGACCGAGGTTGTACCCTCGATGAAAAAATGAAAGTGAGGCTATGACGTCATCCCGACTGATTCTATCAATTGTAAAACATGCAATATATGCGCACAATTCCTTTATAAAAACAGCGAGAAAAAATAAGTTTTGTAATTTAATGTAATCAGTTTAACCCTTTCACAAACGGCACAAAGTTTGTTAGTTTTAACCCATTACCACACAGTGACTCTTTTTGACTCCCTACAAGATGACGGCTTTGGAAAACATTGTGGAAAATGAAGAAATTGCTTGTGACAAGCAATTTCTTCATTTCCCACAATATTTTCCATAAAAAAGACCAGAAAAGTGTAAAACTTCATTAAATTTAAATCATCGTCTGCCACATCTTTGAATTTGGACAAGTCTGGAATTTTGTCGTTTGGTAACGGGTTAATCCTTTTCCACAAACACTCAGTTGATATTCATGTCCACAAAAGAAAAATTTTTTAAACATCGAAACAAAAGAAGAAAATGCTAAATATCAGCATTTCCTCCTTTAGTTTTGTCTCAATATTTTCTAAGCTATTACTCATACACAAATTCAATCTTTATGGCCTATATAGGCATCAATTTTATCGTCATAAACAGTTTTTGCATCAGAACACATTAAAATCCTGCCGTTAAGTTTTGGGAAAGGGTTAAATTTTAAGTCCTCAGAAAAAAAAGATGTATGCTTAGGCTATATAAGAAAAATATTAATGCACCAATACGAATGGTAGATGGGTGTCAACATTTAAAAAGCTGCTGCAGACTGCAAAATGGATGTATGTAGTTTGTACTAATGTATAATTTAGCAAAAATAATATTGAGGCAAAAGGAGAAAATGCTGATTATCAGCATTTTCGTCTTTTGTCTCTATGTTTTCCAAATCAATATCGGCTAGGGTTGCCAAAAGCAGGTCCTTTTAAGAAAAGGGTTTAAGTTGGATCACCCCAAAATTTTGTTGTTTGGGAAAGAGATTTCGTCCGGGAAAATGGTAATTTCAATTATAGATTTTCTAAAGTCATATCTTTGTTCACTATAAAAACCGCCGTAACTTCACCTTGATCAACCTGTAGTTACGCCATTTTCGAACGTAACCAACGATGAACAGCTATATCTAAACCAACTGATGAAATTCTTTTCCTAACTTAACCATTTCCAAAATGACAGATCCGGACAGATACAGTATGAAAGCAGCTTATCGTAGACGAAAAATAGATGTTTTTAAAGAACGAACATACGTAAAATATAGAAAATATAAATGCAAAATGTGAAATGTCTGTCTATACTTTAAATTGTTGCCGATGAATATTGACTCTGATTATATATATATATATCCCTAATAAGTATGTAATACCAGAGATATTGTTTTATTCACTTAAACGGTAAACTGTGTTTCAAGTGATGTGTTATTCATTATATATAAAATTACATGATAGAACCGCAAAATTTTGTGTATGAGATATTTGGTTCCAGCGCTAAATTCCTTTCCATTTGGCTCTATAAAAGCAATGCACTACCCAACAATGCAAACTCTGACCGTCCCATGTTGTTCTGATTCCTAAAAAATCTGGCACGGCCTGGGGAATATTTTCAGCTGTTTATTATTTATGTAAGTCAAAGTGCAATTTATCAGCTTTATTTTGATACCAAAATAATTGTTTTAGCTTAACAAATGAGTAAGTTGTGGGGTATTTTAGGAGGTATGTATGAAAAGTGCACCGAATGACCTTTGACCTTGATTTTCAAAAAATCCTACCACTTTTACGCATGTCATCCACCCTTAACCAAAGCATGGGACCCTAACGTATTGAAAAATACCACTCCAATTTTTATAGGGCACCGGTTGCAAGAAAAGTTCCATACCTGGACCTGGCTCCTAGACCATAGATGAAGAAACTTAAGTAGGCTAAAAACGAAGAAAAAAAATTAAAGATGGACAATATAATTATATAATGTATAGTTGCTTCACGATAGTATGCCACATGTTTACAAGTTTAACCAATGTAAACAATTGGAAAGGCGTTCATAATCTAAACATAAAATTGCATGCGTTGGTTTGAATCTTGCAGGTGTGCGATTCCTGCAAGATGCGAACGGTCACAAGTAAAATTACAACTCAACTCAACTCCACATCTTTTAATCGGCATGTCGGCACTTGTTGTGTCTTTGGCCAAAAGAAAACATTTACAAAATAATACATTATTGTTAAACCGAAGTGACCGTGCGCTATGAATATTTATAAACAAACGTAATAGTCTGCAATATTGACAATAATGAGCGCAAGGTTATAAACGACTCAAAATCTTTTACTAATGAGAGGCCATACCCATAATCAGATATAGGGGAATCGGGTAGGTAAACTTGACTATCGAAGTATGTAAGTTGTTTCTACAAATAGATTTTCTATACAGCTATCCTACCCAAAATCAACCAAAATATTTGTATCGATTCTCGTTTAACTTTGAACGTATAATACTTCGGTTCAATAATACAGTAGTTGTGAATTCCATATTGGGATGTTTACATAGGCAAGTTTTATAAACATGTGCCATAATATCGTGCCAGGACTATAATCTCTCTAGAACACAAAGCAATCTAAGATACACGCTATTACAATTGACCAAACGCCGACTGTCAATCAAAAACATCGATTAGCCAATGGACGATCAGAAAAATGCAATGCCCCAATTGTTCTTCGTTGCACGTGTTATTGTATCGATTTATTGACTGACAATCAAAACAATCGACATGTCTATGGCAAAGAATTTTGTGCTAACAATAGACTAGGTTTACTGTTATGTTTTGATAAACCGTCGGTGTTGTTATAAGATCTCGTAACTACGGCTTGAATCAAGCCGTAGTTACGAGATTTTATAACAACACCTACGAAATACTATTTTGTTTGTCCGAACTTACGTCACGATTAACTGGATAAAATCGTTCCCTATTAACAATAACATCCCCATTGTTTGTCTTAAATTCTATGTTGGGCGGAGCGATCTGTCGATTGGCGTTTGGTCAATCGCTAAATAGTCTAGCCAAGACATAAAAAGTGTGCCCTTTTTTGCATTCGAAACCAATATGGATCCAGATATTTGAGATGGTATTCAGATGATATCCAAATGGTATTCGAGACCAACATGGGTCCAGATCAGACTGTGCATACACACAGTCTGATCAAGATCCACGTTGTTCTAACATACCTTCTAGCTTCTTCATCGCACAAGAGAATTGTAACACACCTGTATGGTTAGCTCCACTGGCGTGCGTGCGTCCGTCCGTGCATCCGTAAACCTTTTCTTTAAAAATCTTCTTCATAAAAAAATTCAAAATCAATTTCAACCAAACTTCACATTAACGATCCTTAAGAGGCCCTCTCTCAGATTCCCTCAAAGAATTTGATTTAACCAGAAATACCTTTGTTATCTGTCCTGGATCGTCAAAAACATCAAGTTTAGCTATATTTATTTTAAAACTCTGAACAATCGCAATCAAGTCGGCCATTTTACCACTGAGCTAATCTGACAACTGGTTACGGAAAAAGTCAAATTGTTAATATATAGTTTATAATAATGTTCAAAGTTAAACGCTGCTTTATTTTGGGTAAGCGCGATGATCGTACATGTATAAAAGTGTTCTCGACAGTGTTAAAAATATACCGAAAACCATGGACGGATCAAGAGGGGGGGGGTCTGGGGTCCGAACCCCCCCCCCCCTTGAATTTGACAGACCCGCTTTGAATCATTCGGGGAAATTGATTTTTCACTTAAAAAAAACTTCAAAAAACCAAATTTGTGAGGTTCTTCCCATGGTTAGAGCTCTTATTATTAGATCTAACGTTTGCAATCACTTTACAAAGTAAGCCATATAACACATGTATAGTTGTCATTTTGGCTTGGACCCTCCCCCTTGAAAAAATCCTGGATCCGCCATTAGACAACTATCTACTTCATAAATGCCATATCTTTGCTCTCAAAATAAACGGAATTTGCTCTCTGTGTTTGTAGTGAAATCGTCCTGATGGAGGCGGACATTGCTACTGTGTCAGTGTGTGTTTGACCCGATAAAACAGTGTTAGGAGCAGGTAAACCTGACTATTAAAATACATGTATGTCCAATAAGTGCAGACAAATTTACTTTCTTCAAGACGGTGTCAAGCGCGTGTTTATCAACCACAGCCATTTTGGCGTTGTTTTCAAACAGACCTGCGTTTGCAACGAGCGTCTTTATTGGTTGGTGTGAAAATAGAAAAAAAGGACTTTCCCAAGTCACAGAAGATGACCCTAAATGGCCCTAATGAGTTATTCTCAGATGAAATATTATGAAATAAGAAGACATCTGAATTCATTCAGATAGAACATCAGTCAATCATTTACCTGCTTTTCTGCTTTGACCAAGGGAGGTAATTGTCATAAATTGATATTCAATTACGGAAGATTAGCCTCCCTTGTTACTTCTTGATATTCAAACTTTCTTGCAATAGAAACAAATTCTAACACATTGAAAAGACACACAGAAATGGAATTGTTTGTCATTCTTACCCGGGATTGTTCAATCCCAAAAGTACGAAATTATTCTTTTTTTATTTCCTAGAGAATTAGAATAAGATAGTAGATCTTCACGAATATATATTAAAAAAGAATCAATGTGTAATAAATTAGTTGTTTAATGGTTAAAAAGTCATTGGTGTTCAACGGACAAAGAAATAAAATGAAATTAAAACTCTTAATTTTAGAGAAATTATTTCAGATTATATATCGTCACTTGTCAACAATATATCACAGAAAATAATGAGACAAAGGGGGAAACTATTGGTTATCAGCAGTTTCTTCTTTTGCCTCAATGTTTTCCTAATCCTTTTCGATTAAGGACGTGGGTGAAAACCAGGTCTTGTTGGAAAAAGGGTTAACAATCGACCCTGTCTGGTGGATTGTTATGGAAATCGGCATTCAAACTATCCGGTAGTTCTAAAGGGTATTTATTTTTAACACCCCAAATTAATACCCCTTTGTTTGCATGCAATTGTTTTTACCTTAATCGGATCTACGCCTTTTGAAGGATTAACCCTTTCCCGGAAAATAATTGTGACGCATAAATGGAACATACTTTTGAATCCCTTTACAGAAATTTATGGACTTATTTCTTGTAGTTAGATTTGTCTTCCATTTATTATTTTGCCATCATACATAATCATTAATCGCTGCTTTTCAACGAAAACCTCGTAACTGCAGCTTGTTTAAAGCTGCAGTTACGAGGTTTTCGTTGAAAAGCGACGATTAATACTGATTTTTTTAAGAAGACTTCTAATGTGATATGCCACGGTTTTGACTTTGGACCAATTAATAGTTTTGAATTTCGGAAAGGGAAAGGTAAAGTTTGGAAAGAACCATCACCGGATGTAAGGTTGGTGTTGAAAATGGGTCGAAAATAAAGATATAAGCATGAAATAATTATGATCGTCACTTTCTCCTTTCCAAAGATATTTTCGATCGCGTTATTTACAAAATTATATCAGTTATGCGCTATTTTTGTCGTTTTTACGAAACAGCAAATATTAATTTTAGCTTGTAGCAATTTATTTTCATTGTCTGCTATATTTTGAAGTTCTATACAGTCGACACTCGTTATGTCGACATCGGATAAGTCGAATTTTCCCCGAAGTCGAAATTCCACTCTATTCCCGTCCTCGTCAATGGGCAGAATCATTTCGATCTGAATATAGCCTCGGAAATTTAGTAGGAAAAGAATAGAAATTGCTCGAAGCGTGTAATTTATTTCCTTTTCTTCTATAATTCAATAATAATCGTACTTGACTTGTTTAAAAAGGGTCATATATCAATGTAATCGAAACAGAACAAAATCGGATGAGTCGAACTCCGGACATGTCGAGATATTTTGACGGCCCCTCCTAATTCGACATAACGAGCGTCGACTGTATTTATTTCCAAACTTTAATTATGTCGTTTAAAATTCTTGATATACATTGATGAGGACATTTTGACTCATCTAATGACGGGATAACGAGTGCCAACTGTGCAGCTTTATCATAATAGTAATAAACGTCTTGCGAATAAAACTGGTTGTATTGCTTGTTGACATTAATCATCTTTTTTCTTTCAATTTAGACGATTCTACATGTTTTTTTTTTCTTTTTTTTTTGTCTCCGAGGATAAAGGTCATGGCGGCAACTATTTCCGAAACAAGACCTATTTACATGTCACTCTTAATAGGAAACGCCTTTAAAAACATTGAAATAAAAGAAAATGCCAAAACCAGTATTTCATATTGTCTCAACATCTTGGTGTATATTGTACATACGCATATTAAATTATAAATGCACCAACATGCTTCTTTTCATTTGCAGCACGTTTAACGTTAGAGCCGTCATAACTTATCATTGTCGTTTGGAAAAGGGTCAATCCTTTCTCAAACGACAAAATTTTAGGGTGGTCCTATTCAAAAGCTTCTGTAGAAGACAAAATTTATGTTAAAAAGGAAAGGATTTGTGTACAATATAGCACAGAAAATATTGAGACAAAAGGAGAAACTGCTGGTTATCAGCAGTTTCTTCTTTTGTCTCAATGTTTTCTCAAGCCTTCTTTTAAAGAGACGTCAAAACCAGGTCTTGTTCGGGAAAGGGTTAAAGGGTTAATACATGTACATGTAATATCTTGTTTACCAATAATTATTCGAACACCTTTTCATTCGATAAAGTATTACTATTATTATAATAATACCCGTTAGAGACTGATGTTATCTTACTTTTTGCAAGGACTAAGTTTTAACATAAAAATGGATTTATGCTAAATTTGTGTGTGGTGAATATTATCGTTATAAAGCCAAATCGCGAATTTACCGTTTACGGTTTTTGTGAGTATGTTAAAGTGACATTTCAGAATTATTTTTACATAAATTTTACTTTTATTCTATCTGAAAGAGCATCTTTTCTTATGAAAAGTCTGAAAATTTCAAGTCAAAATATTGATCCGTTTACGAGAAATATATATTTTTCTGCTGAAAGCAAACAAATTTTTGTGGACAACAGTTCAGATTTATATAGAATTTGTCATTTCTGTCTCAACTTTAAAAGCGTTTTTAACACTTATAAATAACACTTCACAACAGCTGATGCCATTTCTACGCTTTAGAATAAGCAATCTTTGCATGAAGACATACTTTTAAAAAATGAAATAAATATGAAATGTCGCTTTAAACAGTTTGGAATTATCAAAACACTTTTGTTTAAAGTGACATTTAATTTTCATTTTCAATTTTTAAAGTATGTCTTGATGCCAATACTGGTTATTCCAATCGGCATAAATGCAATCAGTTTTTTCAACTTGTTGCTGATACATGTAAGCGAATAACATGCCTTTTTAAGTTGAGCTAGATATGACAAATTTCATAATACATCTGAACTGTTGTCCACAACAACTTGTTTAATTTTAACACAAAAATATATATACTGAGAGGCAAAAATAAGTATACACCCTAGTTCTTCCACATATTCTAAGAAAACGATGTATAGATTATTACGATTTCTAAACGCCACTGATGAAGGTCGTATGTTTTATGTACACTTCTTCGCCTACCCGTCTATCTGTCCTTCCTTCCGTTTCGAAGGGATTTCCCTATCATACAGCGGCATCGAAAAAGGGGATTTAAGAAATAAATTAACACAATAATTCACATTGACACAAGCCCTACATTTATGGACGGATTTAGATAAAATGTTTGCAGAAAAAGCCTAGTTACCTGGGACCATGCATATACTGTTAGTGCTTTCCATATCATGATGCGTCATGGCAAAAGGGGGCTTGATGCAAGCAAGTTATCTGACATAACTCCTTCTAAATTTATGGATGGATTTTGATAAAATTTGCACAGGATGTTCCTATGCTACCCGAATAAGTGTATATTGTGTCACGTTTCTTTCGTATTACGCTGCGTCATAGAAAAATGGGTCTTAATGGCAAAAATGGGTGTGTCGATCGCTTTCTACCAGCCACCGAGAATTGTGTTATGATGTTAGAGAAAATTTAACGTTGTGATATGTTGTGATAATTGATAAAGAATTTCAATAAGGATTAACAGCAATATTTGATGCTCCACTAAGTCGCACGTGCAAAATTTGCAAGATCGGCATGTAGCAAAAGTACAGGTAGCTAGGCAATTTCTGGAAAAAATTAAGAAGACTGCATTATTGGTCTATGAGTAGGAATAAGTAGTGCAAAATTTTGAGTCGATATGATGGAAATTAAGAGAGATATCGAAAATCAAAAAGTGTATACTTTCTTTTGCCTCTCAGTATATTTTCCGTAAAGGGCACAATATTTTGGCTTGAAATTTTCAGAATTTCATAATGAAATGTGCTCTTTTGGATAGAAATAAAAGTAACGTTGATGAAAAATGTCTGTGAAATGTCACTTTAATTTATTTTTGATTATCAGTTTTAAAGTATTCATCAAAAAAAAATATATATATATACTGAGAGGCAAAAATAAGTATACACCCTAGTTCTTCCACGTATTCTAAGAAAACGATGTATAGATTAGTACGATTTCTAATGAAGGCCACTGATGAAGGTCATTTGTTTTATGTACACTTCTTCGCCTACCCGTCTACCTGTTCTTCCTTCCGTTGCGAAGGTTTTATCCTGTCATACAGCGGCATCAAAAAAAGGGGATTTAGGAAATAAATTAACACAATAATTCACGTTGACACAAACCCTACATTTATGAACGGATTTGGATAAAATGTTCGCAGAAAGAGCCTAGTTACCTAGGACCATGCGTATATTGTTAGTGCTTTCTATATTATGATGCGTCATGGCAAAAGGGGGCTTGATGCAAACAAGTTATCTGACATTACTCATTCTAAATTTATAGACGGATTTTGATAAAATTTGCACAGGATGTTCCTATGCTACCTGAATAAGTGTATATTGTGTCACGTTTCTTTCGTATTACGTTGCGTCATAGAAAAATGGGTCTTAATGGCAAAAATGGGTATGTTGATCATTTTCTACCAGCCACCGAGAATTGTGTTATGATGTAAGAGAAAAATTAACGTTGTGATATGTTGTGATGATTGATAAAGAATTTCAATAAGGATTAACAGCAATATTTGATGCTCCACTAAGTCGCACTTGCAAAATTTGCAAGAGCGGCATGTAGCAAGAGAACAGGTAGTCAAGCAATTTCAGGTAAAATTTAACAACACTGCATTATTGGTCTATGAGTAGGAATAAATAGTACAAAATTTTGAGTCGATATGATGGAAATTAAGAGAGATATCGAAAATTAAAAAGTGTATACTTTCTTTTGCCTCTCAGTATATATATATATATTTGATGCAAAACGGATGCTGCTTAATTGGTATGTGGTCCAAAATCTGAAAAATGTCAGCATTTAAACAAATAAAGCTGTCATCGTACTTTGTTAGTTTTTCGTATTAAAGGTTTTACTTACCGTAAAAACAACAACAACAACAACCAACAAAAAACTCATGCGAATTGAAAATGATAACTTGATAAATCTGCATGGATTCTTAAATCAAACTTATTCATGTTTTCTTTCTTAAAATACTTTTTTTTAAAAAAAAAAAGGCAGAACAACAACGACAACAACAACAAGAAGAAAAAAACCTTTTCTGAAAATATCCGGAAACATTTTTATGATGGGATGATTGTTTAATATATCTTTTTAACCCATTTTCAAACGTCAAAATTTTAGGGTGGTCTTACTTGAAAGATATTGCAGACGACAATTTCAAGTGGGCGAAATTTTGATTTTTTTGGTCTTTTAACGTAGAAAACATTGTGGTAAATGAAGAAATTGCTTGTCACAAGCAATTTCTTCATTTTCAACATTGTTTTCCAAAGCCATTAACTTGTGAGGAGTCAAAAGGAGTCACTGAGTGGTAATGGATTAAAAACATTTTGTAAGTGTATCTTGTCCGGTCATGATATTATGATACATGTTTACAAAATTTGCGATATATCAAACTCCAAATATTTTAAATTTTGCATGCAATGGTTCGAACGCTGGAGGCTTTTCATACCTGCAAGATTCGAACCAATTTTTGCAAAATTGTATTGAAAAATTGAGAATGCTTTTCCTCTGTTTCACAGAGGTAATATATTAAACATAGATCATTATATTACAACCGGTGCTTCGCCCTTTTACAAACGACAAAATTTGGTGTTTCAATTTCAAAGCAATCGCAGACGATAAAGTAGATGTTGATAAAGACAGGATATGTGCCCAATTTAGCATAGAAAATATTAAAATACATTATAAGCAACATTGGCACCAAGACACACCGTAAAATGAAATGGGAATTGTAATGTCTCTAAGCTCTGGCTATCGGTTTGCGATTCATCAAAAACTTAATGCATGTTAATCATGAAAATGATATTATACTTTGTAAATTTTGCATCATTAGTTAATATTCTACCTTCGATTTGTCCCTTGGCTTGCAGAGATGTAGTATTGCATGCGTCTTACACCTTCATGGGAAAGTGGTACATTGTACTTGCAAGAAACTAAAAGCAAAATAATTGGCGATCACCGCAATTCCCGGTAGCAAGAAATTTTGCACTATAAATTGACTAGGTTGACCGTTACCGTCGGTGTTGTTATTAAATTTTGTAACTATAGTGCCGCCATCAACATTGAGACTCAAATGTACTTTTAACTATTGACTGTCCTTCGTGAGAGGGGTGTTGTGATTACATCTAACGGTAAACGCCTTCTTAAAACCACGACGTTTACATACATGTACCTGGTTTACCTGTTCACTTTGACTCGTCTGTCCAGAGGTCATGGTTTATTTATACAGCTTGAATCAATCCGTATTTACAAGATTTAATAACAACGCCTATGGATGAAACCGTTCCCTATTCCTTTAAAAACCATGTCGACTGCGAAACCTATTTCCACCAGACAAGATTGTGCATTTCTTGGAAGGAAAAAACGATTCGACTTTTTCTTCTTATTTTTCAGGATTTAAACTGTACACACAACACAAGATTGAATTCCACAAGCAATAGCACATTTACTACACATTTCACTACGGACTAGGATGAGTGACCCAGTACCGACCCTGCTTAGAATACACAGTCGCCCTCATTTTTCTCGGGCCTCAAAATGCAACAAACACATAGAACGGAAAAACAGTCCAAAATTACCGAGACAAGAAAGGCCACAGGGATCACAAATATTGCTGAAAAATGACAAAGATGACTTATTGAAAAAGAGACAATGCCAACCGGGTCAGAGTTCAGACTCCAGGAGAAATAGCTGGTTTCTTGAAAACCGGAGCGATAGTCCAATACTTGGAAATAGACTGACGGGCAACAAGTTTAAAAAAGTGAGCAATATCATCATACAAACTCGACGCAGACCAACCGGCTATGGATACGGCAAAAACGTGCCCAATCTAAACCTAGAGGAATTCGAAAAGGAATACGATTTTGATGCAGATGGTGAGTATTTTTTATGACCCTTTCCTCGCGAGATTTTTTTATTGGTTCAATTTGAAAGCTGTTAAAGACAATAAAATCAATGAAAATATGAATATTATAGCTTGAAAAATATTGAGACAAAAGAAGACACTGCTGGTTTCAATATGAAAGCTGTTAAAGACAATAAAATCAATGAAAATATGAATATTATAGCTTGAACAAATATTGAGACAAAAGAAAACACTGCTGGTTTCAATATGAAAGCTGTTAAAGACAATAAAATCAATGAAAATATGAATATTATAGCTTGAACAAATATTGAGACAAAAGAAGAAACTGCTGGTTATCAGCAGTTTCTTCTTTTGTCTCAATATTTTCCCAAGCCTTGTGTATTAGGGACGTCAAAATCCGGTCTTGTTTGGGAAAAGATAAATAGTAAAACTAATCTGTTATCCGTCACGCTAAAAAAGGACATTGTCAGAAGGAATGAAATCAAATTTTTGACATACTGACAAGACTCGGTACTGGCCAGAGTCCTTATGTGAAAAATGAACATAATTGTAGTAAGATAGGGAAATAAATCCAGATTCAGAAAACATAACATGAAAGTGACAAATATCAGCTCCAGTCCGGCTGCGCGGACTGCGCAGAATGACTAGAGTCGATATTTCTCGCCTCCTACAAGATCTTTTTAAGCGTGATGTGTCACATATTTATCGACACCATACACTCTCATGTTATTTCTTTCCCTGACACAACCTGGTTTTTGATGTGATTTGGAGAATCTTTTTAATTACAATTAAAAAGAAAAAAGAACTATCGGAAAACATCAGTTTTTTTCTTTTTCTCCCAACATTTTATATGCTATAATGTACATATTTTCTATTTTTATCAGCAATTACTGTGTCGTCTACGATAGTTTTCAAAGTAGACATGTTCGAATTTGGCCTTTTGGGAAATGATTAATGGAATATACAGTTGACACTCGTTATGTCGACATCGGATAAGTCGAATTTCTGCTTATGTCGAAGAGAATGTTTGGTCCCGTCCTCTTCAATGGATTTCAAAAAAGTTTAAATAAGATATTTTCGAAATAAATGTAGCCATTGAAGTATAGTAGGAAAAGGATAGAAATTGCTCGTGCCGAGCAATTTCTTTCCTTTCCCTACTATATTTCAATAATGAATGCGTTTGGTGAGCAAAAGCATGGTCAAATGTCATCTTAGTCTAAACAAAACAAAATCGGATTACTCGAACTAGCGATTATTTTTGTCTCTCTTTTCTTCTTGTGGAAATCACATGACACAACAACAGATAAGGCAGAAAAAAACTCTGGGATTTGCAGAACATAATAGTTCCCAGTTAAATTATTGACGAACAAGTTTTTTACTGTACATACTCTCTGCTTCAAACTAAAATTCATATCAGTTACATATGAATAGATTTCTTGCGGGGGGTCTGTAATTATTGTTGTTGTTATTATTATTATCGTTATGATGATGATTATCTCACCGTGAAATATCTTTACATGTCTCAGCTAAATATTTTTGTACAGACATAGATTTCTGTGTCGGAGATGTGTGATATCCTTCCAAGGTCGCTAGCTATCAATATAATTTAATCCTAAGTCTTTATAGTACATTGTAAAGGGATTAATTTTGGATTAAGATCAACTCGTTGCGGCTTACCTTTACCCACATAATACATTTTTGTTGTTATTATGCGATTGCTACTTCTTTGTTTGGAAAAAATGATTGATAAACATCTATTTCCACTTTTCCTTCGAAGCTATTAGACTGGTTACCGCCATTGAAATCTATTACGGATTCAGTTAAACACGAATGGGTACCAGTCTACGACGCCCTCTGCCTTTTTGAACTACAAATTGTACTTAAACATTTGTTTTGTATCCTTTCCCAAACTAGTTCTTGACGCCGCTGAGAGAAAGTGTTACTGATGCAAAAAGTGCAGATAATCGAAATTTTCTGTATTTTCCGTTCTATATTTCACGCAAATTCCATCAGTATCAAATACACTGTGTTGTAAGTTGTCATTCAAAGATGGCGACAACAATACAGCATGAGAGGTAGGTGTCTTAGTTTTTCATTGATAAATTTCTTAAACGGTCGTATCTTGCCTTGATACTGATATCATTATACAGGGGAAATGTATACCTATCAACGGTTCTATATATCAAAGTACCAGTGTTGTCCTATCGTACTCAGTCGTTGTGCAAAGACAGCCCAACACGGAAAACTTTTTTCGAAGCGAGAAAGTTGCCCTTTTAAGGATGATTACATAGTAAACAGCGAACTAGGGAACAAACTATTGCTCTTGCTTGGATGTTTTTAACATGCTCTTTTCTATGGTTACTGTTATTTTACACAAAAATGTCTAGAATGACCACAAACACCGTGTTTATGAAATGGCCAGACAACGGTGTAGTCAGAGTGAAAATATGCAGACACAACGGTGCAGTTTCTGTGTTTTATGTACGGTGTGGTTATATTTTCATAACAAATTGTGAACGGTGTAGACATAATGCAATTGTGAACGGTGTAGACTTGAAGTAATACAGAACTTATCATTTCTGGAATGATAATATTTTTATGTTTAATGATAACGTTTTCACGGCTGAGAATCATGTTTTACAATTACTACCGAAATTCTTCAACAATTATGTTAATAATTTTTTATGTGACTGACTTGTAAATGCTTTGCAGCAAAGAAGGTGACAATATGTCTACAAAATATACTTTAATCAAAATATATCAGAATCTAGTTTCCTTGCTATTTATCAAAGCAATTCCGTAAGGGTCAAATAGTAGAAATTACCAAGAATCTGCTGGCGTCTGTTTCATCTTTTTCTTTATTTTCAGTTCCATGCTGTTCACCTATTACTACTGTCATTTCGAAGGGAGTTTCGAAAAGGTTGTGAAGCATTCGGAACAGGACCATTCCAGTCAGATATTAAAAGTGCGCAGAGGGGGGGGGGGGAGGGGGGGATCAATGATCAGACGGGTAAAAAAGATTTGAAAACTCTGAACTTTAGCATTATTCCTGATATTATCAAGAAGTCAGACTAGGACATCATCCCCATTTGCGAGCATAGAATACACAAGATAGACCTCATCAACGTAGAAAAAAGGATTTTGGAGTTAACAAGATTCTTGCTATCGATGATATCCCCGGTTTTGAATGCATGAGTCCTGGACATAAAAAAATGACGAAGTTCAACACCCCATAAAGTCGTTCAAAAAGCCCCGACCTTAATTCCTGATATTTCCATTGGACGTGCTAAAACAGATGAAACGGATAGGGTCTCTTCTCTTTCCCCACGAGAACATGAAAATAATGGCTGAAATGAACAGTTTGTTCCCAGATGTGATTAAGTCATTGAGAAGCGTTGATCTACTTGGTATTTGTTTATTTTGGTCAATGAAGGTCGGCTCTCGATGGAAAACATTGCATTTCATTTATTTATGGATGTGTGTAAGTTCTACTCTCTTGGAAGTACTTCAATGCGTTTTACTCCAAAAGCCAAACGGTTTTGGCGAATAGAATATTGTCTTTTTCATTGCAAATGGTTACATTTTATGAGTGAGCCCAAAAAATCTTGGTCAGAAAATTGTCAGTCCTGAAGAAGAAGTTCATTACGTATGAAAATTCCAAAATGAATTTTGCAGTTTCAGAATTCTATTTTCAAGACTTATTTACTTAAGTCGAACAAGACGAAAAAAAGGCCCAAATGTTTATGAAACAAATTTATAATTCATGTTTTGTTATTTATAATTTATGTTTTGTTGATTGAATCCTTTATTTTGGGTAAAATCAGACTTTTCAATGAGGTGTCAATTTGAAAATAAGATACATTTCGATCAATAATTATCATACTCCATGAGTTGAAATCATTTCATTAATTACAATAATTGATTGTAATAACCAATTAAAACAGTTACAAAGAAAAATTCAAAGCCAGAGCCGAAATTTCGAATCTACAAATCAAATGAACGGATGAACAAGAAATTTGCCGTTGCACTTAACATGGCTTCAAAATGACGGTTATCGTATGTCTTATTTGATATTTTGTGATGGTATTCCTTTTGATTATCATTTCCGTCAGATGTTTATTCAATCACAAATAACAAAAATGTCTCCCGAAAATTAAATCAAACATACATTGAACTGTTTAAGGCTTAGGAGAATGAAGAAAAGAGAAAACATATTTTCTTAACTTTTGTTTTCATTTACTTTGAGGATGGCAGCATTTTCATCTGAGTTTTCTAAGACCAAAGTATTTGAGGGAGATAAAACAGATGATCTGCTATCTGTTAGAGCTAGTTCGCCCTATACAACATACCAAGTCTACACCGTTCACAATTTGTTGTGAAAATAATAACTACACCGTACAGATAACACAGAAACTGCACCGCTGTGTCTGCATATTTTCACTGTGACTACACCGTTGTTTGGCCATTTAGTAAACACATCGTTTGTGGTCATTCTAGACATTTGTGTGTAAAATAACGGTAACCATAGAAAAGAGCATGTTAAAAACATCCAAGTTAGAGCAATAGTTTGTTCCCTAGTTCGCTGATTAGACTAGGAGAAGTTTTCTGTACGAGGCCTAAAAATGGTTCCAGAGAGGACAACTTGTTACAAGCAAGAGACAATGCTTTAACGATGTAGCAATGTCCCCTTAATCATTTAAGCCCTGTCTCCCTGTCCGCATCAATGGTGAAATAGGTCTAAGTAGGTCAAAGGTCAACTAGGTGCAAAAAATAAATGGTATATGGGGTATACTTAAACAATCCGCTATAACTCATTTAGTTTTGGGTTTAGAATAACAAATTTGGTATCAAAATAAAGCTTAGACATCGATCTTTATTCTGAAGTATAAATATGCAAATTAGCTGATTCGCATATGCATGATACTGAAGATTTAATTGGAAATTTTGATCATTTTTTGGTCATTTTTCCAGAGTGTAGTACGAACGAAAGCTATAGCCAACTAAGTTGGTGGTGTATATTCATAAATTTGGTACCAAAGTAAAGCCTAGACATCTATCCTCAAGTTAAGTTATGCAAAAAAGCTTAATTGTATATGTACATTTTTTTTTATTATTTTTAATTAATTGATGAAAATATCACCCATTGGTGAAAAATTGATACATACAGAGCTTTGCAGCTTCCTGGAAGAATATAATCACATTGCATATGTAAAACGTCCTGTCCAAAACAGAGGTTAGCATTTTTAGGTCTTTTTTTACAGAATCAGATTGAATTACAGTATAGTAGAGTTTTTGGTTTCCATGGAAACGTATATTGTAAAAGTAGTTTTGGGGTAAAACGGGAGAAACAGCTATCAGTCACTAAGTCCTTGGTGTAGACAAACAATCAATGTTTTTAATTGAAGACAAGACGTCCATTTTTGTTTTTCCGAATAAGTATGCAATTAAGCCTGTGGAGGCTTATTTGCATATTCATAATTTTGAAGAATTTATTGGAACAATTGATGGAATTATAGTCAATTTTTGCGAGTACATCAGAAAAAATCAGACATATCTCGAATAGTTCTTGGTATAGATTCACAATTTTAGTATCAAATTGAAGCTTTTAAGCATTCGCCTTTATCTTTCGGACAGTTATGCAAATAAAATTATTTGCATATGCATACTTTTGTAGATTTAATTTGAAATTTTGGTGAAATTTTCACAGTTTGTGTTAAGGATTTTGAAGGAAAAGGGGTATTCCTTAATTAGTTGATGATGGTCTCTTACAATTTTGGTGTCAAAATAAAACCTAGGACTCCTTTCTTAATTCCAGTTTTGCAAAATAGCTTATTTACATTCCAACATTTCTTTATTCTATTTTAAATCATGAAAAAATATCACAAATTTGTGAATATTTGGTATTTGCTTTTTCACATACAAAGAAGAAACTAAAACATATTGTATAATTATGCACTACTGCATGTCCCAAACAGAATTAAACATTTTGAGGTCTTTTTACGAAGGAAAATTGAAATACAGTATGCTAGAGGGTGTTGTTTCTAGGGAAACATATCTTTTAAAACGTGGTAGAGGTTTTTATGGGAACAGCTATAACTCACAGTTTACAAGATCAACTGACTAACAACTACTGTGAAGCAAAGACTCATGTCTTAGTTTTTGGGAACATTTTGTTTCAAATTATCTAAATCATAGACTTTTACTTGGAAACTGGGACCGTTCATTGGCCCCTTCCCCCCAGAGCATTTTCCCGTGCAACTGTTTTTCCCCTAAAAATATTTTTTCCCAATTAAACAATGTTACGGTTCTTGTAAACAATGGTCCTTGTTGTCTTAATTTTGATTGAAATTTGTATTCTTACCGTTAAAAGATTATTTTAAGATCTGTATATGTTTATGAATCCCTATATTGAAGTTTAGAAACTTTTTATCAAAATATCCAATCATAAATTTCCCATAGAGCTGTATTTTTCCCAAATCAAGGGTCCCAGGCCCTTTCTCCTTACCCTAGAAATAATACCTGCAAATTGCATTAGCTTACCTGTATTTGGAAAAGAATGATTAACATAATTATATGTATGCAACGAAAATGTTGACTAAATGGTCATTGCTGTGAACCAGGTGTAATACGATTTCTAGTCTGATTCTGCTTAATATGTTGAAGAGCAATTGCATGTAGTTTATGGGTTTCCTCTCCTTCTTACCAAAGTTTGGGTGAAGAAATTCCAAGATTACAGATAGGGTTAAGAAGACGAAAGAGGTTAAAAGAACGCTACCAAGGGTTAGGGTTACCAAGGCGTTGACTTCTATATATCGGGTATCAATAATTGGCAAACTAGATGGAAATGTAACATTGTGGAGTTGGAAGAACTAAACAAACAGTGATTGCGTAATCTACTGATTTCCACAAAAGAATTATAAGGAAAGGATAGCGATCATAATCATGATTGTTAAGTAATTGTGACGAGATGATTTGCACAAGCAAATAACATGTCTTTATAAGTTGAGATTTTGTTTATAAACATCAGTTTATCTTGCGACCATTGTACGTGTTATACATTTAACTGAGAACTTATGCAATTCATAGTATTCATTAAACAGAATTGGTTTGCTGGTAGCAGAATAAAAAGATCTGCAAATATATTTCAAACAATAAGGCCATATCATCTTACCCCCCCCCCCCCCACCCCACCCTACTACCATTTGCAATACACAAAACATATTTGGGTCGATATATTTTGACCTTATACTTTTCCTACATACTCCTTATATTCCCTTAAGTACTATACATGCCATGGTTTGGATATCTTACAGCTAGCCCCCTATAAAACCTTTGATAAAATTCAATTTCAGAGCAAAACTTTAAAACCTTTAGTTTTTTGCCAGAAAACCTTTTCAACCGCAAAATAGCCTGTAATTTTCACTCAAAACCTGTATATTTGCTCTGGCTGGTTGTCGTGCAAGCTTAAAGCAAGCGATGACTTTCGTTCTGCATTATCCCTCTTTATGCGTAGTTTAGCAATGAAAATATCACCAAATGCAACCAAATCTTACCCAATTTTTTAAAATTTTGTCGGTAAGTTCCCGTATACCCCCTTACGAAACAAGTGCGTAAAATGACTTTGACTGTATTCGAGTATTTTCTACGAAAATGGCCATTATTCACTCTTATGTTTTTCATATTTTACACTAAAAGGTCTTTATTTACATAAATGTGAGTCTTTATGAAAATCTTTATTTCTATTTTGGTATGCTAGGGGGCCTGCTACAGACTATTAGTTAAAGTCTCAAGGGAACAGACCAAAACACCAAGAATCTATTTTATTTCTATTTTCTTAATAACTTTTTTGCTATATTTCAATATAGGTACATACAAGTGACAGATACAGGATTGATTACACCGATATTTATTACTAAATGAATATTTTAACATAGTAATAAGTTAAATGTTGTCCATAGATTTGTCAGGTATATTGTTATGGGGTTAGGTCCAAAGATTTCCGCTATTTATATACCAACAGTTTATCTGTGTCTACTCTAAAACATATCAGCTGTGGATTAACGTGGTAATTTTAGACTTAGTATTTGAAAAAGACCAATTGATTGAACACATTTATTGAATAATCATGATAAGATTGTTAAGAAGGATGTAGGAACGGGGAGGGGGTGGCTCTTGGTGGGGGTTGGGGGGGGGGGGGGGGCTTGGGGAGGCTATGCATGGATAAGCCCCCTCCCCCAAGTTGTCCAAAATGCCGAATTTTACTTATTTTTATCACTCAAAATTTAGGGAAAACCCAAATTTAGCCCCCCCCCAGTATTCAGACACAGGGGCTTCAGCTACCCCAATATAAAATTGCTTCCTACTGGCCTGTGAAGGATGGATAAAACAAACATAATGTCACATGTACTGCGTGATTTGCATAATAAGAGATACACGCAGAATCGAAGAGTTCGATTTCTTTGACAGGTGTAATGATCAGAATTGCAATGCTTGCAGTTAACCTTCTGTTTCCAGAAATATATTACAGGTATGCAGAAACGTATTGAAACATGAATACATCTTTAAAGGCACCCATGCAGGGTTATCAGACGTACATCACGTAAATATATTAAAGAAATATCATATGGAATGGTCAACCTAGATGCACATGTAGCTAGATAATTTCTGTTCAAGGAAACAAATGAAGTTCGTTTATTGTGTCCTTCTAAATCATGTCTGTATATAATTAATTTACCCGCTCATTATATTTATAGTAACATTTATTTGAATCTGAACCCTGATAGATAGTTAAAAACTTGCTTCCAGCACTAAATTCCATTCCTTTTTGGATCTAGATACTACAATGCAACACACAGAAATGCAAACTGCCATTCCCCATGTTGATTTGATCCCTGAAAAGTCTAGCATGGACCCCGTTAATGTCTTATAATGACTGTAAGATTTTGAGATTATTCTCAGCTGTCTTTTATGCCGTTTTTTGAATTTGCTTTATAAAATTGCACTTTTGTGTATGCTAGATAATTATTTGTTTAAAGAGTCGTGGTTTTGACATTGTGATGTTGATATTTGAGCGGTATCAGGCTCACATGCTGTTTTATTTAATTGTCATTTCGCTCATAAAAATTTGATTAATTTTCAGGAATATGTACTACAAATCCATGCAAATATGATTTCAAAACAATTATTTCGTATAAAATATCTTTAACTTTATCATAGAATAACATTTATGTGTAAGACGTATTGTTACATCAAAGTTTGCACTTTTTGTATTTTTTGGAAAAAATTACCCCACCCACTTTTAGCTATAGCTACAGGCGTAAGCTAAAGACTAATTCTGTGAACAAATATATATAATCCAAGAACAGGTTTCTAGGCAATTTTTAAGCATAATTTCACAAACACAAACATACATTTGGTATTTTCTAAACTTTTTTTCGTTTTTAGACAAAACCTATTTTTGTGATTTTTTAGCCATTTTTTGCTATATTTATGTATATTAACAAAAATTAACTGTAAAAAAGTTGCATATCATTGTTGTAGGTAATAGTGCAAATCATCAGCTTTATTTTGATACCAAAATAATTGTTTTAGCTTTATAAATGAGTAACTTATGGGGCATTTTGGGAGGCATATGTGACAAATGCACCGAATGACCTTTGACCTGAATAAAATCCCTTTGTGCCATTGATTCGGACAAAGAGACAGGGCTAAAATTGACCGTAATATACAATTGAATCATTCTACATATGTCTCCTGCTTGTAACAAATTGTCCTCCCTGATTTGATTTTTCAGATTTTCACTACCAGTCTATTTACTATGTAATCATCCTTAAAAGGGCAACTTTCTCGCATCGAAAAAAGTTTTCCGTGTTGGGCTGTCTTTGCACAACGACTGAGTACGATAGGACAACACTGGTACTTGGCTATATAGCACCGTGAATAGGTATACATTTCTCCTGTACAATGATATCAGTATCAAGACAAGATACGGCCATTTAAGGAAATTATCGACGAAAAACTAAGACACCTACCCTAACGATTTTCCACCGACGCCATCTTTGATTGACCACTCAAAACTTCCGTACAAACTACACAAATCTAACGTACAACTTACAACACAGTGAAATACTGTATGTCGCCTTCCAATATTGACTGATCTTACATCCTGCTGTTTGAGAGGAAAGTGTTGCTTTAACCCTTTCCCAAACGGCAAAATTCTAGGTCGGTCCAATTTGAAAGCTGTTACAAACGACAAAATAAAGGTTGATAACGGTAAGATCTACATAAGATATTGCAAAGAAAACATTGAGGCAAAAGGAGAAACTGCTGGTTATCTTTTGTCTAAATGTTTTCCCAAGCGTTTTCTATTCAAAACGGCAAAACCAGGTCTTGTTTGGGAAATGGTTAACCAATTCCCCAAACGGCAATTCCTTATAAAGATCCTATCGGGTATAAGGAAAAACTCACAGGAAAATTAGAAATGCTAGTAATTAGCATTTTTCATTTCCCTTAAAGATCATCTAAGCTATACCACGGATAATTTCTAGACAATTCAGTATTTCGTCGCTTTTCAACAAAAACCTCGTAACTGTAGCTTAAAACAAGCTGTAGTTACGAGGTTTTCGTTGAAAAGCAGACGATTATTCCTTTCTTTTATATGCAACGTTTTGGGGAAATGGCATTTCGCAATTATTTTTACACAAATTTTACTTTTATTCTATCTGAAAGAGCATCTTTTCTTATGAAAGTTCTGAAAATTTCAAGTCAAAATATTGAACCGTTTATAAAAAATAAATATTTTTTATGCTAAAATTAAACAAATTGTTGTGGACAACAGTTCAGATTTATATAGAATTGGTCATTTCTGTCTCAACTTTAAAGGCGTATTTATCGCTTATAAATAACAACTTCAATAAACTGATAGCATTTCTACGCATAAGAATAAACAATTTTTGCATCAATACATACTTTTAAAAAATGAAAAAAAAAAGTGAAATGCCACTTTAATGTTTATGGATTGTATGCAATCCGTAGTATCAATAAAAGCGAACATTGATAGAAACGTTTATCCTTATGATTGTAAATATTGAATGTATCATTCTTAACCTTTATCATGCTGTTCATGTCAATTTCTGTTTGTGACAAAAGCTTTGGCAGGCAGTATAGACTAAGATCAGCCTGCACAGACGTGCAGTCTGACCTTAGTATACACTACCTGCTTTCTACTCCATTTTTATGGCAAAAACGTAAGCCTATGCTATTGCTATGTCTCTTGAATTGGTTGTTTGTTTGAAACAAAATTTAAAGTCAACAGGACAAGGGTTAAAACGAGCCGAGACCTGACAAAAGGGCTTTAATGGCATTCGAGGTCAAGGTGGACCCTCCTCTGTTTGTGCATTGGCACAGTCTGCTCAATACCTATGTTTTCTCTCATAGCTTCTAAATAACATGTAAGACAACACATGGAGTCCAAATCGTATGGCATTTACATGATGGGTAATCAAGTGATACAACAATTCAATAATTTCGTTAATACAGGTCTGATCTGAATTCGGTTTGAAGCAAAGAAAATAAACAGACGTCACGCATTAGATGAATGTGGTGGGTTTTTGAAAAACAATTAGCTGATTAAAAAGTAATTGAAGATCTACAAAGTTTTGGTTAATCTTAAATAACTTTTTTATCAGTTTTTTTTTCAAGAATTTACCACGTCAAATTTATTCTTTGCATATTCCTACCTTCGCCTCTTCAACCCGAATTCAGTCTCTTATTAACAAAATACTGAATATTTTCTGAAATTGTTGTGTCACGTGATTATCCACCGTGGCTTACGGTCCACTTTTCAGATCCATTCGACAAGCATACCACCTTCACCTCTCGGGTTTTTTCTCGACATTTACAAAATTTATTTAATTCTAACGCCGTATATAATTCAAATAAATCTGTGGAATGATCCTTTTCATGAAATGACATACAAGTTGCTCTAAAGATTAACAATGATTTTCGCGATTCCAATAAGGCTCTTTTTAACATGTCAGGTCAGCAAGTTCCGTTTACGACCTGAGGGCTAAAATCGAATCATAGAAATTGTAAATTGCCACTTTTCTTAAATAACCTCGCAACTACAGCTTGTTTAAAGCTGTAGTTACGAGGTTTTTGGTGAAAAGCGACGATATGTAATCTATATGTTGACAAAAGTAATAAAAACATTAGAAAAATACCCAACCATTCTTTGTTCAAATTGAACAGAAAAATCTTTTAATTCAATTTGCAAATTTATGCGATGTACGGTATACAACGGGACTGATTTCAAATGGTTTTGAAATTGTGTGTACTTTTGGCACCTGTTTTTTAAAAAAGATGATAAAATGGGATATTTTGAAATTAAAATACCATATGGGAAAGATCAAACAAGGTGGGTCTTTAAAAGTTCAAATCAATTTTTGAATTATCATTTTATTGACTAAGATATTTAGCGTCACTAATGTATTCTTTTGTTCGATTTCAAAGTGAATAAGTATGAAATAAACAGTTTAAAATTCAACGGAATTGGTGACAGTGTTTTTTTTTTAAACAATAGTGATCTTTATGATAAAAAATTATAATGGATGTGATTGCATTTATGCACTTACAATAGTGACATGAAATGAGAAAAAGCTGCTCATCAGCATGTTCCTTTCTTTACCAACCATTTTTTCTTCATGTATCTCTCTTGCGTGTGTCAAAAGCATGTCTTGCTTTGGAAAAGGTTAAAAGCAATGAAGGAGTGATAATGTAAATAAGAAAAGACAGACAAAATATCGTTGCTTTTCAACAAAAAATAGTAACTGCAGCATCAAACAAGCTGCAGTTACGATGTTTTTGTTGAAAAGCTTCGATATCATAATTGCTCGTGTCTTTTCTTATTTCGTTCGTTTATCCTTCCAAAAAAGCGTGCTTTAAGTAGATGTCCTTCTATTCGCAGAGAGGGTTTAACCCCTTCCAAAACAACGAAATTTTAGGATGATCCTATTCAAAAGCTGCTAAATACGAAAAAGTCGGCAGTATAGAATAAAGAAATTGTGCATATTGTAGTTTAGAAAATATTGAGGCAAAAGGAGAAAATGCAGATTATCAGCATTTTCTACTTTTGCCTCAATGTTTTCCCAAGACTAGTCTCTTAGAGGCGTCAAGACCAGGTCTTGTTTGGGAAAGGGTTAAAAAGCATTGATGTGAAAAAGAAAAAAATGCTTATAATCATTATTTTCTCCATTTGGCTTATCATGTCCTGTGCTATGTTGTAAACACATTCTAATTGATACTGAACGAGAGCCAGAGGCTTGTAGAGGCCCATATGTTGGTCTTCTTTCTGCGTTATTGAAACTGACTGGAACTCGCGATGACGGAAAGCAAAGTCGTGGCATGGAGACATTTAAGGACGTTACTAGCTGCGAAAAAGAAAATAAAATGTAATTATTGTCACATTTTTGCAGCATTTCGTTAATAAGTCGGCAAAATATTAACTTAGAAAATCATATGAATTAACTACCAAATAAATTCATTTATGATGATTCCAAGTTCTACCCATAGGCACTTTATAATTATGAAGAAAATGTCGGATATCGGCCAGTTTTAGGGAATGGAAGTGACGCAAATACCTTTGGTTTCCTTTACAGAGTGTGTTTCATTCACATGAAAGAATGCTGATGAATTTGTTTAGCGTTACAGGCCATTCTATACTGGATTTGGTTTGAACTCTGACAAATGACAATAAAATTACATTTAAAAATCAGTAGATAGTATACATAAAACTTAAACAAACGTTTTTAAATACGTTATTATAACCATCATTTATGCATTTCAATTTTACTCTAGGAAAAATCAAAATATCAAATCAGAGTCAAGCCATGGTGACTGTATGTTACGATTAACTGGTCGGGTCGCCAATTTCTAAAACTGAATCGCCAGAAAGATTGAGCTGCGAAACTGTAGCACAAACTCAAATTATACACGAATTTATCACGGTGCACAGGATACACATCTAGTGATTGACAGCATGAATCGAAGTTTTTTCCGTAACTAAGCAATGTAAGAGAGAAGCATGGCAGCGTTTTTAATATAAATTTCAATACAGAATTACGTAACACGATTAATGAAATCGTCGCGTCATCGTGACGTCGTACTTTAAGCCGTATAAATATACAGAGCTTACTATTTAGAATGTAGGTAAAAGGAGAATACAGAATTTTATTTATTTGTTTCAATTTCCTCCGGGGAAGGGGGAGAGGTGATACGCGAGCCTTTTCCAATGGCGATGAATTTTGTGCTAAAAATAGACTGGGTTTAGCGTTATGTTTTGATAAACCGTCGGTATTGTTATAAAATGTTGTAACTACGGCTTGACGCTCTGCCAGGCCTACTCTCTTAAAACAGAGAACATTATCTCTTCATTCCATTTCGATAAAATGATACTCTGTTCCCATGGGGTCATTTCAGGTCTTATCTCGGTGCCTTGTGAGATTTCGGTATCCAATCGTTCACTGTGTTGTAAGTTGTACGTTAGGTTTGTGTAGTCATTCAAAGATGGCGACAACAATACAGCATGAGAGGTATGTGTCTTAGTTTTTCATTGATAAATTTCTTAAACAGTCGTATCTTGCCTTGATACTGATATCATTATACAGGGGAAATGTATACCTATCAACGGTTCTAAATATCAAAGTACCAGTGTTGTCCTATCGTACTCAGTCGTTGTGCAAAGACAGCCCAACACGGAAAACTTTTTTCGAAGCGAGAAAGTTGCCCTTTTAAGGATGATTACATAGTAAACAGCGAACTAGGGAACAAACTATTGCTCTTACTTGGATGTTTTTAACATGCTCTTTTCTATGGTTACTGTTATTTTACACAAAAATGTCTAGAATAACCACAAACACCGTGTTTATGAAATGGCCAGACAACGGTGTAGTCAGAGTGAAAATATGCAGACACAACGGTGCAGTTTCTGTGTTTTATGTACGGTGTGGTTATATTTTCATAACAAATTGTGAACGGTGTAGACATAATGCAATTGTGAACGGTGTAGACTTGAAGTAATACAGAACTTATCATTTCTGGAATGATAATATTTTTATGTTTAATGATAACGTTTTCACGGCTGAGAATCATGTTTTACAATTACTACCGAAATTCTTCAACAATTATGTTAATAATTTTTTATGTGACTGACTTGTAAATGCTTTGCAGCAAAGAAGGTGACAATATGTCTACAAAATATACTTTAATCAAAATATACCAGAATCTAGTTTCCTTGCTATTTGTCAAAGTAATTCCGTAAGGGTCAAATAGTAGAAATTACCAAGAATCTGCTGGTGTCTGTTTCATCTTTTTCTTTATTTTCAGTTCCATGCTGTTCACCTATTACTACTGTCATTTCGAAGGGAGTTTCGAAAAGGTTGTGAAGCATTCGGAACAGGACCATTCCAGTCAGATATTAAAAGTGCGCGGGGGGGGAGAGGGGGGAAAGAGATCAATGATCAGACGGGTAAAAAAGATTTGAAAACTCTGAACTTTAGCATTATTCCTGATATTATCAAGAAGTCAGACTAGGACATCATCCCCATTTGCGAGCATAGAATACACAAGATAGACCTCATCAACGTAGAAAAAAGGATTTTGGAGTTAACAAGATTCTTTCTATCGATGATATCCCCGGTTTTGAATGCATGAGTCCTGAACATAAAAAAATGACGAAGTTCAACACCCCATAAAGTCGTTCAAAAAGCCCCGACCTTAATTCCTGATATTTCCATTGGACGTGCTAAAACAGATGAAACGGATAGGGTCTCTTCTCTTTCCCCACGAGAACATGAAAACAATGGCTGAAATGAACAGTTTGTTCCCAGATGTGATTAAGTCATTGAGAAGCGTTGATCAACTTGGTATTTGTTTATTTTGGTCAATGAAGGTCGGCTCTCGATGGAAAACATTGCATTTCATTTATTTATGGATGTGTGTAAGTTACACTGTCTTGGGAGTACTTCAATGCGTTTTACTCCAATAGTCAAACGATTTTGGCGAATAGAATATTGTCTTTTTCATTGCAAATGGTTACATTTTATGAGTGAGCCCAAAAAATCTTGGTCAGAAAATTGTCAGTCCTGAAGAAGAAGTTCATTACGTATGAAAATTCCAAAATGAATTTCGCAGTTCCAGAATTCTATTTTCAAGACTTATTTACTTAAGTCGAACAAGACGAAAAAATGCCCAAATGTTTATGAAACAAATTTATAATTTATGTTTTGTTATTTATAATTTATGTTTTGTTGATTGAATCCTTTATTTTGGGTAAAATCAGACTTTTCAATGAGGGGTCAATTTGAAAACAAGATACATTTCGATCAATAATTATCATACTCCATGAGTTGAAATCATTTCATTAATTACAATAATTGATTGTAATAACCAATTAAAACAGTTACAAAGAAAAATTCAAAGCCAGAGCCGAAATTTCGAATCTACAAATCAAATGAACGGATGAACAAGAAATTTGCCGTTGCACTTAACATGGCTTCAAAATGACGGTTATCGTATGTCTTATTTGATATTTTGTGATGGTATTCCTTTTGATTATCATTTCCGTCAGATGTTTATTCAATCACAAATAACAAAAATGTCTCCCGAAAATTAAATCAAACATACATTGAACTGTTTAAGGCTTAGGAGAATGAAGAAAAGAGAAAACATATTTTCTTAACTTTTGTTTTCATTTACTTTGAGGATGGCAGCATTTTCATCTGAGTTTTCTAAGACCAAAGTATTTGAGGGAGATAAAACAGATGATCTGCTATCTGTTAGAGCTAGTTCGCCCTATACAACATACCAAGTCTACACCGTTCACAATTTGTTGTGAAAATAATAACTACACCGTACAGATAACACAGAAACTGCACCGTTGTGTCTGCATATTTTCACTGTGACTACACCGTTGTTTGGCCATTTAGTAAACACAGCGTTTGTGGTCATTCTAGACATTTGTGTGTAAAATAACGGTAACCATAGAAAAGAGCATGTTAAAAGCATCCAAGTTAGAGCAATAGGTTGTTCCCTAGTTCGCTGTTTACTATGTAATCATCTTTAAAAGGGCAACTTTCTCGCTTCGAAAAAAGTTTTCCGTGTTGGGCTGTCTTTGCACAACGACTGAGTACGATAGGACAACACTGGTACTTGGCTATATAGCACCGTGAATAGGTATACATTTCTCCTGTACAATGATATCAGTATCAAGACAAGATACGGCCATTTAAGGAAATTATCGACGAAAAACTAAGACACCTACCTCTAACGATTTTCCACCGACGCCATCTTTGATTGACCACTCAAAACTTCCGTACAAACTACACAAATCTAACGTACAACTTACAACACAGTGTCGTTGGCTGAAACGAAAAATCTGATACAAATTTTCATTGGCTGATGCTTCAAATTACCGGCTTCAGCCAAAAATAGAAGCGACGTAATCTATACGTAATCATACAAGATAAAAATGAATGATTTCGATTCGATAATTCAAATATTACCGGCTTCAGCCAAAAATAGAAGCGACGTAATGTATACGTAATGATCATACAAGATAAATATTAATGATTTTGATTTGATAATTCAAATGATGTGCTATAATTAGATTATGACGACCAAATAGGCTGTTGGTGTATCAATTTTAACGGCAGAGGTCATATTTGATGATTTAATCAACAGACGGCTTTGGAGAGTATGCCAGGCCATTTATCGGGACTTATAGATAAATATAAGCCAACATTGCCTGACTTTGAAAGGTCTCGATTAATGACCTAGCAGTGCATCTCTAATCTCTAGCTTTTAGCTAGAAATACTCTGCCAGGTCATTCATCAGGACCTATTCAAAAGCGTAGAAGTCGCTTCTTAAATGTTGGCCTACATAAACTTATATAGTAGGGGATAATGTAAAACCAACAGACATTCATCGACACTTGCATTCAAGAAACCAATATAAATCACAATGGAAGGTGATTGTTTGACCGATAAATAAGAGATTACGTCACACTTAATCTTAACAGTTATTATTGTAACACTCCACTGTTTTGTCAATAATCCATAAATTTTCACATTGATTATGTCATTGTTGCGTCACTGTCAATGTAAAAAATAGGCCTATGTGATATTATTTAAGAAAAAAATATCAATTTTCACTATTTATTCAACCCGTTCTCCTACGAATTTTAGGAGCCTTTATCACCTGTTCTATCATTCTCCTACGAATTTTAGGAGCCTTTATCACCTGTTCTATCATTCTCCTACGAATTTTAGGAGCCTTTATCACCTGTTCTATCATTCTCCTACGAATTTTAGGAGCCTTTATCACCTGTTCTATCACAATTTTATGCTAAACTATAGCTAAAGTGCCGGGCAAGACTCGTATTTTAATGTTTACATGATAAGATCGTTCATTTAGTTGGCTTTGCTAAATTAGAAACACACCGTGTTATATCATACATACTTTAATTCTTTTTTTCACCATCACCATTCTGTAACCTGCGACATCATTCAAATCCCAAACAAGACCTGGTTTTGACGTCCCTAATAGAAGAGACTTGAGAAAAAATCGAGACAAAAGAAGAAACTGCTGATAACTAACAGTTTCTCATTTTGCCTCAATATTTTCTATGCTTTATTGTAGACAAATCTTTAATTTAAGAACAAATTTTGTTGTCTACAGCAGCTTTCAAGGTGTAACTGTCTATGTTTTGTCGTTTTCGGAAAGGGTTAAAAGATCTCCGTTTGGGAAAGGTAAAATATGCCGTTCAGAGCGACGTTAAATATACAAGCTTTTCATCAAAAACCTCGTAACAACAGCTTAAAACAAGCTGTAGTTACGAGGTATCCGATGAAAAGTGACGACATAGTACGATTTATCCTTTTCAGACGACCCTACGCCGGAAGAGGAAGAGCACAGACGGGCTACCAAAATACTCGAGGATTCCTATTGTAAAATGTGTAAAGTATTTGGAACCGTTCCATGCGGCAAGTTCCGACGACAAATTGGCAGTCCTGTCGCGGATTTATCGAATTGTATGCTTGGAGAGAAAGATATAAAAGCAGTTTGTGTGTCATTAACGGTATGTATCTATTTTGACCATATTCAAATAAAGGCAAAGTTTAGAATTAGAATCAGCTTTGGAAAACATTTAGTCAAAGAAGAAAATTTTCTTCTTTTACCTCAATGTTTTCTATCCATAGTGTTCACTGATTCTACTTTAAAGATACCCATTTTATCATCTGCAGCAGGTTTCATTTTGGACCAACCTCAAACTTATTAAACATAACGATAACGATAGTTGTTTGGGAAAGGGTTTACTCTACCTCAAAGTGTAAGTACTTCCCCGCCCCCCCCCTTTGCTTAATTTTTACAAGATAGTGCAAGAACTATAGTGGACCATTACACGTCGGATATGTCGGAAATGGTGTAAAGACAAAGATCATCACGCACATTAATATGCAAACTGATCTTTTGTCTTTGCTGAAAATAAAAATACTAAAAAATTCCGAAAGCAACATGTCAAGGGCCATAACTTTGCTACAGTTCAATCACTTTTAGCTGTCAAAATTCATATTGCAGTTATTTGAAAATGATTTTTTGTTTTGAATTGCTTCAAAATGCATGTAGCCTAATCATTTAGCTAAAGCTTTGCAAACCATGTGCATGCAAAGCAGACCGACATACACTTGTACTGCCTAAATGTCGCACGAGCATTTTCCACTCTCCTTTTTCCAACCTGATTATTTTTGCATAATGTTCCCTTTTTCCAGAATAATGTTGATATAACAGAGCTCGACTTATCCGGAAACGATTTAAGTGGTAAAGGATGTCGCTATGTGTCTGAGGCGCTGAGAGAAAACTTAAACATACATGATTTGGTAGGTGGTTTTATTCCAAAACCTGAAAACCTGTGACCATTGCAGAATAAGTAGCGTGATAAGGTGGTGTATTTCCGATACCCCTTGAATCTCTTTGAGCCCAGGTTCGGAAATAAATATGCCAAAACTGGTGTTTAAGACCAATATAGATCAAGATCAGTATGCGATAAAACACAGTCTGAACGATGTTATTTATATGCTCTGATAGTTTTTCGTGACAATTAGAAACTTTATGACAATAACATGATTTCTGATTAGACCACACATATGTATGGACATACTAGTCTTGATGATTCTTTTCTTCAGTTTGTATAATTTTCCAATTGCATTTGTAAATACGTCTTCATAGCTTACGTGATGAAAGACAAAAACCTACTTAAAATTGTTTGACGTCTCTAAAGCAATTGAATTATAACCATTACAAAATCATATAAATGCACATGAACGTTAGGTGCCAAAATGTGCATGCGCGTTATATGTAATAACGTAACTTGACGTTACACTGTATATTTCAAATACATGTTTTAAACTCAGATTGAATCTATCAATCAACGTACACACAAATACAAATTTATGATTTTTTATTAAATATAAATGCTAAGTTTTATCTATTTTGATAAGATTTCATATATACACTGTATATTGTTTGCTTTCAGACTTTATCAGAGTGCAATATTGATATTGACGGGTTAAATTGTATAGCAGATGTATTACTAGAAATGAAGCCGATGAAGTACTTGGATATATCAGGTACGCTGTTTGTATTAAGGTAGTCCATCCCTACTAGTGAGAGTCACGCGACTTAGGAATTTTTCGTGTGACGTCTTTAACATTATTCACGTATTCGAACCTATTCGGGTGACCTTGTTTTAAAGATTCAGAGGTGGAACGTAATTACTAGTTGAAGAATGCATAATCGAATGGTACCCAGTGCAAACCTTAAATGGTCCATTTTAACAAAATGGCCGCCACATGGCACCGATACACAGTAATGCCTTTTTGAATTAGAAACGCCCAATTAAGTTTTGTTTGAGAGAAAATTGAATAAGAAAAGATGAATGTTACATACGTAGCATAGAAATCGTAAATTGCAAGTCAGGAAATGCTTTGTTGTTGTTGAGATTTATTATGTTTTTGTCTTTTAATTTCAATAACTATCCATTTAAAAATTGACGCAGATATTTTTCGAATCAGTGCTAAAATGAAAGTATTCAACATGATGATTTAATATATGTTTTTACTTCATTTTCCAATCTCTCCTAATTTCAGTATCAGTTCACTATAGATCTAAATTGAATCTGTCGCCATTTGTTATATTTTTGATTTCTAGTTTTGTTTTCCTTTTATGTTCTTTCCAGGCAACAACTTTAGTACAAATCACTCGAACATCATAGCAGAAGTAATTAAGGTAAGCATATGCACTAGTCTTATTATCTACAGAGCTGCGGATGTTAGGCGTGATGGCTTTTCAAAATGCATTTTTCGTTTATTGCTATCCAAATCATTTATTGTGTGTACTCAATCGAATATTATCGCCAGGGCGAATCAAATGAGCACCCACAACATAATTGTGTTTGGAATTGAAATACCTTCAGCCAACCTTTTTTCTGTAACTTTGTCTCTGTGTATTTCTACTGTGACTGAGAACGCAACTGATGCTTTATATCGTCGGTGGTCCTTTTTTCCATAATAAAGTATTTTGTTGAAACCAAGTGTATACATGTATTACATGTATATCGTCAATGTTTTTATAAAACCTCGTAACTCCAGCTTAGTCAAGCTGAAGTTCGAGACTTTGCAAAATACTTTATTATGAAAAAAAAAGACTTTTCTTTTTGTTAAGGAAAGGTATTGGGATGTTGAAATCTTAACCAAAATACAGATTTCAGCTAAGCGTCAGTTCTTTAACATCTTTTGTCCGACAGAACACACAATAAAACAACAACAACAACAAAAAGGAAAGATTTCTTTATCGCCAATAATGCCACGTGTTATTTTTAGGTGTCGAAATCAAGACTAATCAGGGTATAACTTAATCAAGAAGTTACATTGTAATCTCATTTGCATTTTCAGAAAAACGATTACATAGAAGAACTTGTATTGTCTAGAAACGAATTCAACGAAGACAGTGGTATTATACTAGGAAAAGCATTGCGTAAGTATATCGATTCACGCATTTATCAACATAGAAAACTATAATGTCCCTTCTTAATGCCTGGTCGTAATGACTATTTTCGCAAAATTATCCTTATGTTTTAAAGTCATATAGCACGTTATTCTGCATCGATATTTTCAAATGAAGAATAGAATAGAATATATTTATTGCTCAGTTATACCCTTACGGGTTAAAGGCAAAATTGAACAAAACAAATACACAAATAAACACATATGTACAAAACATACATTGTAAAAGTTTTTCACTTTTACACGAAACAAATCTACTGTTTGGAGTTTAAAGCTATGTTATTTTACATTCATTTATACAACATGCAATCGATTGAATAACATTCAAATCTTTGCAACTCATTAACTTGAAAAAAGCTACATTCTCATTCTGGTCATCCCATACAAAATTAGTTTTAACCAGACTTGTGCGTAATTTCAATCGTTCTTCGTTATATTTTTCACATCTTATAAGAAAGTGAATTTCATTTTCAACACAATTACATGATGTGCACAATCTTTGCTCCTCTGGTTCACCACAATATCTACCACGCTCAATTCGGAGTTGGTGGGAACTCATTCTAAAAGCACTCAAGGATTTCCGTTTATTTTTATCCATTATATGATCAAGATATGTTTCAAATTTGAAGTTTAGTTTTAATTGCTTGTATATCCATAATTTATGCATCCCCGCACTTTCTGAACGGCGTCTTGACCAAAACGACATAAACCTATCAGTCACTTTGCGCTTAATTGCAGCTAAAAAAGCGTTTGAATTAAAGGTAAACTGGTTTTGCCAAACATGTGAAAATCCAAGTTCCTGCAGAATATTTTGAATAAATTGCAACCAGATTGACTTATTACTAGAAGCATTTAATTGTTCCAAGTAAGCCTTTGCAACTAACGATTCTGCGCTTGACTGAATAGTATGCAGCCAAAAATTGATAGAACTAGTTATAATTGTTATTAGCATTGGCAATTGACCTAGTTCACTTATTACAGCAAAATTAGAAGTTTTAGAATGAACTCCGACTACGTATTTACAGAATTTTATCAAAAGTTTATCAAAGTCATTACTGCCTTTAATTGACATTTCAAACAAATCGTCCAATGATTTATTCTTGTAACATGGTTTGTAAGCAGCCCAAATTTCGCTACCGTAAAGTGCAATGGGTTTAACGAGGGAATCAAATATCTTTAAAATGATAGAAGGCTTAATATCCGTATCAAATATTCCCTGTTTAATTGAAAATAGAGCTCTACTCGCTTTTAACCCTAGTGATTTTTCAGCAGAAGAAAACTTTGCAGTGTTACTTATTATTACACCAAGATATTTATATTGTTTCACATGTTCCAATTCAACATCACCAACAAAAAATGTATACTTGTCGTTAGTTAGGCGACCTCCCGTAGTAAAAACCATAATTTTTGACTTCTCGGCATTTATTTGAAGACCCCATTTATTACAGTATGCATACACTTCTGACAAATTTTCTTGCAACTCCTTCTGCGATGTAGACAGTAATAGTAAATCATCTGCATATAAAAGATGGTTAACCTTTGTATCATGCAAAAGCGGGGCATCATTCGATCTTAAATCGTTACCAATGTCATTAATAAATATATTGAATAAAAGGGGACTAAGCACGTTTCCTTGATGGACACCTTGTTTGATGTTGATTGGTCCCGTCAATTCTTTTTTGCATCTTACACGTGATATCGGACCTAGATACATAGATCGTAACAACTTATAGAGCTTACCATTTATTCCGGCTTTTAGCAGTTTTAACATAACTCCATCATGCCACACTGTGTCAAATGCCTTCCTAAGATCAATGAAGCAGCTAAATAGTTTCTGTCTACTGCTTGTTTGAATACATTTATCTACAATAGTTTTTAGAATAAAAACTTGATCTGAAGTACGGAATTTCCTTCTAAACCCAGCTTGTTCCCTTTTGATGTACGACTTTTCTTCAAGAAAACTTGAAATGCGATTGTTTATTACATGTATGTGACAAAATAATTTTCCAAAACAACTATTCAACGTTATTCCCCGATAATTATTGGGGTCAGTCTTGGAACCTTGCTTGTGGATAGGCACAATTATACCTTCTGTCCAAGAGTCAGGAAATGTACCTGTTTTTAAAAGAATATTAAATAACTTAAGAACGTGTGTTTTTATAAATGGGATGGCTGATTTGATCATTTCGTTTTTTATCATATCAAAAGCGCTAGATTTGTTGTTTTTTAATTTTCTACTGGCATCCAAAACCTCCTTTTCTGTAATTTCAAAATCCAGATTACCCGTTTGCATAATATTTTCGAGGGATGAAAGTTCGTCTTGCACATTTTTCTTCCTCTCTTCACTAATTTCGCATTTGGTTTCGTTTAATAAATTTTCAAAATGAGAGAACCATTGTGTTTTGCTTATTTTCTCTGCTTGATCAGGGGGCAACCCTTCATTTTTCAATTCATTTATGATGTTCCACGCTTTCTTGGGATCATCTTCCATAACCGTATTAAGCATGTTTGTTAAGGAATCTCTGTATTGTTTCCTTTTGTATTTTATCAATCGTTTATATTCTTTATACTTTTTGAAATATTTCACACGCAACTCCCCACTACATGTGTTTCTATTGAATTTATTCTTAATTGATTTTAAGTCTTTAAGCATATCTTTACAATCAGAATCGTACCATTTTTTTTGAAGTCCTATATGAATTCTTTTCAAATGTAATACCAATTTAGAGACTGAACATATGTACAAATGTGATGAAATGATTGAAAGAAATATTTTAAAACCATTTTCTGGAAAAAAATGTCAAAAGTTGAAAAATCCCATTTTTTGAAAAAAAATGTAACTTTCTTTCAATTCGCAAAAAAAAAAAAAAAAAAAAAAAAAAACAAATGAATATTTTTTTTTGTTTTTGGATATTTGGATGATAAAAACAATAGCTATTTTTTAAACAAAAAAAATCAGCACACCTTTCAACGCAAAAAAGAAAAAGGTATATGACTTCATATTACCCTACCCACCCTCTTTTGGCCTTATTATGACAAAAATATCTATATTTTGAAAAAAGTCTAAAAATTTCTGACATAAGTTTACATTAAGAACAATAGAATACTTTATTTGACATTCACCATCACAAAAAAGGGAATATTTCGCTTAAAATATTTGATGAAAATTGTAGCATGGGCATTTGGTGCCGCAGAATAAACACAAAATTTGTAAGTCACATGGCCGCTCTCCAAACTTACCTTCAGGCATATTTAATGTTTTTAATGTTTTCTTTTCCACAGAACATAATGTTGGACTGAAGCGACTGGACCTCAGTTGGAACCATTTACGGCGGGGAGGAGCCACGGCAGTTTGTATGGCTCTACGGGTAAGAAATACAAAATTATCATCATCATAGCTACTGGATAGAGGGTGTAAACGCTTTTCAAACAGCAACTTATATTGTTGATGGTACTCATTTGCATTAAACCCCATTTTGTTGGTACTCATTTGAATTAAACCCTATGTTGATGGTACTCATTTGAATTACACCCATTTGATGGTACTCATTTGCATTACACCCTATGCTGATGGTACTCATTTGCATTAAACCTTATGTTGATGGTACTCATTTGCATTAAACCCTATGTTGATGGAACTCATTTGAATTACACCCATTTGATGGTACTCATTTGCACTAAACCCTATGTTGATGGTACTCATTTGAATCGTCTCGACGAGACGATTCAAATGATTACTCATAATATATTGTTTGGATTTTAAAGTGAAACAATTATTGATAGATATTTCTTTATCTGTTGCTTTCATCTGTCGTTAACCCTATTATGTTTTTATTCTGGGAATACCTTTCCGAAGAATGAAACAAGACTTTTTTTCAATAATATTCACACAAAAAGAAGGATTTATTTAAAGATAATGTTGAAGAAAATTATTATTTATGGTAAAGATTAAATTGAGTGATGAAATTCTTCATAGTGTAATAATACATAGAGAGGTAGGCTAATTACGCGAATAATTATTATTAGTAAATCGGGACCATGCATGTTGATCAAATTGCGTGTATACGCAGAATGATCTTAAACCATGTTGGGCTCAAAACAGTTAAGAGACAATTTCAAGATTCTGTTTCATATGTTGTTTTTTCCTGCAGTTTAAGCGAAGTATAGAAGAACTAGACTTATCCTGGAATGGGCTCTGCGAAGAAGGGTGCAAGGCGTTGAACTATGCCCTACTATTTAACCATACCCTCAAATAATTTGAATTAATTAATGAGATTGGACCTTTAGTGCATTGGAGGGAGCCTTGTTTCAAGACCATCATCTGTCTTAATGGAGTCTTATTAGGAGTCATGTTGCTGTGTCATGGTTGTTGCACCTCAGGAAGTAGGTGCTGAAGAACAACGTGGTTCGTGATAAGACTGCGTGTATACGCAGGCTGATCATGAATCATAGTGAGCTCAATACACAAAGAAGAATAAAAAAAGTTAGTGTTGTGTATATAAAGAAAGATTCTATTCTAATTATGGATTATCAACACAGGGAACAACGTCAGAGATACATAAAGAGACATGTTCAATATTCTGGCTCATACGAGAATTAAGTTATGCAACCATTCCGGATACTTTACTAACAACTCTCGTATGTTGTTTTTTATTCAGTTTAACCAAAGCATCGAAGAGCTCGACTTATCCTGGAATGGGCTTTGTGAAGAGGGGTGCAAGGCGTTAGGATATGCCCTACCATTTAATCATACCCTCAAAAGTCTTGACATTTCGTGTAATAGGATCAGCATTTTCGCCCTTAAAGACTTCCTGAAAGGATTGGACAAGAACGACACCCTGTCGGTTTTAAGAGTAAGTACAGTCGACACTCGTTATCTCGACATCGGATAAGTCGAAATTCCGCTTAAGTCGAAGCGAAAGTCATGTCCCGTCCTCAACATATGGATATCAAAGTGTTTAATCAAAATAATTTCGAAACAAATACAGCCATTGAAATTTAGTAGGAAAAGGATAGAAATTGCTCGTATCGAGCAATTTCTTTCCTTTTCCTACTATATTTCAATCTTGGACACATATGATGCCCATCAAGAATGGTTAAACATCGTTTTCATCGAAAATAATCAAAATCGGATGAGTCGAACTGATATGTCGAGGTATTTTGACGGCCTCTCTGACTTCGACACAACGAGTGTCGACTGTGTACGTGTCTAGATGTACAAATCATCGGTGTGATTGCAAAGCCTCTTAAGTACAGCTTGATTGAAACTGTAGTTACGAGGTTTTGCAATAACACCGACGACGTGAGCTCTCCTTAAAAAAGAGAAAACTTTAGCTGCATTTTCCAATTATCTTACAACTACAGCGTTTTAACAAATTGTTGTTGCAAGGTTCTCGAAGAAAAGCGATGGATAGTTATTGAAACTAAAATAATTTTTCGGGTGGGTTAGAAAAAGAATGACGCATTTTTTGTTTACAGTGTGAAAATATGTTTGTGAATTTAATCTTATAAAGAAAATATTGGTGCTTTAACATACATGTACATCTTGCAAATGGGGTGCATTTGATGAAAGTTTAACATGTTTTGGTGTTCTGTCCGTTTTAAAAGTGGCTACATGAGTGCTTTGTTTCAATTTCCTAAAATAATTCTTTATAAAGACGTTAGACACATCATTGGCATGTCTTATTTGATGAAATGAGTAAAAGAAAGATTTAATTCTCATAAAGTTGCATTTCTTTTCTACTTTCTTGTTTTCTCAAAATGATTACTAATTTATCATTGTCCTTAACTGGTTTCTACAGAAAAAAGATAAGATGGTGAAAAGTCATTCTAAATTTGTTTTTTAATTCCAAACCCTCTGTTGTGTGTACTCATTTGAATCGTCTCGATGAGACGATTCAAATGAGTACCCACGACATTGGGTTTCATGAACGATAAATGAAATGTTGCGTTTTGAAAATCATTTACCGCCCCTTATATATTTACTTTTCAACAAAAAACTCGTAATTGCAGCTTAAAACTAGCTGCAGTTACGAGTTTTTGATTGAAAAAGCTTCGATATGTAACTCTTGTTTCTATATACCGATAACTTCCAGATTTACCGTATCACACCCTATTACCGGCTATCACTACAGCAGTTGCTAACCTTGGGCAGTATCATCTATAAATAGCGGGTGTACTGGATAGGTCATACTTTTTCCATCTTTGCTTTTGTGTTAAAGCCTTTCTCAGCTATATTTGTAGTGCACTTGGCTGGCCATACATTTGAGCACCTACATGATAAATATTAGCCCAAAGAATCCCTAAACAACAAAATTATTCAGCGACAAAGTCGTTACTTTACAATTTTTTACGTAAAATCCAACTTTCAGTCCATATAATGAGAAAATGATAAGACGATCATTAGAATTAATATAACTATTAAAATAGTCAACCAATTTTCTTACACTGTGTAAATTTAGAGAACTGTCTGAATTGAATTAACTTCAGACTGACCGATTAAAACTAAACACTGATGCCGATTTGGCTATCACGAACAGCATATTGAAAATTTGAATGGCAAACCCGGACATAAGTTGATGGCAACACAGAACAATATGTCTTGTTGGAAAAGCGGCATCTCCTTCAACAAGAAGTTGCCTGAAAGGAGCTTAAATAATGAATTAACACCATTTCTTGATAGACTAGCCAATTTCTGAATTATAGACATAGAAATCATCTAGATATGGTTGAAGCTGAGTAACACAAAATTGAAGGACGTGTATGCAACCATTAGTTGTAGATTTGTCGGTTAAGGTAAACATCCCATCATTAAAAACACCACTTTTTAGCCGTACGAAATGCATCAAATTACACACATTTCTACATACATTTCCTATAAGTTGATTCAACGTGCCGGATTTCAAGATTATGCTTCAAAAGGAAAATAATTTACAAATATTACTTTACTCTATATTCATATGCAGCGGAGGTAATTTTGAACATTTCTGTCAAATATTTCCGTAAGTATGCATTGATTCAAAATTCTAAACCTTTCAAATTGGTTATGTTTAGAATGGAAATGTAACACACTTTAGGTATTACTGGCACTTATCAAATTCACCTCTGGCTCTTTAGTGCTAATGATGGGTTGCAAACCTTAAAAAACTACACATACTTTACAGTGAAAATTGTGGATTTTACATCATGTCGTCGCTGTTTCAGGCACACAATATGACTGTAATATTTTTAATGGGGTTAAATTTCATTTAGTCAGACTTAACTTAAATAGATGGAACCCACGCAAATATATGTACATGAATCCTGCTATTTCAAAGTCGGTCAATGAATCTTCAAACATTTCGATCGAATGCTTTGCGCGGTTCAAATTTGTATTTTTCATTGCGAAACGATTTGGTTTATTGGGGTTTTACACCGTTTTCAACTGCCATGGTTATATCGCGGCACATTGAGCACCTAACCATGGATTCCTGTTGTTTCTCATACAAGTACTAACACAATAGACTAACAGAGCCTCCAGCTGCTCGCCCACATAGGTTAACAATATCAAACCATTGGTGGGTAACATTAGTTAGAAAAGATATTTGCCACGGCCGGGTATTGTACCTGGGTTCTCTCGAATGAGAGACAGATGCGCTATCAATGTTCAGCGTTTTGGCCTCATTGCGAAACGAAGAAGAGATATCGGTGATAACGGATTATCAAGCAAGAATCTGTTGATATCGATAAAACATCATGATTGTCTACATAAAGCACATGATTGCAACTAGCCTAGGTAAGTGAATACAGAAACTAGTGAAGGATCAAAGATCAGTCAGCTAGGTAAGGATCTCTATGGATAAGGCGAGAAATCTCCCTAAACATCTGAAATTGAAAACTCAATTTTCAAAACATGAAAATTGATAAATATCTCGAGCTGTATTGTTAGATCTATACCTAAATCATATGAAAATTGATTTTGTACAATCAAAACGATCCGACATGTACAGATAACTCCGTAAAAAGAGGCATTTTTTGGAAAGGATTTAAAATGTTTATTTCTTTATTCTGTGTTATGTTTCACCTTGCATGGTGAGGTAAAGCCGAGTGGTCATTGGACAAATAGACTTTTCAATAAAAGTACCCAGCCTTCAGCTGCGCTCTCACATAGATGATTCACACCCATTGGTGAGAGACAAATGACTTTTGTCAAATGTAAGAATGGATACTGGTCGGCCTGGGGTTCGAACTTGCGACCCCTGGATTGACAGACTCCGACGTTAACTGGACTCGACTTAAACGGATACATGTTGCAGCAAATACTCTTTATAAAGCAAACCGCACGGAATCTCGGACAAACAAAAGAGCTTTGTCCGTATAATTCTAAAACCACACAACTGCAGCTTGAATGAAGCCGTGGTTACGAGATTTTTAACAGCTAAAACCGCTTGGACCATTCTATTTATAGCGTAAGATTTAATCCTATTAACCATAAGATTCCATTTCCTATATTATCAATAGCAATGAACTCTGTGCTAAAAGTACAATAGATTTACCGTTATAAGTATTGACAAACCGTCAGTGTAGGCCTAGTTATAAAGTCTCGCAACTATGGCCACATACGAAATTTTATAACAACACATACGATGCACTATTGTTTCACCAAAATTGCGCCATGGTTAACTGGATAAAAACATTCTCCATTTATCTGATTTTAATATCAAATAAATTACAACGACATCGCTGTATTGTCCACCCAAATTAACCCGGGACAACTTAATTTTCGTGTGCAAAGTCCGTTAGTTGAGTGCCTTAACCTTAACAAGTGGGGTCATTACATATGCAGATGTCTCGGGTTAATCTTACTGGACAATATAAATGACCATTCTGATATTTGGCTAGTATAATTACCCGGTCAAGGTCAGTAATTATCCTCCAAATAGTGTTCATAATTAAAACTCTTATTAAATTCCCCTGCAAATAATCGAGTTCATAAGCAATAATTAGATAAAGCGGAAACTCACAATTTTAAAACTTAAATTTATATTGCTATAATAGACGAATAACGCAATGGTATTTTTGAGCATAGGATCTAATGTTGAAGGTATTTTTTTAAAGTTAGTCTGTGCCCGATTTTATAAACGCCTGCTAGAGTTAACCAAATGGCCAAGTATCTGTTTCGGTTATTTTTCGATTATTCACATCGGAAAATTTGAACAAATCAGTGAAATAGTTTGTTTGTGCTAAACAGCGTTGATACAATCGGGCCTATGATTTGATTTCATGAGATGTAACGCCGTTTTAAACCGCTATGGCCATATTGCAGTGGCTGGAGCACCTAACCGTGGATTCCTGGGAAGTTCTTGCTTCATATATAGCTTATTCCTATCTGATGCTCTTTTATCAAACAAAAGTACCAGCATTCATGTATTGTTATAATTATCATCAGCAAATTTTAAATATTTCACACAATGATCACTTGGATAATGAAAAAGAATTGTACATAGACAAGCAAAATAGTATCATTTATGCTGTCTGTGATTGCCTATTTCAAGTACGAATCTCCTGTCGGTGATCCCACTACGTGCTGTTCGTGATTGCATAAATTTGTAGCTCACCAAACTTTGTTTGACTATAACGACATAACGGAATAGTTGATTGTCTTCACAAGCAATTAGTTGGTAGATAATATACTAGATATCCATTTTGTAATAAAATTTCTAACATTTGCTTCAGTGTTTGTCTGCTATTTGCATGGAAAGATGAATTTTATATGCAAATATGTGAAGTTTCGACTTTGTTAGTGAATTAATTTTATTGTTTGAGGACTCTCTGTGCTAATATTTGACATGTAGGTGCTCAAATGTATGGCAAGCCAAGGGCACTACAAATTATAGCTGAGAAACGCTTTTACACAAAACAAATATGGAAAAAGTATGACCTACCCAGTTCACGCGCTATTTATAGATGATACTGCCCAAGGTTAGCAACTGCTGTAGTGATAGCCGGTAATAGGGTGTGCGTATATTATCTATAATTGTATCTATAGTTGTATTTTACGCTATTTCCAGATTGACCAGAACCCACTCACAACAGACGGTGCAATAATGCTAATGAAAACACTGGAACATTCAGAGTCTACCCAGATTACAGATGTACATATGGTGGTAGGTAGAATTGCATCAATATATTAAAATAAGCTGCAGTTACGAAGTTTTTGTTGAAAAGCGACGATTTGTTGAAAAGCGACGATTTTCTCTAGTACTTTGAACCTTTGGATTTTATCCTATACAGCCCCACATCGTAATATTAGTTTTTTTTCTCAATGTAATCTATTGTATGTTAAAACAAACGTGCGAAATTCGATGCATAATACCTAAATCCCTGTTGACATGAATTTTAAAAAATTTAATCGGAATTCAGAAAAAAAACATTTCTACGCTCTAGATATAAAAGTATTCGGATATGCATATGTGGCTTAATACTAGACAATGTAGGATATTATTTTGTTAAGTGCTTAATCCGTGTATTAAATGATACATGATATTCCTAACGGATTAACCCGGTCACATTGTCCCTAAAAACATTTTACACCCTTAATGGCAAATTCTAATTAACCCTTTCACAAACAAGACCTGGATTTGACGTCCCTAATAGGAAAGGCTTGAGAAAACATTGAAACAAAAGAAGAAACTGCTGATAACCAGCAGTTTCTCCTTTTATCTCAATATTTTCTTAGCTATATTGTACAAAAATCCTTTCTTTTTCAATGTCCATTATGTCGTCTGCAACAACTTTCAAATTGGACCATCCTAATTTTTTGCTGTTTTTGAAAGGGTTCAACATTTCCCTAACAAGACTTGGTTTCAATTTTTATTAAAGGATATGCGTTGAAAGATATTAAGGCAAAAGAAGGAAATGTTGATAACCATCATTTTCTCAGGCTGCCCCATTACTTTATTTGCCCTTTTGTATAGAAATCCCATCTTTATCAGTACAAGTAACAGCTTTAAAATGGGCAAAAAATGGACATTTTTTTGTTTCTGAGGGGGTTAAAATGCCTTTCCCAAATAGCAGCTCACGTATATATGGCTTGTATTTTCAGGATATTCCCATAAACGGTGATTTTTTGGAGGCGCTAGATTCTCTACAGAAAGTGAAAAACGTGCACGTATTTCATCGTGATCCCAATCGCAAGAAAATCTCGCCGATCGTAAGGAAGCGTACGCTCAAAGACTTCGATCCGGCCATGATCTTGTTTGAATACATGAAACAAGAAAACCTGCGTTTAATAGATTTGTTTCGAACGTTTGACACGGACTCCAGTCAATCTGTTTCGAAGGAAGAACTTCGAGAAGGGTTTAATGTACGTATTTTTCTACTTTTTCTAAGTCGCTGCCTTTCAACGCAAACCTCGTAACTGTAGCTAATAGCAAGCTGCAATTACGAGGTTTTCGTTGAAAAGCGACGAAATACTCTTCCATTTTGTAGACTGATCCAAATGTAAACTTGTATCTGGTCAAAAAATGAACGCGAGTGCGAAAGAAAATATGATTTTTCAATTCAAATCAGGCCCGTAGGAACCAGGGGGAGGGGGGGGGGGGGGGCTAGGCGTCCTAAAAGTTAGCCAAAAATGCCAAATGTTTCTCAAATGAACCTGAAAATTTAGGGGAAATCCAATTTAGCCTCCCCCGAATATTCAGACACAAGGGCTTGAGCCACCCCAATATAAAATTGCTTCATACGGTCCTGCAAATGGTTAGAAAAATATTGAGGTAAACTGCTATGCTGATCATAAGCATCTGTCCTTAATTTTTCTTAATCATTTTTTACTTATGAACAGGCTAATCTGCATGAAAATCTACGTCATAAGTATGTTTTCTCAGATATCATAAATGCATCTTTTCATGATTCATGGTACAGTCGACACTTAAAAAGAAACCCAACGAACGATTTCTTAATAAATATAGACAATGAAATGTAGTAGGGAAAGGATAGAAATTGCTCGTTTCGAGCAATTTCTTTCCTTTTCCTACTTTATTTCAATTATGAATGAGATTGGTGAGTACCAAAAGTTGTCAAATATCATTTTACTTAAATGTTTAAAAGATCGGATGAGTCGAACTCCGGATATCTCGATGTATTTTGATGGCCCGTCTGACTTCGACATAACTAGTGTCGACCGTATATCTTTTATTTTCTTCAGACAATCAACATGCCTCTGTCAGAAGACGCTCTGGAATCTCTCTTCTCAAAACTGGACACCAACGAAAACCACGAGATCGAATATGAGTAAGTTGTTCATTTTCCTTGTCGTGATATATGAAATATTAAGTCATCTTATGCTAAAAATGGGACGTAACGTTTATTATAATGTGTAAAGCTTGCCCTATACAAGTTATTGCCCTTGCAATAAGCTGACTTTATTAACTGCATCTGTGTAAGTATGCCATTTTCCTTTTTCATAATAAGACGATCGCTGCTATTAACGGCATTATTACCTGCTTTGCAAAAAGGGAAAATCTATATCACGGTGAATAATCACGTGATTCAACAATTTCAGAAATTCTGCAATATCATTTTTTAATTCGGGACCGATTTGAATTCAGTTTGTAGCGGAGAAAGCGGACAGACGTCACCCATTAGGTGGATGGGGTGGATTTTTGAAAAGTCGGCTCATAAAAAAGTTATTTGAAGATCAACCAAAAAGTTGGTTGATTTTCAATATTTTTTTATTATCTGACTTTTTGAAAAAAAAATCCGCCACGTTCAGGTTATTCCTGACATCTTCTCTGCTTCAAACTGAATTCTTATTATCTACCGTAACACAATCATATTCATATTCGAAATGCGATATCTAATTATTTTGTCCGGAGATGTAAAACTGTCACAGACAAAAAGAATTATTAAGAATCAAACTTAGAGATATAACATCATATTAAAATTAAGAAAATATTGACGGTAATGGAGAAAATGCTGATTATTAGCAATTTCTCATTTTCTCTCTCAATGCTTTAAAAAAGCAATAGTTCTGATTGAATCGTCAAAATCTTTTGGGAAAGTGTTAATTTCTCAATCCAATCATCACAGAGAAATACGAAAGGTACATAGAAAGGTGGTCCACAAAATGCGAATAGACGAGAAGTCACTGGACAACTTTACAGCCGCAATGCAGGCATTGAAGCGACTAGTAACGACCGCACTGCAGGAAAAACGGGCAACCATGAGGGAAAACGCAAAGAACAGGCCGATAACCCTGTTGTCGGAGATCATGCAGATGGGGAAAAGAACCGCCAAGAGCCCGATTCGGACCTCCAGAAGCCCCAGAAGCCCCGCTATGCCCAGAAGTCCAGTGATGCCAAGAAGCCCGAGGATTGTTAATGAGAAAAGTATTGAATATGCACGAAATAATTCTCTTCACGTTTCAGTGTTCACGATATCTTCACATCAGAGAAGCTTTGGATCTTCACATGGCACCTACGCTCTGCACGTTTTCTAACATTTGTTTGTTTTTTGTTATCTAACATTATTATAATGGTCCCGCGCTCTACTGATTCCTGCCAAACAATAAAGACTATACCCATTTACTACTGGTCAAAACGAAATCATATCCATGATAATTAGGATTGTTATGTAATATTGACGAGATGATATGCACGCGCGTATCTTTGGTATTACAGATGCCATTTGACATGGCACAGTTTTAGATTTTCTTATCATGAACTACACACCTGTGCTTTTTCCTTTTCCCTATTTGGCATAAAGGTCGGTGAAATGCAAAATGAAATCAGATATAACACATTTTATAGGTTTAAAGTTTGTTCAGAAACACCAGTTTATCTCGGGACCACTATTCTAATTTGTACTAATTAATTCAATTGGGATTCTGGAAAAAAGGTCATTTTGAAATTCTAGACAACCATAGATCTAGAGGGATGTGTTTCTGGGCACAGTCTTATCTTGATCCATGTTTGTTTTCAATCTCAATATAAACAAGAATCTATTAGAGAACAATATGGATCCAGATCAGACTGTGTGTACACACAGTCTTAACTGGATCCATGTTGGTCTCATTTGCCTTAACGATCTTTATTTCAGAGCCATCTGCTTGTTTTCATCTGCTTGTTTTCATCTGCTTGTTTTCATCTTTAGAATTTCTGCTTGCCATTGTCTAATACGTTTTGTTTTTGTTCCTAATATTGCAAATTCTGTTCCTACTATTTAATTTTAGCACAGTTTGAATTTAATGACTCTTTAACGGTGATTTAAATCTATTCCTAGAAAAAGAGAATGTCGTCGCTTTGCAACAAAAGCCTTGCAATTGCAGCTTAAAACAAGCTGCAGTTACGAGGTTTTCGTTGAAAAGCATGACTTTAATGCTCACCCAAAAAGACCGAGTCAATCTGTTCTCGATCGCCTTGATCAGCTTGATCAAGTTGATCTGATTGGCAGTGGGGGTCTAGCATTATATGAATATTATTTTGAATTATAAAGTGTTTAGGATATCAATACTAAGGCCTACAATTATAAGTAAATATGCAGAATTCTTGTACAGTTCGCATAATAACATTTTCTTGGAGCATTTTATTACATTTGTCTTTTTGTGATTGTACCTCTGTGGTTAGGCGTAGAGATTCAATTGTCTTTATTCTAAATGCCATAAAATTCGAGTCGGTAGGTAGGTAAAGCTACACAGTATTATATGTGTCAATATTATAATAGACTAACCCAAGAAAAGGGCTAATGAGTGAATTGAGTGTTTATAGATACATACATGTATACCATGCCATGTGTTTTGACTTCTAGTTAACCATATATTTATTGTTCAGATATAGCTCACCATAAATGACCTGACAGAGCATCCCTTGCTATAAGCAAGGGATACTCTGTCAAGTCATTTGTCGTGATCTATACTAGAGGAAAGAAGAAACGCAACAACTATTTTTTGTAATTTCTCTTAACTCTTTTATGTTACTGAGTCAAATTTGTTACTGATTATTACTGGGAACTTTATCTTGATATTGATCTTTGCGTTTAAGCTAGAACATGGCTTACGTGTGAGATAACGTCAAAATAGACGTTTACACGTATCTCACGTGCAAACCTTTAACTATTCAAACTTTACATAAAACTCTTTTCATTTGTGCAGATTCACGTCGACTCGACAAAAGGCAATAATTTTCGTTTGGATTTTATCCCTCATATCATTTTGTGACTCATTCAAAGACGTCGTCCGGTAGCAATTGTGATGTTTAACGTTGACGCAAAACCGCTCTCATTTAAACGCATATTGACACTTAGAACCTGTGACCTTTGATGAAATTTTGACATTAGGAAGTCAAATGATGAAGTTTTACTAAGCATTGAAAAAAGGACTCGAATGGGAATTGTTTTCAGAAAAACAAAAAACAAAACGTATGTTCAAATTAATTTGTTGTTGCGTTTCTTTTTTCTTTTAGTAGATCTATATAATCTTCAAGATTCGAAAATTAGTGTCGGCCATGTTGCCAAAAACAGCTATTTTTATGTCTGATTGGCTCTTAAAAATTTCTTCGATGGATGAATTAATAATACACGTGTATTTTACGTATTTTCAGTGAGTACAAAGTAGGCTACAGGAAGGCGATGAGGAAAATGCGGAGCGGGCTGAAATCGGACGATCACAACGACAACGAGGCGATTCAGCAGTTAAAGAGTCTCGTAAAACAAGCGTTACAAGATCGCAGGGACGAGAAGCTCCGGCTGTTTCAACGTCGACCCCGGCGACAGCGCCAGGCCAGTCTTACTGCTGTGTTTGAAAATGCGAAGGGTGAAAGTTTGATTCAGATACTAGAAACTCATCCGGAGCCGTGGATAGAGTAGAATAAGAAAAATACTTAATAAAAATGAAAGACATTCTTATACATGTATAGCGTCGCTTTTCTACGAAAACCTCGTATCTGCAGCTTGTTTTAAGCTGCAGATACGCGGTGTTCGAAGAAAAGCATCGATAAGCTTATTTCTTTTAAACTATTCGAACCGGAATTAAATGAGGACTGCCCGTCGAAATGAATTCCATGTCTTTATAAAATTTTATGGTCTTTTCACATTTGTACCATCCATTATTATAAAAATCTATTCTATATTACTTAAAGAATACTTTTTGATATCTTGTATTTGGTAAAAGTTCCACTTTCCTTTCTCGAAAATTATGTGAAAGTATCTTTAAATGCCTTAGGCAGAAATAAAGTTTACAGGGACAGTTTCATAACGCATTGAAGAATTACAACCCATCATCAACTACAAAACACACTGTGCGTCTTCGGACGGCATCCGTAGCAACGGAAATCAATGAAGGTATTCCTCGTCCGTTTTCGTTGCTACGGTTGACGCCCAAAAAAATAACGAGGGTATTTCTGATTAATTTCTGTTGTCACGGGTTACTCCCGAAGATGTATGATGTGTTTGGTATCTAATAATGGGTTGTATTCCTTCAGGTAGAATACTCGTTATGTCGTCATTTCGAGATTCATATTTAACATTGGATTTTTTCGAGCGGCGTCATTACGTATCCGAACTTATTCAGGCCCGGTCGTAAACATTTGGCGGTGGGAATTTCAACCGCCAAATGTTTTGGACGTCGTCCGAATAATTTCGACGCCGTGAGAATCTAATTAGGGGTGGACTACATTAAGACTTTTTATCTGTATTACATGTACCAATGTCCGACGACACGTTTCAGACAAGAAGGGTATATCGCCAATCGTTAGAGATATTGACTACTTTAACAAGACTGTTTTAAAAGCGTTTCATAGGACATTGATTATACAAAAAATAGGTCTTAAAGAATTGCTGAAAGGTGTATAAAGTACGATTGTTTTGGCTTGTCTAACTCATAATAATTTCAATTGCGGTCGAAGTATTTTCGAATGTTACCAATGATATCGCTACTTTTCAACGAAAACCTCGTAACTGCAGCTTAAAACAAGCTGCAGTTACGAGGTCTTCGTTGAAAAGCAACGGTAAATCACGATACAGTGCGACGAAGAAAATCTTGATGCAGGCATTGATAGTCTTTTATCCCACAGTTGTCCCCTCTTCGGGTGGTATAGCAGACGAGAATTGACCTGGCAGAGTATTCCATTCGATTAGCATGGGCTGCTCTGCCAGGTCATTTATCGTGAGGTATAATCACGTGGTATTGTTATGATACCTTTCCTTTTATCAAAACGAAAATGCTTTTTCTTAAATTTCTTTCATAGAAAACGTAAACGTTTTATTCCCAATATTAAAAAAACTAGGGGGCTGGACACGTTACCCATAGTCATTACCCTGGGTAACGTGTCCCCGGGGACAGGTACCACTGGGTATCTTGTCCCCGGGAACACGTTACCCAGGGGACACTTAACCCTTGGACAAAGGTATGCTGGTCACCAGTATTTGCTTATTAGGTCTAAATACTTTCTCAAACCCTTTCTACTAGGAACTTCATATTAACGAGGTTTAATTTGGGAAGAGTTTTAAAAAGACATGTTCTGTTATCTAGAAAATTGCTCAAATGTTTAATGTCGTTTTCGAATGTATAGATTTATTAATTGCGTAATGTGTCAACATTTGATGTACAATATAGTTTGCAATATATTTAAGATTATTTATAATCAAAATATTTTGACGGTTTTGTTATTCATTAATATTATATACACAGTTAATAAAAAATAAAAAATGAAATTCCCCCTTTCCTTTTATCATTCAACTTCAACATATCCTTTTGAATTACTTCCAAACCCTATTTTGTGTGTACTCATTTGAGTCATATCTGCGAGACCATTCAAATGAATACGAACAACATACGGTTTGCTGACCAATACAGGAAACAAGACGAAATGGCAGTGCGGTGCCGAATTTTTTTACCAAACTGTATCCTTTCGACAAGGTCGAAAATCAAATAAGACCAAAAACATTTTTACATGCTGTAAAAAATATTCAAGTATTTTTCCATCAATTATTTCATTTTGAGAACCCCCTTACAGTCAATACATCTACATGTTTTAAATATATTCCATGTTCTACCGGCAATGCGACAAGTTCTTTTGGTCAAGAAATCGACCCATATAGCCTGAATGAAAGCATCAAAATATTCAGTGTCGAGACAAACAAAGATTTTAATTGGCTGATACAGACCGGGGTTGAATAAAATAGACGGAAAAACCAAACTATAGCTTGAATTATCGGCAATCGAAGTCTGTCAAAATGTAGTAATGAACAGTCACGGAACTGTTCGTTACTCCATGTCATTATACAATTAATTTACACCTGGGCAGGTTTAAAAAAAATGTGACATTTAAATGTTAAGAATAACAGCTAATTTTACTGAATATCATCCAGATTTCTTCATTAGGGTGGCTAAAAACTATTCTAAATGGTTAAGCAGTGCCCAAAGTATATTTTAAATTCATGTTCACTACCTTTTAGCTAAAATTGTGTGCACAATCTTGCAAAATGACACCAAAAAAGCGTTTCACTCCTGACAGCATATATATTGCACAATATGAGAAATTGTAACACACGAATCACTAAATAGTAGAGTGCAGAATGTCCACAAGGTTGATGGCTCTCTAAAAGAATTTGAGTGGTAGATTTCTGGCTGAATAGACAAAAATGAGAACTCATTTTGAAATAAAAAAGTGTTTCACTCCTGACATAAAATTCAGAGGGGTATTGTATAAAACAGGCTCCACATTCTAAACCAGTGAAGATAAGCTGAAAAGGTAATTTTAAGATGATGATGCACATGTTGTTTTATGAATTACAAGTGCTTATTGTAGTACATGTATCCTGTCACTGTCTTTTATTTACCATAGCTTAGAAATTGGGTACAAGTGTTAAGTGTCACACAAAAACGTTTCACTCCTGACATTTTTGACATGTTTTAATGACATATCTTTTTTATTTGTGAAGCGATTTTCTTTAAACTTGGCACCCAGTATATAGAGACAATATCACATCTTTTAGGCTTTGATTGGGTTGAATGTGTTTCTCTGTAAGAGCCGTGGCATGTAAAAAGTGAATGGTCACATTTTTTTTAAACTTGCCCACCTCCAGTGCAATATCTACCAATAGATGTCGCCAACGTCGATTATCATCTATCTATGCTGGGCATTCTGGGTTAACTACTTTCAAGATGTCAGCGCCCGTAAAATGCATACAAGTGGTACTTCCTGTCACGCGGCTCATTTGCTTCACATGCTTGCATAAAGTAAAATGAATAATCTGATTTGAATTAATTATTTTACTCGATAAAATTGAGAAGAAAATCAAACTTTATGTTGTTGCAAATGTAGTTTTTATTGCAATTTTCTGCTTGCTATTTTTTTCGACAGGATTTCGTAGTAATGCGCACCGCGTAGTGATTAAGCCAAAAAAGGATACCCAGAATGCCCAAATCAGTCAGTCCGAAAAAAAAGACTGGAAATTTTAGACTGACTTCTTAGTCAATGACCTCCAGTGACAAAGCATACCAATAGTACCACGTGCATCATGGTATGGATAACAAATACGGACAAAATAATCTCGATCCTGGTAAGATATTTTGCAACAACCTCCTTATTTGTGCGTCAATCTTCAAAAGCTTTGTTGCATGTACCCCGCCTTACCGAGCTCTTTCATCGGATATATGACATATTAGATAACACATGGTATTTTTTCTGAAAAATTGTCCCAACCGACCAGAAAGCGAAATAGTAACGACAACGGCCAAATTAACCACGCTTCAGGTAAGAATTTGTTCAATAAATTTCTTATTTCTGCGTCAATTTTCGTGCGGTTTGTTGCATGTACTCCGTCTTACTGAGCCCTTTTCTAAGATGTATTACTTATCTGGAAACTCCCTGTACTTTTCTCAAAAACCGATCCAAACCGACTAGAAAAAGGGCCTGAATATTTTTTTTTTCGTTTTTCGGGTCGGTTGGGATCAATTTTTGGACAAAGTACAATGATTCTACAACCAAGTCATATATCTAAGGAAAGAGCTCAGTAATGCGGGGTACATGCAACAAACCGCTTGTAAATTGACGCAGAAATAAGAAAATTATTGCACAATTTCTTACCTGAAGCGAGGCATATTTGTCCGTATACATATCCATCCCATCATGCCCACCGTGAGTACGGCGCCGTACAATAACACATCTTGAAAAGTCATTACCCCTCTTTTCTGTTATTCTGCCCTTATCGTATTTGGTGGATGATCCAGAACGATTTGTGTTTATACCATTACATACAGTTTGATACTCCAAAATACTTCAAATAGCAGTATAAATGGTTCATTTTAAAATTCCAAACTCAAAAAATGACAGAATTCTTTGACCTTAACAATTGCTGGTCACAGCAGCCTTATTTAAGATCAATGGCGGTTTGTGATATCCCTTTTATGGTATACACCAAGGCTTAAATCACAGCATACATTCTGACCAGAATACGCTTGGTTATATAATGATGTAGGTCCACGTTTCATATAGAATAATTAAATTCAAATGATTAAACTCAAAGTTTTCAAGAGGAAAAATGGGATGTAGAATCTAAATGCTCTGTAAAATAAATCAAAGCATTAGGGTTGGAGCATTCAGCAGCATAACTGATAAATATGTTATCATGATTTATGCTATTACTAGGTTCTAACTATCGGGACTCAGATATGAATATGAGAAAACGTTGATCTGTCATCAAAACTTTCCGTTTGTCTATCAATATATACTGAACCTCATAAATAATGCACCACATTTTCTTGTTTTATATTTGTTCAACAAAATCATTCATTTAATTGAGGCATTATTACTCGGTGTCCGCTGGACCCTAGGTATGCACGCAACACTCTCTCAAGCACAAAACCAATTCATCCGTGACGCTAGCCGTCCAAACTTGGAAAACAGGTTTTCTGCAGGTGCCGCAGTACAGACCTCGTGCTCAAATTAGCTTATCGGTTGATAGTGTACATGTAGTCTGTAAGAGAAAGAAAACATCCAAACATTTCATCGGTCGGAAGATTGTGGTGCTTTTAACAATGCCAAGACTTTCAACTGACGAACGTAATCGTGTTATTGGGATGTTGCATGCAGTGATGACGTCAGGGGCTGTTGCACACAAGACTATTGGCCGGCTTAGAGAACGTTTCCAACAAACTGTTACACTGCTGGACTGCCCGGGAAGAGGTGCGTCAAAAATCCCAACTGCATTCGTTTACAAAATGCGTTTTAGGAATGATTAAATCATGCCAAAACAGTCCATGCGTTACATGGTATAACTCATATTCTGGCTTTATCTGTTCTTAATTTCTAAAAAAAGAAGAATAAATTATGCACCGAGAATATAGTTTTGTTTTTGAGACGGGTTCTCTGTAATGGTGTCTAGGTTTAATTGGATGGCATGGGTACGTGGTTAAACCGTCGTTGTTGTTATAAAATCTCGTAACTACAGCTTCAATGAAGTTATAGTTGTGAGGTCTTAGATAAAAACCAACGAAATACCATCACCGTCTATCATCAACACCGGAAATAGATTACCAGCGAAGCGAGAGTTGACTGACAAGAAATGTGACAACTCATGAAAAACCAGTTTTGATGGATTTAACCGTAGTATGCTTGAAGATCTGTTTGTGTACATACATGGCGGATATATAAAGCTTTTCTTGTAAGTAGATCGTTTTGTTAATTGACAAGACGGATGGATTTGAGGACCGATCATCCGACGACTGGTACCATAAACAAAGCATGCTTTTGGCGTTTAGGACCAATTTATTTGAAATATATGCGGATATTTTCGATTTTTTGAGTACTGAGCTAGAGAACATATAGAATATGAAGGTATCGTAGAATTTTTAATCCAAAATCCAGAAACGAAGCGAAATATTTAACAAAACAAAAAGTTAGATGTGTACGGCGAATAGAACATGATATGTACGGCTTATAGTTAAATTATCCAAAAATTATGTACGGCGAATAGTCATCGAAAAATTGAACGTGTAGAGAGTATCACAATGAAAAAACGCAGCCCACTCGAAGTGCCTAGAGTAAGACAATCTTTACGATAAAAACCAACTAAAAATATTTCCTTAAGTATGCATTAATCCAAAATTCTAAACCGTACAGAATGGTTATGTTTGTATTTGGAATAGAAATGTAACACTGTTTAGTAGTTACTGGCACTTTTCAAATTTCGCCTCTGGCTCTTCAATGGTGCTAATGATGGGTTGCATACATTATTCGTTATGAAATAAGATCTATATTTGCCATTGAATACACGATTGTAAGCTCACAAATGACAAGCATAAAGCAAATTAGGATCTGTTAAAACATGACAATCTAGAAATTCTGCAAATTTCCCAAAGACAACTGAAATAATCATGTTTTGAAGTTTATTTTCATGTCCGGTAAGTTTGCGCACGTCAAGTGGATCATGTAAGGTAAAAAAGACTAGGTCATTGGGTCAAATCTTGGTTTTGCTTTAAGAACGGAAATATACTTAAACACTGTGAAAATTGTTCAGAATGTTTATCTTGACGAAATCTGGGTCTTTTTAAAAGTGGGCCATACGAGGTCAGAAACTAGGGCACGAGGTCAAATCTTGTTTTTTTTTCCAAGAACCAAAATATTTACTCAATTATTGTGAAAATTCAGAATGTTTATCTTGGTGATATGAAAAGCAGGTCATTCGATGTTAAAAACTAAGTCACTAGGTCAAGTTTTGTTTTTGCTCTAAGAACCAATATATTTACTTTATCATTGTGAAAATTGTTCAGAATGTTTATCGTGATGGTATCTTGGTGATGTGAAAAGTGGGTCATGCGAGGTCTAAAACTAGGTCACTAGGTCAAATCTTGTTTTTGCTCTAGGAACCAAATTATTTACTTTATCGTGAAAATTGTTCAGAATATTTATCTTGATGATATCTGGTCAATGTAAAAAGGGAGCCATGCAAGGTCAAAAACTAGGTCACAGGGTCAAATATTGTTTCTGCATTTAGAACCATAATGATATCTGAACCATTGTGAAAATTGTTCAGAATGTTTATTTTGGCAATATCTGGGATATGTATAAAATGGGTCAAAACCTAGGTCAAATTTTGTTTTTGCTCTGAAAAATCAAAATATTTATTCATCATTGTGAAAATAGTTCAGAATTGCTTATCTTGATGATGAATGGTCATGTAAAAAGTGGCTAATGTTAGGTAAAAACTAGGTCACAAGGTCAAATCTTGTTTTTGCTCTAAAAACCTTAATATTAACTCATCATTGTGAAAATTGTTCAGAATGTTTATTTTGATGATATCTAGGTCATGTAAAAAGTGGGTCATGCGAGTTTGAAGTTTGCAAGTTATTTGTCTCAAAGTCCTCTCAGGTGAGCGATGCAGGGCCATCTTGGCCCTCTTGTTTTTGTTGTAGTTGTTGGTGTTGTTTTCAGACGGAATTGAATGAGTGCACAGACTTACTGGACTCGACTAATAATAATAATAGCAATAATAAAAAAAAAACATTTCACTAGATATGCTGAGCTGTAGAGCGTAAAATGGCTGTTGGCGCATATATATAGTTCGTTGAGTAGTGGCTTTCCTCCACCATACAAACCTCCGTTATCCCAACAAAGAAATAACATGAGATACTGCATAACTATCATGATTGTGTAATAATTCGTTTATTGATTTTAAAAACAAATGAAAAAATATACGACGTAAATTTCGTTAACACATAACGACTATTCGCCGTCCATGGCATTGACTATTTGCCGTCCATAAAATACCAACAAACAACTATTCGCCGTATACCTCAAGCATTTTTGTTTCAGTTATTAGCGGCAGTAAAATATCAAACCAGCATAAGAAACACATGTTAGATAAGGCAAATTGGTATTAAGAATAGGAAATGAACTTCAAACCCGAAATACAATCTTGTTAACCCGATAAAACATGTGTTTTTGCGACACGATTATCTGAAATGCCAGTACCAAGCAACGAAAAAACTTTCTAAATGCAGATATTTCGATACACAGGATAAAATAGAGCCACATGCCGTTATATTTAATCTTTTTACAATGTGCCTTACATGCACTGGTTATCCTGTAGTAAATTATAACGTAATAATAAAGGTCAACACTTACTCACCCACCATGCATTTTTCCATACTCTCGCTTCGCTGGTAATCTATTTCCGGTGTTGATGATAGACGGTGACCATTGTCTGTCCGAAAAGTTACGTCATTATTAACTGAATGTAATTGATTCCCATTGTTCGGCTTCTTTCAAATTACAGAAGTCAAAGTTTCACCATTTGGGGAATGGTTAAGAATTTAAAAGCAAAGTGAGTGTGATGTAATTTGACACAGATTTAAAAGCCTTTTTTATCACATGTTTATTTTAGTGCAAACAATAAAAACCTGATCCAAATAAAATGTTTATCTTCAATAGAACATGTCAATAAATCTGAAAGCTAATCCATTTTACATTTAAAATAGAAATTCAATCATATACAGATGCTGTGTTTAGTTAAACGCTTTAAAATAGTTTTGGTGACCCCTACATGGTGTTAGAATTTAAATGAGAGAAAATGCAAATACCCTTTAAATGCCTGATGATTAGGATTTTTAAAATTTCCTTTTTACCCATTTCCACACAATGACTTTTTTGACTCCCTACATAATAATGTCTCTGAAAGATTTTATGGAAAGTGAAGAAAATGCTTGTAACAAGCAATTTCTTCATTTCCCACATTTTATTCTCCACAGAAAGATCAAATAATACGACATTTCATTCAATTCATACATGTATTGTGGTCTGCAGCATCTTTGAATTTGGACATGTCCAAAATATTGTCGTTTGGTAATGGGTTAATGCATTCAGTGATAGACATTAGAAATTCGTTGTATCAAAGTCAGAGAGGTCGTCAAAATACATGAACGTATCCGGAGTTTGACTCTTCCAATTTTGTTCAATTTCAATGAAAATGATATATCACTATTTTTGCTATTTATCAAATAGGTCTACATGTATGTACCATATTTGAACTATAAAAGGAAAAGTAAAGAAGTTGCTCGAAACGAGCATTTTCTATCCCTTTCCTTCTTCACTCCCATTGCTATATTTATTTTGACATTATTTTTTCGCATTTTCGATGTCCGTTGATAAGAACTTGGCTATATTTTAACTTCGAGTCAAGTAGAAAACTGACTTATTAGATGTCGACATGATGAGTGTCAACCGTTATTTGAAATTTTCTGTTTTCTGTAATATTAAGCTTTGTTCACGGCTATACATTAGAATTTCACTCATCCTAAAAAGGTTCTGTTGGTAAAAGAGTTGACATAAGAATGTGAGTTACCATTTATCTTATAAAATGGGATGACAAAATAAGTCTTCATTATTTTTCCCGGTATTTAAGAATTAGGGCCTCAAGAGTTTGCAGTACAATAACTTTTTTAAAGTCGGCTCTTTTCAAAGTTTTTGAGATTTTGTTTTCAAACAAATCATAAAGGCAAAAGATACAGCTTAGTTTTGCGGGTTGCAATGTAACAGACATTTACAGACGAGTTGCTTTACATGCTTTTTATCTCATACTGCACAATCCCCACAGGCACATTGGCTTCAATTGACACTTCTGTTCGTCTTTTGGACGTAAATGTATTTCCTATCGGAATAAAGTAGCTCTGGTCATAACTGTTTCTTAACATGTTCAGAAACCATGCATGTAAATCTTGATCCATTTTGAAAGCTTCTCGACTATTGTTTCAAATTTTGATAAAAAAGAACTACTCATGTGGAACATAAAAATGAGACAAAAGAAGAAAATGCTTGTTAAGCGGCATTTCCTTTTAATCAATATTTTCTTTCTGTTTGGGACGTGAAAACCATGGACCCTTTCTATCAACGATCTCACGACTAAACTTGACGGGAAAACCTCTGTTAACGATGGCCCAATGTCTGGTTTCGGAAAGGGTATGTTAGCTATGACTCGGTTTAAATACCCAACTGTAGTAGGATTTAAAGGAAAGATTACGAGATTGATTTTATACGGGGGCTCCTTTATTTCTTCCTAGCTTACAATTGAATTGTAGAACAATTTGTCATTAGGTTTAAATGCCTGGGTCAAATCGGAACTTTGATTATTGGTGTAAATTGTTTGTTATTGTTTATGTTATTGTGTTTCTTCAATGGAATTATACACTGTTTTGCCTTTTTGGGTATTGAAATTTTTTGCTTTCATGTTTCTATTCCGATATCATTTTTCCATGAAGTAGGTCGATTTTCAATATGTGCCATTTTCAATAGCAAGTTTTAAACTCCCTTGATTAGAATACATAAGATGGCGATAAAACGGTTGATGATTAAGACCATCAAGATCAGGGCTTGTTTGGGAAAGGGTTAATATCGTCGTCGGTGTTATTGCAAAACCTCGTAACTCCAGCTTGATTAAGCTGGAGTTGCGAGGTTTTGCTATAACACCGACGATATATTTCATGATGAAGGCATATTGGGTCTCTTATCAAGCTAAGTTATTTTATCACGCCGGGGAATCACGTGGCACAACAATTCCGATATTTTCCAATACTTAGATTCATGCATATATGACTGAATTGAATTCGGTTTGAAGGAGAGAATGCTAATATATAAGGAAGTTGCTGAATGCGAAGGACCTTTTATCAGCTAAAAAAACGTTATCGACGATCAATGAGAATTCTAAGTTGTCATCGATAACATTTTATCGACTGAAAGAAAAATCTTCAACATCCAGTATATTCCTGGCATTTTCCAATCTTTTATGCATTCAGACAAAATTCAAATTGGTCACATATTCAACGATTTATTGAAGATTGTCTACAATAACTGTGTCATAGGATTCCCTGTCGTGACATTTGAACTCTAGCTTTTAAGACGATGGTACCCTATGAAAGAAAACACGGTGGATAATCACGTGATACAACAATTTCAGAAATTCTTCAAAAAATTTGTTTTTGAATTTTGTTTGAAGCAGAGAATGTAGACAGACGTCATGCAATAAATATGCGTAATCGATTTTGCAAAAATCAGCTGATAAAAAAAATATTGAATATCAACCAAAATTTTGGTTGAACTTCAATAACTTTTGTATCAGTCTTTTTTTTTTCAAAAATCTACCACAACCAGTTTATTCCTGGCATTTTCCTGCCTTCTCTACTTCAATCCATTCCCACATAGAAAAGCTTTAGATGCACCACAAGGTGATTGCTTGAGATGACATCGTGGAAAAGGAAGAATTTGCTTATGACAAGCAATTTCTTCATTTTCCACAATGTTTTCAACTAAGAAGGTAAAACATATAAAATTTCTTTCACTTGATATTGCTGTGTGCAATATCTTTGAATTTTGGCAAGTCTAAAATTTTGTCGTATGATAATTGTTTAAAAAGATTACTAGGTAGGGAAAAAGTCAATTGTGAGTTTCTTAGATTCCTCTTCTTGTTTTCCTGAAATGCCTTTTTAGGAAAAGGTTAAGATGACACGTTTCAAAATACGGGTCATAGCTCCGAATTGTTCTATATCTACAAATCCATTGTTCCGTGTATAGCTGTATGACAATAGATTTTGGAATGATTTTGTGAGTTCCTATTGTTCAAACCTTTTTCACACTCTGCGGACAAGAACTTCAAATGGCAAAGCTTTTATACATCTGCTAGCATCGGTATTCTCCAAATGTGCATTTGTTTTTAAAGACAAAGCCTGAAACAAAGTCGTTGCATCGGAATAGAAGTTGTATTTTAAAACCAAAGGGCAGAATTTTGTATCATTCTTATTAATTAGGTAATGTAATTCATTTAGTCAATTTCAGAAAAGATCATAAAGATCGTACGCAGAAAAGTGTGTCTTTGCCAATTACTCCGCGTCATGACAGAACAGTCTGGTGTTGATGAAATTTTGTTTATGGAAATATTAGTATAATTATAAGTAAGTGCTGTCAAATAAGGCTCAATTTATGTAGAATCCATATACGGTATGGCAGAATGACTGAAGGACGTTTGGAAAATTTCCACTGAGTGGAAAATTTTGATTCTGATCAGTCTGTGCGGATTGCACAGTCTGATCAGAATCGAAATTTTCGCTATTTTAGAAAACCCTTTCTTGTGAAGCGACAGAGTTATGAATCCTGGCAAATGGCCCTTGGTTCACCGAGTTTTTAATAAAAAGACTCAAAATGTGCAAAGTTAGCTTAAATGTGTGGACTTATGTTTTGAGGAGGAAAAATATTGAAATTCTGAATTGAAAGTGATTTGTATTGGAATTAACATTTGGAAGGTAGGTAAGAAATATTTTAGCATTTTATCAGCTTTTTTCTCTTCGTCAATAATTAAAACAACAAAAATGATACAAACATTAATATCAAAAGACCAAACATTCTTAGCCCTGTCGGACCGTATTTGGTACAAAAACGAAAATGGTACATTTGTTCCATATTCGACCGAATATGGTACATTTGTACCATTTTCGGACCGAATACGGTACAATTTTCGACCAAATATGGTACAAACATTGTACCATATTCGGTTGGAATAAGTTTTTCTACGCTCGCCAAAACGTATTTGGTACATACCAAAAAACTCATAAAATGAAAATGGCCAACGTATATGGTACATAAATTATGACGTATTTCTTAATAAATGAAATAGTCTGCCGATGTGTAAACTATTTTCAAACTCAAATACATTGCATTAACCTAATATTGGAAGTGACAAAAGAATCATCATCATCATCATCATCATCATCATCATCATCATCATCATCATCATCATCATCATCATCATCATCATCATCATCATCATCATCATCATCATCATCATCATCATCATCATCATCATCATCATCATCATCATCATCATCATCATCATCATCATCATCATCATCATCATCGTCGTCGTCGTCGTCAGCAGTAACAGAAACAGCTAACCTAACCACACTTTACATGGATTTTGAATTGAAAAAAATACGCTGTAGAATGTCTGCTATTTAGCACTGTCGGACCGTATTTGGTACAAAAACGAATATAGTACATTTGTACCATATTCGACCGAATATGGTACATTTGTACCATATTCGGACCGAATACGGTACAATTTTCGACCGAATATGGTACAGACATTGTACCATATTCGGTTAAGCATTTTACCCCAAAACTACAGATACGTATATGGTACAATTAGACAGTTGTACCATATTCGGTCGAATATGGTACAAATTTGTACCATATTCGTTTTTGTACCAAATGCGGTCCGACATAGCCCTTTCACTAACACGATCAGGTTAGACATTGCTTGAAAAATTGCGGCAAAGGTGGGAACCACCTTTCAAATTGCGCCACTCTTACATTTTGTCCTCTTAACGAAATGCGTTGTATCAAATCTACAGGACATGTTTGGCCGTTTACAACGTTTAAAAGTTAACGATCGTTTTTGAGGTTGAAACATGCTTCCCTTTCTATTCCTTTTTAATGTAACGAGAGTTGTTATCCTCAGGACACTTCTTCAGTGACAAGGGCAAGTTAAACATTTGGCTTTTTTCTGTTTGTTTATACCATTTAACCCATTCCCAAATGGCAAAAATTAAGACTGTTCCAATTTCAAAGATGTTGTACACCACAATTTCAAGTTGCCATTTCTGGTAGAATGCATTGTGGCAAATGAAAAAATAACTTTTCACAAGCAATTTCTTCATTTTCGACAATATTTTCCACTGATTTTGTGGATTATTGGGCCTAATAATTCGTCATTTTGTAGAAATGGGATAAGGAGCTAGAGCGGATCCGGTCCTGGTTTCTTGAAAAAAAAAACAAAAAAAAAACCAACTAAAGTACATACTCACGAGTACATGCTCAGCTTCAATGGAATATTCTCCAACGTTGAATGGTATTATATTGAAGTTCACGTGGACTTCAGGTGATTTGAGTACGGTGCTCATACTTGAGTCTGAGTACGGTGCTCATATTGAGTCTAAGAACGTACTTAAGTTTTTTTTCGAGAAACAGGGGCCAGATGTTTTCAAATAAATTTAACAAATCATTAATTGGTAATCAATATTCTGTTTAATTTTGCCGACGTTCAATAAAAACTATGGGAAATAAATTCACAAGTCTGACATTTGCATTTGAAATTGAACTGATAAAAACTGTTATTATTCAAATAAGCCAACTGATTTATTTATGGGCTCAATCGTAAATAACTACTCCTTAATATGACTCGGCTGGAAGTGATTTAAAGTTCGTTTTCAATAGAATTTAATTAATAATTTAGCTCACATACCACAATACTTGACTTTGTCCCCGGCAACTTGCCTACTGTGCGGCTTCTATTGTGGTATTGGAGTAAGTACAATAAATGAAAGTTAATATCTTTTGCGTCATCTGAAAATTGATTAATGCATTCATATATGACTAGAATAAGTTAAAATTTTAAAGTCTGAACACCCAGACGGATCCAATTTCGAAATCGAAGGGTTCTACCTCCACGTTGTTCCTTACGTAAGTAACAAAGTGGAGGTAGAACCCTTGGAAGATGTGTCCGATCGGGCCTATAAGTCACCTGAACAACAGTTCGTTAAGTAAATTGTAAATATCTAATATACGAGGTATGTATCTTTATTATGCTCTAATTTGTCATTTGCAGCGACTACCAAATTTGAGCAAATATTTTTACGAGGTTGGGAAAGGGTAAGAAAACTTGACCATAGATCAAAATTCCAAGTTGTCTATATCGTAAACATCTTTGAACAGGAGGGTGAAATCCAACAGCAGATGTTTAACCTTTTTCGTGGAAAACGTTCAGAAGAAATGTTAACAAAAAATTTACCAATATTTTAACTTCCTTTCCAAATTTTAAATGGAAGCTTCCTCGAAACTTTTCACATCCCTAATTGAATGACTGGCACAAACAAAGAAAAAATTGCAATTTACCCCCCCCCCACCCCACCCATGGTATATTTTACGCTAGTCTTATATCTATCAACATCTTATTTTTCGTCTGCATCTTTTCTCAAATTGTTACAGTCTGTTCTTGCCGTTTGGGAAAGTGTTAATTACGGGGGCAAAACCATCAAAACTTTCCTTCAAAAGGTTTAAGGCTTTCCAAAACGGCTGAAGGTAGTACCCATGTCATTTGAAAGGAGTTGCAGACGAAAAATGCAAAAGAAAACAATTCCATCCAGATAGCCAAGACGTAATTTCGAACAAATAAATATTAGCCTTTTTTGTTGGTGTTTTTATAAAATTTCGTACGAGGTTTTAAAACAACACCTATTGTTTATCAAAACAACACAGTCTATTTTTAGCACAACATTCATTGCTATCCAATATATCATTCAAATTATGAAAACAAAGTGATTTTTACAATATCAATGGTGATATAATGTGTGTAAAAGTACAGAAAAAATATTATGAAATAAATTTAATGTTTTAATGCTTTCAGTAATTATTTCCGGAAGGAACTTCAAAACCAGATCTTCTTTTGCAAAGGGTTAAAGGACAAAACAGTTCTAACTGTAGCGGTCAATTACACTGATTATCCAGTTTCACATAAATAATTCAGGATTCTTGCCAATCGTGTCTTTTCAAGTTTAATTAAATGTTAATTCAAATGCGATTTACCCTGATTATTACAAAAGAGCTGCATAAACTATTGACCGAACGTCCTCATTAGATAACATGGTAACATTTCACTGCTTTTCAACAAAAAGTGTGTTTAAAAGTGACGATTTAGTTGCATGGACAATTGAAATGAGGTTGGTCGGTCAAACAAGCTGCAGGTGCAAGGTTTTCGTTGACAAGCGACAATATTCAATCTTAAAAACGGTCATCAAGCTGATAGATTTAACCCATTACATGTACCAAACGGCAAAATTTCAGACTGGTCCAATTTCAAAATAGTAAAAAATATATTGCAGACAACAGCTAAAGTGTTATATATGTGTTGAATTTTACCGAGTTGTGGTCTTTTTGGGTAGAAAACAATGTGGGAAACGAGGAAATTGCCTGTCAGTGTAGGAATGAGTTAACCGCCGTACTATTCCCTGTCAGCTTATGTAGCCCCTGTCAGATTAAGAACGAAATCCCGTCAAATCTACACCGCGACTTGTTTTAACCTTAAGAATTATTGTAATGTATTAATGAAGCATTAAAAAACGTTACACGCCTGATCGCTTCATTATAATGATATGGTATAAAGAATTAATCGGCAACATTTCACAGTAATTGTAACATTAGGCTTTTTTAGACATCCAAGCATAAGTCGTCGTGCATAAAACTGTTGTCAACCCGAAAACGCTATTTTCGTAAATGCAGAGTAGTGAGAGTGCTATTTCATTTGTTCTTTTCCTAGAAATCCCTTAGCATTACGTTCAACAGCTGCAAATAGTAATACAACACAAACTGCAATCTATATTTGAAATAAATTGTGCTCATAAAATGTAAAGTATTTATTTTACATCAAGTTATACTATACTGATCCTCAGAAATAACGAACCACTTCCTTTTTTATGCCACAATATTCTTACTATGTTACTTTTTTCAGACTATACGATTACAACCCAAAATGATATCAATTTTTCGTTTCTGGTCTTAAAATTGGTTTGCTATCTTAAAGCAGTCTAGCGTAACAAGTTCGTTAACACGACTACTCTCTTTTAAAAGCCGCGTATGGAACTGACAGTATTTTGGATTCTGGCCTGTGGCACGGCTCTCCAATCTTCCGGCAAAGCTCTTTCCAGCTGGCACAATGTCTGTCTGTGGCTGAAGTAGTGACCCTTGGTGCATACCTTCCCGTGCGTTCCAGTACCGTCCAACTTTGTTGCAAAAGCCCTCTAAGCCGGCCAATAGTTGTGTGATGACATCCTTCCACGTGTGCAACAGACCGTGACGTGACCCCTGCTTGCAGCATCCCAATAGCACAATTACATTCGTCAGTGGAATGTCTTGGTATTGTTTAAAGCACCGAAAACTTCCGACCGATGAAATTTTTGGGTGTTTTCCTTTTGTCAACGACTGCATGTACCATCTGAACAGACAAACTTGTTTGTGCACGAGGTCATTACTGAAGCACATGCAGAACCGGGTGAATGGTTTTTGTGCATAAGAGTATGTTGTGTGCTTACCCAGTGTCTGGCGTATGCTGGATAATACCGAGTCAACAAAATGAAGTGATTTGTTGAAAAAATGTTAGAAGAGAGAAAGGGGTGCGTTATTTCTGAGGTTCAGTATATATATTGTGCCGATTTTCGTTTTTGCCTATTTTCGAAAATCGGCAAAACCCTGCAGAACTCATTTGCCTAATTTCGAAACTCTGCGAAATAGCTTATTTATAATTATTTTATGGTATATCGGGCCATTTTCTGTGCAGAACTCATCTTCGAAATATCCGTTTTTAGGGAGGTATCACAGTTAGCACTTACAAAATCATTTTAAGCCGTTTTTAGTCCAATGAAAGTTCGGTACGGAACAGCTAAAGTTCCGTACCGAACAGAACATACGGAACATTCTTCTTCCGTTTGCGCGGAAGTTGATTCGTACCCTAAGCAATTCGCACCTTATCTTTTATCAGAAACATAGATAAACATTATATTATATGTCTCTGCTTTTATCAATTCGTTTACACGTTCAGAAGGACATCAAATTTATAGATAATATTGCCATAAAAATAATATCTACACCCGATTTCATTTATTTATTCAAAAAGTTGCAGTTCCATATTTTTTCGGAGCCTGAATTAGATCCATTGCTTTGGGCTTTCTAACCACCGAAATTAAAATGGTTTCACTAAGTTAAATATCGGCATTTTAGAAATGGTTCTTTTAAAGCAAACAAGATTTATTACGAAGCTTTTCATCTACTAAATATATGTGATCTACCATAGATCTGCATACTTATGTCAATTCATTTGATATGTTCTAATTTCATTTAGACTTTGAAGATAACTAAATCAAAATAGTGAGCCCATCATGCTGGCCAGAACAAGCGACCAAACCAGCCGAACAAACCTATCCTTCCCACCGTGCTGGCTAGAACTAGTGACCAACTCAGCCGAACAAGCCGATCCTTCCCACGGTGCTGGCCAGAACAGGCGACCGACCCATCCGAACAAGCAGATCCTTCCCACCGTGCTGACCAGAACTAGCAACTGACCTAGCCGAACAAGCGGATTCTTCCCAATATGCTGGCCAGAACAAGCGACCGACCCAGCCGAGCAAACTGATCCTTCCCACCATGCTGGCCAGAACTAGCAACCAACCCAGCCGAACAAACCAATCCTTCCCACCGTGCTGGCCAGAACAAGCGACCGACCCATCCGAACAAGCAGATCCTTCCCACCGTGCTGGTCAGAACTAGAGACTGACCTAGCCGAACAAGTGGATTCTTCCCACTATGCTGGCCAGAACAAGCGGCCGACCCTGCCGAACAAACCGATTCTTCCCATGTGCTGGCCAGAACTAGCAACCAACTCAGCCGAACAAACCAATCCTTCCCACCGTGCTGGCCAGAACAAGCGACCGACCCATCCAAACAACCAGATCCTTCCCACCGTGCTGGCCATAACTAGCGACTGACCTAGCCGAACAAGCAGATTCTTCCCACTATGCTGGCCAGAACAAGCGATCGACCCATCCGAACAAGCCGATCCTTCCCACCGTGCTGGCCAGAACAAGCGACCGACCCATCCGAACAAGCAGATCCTTCCCACCGTGCTGGCCAGAACTAGCGACTGACCTAGCCGAACAAGCGGATTCTTCCCACTATGCTGGCCAGAACAAGCGGCCGACCCAGCCGAACAAAACCGATTCTTCCCAAGTGCTGGCAAGAACTAGCAACCAACCCAGCCGAATAAACCAATCCTTCCCACCATGCTGGCCAGAACAAGCGACCGACCCATCCGAACAAGCAGATCCTTCCCACCGTGCTGGCCAGAACTAGCGACTGACCTAGTCGAACAAGCAGATTCTTCCCACTATGCTGGCCAGAACAAGCGACAGACCCAGCCAAACAAACCGATCCTTCCCACCGTGCTGGCCAGAACTAGCGACCAACCCAGCCAAACAAACCAATCCTTCCCACCGTGCTGGCCAGAACAAGCGGCCGACCCAGCCGAACAAACCGATTCTTCCTATGTGCTGGCCAGAACTAGCAACCAACTCAGCCGAAAAAGCCGATACTTCCCACCGTGCTGGTAAGAATAAGCGACCGACCCATTCGAACAAGCAGATCCTTCCCACCGTGCTGGCCAGAACTAGAGACTGACCTAGCCGAACAAGCGGATCCCTTCCCAATATGCTGGCCAGAACAAGCGACCGACCCTGCCGAACAAACCGATTCTTCCTATGTGCTGGCCAGAACTAGCGACCAAGTCAGCCGAACAAGCCGATCCTTCCCACCGTGCTGGCCAGAACAAGCGACCGACCCATCTGAACATGCAGATCCTTCCCACCGTGTTGGCCAGAACTAGCAACCGACCTTGCCGAACAAGCGGATCCCTTCCCATAATGCTGGCCAGAACAAGCGGCAGACCCAGCCGAACAAACCGATTCTTCCTATGTGCTGGCCAGAACTAGCAACCAACTCAGCCGAACAAGCCTATACTTCCCACCGTGCGGGTAAGAATAAGCGACCGACCCATCCGAACAAACAGATCCTTCCCACCGTGCTGGCCAGAACTAGATACTGACCTAGCCGTACAAGCAGATCCCTTCCCACTATGCTGGCCAGAACAAGCGGCCGACTCAGCCGAACAAACCGATTCTTCCTATGTGCTGGCCAGAACTAGCAACCAACTCAGCCGAACAAGCCGATAATTCCCACCGTGCTGGTAAGAATAAGCGACAGACCCAGCCAAACAAACCGATCCTTCCCACCGTGCTGGCCAGAACAAGCGACCAACCCAGCCGAACAAACCAATCCTTCCCACCGTGCTGGCCAGAACAAGCGACCGACCCATCCGAACAAGCAGATCCTTCCCACCGTGCTGGCCAGAACTAGCAACTGACCTAGCCGAACAAGCGGATTCTTCCCATTATGCTGGCCAGAACAAGCGACTGACCAAGCCAAACAAACCGATCCTTCCCACCGTGCTGGCCAGAACTAGCGACCAACCCAGCCGAACAAGCCGATACTTCCCACCGTGCTGGTCAGAATAAGCGACCGACCCATCCGAACAAGCAGATCCTTCCCACCGTGCTGGCCAGAACTAGAGACTGACCTAGCCAAACAAGCGGATCCCTTCCCACTATGCTGGCCAGAACAAGCGACCGACCCTGCCGAACAAACCGATTCTTCCTATGTGCTGACCAGAACTAGCGACCAAGTCAGCCGAACAAGCCGATCCTTCCCACCGTGCTGGCCAGAACAAGCGACCGACCCATCCGAACAAGCAGATCCTTCCCACCGTGCTGGCCAGAACTAGCAACTGACCTAGCTGAACAAGTGGATTCTTCCCACTATGCTGGCCAGAACAAGCGGCCGACCCAGCCGAACAAACCGATTCTTCCTATGTGCTGGCCAGAACTAGCAACCAACTCAGCCGAATAAACCAATCCTTCCCACCATGCTGGCCAGAACAAGCGACCGACCCATCCGAACAAGCAGATCCTTCCCACCGTGCTGGCCAGAACTAGAGACTGACCTAGCCGAACAAGCGGATCCCTTCCCACTATGCTGGCCAGAACAAGCGACTGACCCTGCCGAACAAACCGATTCTTCCTATGTGCTGGCCAGAACTAGCGACCAAGTCAGCCAAACAAACCAATCCTTCCCACCGTGCTGGCCAGAACAAGCGACCGATCCATCCGAACAAGCAGATCCTTCCCACCATGCTGGCAAGAACTAGCGACTGACCTAGCCGAACAAGCGGATTCTTCCCACTATGCTGGCCAGAACAAGCAACCGACCCAGCCGAACAAACCGATTCTTCCTATGTGCTGGCCAGAACTAGCAACCAACTCAGCCGAACAAGCCGATCCTTCCCACCGTGCTGACCAGAATAAGCGACCGACCCATCCGAACAAGCAGATCCTTCCCACCGTGCTGGCCAGAACTAGTGACTGACCTAGCCGCACACGCGGATTCTTCCCACTATGCTGACCAGAACAAGCGACCGACCCTGCCAAACAAACCGATTCTTCCCATGTGCTGGCCAGAACTAGCGACCAACTCAGCCAAACAAGCCGATACTTCCCACCGTGCTGGCCAGAACAAGCGACCTATCCATCCGAACAAGCAGATCCTTCCCACCATGCTGGCCAGAACAAGCGGCCGACCAAGCCGAACAAACCAATCCTTCCCACCGTGCTGGCTAGAACTAGCGACCAACCCAGCCAAACAAACCAAACCTTCCCACAGTGCTGGCCAGAAAGAGCAAGCGACCCAGCCGAACTAGCCGATCCTCCACCGTGCTGGCCAGAACTAGCGACCAAACCAGCCGAACAAACCAATCCTGCCCACCGTGCTGGCCAGAACGAGCAACCGACCCAGCCGAACTAGCGGATACTTCCCACCGTGCTGACCAGAACTACAGAACGAGAAATGGATCTTATACTATTATAATCATTCTAATAAGTACGCATGATTCCACTTACAGGACGACCTCGCAACGTAATGATGACATCATTTATCCTGTGACCTAATTCTATCAGAAAATTCAGATAAAATGTTGCCGTATTCCTATTATCACACAATTCTGACTGAATTTTTGCATGAAATCAAAATAATTAGGCTTCAGAGTAGATTGATTCGCCCCTCCCCGAACCCTGAACCCATCTGAATCTGCCAATGTCTCTGCAGCCTGATTATTTCATTTCAATGCAGAAATTCCGAATTGAATTCAGTCAAAATTGTGTAATATATAGGCGTAGGAAGAGGGGGCGGGGGTTGCTGCCCCCCCCCATAGTTTAGAAAAGGGCCCCCTATGCCCCCATAATACACCCACCTTTCCATTCACTTTAACAATTGCCCCCCCCCCAATATTGTAAACCCTCCTACGCCACTGCAATACTGGGCAAACGAACCTCTCTATTTGTAAATTCGAATCCCATAACAGACATCCTTGATCCGCCGCAGCAACGAGTACGTAGGAAGTGTAAAAAATCAGAGTAAACCTTACAAATGGGCAAAAATAATCAGTTCGGACGTCGTTTGATTCATTATCAATAAATCACTGCGGAAAACACGACAATAAATCGAAAAAATAGTTCTGCATGGCAGTTTCGCAGTAAACCGTAAATAATATTAACATTTCAGGCGTTTGTATGATTCAATTATCAATAAATCGTCGAAAAAAATCGACAGAAATAGTTCTGCATGACACACGGACCTTACTGAATCATAATTTCGAAAATGGATGGCCAATTTCGAAATTGGGCAAAGTTCCGTGCCCAATTTCGAAATTAGGCATGCCCAATTTCGAATTTAGGCAATAATCTTAAAATCGGCACAACATATATAAACGAAATAAATTGTTCGAGACCCAAAACTTTTCTATGGATGTTTCATAGAGTAATTAGCCGAATCCGGATAGTCGGTAACATCGGAGTCTGTCAACCCAAAGGTTGCGAGTTCGAACTCCTGTCAGTATTCATTCTGACATTTGACAAAATTTATTTGTCTCTCACCAATGAGAGTGTATCATCTGTGTGAGAGAACAGCTGAAGTCTCGGTTTTAATATTGTGGATGTAGCCTACTGGTGAAAAAAGGGAGGTAAGCCAAAAGTTTTAATTGAAAAAGATCAATCATGTTCCCTTCCCAAATAGCAAATCAAATTTGAAAAATGACATAAGATGACAAAATGGATTTTTTAAACGTTCACCTTTGTATACAATCTAGACAAGAAAATATTGAGGCACCAGGAGCATCTTGAGAATTTTCTCCTTTTGCCTCAATGTTTTCCAACACGTGTTCTGTTAAGGACGTACGTTAAAACCTGTTACTGATAGGGAAAGTGGTTCAGCCATATACCCCTACTCGAGAATTGATACTTTAATCTTAGAGACATGTAAAAGTTAAATCGACTAGATTACTTTAGATAGCAATATCATTGCACATGTCTAGAAATTCAACCAATGTAAACAAGGGGATAGGTGAATATTATTTTCAAATAAATTTTGCATCTAATGGTTAAAATCTTGAAGGTGTAAGACACCTGCAATATTTGAACCGTCACTTATAAAATTTCTGTTGTTTTGAGATCGATATTGTGTTTTTTTTTAAAATATGTACATTTGGTAAATAAAAATAATAACGGGACATTCCTTGAACAATACCTTATGTAACGAACCATCTGATTTTTTAACCCTTTCAAAAACAGTACTTGTGTGCATCTCATGATTCTTAGACACTTTATCCTTATTTAAATGTGCAAACTCGTTGTCAGCTAATTGTAACGTGGTTTGATACGTGATTTGATCCTTTTTTTAGATTCTTTTTCCATTTAAGTCCTTAGATTAAATATGCAATCCAGTAGAAGTGGTATAAGGAAGCTGTAATAGACTATAAAAAAGATTAAGGACAATTTTGTCTTTAGAATTTGCATTACTTTTTACAAATAGCGATTTTTAATTGATTACTAGGTAAAGGGTTAAAATGGTAAAAGTCATGGGAAATCTCACCTGATATGTTATCATTTGCCAACGTCTGAAAGTCTTATATAACGTTTGGGTTTTAGTTATAAGCATATAATTAGATATGGGCTACGGTTCCTTTCATTTGGGGCATTGACTTCTTTTGGGAAAGAAATAGTGCGTTCGAAAGCATGAGGGCACTAAGAATTACCTTTATATATTTTCAAATTTTGACGGATAAAATGTACATATGTGAATTTTATCGTGTTCCTACACATATAAGAATAATTTTGATATCGGTTTTAAAGAGTGCGCGAACTTATTTCTGGCACTGTCAACATTTGTTTCAGAGGCATAAATTTCAAACTAGGAAATAAATAGGCTTTATTTTTAAATAAGCACGCAGTAATTTAACAAAATATCTCTCATATGCGCACAAGGGTCATATCATTTCACATATGGCGATAGGTAAACATGTTTTTGATAATAAAAACCAAAATTTAGACACATTTAATGTGTTTATGACCAAAATTCAGATACTTTTTTGCTTTGAGTGGTGGCCGCCATATTGGAATTTTGTAAGTTGGGGTTGGGATAAGGGAAAATCAAATTTCTAGTTAACCTCTGGACGAATTTCTGTCATATTGCACATATAGATGTCTAATATAATGTACTATCAGACAGAAGTGTTTGTCACCCCAATTACTTAAGTTGCCATTAGGCGTATTCTACCTTAAACGTCGTGCTGTAAACCAAATGTGTTTGGTGTTTCAAATCTACTACACGATCACAGGACGGCCAAGGTAACATGGACATTACGTTACAACATAAAGGCTAGCTAAAAATGCCTCACAGGCAGATTTTCATTTTCCAAAATATGTTCCAAAGGTTTTATTTTGTGGGCAACAAAAAGGTTTTGATCTTCAATTTCCAAGTTGTTGTAGTCGACAAAATAACCGAACTTTAATAATGACAATTCTATTTGACACGATTGAAAATATTCAGGAAACGAGAGAAAACGCCAATACACTTGTACATGTTTTTATCTTCCCTGTTTTTGATATTCTCTTAAAGAATCCGGCGCATCTTAAGATATGATTGTTTGGGAATGGGCGAGGGTTCGTTACTTATTGATAGTTTGATAAAACAAAAACCCAACACGTATCGAAATAAACCGTTTCGATATAACAAATATCAATTATAATTACGTACATGGCCAAGTTTAGGTCAGTTATAATCGATTTTAAGATAAATAAATCCAGATTGGATTACTACTCGAGATCCATTGATTTAAAACAATATATCACCAGCGTGAATCTTTTTCTGGGCCAATTCCAAATTGCCGTTCCTTTATTTGCCTTTATATTCATTCCATAATTTAAACCCCTTCTAACTTACGAAGTTATATCTAAACTCATACGTCGTGAAGATGAAACTTGAACAGAAAAACAATTGAAAAGTCGTTCGAGGGAAACGAAAAATAAACTGTTTTACAAATAAAGTTCGTAAATATATTATTTATGAAGTAATCTTCATGCAACAGCTTTATATCCGATGTTGTTATATAATGGAATTCACATGGTCCTTCTCTGCTTAATGAAATATGTCAATATGTGAAATAAAACAATTTCGAAATTGATACTTTTAATATTCAATCATTAAATATGAAAACATTTGCTTTAAAATAGCTATCTATATGAATGGAAAATTCTGAGGAATCGATAATACGCAGTTCTTGGATATTATTTGCTAGACCTTTTGAGTAATACATTCATTTAAGAACGGGATTTCTAATATTGTGAGAAATATCTTCTGTTTTTAGCACGACTATTCATAGAATATGAGGGCTATTCTACCGGGCGTCGGCTTTGGCGTCGCCGTAATGCTTTGGTTATTTTTTTACTTGCACGTTTGTCCAAAATCTGTATGTGTGACCATAATATCAACCTCTTGGCATGGACTAGCTATTCTAACAATTAATAGTGGAATTTTTACCCTTTTAGACTTATAAATTCCTAGGTTTTTAAGTGCAACTTGCATATATCAGTGATAACCTTTTTTTCTGTAATAACTATTGCTATCAAACTTTGCAAATGCGCTTTTTTAACCATAATATCCGTCTCTAGGCAAAACTCGTTACTAGAAAGATTCGTTCTATGGTCTTTTGTTTAATGGAATTTTTACGTTTTTCGGATTTTTTACTCTCCAGCTAGCACTTTATAGTTGCACTTTGGTGTCTTGAGACAGCGCTTGTTTCATAATGATGTTATAATTACATGTATGTACGTTTCATCATCATCATCATCATCATCATCATCATCATCATCATCATCATCATCATCATCATCATCATCATCATCATCATCATTCCATTCCAACTTGACAGCTTTTACAGATGACATAATAAATGTTTTAGAGATAGAATTAGTGTAAGATATCACAGAAAAAATATAAAAACAAAAGGAGAAAATCCTAGTTATCAGCATTTACTTCTTTTTTCTCAATGTTTTCTCAAGCCTTTTCAGTTAGGGACGTCAACCACAAACCTTTTTCGGGAAAGGGTTTAATATGTGCCTACTTTTTGCAGATTTAATCATTTTGGGCTATCATAACCTAGAAAGATGATGAAAAGCTACAACATGGACTCTAGCAGTCCGCCCATCCTGTTCCACGCTTCGGCGAGGAAGAAAGAGAAAGAGTTCTGGGACAGTGTGAAAAGTCATCTAACATATAAAGGTTTGTAATTTAGATAGTTTTAAATCAAATGTTCCAAGAATCACATAAGATGGAGCAAGCTTTTAGAATAGAAACGAGTTGGCTGCTTTTCAAACAAGAACAAGCTGCGGTTACGAAATTTTCATTGGACAGCAATTATTTGTTCCCATGTACTCATTGGGCCAAATGACTCTAAACATTGTCTACAACAGCAACCTGCCCAAACCATGCACGATTTCGACTTTCCTAATGAGCACAGTACAAATAAAACTTCCAGAGAAAAAAACAAAATTAAACTCTGATATTAAAAGATATTTGACAATGTTCAATTAAGCCACCGCTTACTCTTCAAAGGCTTCGAGTTTATTTGTTTGAGGTTGTTACAGCCTCGTTTGTTAAAGAACTTAAAATGCATCTACTAGTGTATACAACTCGCCTTTTAACTATTGCCTAACTCTAATAGACTTCACTTTTGGATTCGATTATTTTTTTCTGATCAAGGTTTCTACGACAAAAAGCCCACACCCCGCCTATTGCGTGAAGCCCAGGAGGAATATCGGAGTATCAAGCTCGATCCTCCACTTGATGCCACAGGAAAACCTCTACCGTACCCTGCCATGACTAATAAGGAGGACATCGTAGACAGGGAAGCTATTGAAGCTATTGATGCACATGCGCTAGGGGTGAGTAGGCCTATGTACATCCAAGTTCCATAGTTGACAAGCCTGAAATCTTAATCCAAAGCACACTGTACGCAAACAGTGACACTTTTTGACGCCTAGATTTGGCTTACAAAATGTTTGAGCAATATTGAGACAAAGGAAGAAAATGCTGGTTCTGATAACCATCATTTTCTCCGTTTGTTTAACTCGGTAGCGTCCGAGCTTTAATTCGGGGATTGTGGCTTCCAATTCCTGCTTGGGTAGTATTCTTTCTGACACTTGTTAAGTATCTCAAGAACGGAAGCACCGTTTCCAATTCACAAAACTAGTAACGTGGAATAGATTAATAATTCTTATAACTTATAAATGTCGTGTTGTGTCGTGTGTATGTGTATTATGTAACAGTACTAATATGACCCGTTTAGCAAAAATGAACCATCTGGAAAAAAGAAAAGTATTGTCCCTAGTACGTTTGAACAGATTGCACAGGCTGACTAGGGTAAAAACTTTCCGGTCTGAATCTAGAACATTTTTACTAACTAATATACATCCAATTTCGAAATACAAAGTCTGGTTGACAACTGATGGAGCCGTTATGTTCTTCATGTATTTGAAATTAAAACTACCAGGAAGGTCCCTTTTGCGCGAAAAGTCACAAATCTCTGCTTCGACAAAAACCTTGTATCTACAGCTTGTTTAAAGCTGTAGATACGAGTTTCTTGTTGAAAAGCGACGAAATATAATTATATAACAAGCTTGATTATATTCCAGGCGCCTCGGGTACTTGCGTATGAAGACATGTATAAGTTGGTGAAATATCTGACAGGTGAATGCGTCAATGACGTAGAGAGATTACGCGCCATCTTCAGATGGATTGCGTCACAAAATCTGAAACAGTGGCACGACGAAGTCTCTTTTAACAGGTGCGAGTTTATTTTAAAATTTCTTCGGATGCAAGTCTACTTAAGCATTCCTAAAACCACAAAACTATACTCGTTCAAATTTAGAGAAGCCAAAGAGGAGAAATGTGTTTTTGAATATATACGGTTGACATTTCGAATCTAATATAAGCAGTTTGGAAACAATTAAAGGAATAGGAGAAAGAGACGACTGCTTTGCCCCGAATGCTTCCTTAAATATGCCTTATTAATTAGGAATATCAATTGTCGGTTTTATTTTGAAAAGAGTTTCAGAAGAAGAACATGTAGTTGTAACCGTGCACTTGCGTAAGCATTTTCATTCAACAATACAATGACATTGCCTTATTTTTCGTTTTAGCTTCCATTCCCTCGGAGTCTATCAAAAAGATATAATTGAACAAATTCGTTTTAACCTATACAGTATGTCTTCCGTATGCAACCCTACGTTAACTTAGTTCCCAGTCATAAAGGATTCTCCTTCTATTGCAGGGACTCTGCAGCCTATTACCTTGCAAGAATCAGATCAAAGAAAGCCAACCACAACCAACTCCTCCAGAGAATGTGCAGGTGTTTTACCTTTAGTTTTTCATCCTGTCCTTTTGAGCAAAATACCAAATTAAAGGCAGATATTCGTGATGTAACATGGTGTTCTATTAGGCCAATGAATAAAGAGTTTGCAACGTCCGCAAAGGCCAAAAGAACACATTTTTCAAACTGTAACGATCATGTTTTCGACCGTGAAAAACGTAATACTGCACCGTGCATATTATTGGTGTTTACCTTCATGGCATTTGACGTTAGTTCCCATTTGCTTTTATAAGACCTAAATCAAACGTGATAAGACCTTGACAATTTTAATACAATCCAACAGTCTATCTACCTTTGTTCCAGCTTGGCGAACATTTACTGTGTCAAGATCCGTGGCTATGTTAAGGGTGTAGATTACGGACTGGGACAGGACCTGGTGGAGTGTGACTCTACATGGACAGCTGTACTAGTTGACGGAGCCTGGAGGTTGTTGGACGTTTACTGGGCCACGTGTCATCGTGTACACTCGGGCGACAGTTCGTGGGAACTCATTGATGATGGACAGAGTGATCTCTCTTCTCTCGCCTCCACGCCACGTGGTCGAACCAAAGTCTCCAAGACAGAATATGCCTACAACGATTATTACTTTCTAACAGGTAAACCCCTATGGACCGGCTGCATCTCGTCGGTTGTAAATGCTCTGTATTATCTATAATATTTACCAAAACAGTTCATTAAAGTGTCTATTAGAGATTTATGTAATCAGTTTGATACGAGAATCTGATGTCCGATATCCACTGAGATATGAAATATCTATCCTCGGAAACCACAGCGGTCACAGCTCAAGTATGACTGCTGTGGTTTCCGAGGATGCGAAATATCAATATATACTCGTAGCTTTAGAATGTTAGTTCCCACTTTAACATCTATGGCAAGAAATACACATAATTCTTTTGCGAAATAAGTTGAGGTGCTTCAGAAAAAGAACTACCCAACATCATGGCAAACGTTGAATAAAGAAATATTGGTAAACGCATTACATATTATATAGTACGTCCAAATGAAATTTGTACTGTTTACTGTTCTCTTGCAGATCCAGAACAATTCATCTACTCGCATTTCCCTATTGACGAGAAATGGCAGCTACTTGCACGAACAGTCACGCTTGAGGAAGCCAAACAAATGGCGCTCCTTAAAAGAAATTTCTTCAGCATTGGTATGGATATAGTGTCCCATCCGAAGTACGTGATAGACTGCGACGACGGGGAAGTACAAATTACGTTCTCTACGTCACCAGAGGTCAAGGCCAATTTTAAATATGAACTTTACATAGAGTCCGAGGACCTTGACGAATTAGAGGACCTACAGAGTAAAAACCTTGACAGATACGTCTTTCTGGAGAAAGTTACTCGTGAAAACCTACTCAATGTCCGAATGAGATTCCCAGCCGCAGCAAAGTATAAACTGAAAATATTAGCAAAGGAACATGACGAGCGGTCATTTTATTATACCTGTACATATATCATCGACTGTTTCCAAGCCATGCAAAACTGCCAACCATTGCCGAGGAATGAGAGAGGAGAGTGGGGACCTGGTATCGACACAGAAGAACTTGGTCTAGAACCCATTACACACGACTCCGGTGAAGTTCCTGCCGAGGATGGGAAAGCTGAAGTGAGATTCAACATGTCTAAACCTGTAGAGTTTCAACATAAACTCGTAACAGGAGATGACGAAGAGCTCCCAAACAGGGTCATACACAGGGTAGAAGATTCTGAGGCCGTCTTCAACATTCGAGTACCAGATGAAGGAGAATATGCATTCAACGTGTACGCTAGGGAGGTAGGAGAAAAGGGTGAATACCCGAACGTATGTAACTATCTGCTGAAATGTGAAGAGGAACCTGAAGATAAACAAGCGTTCCCAGATGTTGGCGCCAGTAAACTTGGACCAACTGAAGCGTTTGCAGACTTTGGTATGCAAGACATTTCTCTGATGCCTGCCTTGATGCTAGCACCTATTACTGGAGAAATCACGCTGCAATTTAGAATAGCAAGAAATGCGATCTTCATTCCAGAACTTCTGCTATATAACGATGATGGAAGCACAACAGATTTTTCTGAATATACCATGTGGGAAATCATGAAAGGGATCGCCAACTTCTTCATCACTATTCCTCGTGCAGGAATGTACGGGCTGGCCATACGAGCCAAACCTTCTCCAGACGCGGAGAACTTCATTCCAGTATTTCATTCCGTGATCGATGCTCTGGTCCCAAAGAAGCAGTGCCTGCCATGTCCACAACAGTCCATCGACTGGCCCATAGATTGTCATGTCATTAAACCTCTCTCAGGGGTACTTGCAGCGAGAGAGATGATTAACTTTGAAATTGAATTCCCTAAGGCAAAGGAGGTTATTGCTACAAGCGGTAATGGATCAAAGTTGCTCAAGAAGAATGCTGACGGTATTTGGGAGGGTGAAGTTCTGGCTGGTAATGAGGATTCCGTTGTTACGATCTCTGCCAGATATTCAGACACGGACGATTATCACTACATTCTCACTTATAAGGTACCAACTTTTTATTTACATATTTCTAATTGCTATCAATTATCACGCCAACGTTAAAGGGATAATAGCTGTCAAAAAACCTGCCAATTTGCCAAAAAGAGGGTTTACAGTATTAGAATATGAGCAAAAAGATGCAGGAAGGCCGTATTTCAAGCGAGTAACCATGCGCTGTTTACCCACAATAAGCGCAATGTAGATTGGCATTCTAACTTTCCACGACGCTCAAAAGTTTGCTGGGTATTTACAATTGTGTCTATATATAGATTTATATATTACATATTTCGGGTACCTGCAAAAGTCGTAAAAATTCGTTTATAGTCGGGTGATCATGTGATACAAAGGTATCTAATAAAAGTGACACGTCACGCTAAAAGGGAATTTACGGGAAGTTTATAAAACACAATATCGAGTAACGACTCATACTAAGCAGATGGTAACTAGAAAATGAACACATAGTAAGATAGAAAATTATCAAGACCCATAAAATTACCTACGCGTTCTGAGTCTCAAATCTTCTCTGTCTGCACAGTCCGCACAAGCTGGATATTATCTATACCTTTATATTTTGCAGAAGGTTCCTCTTTAGTGCGACGGGTGAAAATTTTGAAATATTCCGATTTTAACGGGATTTCAACACGTGCCTGGTTACGCATAAATGTTCAACTCTTTCCCAAAATGACAAAAAAACCTCTGCTCAATTGAAATCGTTTGAAGACTGTATAACCAATGTCATTGGAAATGTGAATTGTTTACGATATGACATAGACAATATTTAGGTAATAGGAAAGACTGCTAACAATTAACATTCCTTTCTTTTGTCTCAATGTTTCCTGTTTTTTTTGCAAAAAGGAAGTCCAAAGCAGGTCTTGTATGGGAAAGGGTTTACCAGTTGAAGTTATTTCAATAGCCATGCCTCACTCTTTCCCAAACGGCAATAAGTTGAATATTCTATTTTGAAAGTTTTAAACACGACAAACTATGCATGTTAAGATACGATTTGTTGAATAAAATAAAACTGAGAAAATATCTATGCAACTGTGGAATTGCTTGTTATCAAGATTTTCTCCTATTACCTCAACGTGTTCTCAATCCCTTCTAATAATGACATCAAAACAAGGTTATAATTGGGAAAGGGTCAATTAGATTCTGCTTGACACGTCATGCTAAAAGCGTGCTTCTATGAATTCAACAGAAGACCATACTTCGAGATACAGATCACATTTAGCAAACGCCAACGATATCTGTATTTAGATAATATTATATAGTGTGAAAGAAAAAACATGTAAATCCAGAGTATCAACAGTTTCGATCCTGTTCGTTTTGTACTTTCCTCGCAGACTGTTTAGGGTTGCTACACACTTCCTAAAAGGTCCCTTTTAAAGAGACATCTCATATTTTTTAAAAAAAAATACTGTTAATTTTCTGACGTCATTCCACTCGATTTAAAATAGATTCCGTAGACTCTCGCTTTTAACCGCTCAGGACTCGGATAATTGTGACTCGCCCTTGACATTGTAAACATGACATACTGACATACATTGCAAGCAAGGGAAAATGTACCAATGTACCATTCTTGCACTGGTTTTATTGGTTTTATGCAGTTGGAATAGGCTTTGTTCATATAAGACAGCTATTACCGCTTTAAACGAAGATAATAAAATGCGTTTTACAATTTCTTTATAGATCACCGGAAAAGTATTGCAGAAAATTGTGTTTTAGTGGTTTGTCTTTTTCCACGTTGAGTGGGTTCTACATATCTTCGGCTTAAAGTCTTAATTTGTCAGAAGGATATTTTTTGCATAACACGAATTAATTGTTTGTGACAATTGTTATATTACCAATTTACCATGTCCTTAATTAATAATGAACAATGTCAGCTCTATAATTAAACGTATGTCTGATCTTTCATGTCGCCGTGTTTAAACAAAAATCCCGTACATGTAACTGCATCTTAAAACAAGGTGCAGTAACGAGGATGTTTATTGAAAATCGACGATGTATATCTCTAGGTAATAGATAAGGACGAGATTGTTGGTGAACGATTGAGACAGCTAGACAGATACAAGGATGCGGTCAGCAAGGCCCAGAGATTGAAAGAGGCTGGAAAACTACCCGGTAACTTTGACTGGTCAAAACTAGAGAATCTTGACGATGATGATATTGAAGAACTGGTAAGATACATTAATCATTTTGTCCAACACTCTTTTTATAGGACACCAACTGTAGTCGTTCAAAATATGAACAGTTGATCTTTTTTTGGCAATTTGATAAAAAAATAACATCAAGATAAATTTCAATTTGTAAATATCCATAGATCTACATGTTTTTCTTTTTTTTTTTCTTTTTTTTTATCTGAATTTATTACGTGACAGGATGTGAGATAGATAGTAATCAATGGTACATTTCATTGTATAAGAAAAGCTAAAAACACAATATAGCAAGGCGATTGCGTTGCGCACAAATTTAGACAAAATATGTCTATTTTGAAATGTTGGTAACCAGAAAATGGAGATTACATGACCCTTGTTGTCTGTATATCTGACTTTTTGGAAACGTACACTCAAACGGATCTTGATGAGATAAATTCCACCGTGCGCGACATTTTAGAGAGTTATTCCTGATTCTAAATTTCTGTATACAAAACGCTACATTTTCCAACATTCCACCGTACGGATTTTTCTGTGCTCCTCCCCCAAAGTGATTCACGTTTACATAGATCTGTCCTGTAAAATTGAGTTTGAACGTGTGGACAATTCATGGTATTTGATGTTAAGTGAGAAAGTGTTGAGAGTTGGGATATTTAAAGGAATAAAACTTAATAGTGCAATTTATCTCATCAAAATCCAATGAACGAGTATAAGCCGAGAAATTTGGAAACGAAATCATCGAAGACAGTGTATGTGCGGTTTCAAAAAGTCACGTGGGTAGCTACCCTGTGTTATTTGTTGTTTGCTTTGTTCAGCATAATACACTACACTTGTTCGACTTGTGCATTATCGCATGACTTGCGTTCTTTTTATATACATGTATGGCCTTTTGTATTCACTCTCTGTTTTTATTTCGTTCGACTTCATTTAAGTTTTCAAATTGAGGATGCACTGCTATTTCCAGTGTTGTTTCAACGGTCTTTTATGATAAGAGCCACTTTTCCCATCCATAACTAAGTTTAAGAAACGATCCATGTTGGTTTGTGATATTCAACATTTTTTTTTACCAAGACACTTATAAATAACACCAACAACCGAGATATGAGCCGGAATCTGGAAAAAGGTCCCTTATAGCATTTTTGAAAATTGAGTTTAAAGTGACATTTCACATTAATTTCATATTTTAAAAGTATGTCTGGATGCAAATGATATCGCAGTTTTTTAAGTTGTTATTTGTAAGCGAAAAATGCACCTTTAAAGTTGAGACAGAAATAACAAATTCTATATAAATCCGAACTGTTGTCCACAACAATTTGTTTAATTTTGGCACAAAAATATATATTTCTCGTAAACGGTTTAATAGTTTTGCTTGAAATTTTCAGAATTTTCATAAGAAAACATGCTCTCTCAGATGGAATTAAAGTAAAATTTTTGTAAAAATAATTGTGAAATGTCAGCCGGTTGTCAAATGCAGTCCAATATGCACCCATGCTGCTCTCTTTAAGTTACTACAGGTCACGAAAAAGCTATTAGAGAACAACATGGATTCTGATCAGAATGTGCGTATGCACAGGCTGATCTGGGTCTATATTGAGCTCAAAAGCCTTAAGGGACGTTTTTCCAGATCCTGGTTCATATGCTAAGTATACAACTACATGTATAGTTATAGCATCGCTTATCTTCATGACTACAACCATGGTTAGACCATTTGTGTTTCATTTAGAAACGTTTATTTTCTATTAATTTTTACAAAGTTTGATTTTTGTCGATCCCTAACCTCTTGAATTAGGGATTGCTTATAAATATTATCACGAAAGTTTGATGAATATTGTTATATTTTTTATATCCTTTTCTCGAAATTTACATGATCTAACTTAACGTGTGCTTTCATTTGTCTCGCTAATCTCTGTACATGAATGATATCATGGTTCGCGTTCTTTGCATGTCCCTGCATGAATGTATCATCTTCATGTATTACTGACCGAGTGAATGTTTGTCTTGTCTATAACCAGATTGGTGTTTGGGTGAGTATCTTACACGATCTTCAATGTCTAAATTGGGGTGTATGTTTCCTTTGGTTCTTACTTTTATATGGGGACTCTTTTAGTTTATATGTAATCACATTAAATGCCTTGCACCTTGCATTTTCTAAAAGTTGGAAAAATAGGTTAGTTTATTTAGATGCTTACTGCAAAATCATCGTTACTTTTCCTTAAAAAATTATAGCTGTAGTTTGTTTACAGATGTGGTTACAAAGTTTCGGAAGAAAATCAGCAATATCTATCCATTAATAAATCTAGAAATGATAAAAGCAACATAGCATTGTTTGACAGTTTCTTTATTTTTATTGTAAATTAGATCTAATATAAAATCAATATAAAAGAAGTTTGTGCACATGTAATATCACAAACTATTGCCCAAACATCGTGATATACATGTATGGCGGTACATGCTTACACTTTTTTTTGTTTTCAATAAAGATTTTATATATGTTGGTGTTAAAGAGAAAATAACTAAACATTAAATGTTCTCTAAACCCTTTTCATAAACGACTTAATTTGATTAACTTACGAACTAAATCTGATATACATAATCACAAATTTCATTTCATTATGGCAATCGGGTCAAAAGTGTATGTGCGATGACTTTGAATTTGGGCAAACCTAAATTGCTATCATTTGGGAAAGAGGTACGATGTTTGGCAATATAGATATATAGAGGTGGTGTTGAAAACTTTTATTTTAATTCATTAAAAGATGACGTTTTATAGATTTTTCAAAAATCATATATTTTGCAATTACAAGTTAATTAAAAACATATTTTGTTCGATTAGAGAACATTGTTCGAAAGAAAAAACCAATGGCTTCTCTCAAGCAATTTCTTTCTTTTCCAAGCAAGTCTTTATCTTTTTGGGTGTCAAAGACGTCATAAAGTTGGAAAGATTTACAGACCTTACGTCAAATACATATCAATCGAATTTTGTGATTTAAAAAGTAGTTTACATTCATGTATACCTTTATTGTCTTAAACGAGTTGAAGGCATAGTTCACATAAATCAACGCGTGTCAACTTTATCGTCAATTCCCTTAGTTGAGCGCTAGTTAGTTACTTAAATGTTACAAGAAGACATTGTTGACATGGTTTTATTACATATGTAGATCTCCCGGGTCAAGTCTGTTGGACTATAAGTAGGACAAAGGGGGATTGTAACGAAAGAAAATTAATAAAGGTTCAAAGGGGATGTAAACATTGCTACGACGAGCGGCGTCGTTACGTATCCGAACCTATTCTGGCGCGGTCGTAAACATTCGACGGTGGAAAGTTCCACCGTCGAATGTTTTCGACGTAGGCGAATAATTCCGACGTCGGGCGAATCTGAGATTCGCATTAGGGGTATAGTACCTTAACCTACATACATGTATTTATAATATATTTCAGGAGAACACAAAACAGACACAGACAGTTCTAACTCTACTCACTGCCGATCTACAACTTACCAGTCAGTACCTGTACTATGGTGAATGAAACATGCCATTGATTTATTTATAATTTATACATGGTGGCTAATCACGTGACTCAGACTTTCAGAAAATCATCAATATTTTTGTAAATACTTGACCAATTTTAATTCGGTTTGAAGAAGAAAAGGTGGAAAAATACCAGGAATAAGCTGGATGTAATGGGGTTTAAATAAATCATCTGATGAAAAATATTGGTTGATCTTCAAATCTTTTTTATCAGATGGTTTTTTCAAGTTCCACCACGTCCATCTAATGCGTGACATCTGTAACCTCTGCTTGTAACCGAATTCAATTTGGTCCAGTATCAAGAAAATTATTGAAGATTTGCTGCCATTGTTGTATCACGTGATTATCCACCTTGTTCTTCATCCTTTCTAGCCTAGACGGTGTTTCGTAATTCCACCACAAAGTGGGCATTTTTTAATAGAAGCAGTCACCTAAATTTAGTTATAGAAGGATGCTGAATTTAATGGTGCCCTGTGCAAAGCTGAGATCGGCCGTTGTCAAAATGGCAGTTTTCAGAGTTGCACCAGGTTTCGTTACATTCAGCATACTCAAATTGCGTCAAAACAACCAAGCGCAAAATTCTACTCAAAAGGGCCTACTGCTTTTTACAAGAGTGGTATTTATAAAAGAAAAGTATAAACCAGGATTTTTTTTATTATGTTCTAAGTATTGTCTTACATATATTCGCTTTTCAACTCAAACCTAGTTTCTACTACCTAAATCTGTACTCACGATGTTTTTGTTGAAAAGCAGTTATATGCAAAGTGAATACTGAAGCATGAAAAGCATAAAATGACAAAGGAAAATTACGTCTTGCCAGCCTTATCAACCGTTTCAATGTTTTTGAAGGCGTGTGTTATCAGGACAGCGGTTGTTTAACCATTTTCTCCTCTACTGCCAGAAATCGTTTAATTATGCTTGCAATTGATTTAAAACATATAAATACAATATACATTATTGTCTTCTTTTTAGATTACATTTTCGGATTTTTTTTTATAAATTGCATATATTTTATTTATTTCTCTGTTTGGTGATAGAACAGCTATGAAAAAGACAAAACTAGATTAAGCTGGTGAGGGGAAGTATAGACATGTAAGATTTTTGTTTTATGGTATACTCGTACATGTATGTGTCCGTTATGTAATGGACTAGGCCAACATTTTATTATTTTGTGTGTATGATATTCATATTTTTTTCAATCTGAGTTGCATTTTCTGCCACTTCAATTTGATATTACCTCAGTCTTTAATTTAATAAATCAAAGATTATATATTTATCGGAATTGGACTCAAAATAAGACAAAGGCACATTGAATATACCGAGCCAAAATGAAGACTTGACACTTTATGCGACCAAAATCATCAATACATATTTCTGTATTTTTGAAAAGACTATAAAACCTCGTAGAGGTATAAGAAGACATCCTCATACTAAGATATGTCTTGTTATATTTTTAAATATCCAAAAGTTAGGAAACACTACAAAAAACACGATGATCCAAGGAATGAGTTGTCAATATCGTATGTGCCCATCTTTCTCCATCTTCGCAAGCCAAGGGTTCTACCTCCACTTTATTCCTTACGTAAGGAACAAAATGGAGGTAGAACGCTTGGCTTGCGAAGATGATCTTTCACATCTGTAGCAGTCAAAGAACTGGGGTGGTATTCACCAACCAGTCATAATCCTATAATACATTAAGATCATAGAACAATCCATCCGATTGGCCAAGCCATATGTACCGTCCAATCAGATGACTTAAAATGTAATTTTGCTTTTGGTGAACATGGCTCCTGTTCACAGAAAAAATTGTTATCTCAGTGGAACATCAATGAACATGCCATATCATAAGACTGTCACAACTGTCAACCTTTCTTACATGTGCTGGAATGTGGCGCTCGTTCGGTCTACGGTACACGCGGTCTCTCCCTGTTATAGCTTAACATCCATATCTATTTATGTGTATGCTCATTTTTGTTCGCACTGAAAATTTACCTTAGTGCCATACAATGTTATAAAAGTTATTTGGATTCTACGCATGTTACATTGTTTTTTTCTTATTTTGCAATATGTTTTTGTGAGTGAACGTTTTGACATGTTACTATATTTTACTAACGTTGGCGCTGGCAAACATGGATTTATGTTGATCTTAACTGCCGTAGTGGCTATTTTGCCATACTCATGCTTATTTTTACTTCTTGGTGAACTGTGATTTGCTTAAAAATGTGATATCTTTGTTGAAATAAAGTATCGGTTTTAGAATACTGTGTTTTCTCTTGTTTGCACCTGGATTTACGTCGCACCCTCAGTGCTATAAAACAAACCACGACGACTTTTAGCAGTTAAAGACCTGGGACTGTATTTGCCAAGAAGTCTAAATTCTAAAGTACCTTAAAAATAACATAACAATACATCCGATTGGCCGAGACATACGTCTCGTCCAATTGGATGGCTTGTAATGCAATTTTGCAAGTACTTTATGTATCAGGAATATAGGATTCCTCACCTTTTTATTATTATTTAATACCATATTTATACTTGCGCATCGACTGAAACTTTCTGAGCAATTTACATTATTACCCACAGTTCGATATTCTTAACTTGGATGTGGGTAAATATAATTTGCATAGCTACTGTCAAGAGGGGGTAAAGACTTTATCATTTTATATTTCAAGCCTATAATGCGAGTACTTATTTTAATCGTCCTTATGAGATTATTCAAATAAGTAATCATAATGTTGGGCTTGATGAATGATCAAAATATTGCAATTGACAATGCCTCTACAGTATCTCCTAGTATCTGGAGGTCTCTGGTACACATGAAAGTAGATTGTCTATATGTTTTGACAACCGATTTTAAACACAATTGCTGAAAGTTGAATGGAAAATCGTTGGCATTGCTCGAATTTTGAGAATCCTATAAAAACAAAGTGCTGACCTTTTATTTCTTATCCATGTGAATTTGTGAATATTAGCAGGTCAAGAATTTGCTACTCTCTTATGAACAGAGCACATTATCTCTACATTCCATTTCGATAGAATGAGCTCTGTTCTCGCGGGGTCATTTCACGTCTAATCTCGGGGCTTTGGCGGGATTTCAGTATCCAATCGTTGGCGATACACAACAAAACAATTTAAAAAGCTGATACAAGCTTTCATTGGCTGACGCTTCAAATTACCGGCTTCAGCCAAAAATAGAAGCGACGTAATGTATACGTAATCAAACCAGGTCAAACTGAATGATTTTGATTCGATAATTCAAATGTTACCGGCTTCAGCCAAAAAAAGAAGCGACGTAATGTATATGTTACAGCCAATCTGTGAAATCAGCCATTTCATGAAATGGCTGAAATTTTTAGCCATTTCATGAAATGACTGATTCACTCAGCCATTTCACGAAATGGCTAAAAATTTTAGCCATTTCATGAAATGGCTGAAAAAGTGGTCCAGCCATTTCATGAAATGGCTGAAACAGGGAAATGTGAATAGAATAACAGGAATGTAAAGTTATTTCAAGACTAGTGAATCTATAAAGGTTTTGCAGAAAGCAATAATGTGCTTTACTACTATACTCCTGAAGACATTTAAACATTTGATTTCAATTAATATGTTTCCTTCAAATATCAATCTTTATAAGAAAAATGAAATAAATTTAAAGTAAAAATCATTTTTACACTGATTGCTTGAAATTAAATCAATTAAATCAGTCATTCTTATATAACACCTAAATGATAAAAATATCATTATTTTGATCAAAATAAGCCAATGATTATTATCATATTTTCAAACTAAAGTAAAATATCAAGTCATTATTTCACAGTTTGGCTGAAATAAAGCCAGTCATTTTGTGTAAACCTTTAATGTTAGAATTATCTTTTTTTTTTCTATAAAATCCGATTGTAGTGTCGAATTGAAGTGAATCTATTAATTCAGAGATTCAAATTACCATCAGGACTATTTTGATAGATCAAAGTATCATTATTTTAGCGGCGAATTGAAGCAAAATCATTATTACACAGATTGGCTAAAATTTAACCGCTCCTTCTATGTAATACTTTAACCCTTTCCCAAACCGCAATGTTTTAGAGTTGTCCCATTCAAAAGCTGCTGTAGATATGGTTGTTGATAAAGATGGGAATTGTGTACAACATGGCAAAGACAATATTGAGACAAAAGGAGAAATGCTATTCATCAGCATTTTCTTCTTTTCCCTACATGCTTTCCTATATCTTTTGCATTATGGACTTCACAATAAGGTCTAATTTAGGAAAGGGTTAATCATGGAATTATTATTATACTGATAAAAACGTCAATTACAATTGTAAATTAAAAGTGGATACGAAATAAAATCGTTATTTCACAAATTGGCTGAAATAGAGCCAGTCATTCTGTGTAAAACTTAAATGTTCAAATAATCAGCATTTGATAGGATTAATCATTCAGTGCCGAACTGAATAATGTATGAGGCAAACGGTTATTATTATGCATATTTTGATAAAAAAAAACAAACACTCAATTATGGTTGCAAAATGAAGCAAAATCACACATTGGCTGAAATAAAACTAGCCACTCCGTGTAAAAACTTTAATGTCCAAATTATTATTTTTTTGATAAAAACCAGCTTTAGTGGCAAATTGAAGCAAAATCATTATTTCATAGATAGACAGAAATTAAATCAGTCCTTCTGTGTAAAACTTAAGTGTTCAAATTGTCTACAATTTCATAAAAAATCATTGTAGTTGCAAAATTTGAAGCAAAAATGAAACAAACTCATTATTACACAGATTGGCTGAAATGAAACTAGCCATTCTGTGTAAAACATTAATATTCAAATAAGATTTATCAAACAAAAACAATTATAGTAGCAAAAAAGAAGAAAATATGAATCAACATTATCATTACACAGATTGGCTGAAATTGCATCAGCCAATCTGTGTAACATAATCATGAAAAATCCAGCCATTTCATGAAATGGCTGAAAATTTTAGCCATTTCATGAAATGGCTGATTTCACAGATTGGCTGTAACATATACGTAATGATCATGCAAGATAAAACTGACTGATTTTGATTCGATGATTCAAATGGTGTGCTATAATTAGATTATGACGACCAAATAGGCTGTTTGTGTACCGAAAATTGCAGAGGTCATACATGTATTTGATGGTTTAATCAATATAGACCTCGGCAATGGAGAGTAAGAATTTGCATATGTAATATCTTTTCACCAAGACAAAATTGACAACTGGTGCTGGTAGATTCTTAACACCTTTCCATCAGGGTAAGAATTCTTATCGAACTCGTTATCTGTTTTTACTGCTTTGAAAGTCCATAGGTTTAGTAGAAATCATTCGTGCAGTATGATGTTATCGCAAGTCACTTGGTGTTCTAAATTCTGCAAGAACAAGTCGCCGATGACTCCATCCCTGACATGGCGTAATTATGAATATTGTAAGAACTAAAAACGGATATTGTTGAAACATGAACAAACTGAAATGAAAGCTTCATGTACGGAACAATGTTTTAATATACATATACATTTTGTAGAACAAGGGTAACTGGAACAAACGCGTTTACAAAAAGGTAAGATGATTTATACATATTACCCATGCACTTCTAGGATTCCAATCACCCGGGTAACACGAACAGTTCATTCTAACATTAAATGAATTCATCTGAACCAATTAACCATTTTGCAAGTGGCAAATGTGTGCGCATAATTAAGTTCATCCACTTACAGAACCTTTACCTACCCCTCTCCACCCCATGTCACATTTGAACATTGTTTGGTGTCATTCACACATTGCAAACGGTACCGACATGTGTGCACTTATTTTCCCAATTCAAAGAAAAACGTAACACATGAACACGCGTTAGAGGATATTGCTATCCCAGAGAAGACTAACAACATACTTGTAACATGTATCATACAATAACTTTTAGTAGAGTTCCTTCCATCTAATCCTATTGAAATACAATTTAAATGACGTACAAAGTGCACCGCGATCATTTCGGTTCTCGAATCTATGCAGTATGTTGCGTAAAAAAGTTCTTTTAAAACGTGTATTGAAATTACGCAAATAGGCCTATATAACTGGAAAAGTAGTATGGCTTACTCAATAATTTTAGAAAGCAACCATCGTGACAACGATGCCAACGATTGTCTACATAGACAGTATACAGAGAAAACGATAAGAGATAGTTAAGGAATACTAAATTCGTTATTTCAAATACAAACCCTATGTTTTGGGTACTCATTTGAATCGTCTCGATGAGAAGATTCTAATGAGTACTCACATCAAAGGGTTTAATGGCCTTTATGGTGAATAGCATTTCGAAAATCCATCAACTCCTCTTATATGTAGTTCTGGGTCTATGAAATAAACCTTGTCTTACCTCACCTTCCTTTTGTGCATACTAGCATACTGATGTACATGTATATAACATATCGACATAAGAAAACAATGTTTACTATATTCGTGGAAATGTTATACGTAACAGATTCTGAAGTTTTTAGACAGTAAAAACGAAGCAGAGAAAGACCAAGAACCACAGGAATCTGATGTGATAGCGGCGTGTAGTGACGACGAAGAGAACAACGCTGACGAGGCGGATACTATTAGAGATAACGAAGCTGATGTAATAAAAGGAGAAGACAGGTAAATTAAGGATCAGTAGTAATCTTAAAAACTGCAAAATAGTAGAATGGTTCAAACTGATTCAAACAGACAAACTAGATTCTTGCAAAATAAGTAACCAGTATTCAAATGTACATGTAGAGGAAAATGAGATGAGGAGAGAAGATGCTGGTATTTCTACTTGAACATTTTCAGGCTTTTTCTCGCAGGTCAAAACCAAGGCCTCTTTGGGGAAGAGGTATATCGCTACCTAAACTGACACGATTTAAAAACGCAAAATACGTTTTCAGTAACCTTTCCTTTCCTATTGCCTCGATCGGCACCAAATTTGGGGACATGTATGAGACAAGGTATACTCTTTACGCCCAAGCGATTTTGTCGTGTTTTCTGTAAACTATCCGGACATCTGAACCACTCATCACTAAATGCTCGTGTGTCTCGTGCATTCAGACCACGTGTTAAATCACTAAGATTTTTTGTGTACAAATTGCCACTTTGATTTACTTATTGAAAACATACGAGAACAACGAAAGAAAATAGTGTATAAAATGCTGAGGCTTACTTTGCGAAAAAGGAACCGATTTTTTTGGCTTTTGGTTTGCCGTGTTTCGCAAATGAAGGTAGCTAGACGCTTTAATGAAGCCGAATCGACGGTTCCAAGGTTTATGAGACGTGTAAACAACACTGGAAGATTTACAGACCACCCACGGCCCGGTCAGCTGCGCGTAACAACTGTACGTCAACATAATTGTATACGCCAACGTCACTTACGCAATAGATTTGTGACGGCTCAGTCTACAGCAAATGCTATGGTTGGTAATCGCGGGCGGCCTATACATCGCGACATGGTGATAAATCGCCTGTGAAAACACTGGATTCGCTGTCGTCGATGTTCGATGCCAGGCTATTGACTCAACGTGCATTTTGGCATAATCTGACGTCCATTCAGGCATTATTCGCGGCTTTAAAGGCCATTTTCTGTCCTGGCATGTTAACAATTGTAACATTGACACTTTTACATTGCTATACATCGGTTTTGCAAGATGTAGGAGATACCATTTGTAAAAGTACCGTTTTGCGTTTTTAAATCGTGTCATTTTTTGTCGTACTTCAAGTGAATAATCCTATGAACTACATTATCAGGGTAAAACTGGTAACAGAGATTACTCTTTGACTGTTAATAACGACAATAAATAATTGTCCCTTTGAAATCAAATCCGCCGAAATCGCCAAAATATTACATATTTCTTCATCTTAATGATATGTATCGTAATTGTCATAGTGACATAATGTGTTTTGATGCCACTTGATTTTCATGCAACCATTTTACGCATGATATCATTCATCTTCGCAAGCCAAGGGTTCTACCTACACTTTGTTCCTTACGAACCCTTGGCCGCTCGCCTCTATGGAAATCAAAATTACCGCCGTGTGATTTCATTGGACGCGATAACTTTCCCATTATCCAATCAAAACACACTTTACAAGCCCTCTTTGTCAAAACGAAAACAACGCGGCCGACGTGAAAATCGATAGCCGTATTTGATGCACCGCCTAACACGTTTTAGTACGAGGCTTTTGATTGGTCAGAAATAGCAACTACAAAGGGCTGCGACTTTTTATCATCGGAAGGTGGCGCCTCGGTACTTTCGATTTCTATAGAAGCGAGCGGCCAAGGGTTCGTAAGTAACAAAGTGGAGGTAGAACCCTTGGCTTGCGAAGATGGGATATCATTATAGGCTACACGATAGGATTGTCAAAATCACTGGTATCAAACAATTCTAAATTTAGCGAAGAGGACGACAGCGACGAAGAATGTAAAGAACTAATGAAGCGTAAGAAAAATTTGGAATCAACCAAACTGAAATTAAAAGATGAAAAAGAAAGAAAGAAATATGAAAGAGAAAGACGAAAACAGCTCCTTAAAGCTGAAGTAGAAACATTGGAGAACGAAGTAAAGGAACTAACGACACAAGGTACTGTAACAATTTCCGGAACTCGACAAATTAGTAGTCTCCCATTTTGAAAGTTGTTGTAGACGACAAAGTGGATCTCAATAAAGTCAAATCCAGAAATTGATGGTTTTTAGAGAAATTGGTGGTTATCAGCATTTACTTCTATTGCATCACTATTTTTCTACGCCAATTGTATTAGGGATGTCAAAACCAAAAGCTCGTATTATCAACGATCTTACAATCATCTGATTGCACGAGAAATCAGATTTTGCAAATTACGTTTTTACATGTAAATATGCAAAACATTTCTTGTAAAGGTCAATGAGATTTAATAAGCTGTATTTACGACTTTTCCGAACGTTACCATCGTTATACATTTGACTTTTGTAGAGTGTTCAAGGAACAGGTCACAAAAAATTAAGCCTTTTTCCAAACAAGACCCCGTTTTAACGTCCTTAGAAATAAATTTAATTGAGGCAAAACTTTAGACTGATCCAAATTCAAAGTTGGACAAAGGTCAACATCAAGTGAATGGAGGAAGTACAGCGGCATTTATCTTTTGACACGTCAAAAATCGACAATATGTGGGAATGGGTTAACTGAATGAGCTTTAAACAAGCTGCAGTTACGAGGTTTTCGTTGAAAAGCAGTGATATTACACTCTTTTATAAATTTAGCTTTTTGCCTTTATTTCAGTGACTGGTCCAGATTACAAGCAAGTTCGATTCAAATGAGAGGCGGTTTATCTCACTTTTGGTTTGACGAATTACGAACTACAACAAAGAACAGAACAGAACAGAACAGAACATTTTATTCTGACAAGTACAAAGTACAGTACGGAATATCAGGATTTTGACAATCATAGCGTGTGCGTTCCGCTCAATCGCGGGCAATTCCGTTCAATCACCACTCACGATCGTTCCGGTAGCGATCATGTTTTTTTCAATCAGCATGTAAAACCAATCATTGCGTTCAATCATGGCCTTATTTAAAAAAAAACATTCACGAAAAAAGCGATCATTCCGTTCAATCATGTTTTACCGTTCAATCAATAGTTTCGTCTAAAACCGATTCGCTTTTTTGTCACAACAATAACAACAAAATGGTTGCCACGGCCGCTTTTGTGAGCATACCTTTTGCCCAGAAATGAATTATTTTAATATATATGCCAGAGAAAATCTTTTCAAAACAAAGAGAACAAACGAGAAACCAGTGGCAGATCCAGAGGGGGTTTGGGGGATTCAAACGAACCCCATATGAAGCCTGATAATTTTATTTTCATGCAGAATTCAGTGAAAAGTGTGAGATATAAAACGAGTTCCCCCCCCCCCTTTGTGTACAAACGAACCCCCTTCACAGAAATCCTTGATCCGCCGCTAGAAACTGGTGATAAACAGAAGTTTCTCCTTTTTCCACCAACATTTTCTATGTAAAGGACTATTTCAAATCGAAATCTCGACAGTAGGTTGAAGTATGAATACGTTTTGTTCCTTTTTATTCTCATATCTAGGCCTATACATGTTTCACTTTTTAGCAACTTTGAATTATCAAGGGCCAATTCCATTCAATCAAAAATGCCTAAATTAATACACATTTCTAAAGATTCTTCTTCTTTAACATTTTCTTGCGACATCTAATTTTGGGGACACTTGGGCTGACTTTGTTTGGCACTATGACTATAGCTCATGCGATCGGGAACCATTATTGGGAACCAGCGCTGTTCTGTCTATTGAATTCCTCCCCGTTCTGAGTCAGCCAATCAAAAGCTTTGTTTACCTCGACACTAATTGGTTCGCTGTTATCCGAGGTGTTCCGAATGACGTAATGGCTCGGATGGCCGGACCACACTTTTTCCGGTGGTTGGACTATATCTCGGGCCATTGCTGTTCGATTGGAGCTATAGCTGCAGAAATGACGTCAATAGCTCGCACTATCGGTGTTCGGTTGGGGCGATGGTTCGAACGATGGCGAGAGCCATTGCGAATCGAAGTCAGCCCTCGTCTCCTGCTTTTGTAAAGCCAGCAGTTAGAGCTCAGATCTAAAATAACTTAAGACAAAATTAAATGGGTCAGACATGTTTGCGATGTGTACAAAGTTGGGCATTGGCTATTATTGTTTAACCGAAGTAAACTAGCGCTCATTATTATCAATATTGCAGACGATTACGTTTGTTTATAAATATTCACAGCGCACGGTCACTTTGGTTTAACAATAGACTTGTAGCAATATTCTGCCTGATCGCCGATGAGTAGTCACCAACTCTTTATCGACTTTATTGTATCCAAGAAATGCCACTGTTTGATCTGTTGATTTTTGTTGATCGATAACTAGTTATGAAATAATAACAAGTTTAGAGGTCTTAAATCGCCAAATAAAAACCGATGTCCGACGGACTACATGTGTAGGTAAAAACCAAGGTGCTCAGCGCCGAGATATTTGCCTTAACATGTAGTTCAGAGCACAGAGGTTTTTATTTGGCAAATAAAGACCTCTAAACTTGTTATTATCTCCATTATAACACGATTAATAAGAAAATGCACACTCAAAATGTGTTATTTTGTGGAAATTCTGCCATGATCTAGTTTTTGGCGTAGGAAACGCATTTGCGGTTTAGTGACTTCATTGATGATGTCATCTGACATTACCTTGACGCCACATGACGTTATGGCACATACACAAAGCATAATTACATAGAGTCTTTGTTGTTCAAATAAAAACCAATGCAGTTCCTTTTTCGCTTTATATATATGGATTTTACGGTAGAGTGTTATAATGTCACAGAAGTACTCGGACGTGCAGGTGATGTTTTTGTCGTTGTTTTTGTCAAATCATGTCAAGTGAGTCCGGACTTCATGTCTGGAAGTTGATGTCACAGCCCTTGAGTCGCAGCTCAGGCATCACTGAACGCGTCATGGGGGGGGGGGGGGGGCTGGGGGGTTCACATAAACGTTCCGACACCCCGGCGATGTGGTACTGGCATATATTTTTTTAGAATCCGAGATATTATCGTAGATTAGTTGGCGGTAGGCCTATGTCGTTGATTGATAGAGGCATTGGTCAACAAAACAGAATATTTTCATGATCGGCAGCGTGTCAGCCAATATATTCTGCTAGTTAAAACCAACCTATCAATCAGCTGAATTTTCTCTGTTTTGAAGAAGTCGGTGAAGTCTCATTGACTAATTGCCAAAATTTATTTAGCGCCAATAAAAATATTGTATTGAATTGTATTTAGAATGCCACTGAATGATCAGTTGATTTTAACTTGAAGTGCAAATTGGCCGACATGTCGCCGATCATACAAAAACTGCTATTTCTGTCGGCCAATGCGTCACAATCAATCGACTATGCATCTCCGATTAATCACCTTGAACTTCCCCGATATTACCAAAAAAAGCATTGCTGGCGCGTTAGAGCATTACATGATAGCTGCAACCCATCAGCATGTTAGATGTATAAAGCATTTAGTAAAGGGTCAAATACTCACAGACAATTGACCAGCATATAATCTTAAGGTAGTCAATCCCAAATGAGACTCATGTTACGTCTGAATTATTCGGGTAATGTCGTTAACATGTGGCAGTGGAACATTCTACCACCGAATGTTTACGATGTTGCAAGCATAAGTTCGGATTAGGTAACAAATTTTAACGATGTCCTCCAAAAATTCCAATGTCCCATGATTCCCAATAGGGGTGGACTACCTTAATTCAGTTATCAGCAATCTATTAATAAGTTGGCATAGCCGACATGAATCATAATCTACCATATGTCAGCGAAGCCATAAGCCATCAAAGCAGAATACCAGAATACAGCCATTCATCTGAAAAAGTACAGCCAATATTTGCAACATGTTCTTAAGGTAGTCCATCCCAAATGAGATTCATGCGACATCGGAATCCGGCAATGTGGTTAACATACTGCGGTGCAGCATTCCACCACCGTATGTTAATGACATCACACAAATAAGCTCAGACTAGGTAACATATGTTTAGAATGTTGCATGAATCTCATTAGGGATGGACTACCTTAATTCAAATATCAGTAATCTATTCATAACTTGGCAAAGCAGACATGAATCATTCTACCATATGTCAGCAAAGCCTTAATAATAGTCCATCAAAGCAGAATACCAGAATAGAGTCATTCATCTGACAAAGTACAGCGCACATTACCAACATCTTCCTAAGGTAGATCATCCCAAATGAGATTCATGTAACATAGAAATTATTCCTGCAATGTGGTTAGCATGTTGTTGTGGAACGTTTCAAAGCGGAATAATATCAATGTCGCACATATCAATTCGGATTACCTTAAAAAGTTTAACAACGTCGATCGAAACATTTTGAAGGTGCATGAATCTCATAAGGGTTGAATTCCTTAATTCAATTATCAGTAATCTATTTTTAAGTTGGCAAAGCCAACATGAATCATTCTGCCATATGTCAGCAAAGCCATAATCCATTTAAGCAGAATACCAGAATACAGCCATTCATCTGACAAAGAACAGCGGACATTTCCAACATGATCTTAAGGTAGTCCATCCCTTATTTATAAGATTCACACGACATCAGATTAGTATTCCGGTAATGTTGTTAACATTCAGCCGGGGAATTCTCCACCACTGCATGTTAATGATGTCGCACATATAAGTTTGGATTAGGTAACAATGTTAACAATTTCGCATGAATCTCTTTAGGGGTCGAGTACCTTAATTCAATCATCAGCAATGTATTGTTCAGTTGTAAAAGCTGACATGTATCATTCTACCATACATTGGCAAAGCCATAAGCCATCAAAGCAGAATACCAGAATACAGCCATTCATCTGACAAAGTACAGCGCACATTACCAACATCGTCCTAAGGTGGTCCATCCCAAATGAGATTCATGTGACATTGAAATTATTCCTGCAATGTCGTTAACATGTAGTGGTGGAACGTTTCACAGCGGAATAATATCAATGTTGCACATATCAATTCGGATTGCGTTACAAAGTTTAACAACGATGATCGAAAAATTCTGAAGGTGCATGAATCTCATAAGGGGTGGACTACCATAATTCAATTATCAGCAATCTATGTATAAGTTGGCACAGCCGAAATACACTTTTATCTTTCTACTATAGGTCGGCAAAGCCATAATCCATTTAAGCAGAATACAAGAATACAGCCATTCATCTGACAAAGTACAGCAAACATTTCGAACATGTTCTTAAGGTAGTCCATCCCTTATAAGATTCATGCGACATCAGATTAGTATTCCGTTAATGTTGTTAACATTCAGCCGTGGAATTCTCCACCAGTGCATGTTAATTATGTCGCCCATATAAGTTTGGATTAGGTAACTATGTTAACAATTTCGCATGAATCTCTTTAGGGGTTGAGTACCTTAATTCAATCATCAGCAATGTATTGTTCAGTTGTAAAAGCTGACATGTATCATTCTACCATACATCTGCAAAGCCATAAGCCATCAAAGCAGAATACCAGAATACAGCCATTCATCTGACAAAGTACAGCGGACATTACCAACATCGTCCTAAGGTGGTCCATCCCAAATGAGATTCATGTGACATTGAAATTATTAGCGGAATAATATCAATGTGGCACATATCAATTCGGATTACGTTACAAAGTTTAACAACGTTGATCGAAAAATTCTGAAGGTGCATGAATCTCATAAGGGGTGGACTACCTTAATTCAATTATCACCAATCTATTTATAAGTTCGCAAAGATGACATGAATCATTCTACCATATGTGGGCAAAACCAGCAGAATACAAGAATACAGCCATTCAGCCAACATTTCCAACATGTTCTTAAGGTATCCAGACCCTCAAAAGCACCAAAAACCCAGATGTGAAATTTTAAAAGTGCAAGTTTTTCCTAAACTGTGTTGCATTTCCATTCCAAATACAAACATTTAAGCATTTTGAACAGTTTGAAATGTTGAATTAATGCATACTTATGGAAATATTTGACAAAAATGTTCAAGATTACCTCCCTTGTTTATGAAAATAGAATAAAATGATATTTGTAAATTATTTTCTTCTAAAAGAAGCATAATCTTGAAATCCGGCAATGTGAATCAACTTATGTAAAGTGTATTTACAATTGTGTGTAATTTGACGCATTTCGTACAGCAGGAAAGTGGTGAATTTTTCAGGGTCTGTAAACCTTAAGGTAGTCCATCCCTTATTTATAAGATTTATGCGACATCAGATTAGTATTCCGTTAATGTTGTTAACATTCAGCCGTGGAATTCTCCACCAGTGCATTTTAATGATGTCGCCCATATAAGTTTGGATTAGGTAACTATGTTAACAATTTCGCATGAATCTCTTTAGGGGTCGAGTACCTTAATTCAATCATCAGCAATGTATTGTTCAGTTGTAAAAGCTGACATGTATCATTCAACCATACATCGGCAAAGCCATAAACCATCAAAGCAGAATACCAGAATGCAGCCATTCATCTGACAAAGTACAGCGGACATTACGAACATTGTCCTAAGGTGGTCCAATTCCCAAACGAGATTAACCCATTACTGCACAGTGACGCCTTTAAATAGACTCCTTCACAAGAAAAGGCTTGGGAAAACATTGTGGAAAATGAAGAAATTGCTTGTGACAAGCAATTTCTTCATTTCCCACAATATTTTCTAACTAAAACAACTTTAAATTTCTAAATTTCATTCACTTGGAATTGTCGTCTGTAACGTCTTTGAATTTCAAACAGTCCAAAATTTTGCCGTATGGTAATGGGTTAATGTGACATTGAAATTATTAGCGGAATAATATCAATGTGGCACATATGTATTCGGATTACGTTACAAAGTTTAACAACATCGATCGAAAAATTCTGAATGTGCATGAATCTCATAAGGGGTGGACTACCTTAATTCGATTATCAGCAATCTATTTATAAGTTGGCACAGCCGACATACACTTTTATCATTCTACTATATGTCGGCAAAGCCATAATCCATTAAAGCAGAATACCAGAATACAGCCATTCATCTGACAAAGTACAGCCAACATTTCCCACATGTTCTTAAGGTAGTCTATTCCTTATAAGATTCACGCAACATCAGATTAGTATTCCGGTAATGTTGTTAACATTCAGCCATGGAATTCTCCACCAGTGCATGTTAATGATGTCGCCCATATAAGTTTGGATAAGGTAACATTATGTTATAACAATGTTGCATGAATCTCTTTAGGGGTTGAGTACCTTAATTCAATCATCATGAGCAATGTATTGTTCAGTTGTAAAAGCCGACATGTATCATTCTACCATACATTGGCAAAGCCATAAGCCATCAAAGCAGAATACAGAATACAGCCATTCATCTGACAAAGTACACCAACATCTTCTTAAGGCAGTCCATCCAAAATGAGATTCACAGGATGTTGGAATTATTTGGGTCATGTTGTTAACATATGGCTGTGGAACTTTTCACCGAGGAATGTTTACAACATCGCACATATAAATTCCCGTTACGTATCAAATGTTAACGATGTTGCTCGGAAAATTTTGAAGTTGCATGAATCTCATTAGGGTTGGACTACCTTAATTCAATTATCAGCAATTTCTTGATAAGTTGACTAAGCCTACATGTATCGATCATTCTACCATATGTCGGCAGATATCGTTTGGTGTTACAGAACCGATATATGCCCGATTTTGATGGAGGATATCAGACCGATCATAGGAGACGATATATCGGTCCTATCATGAAAGAGGATATCGGTTAACCAGCTATTGGACTACAGGTCCATAATTGGACTGAACATGGAAGTCGATATTGGGAAAATCAATGGAGCCGATATCTGTCCGATCATGAAAGCCGATATCGGTAAGATATTGTTACACAGCCGATAAACGCCCAATTTTGACAGCCGATATCGGTCCGATCATGAAAGCCAATATTGGATAGACAGCTCGAGGGTTTGGTGCAAAACTATTGTAACTACCTTTTGTAAAATTTTACAGGAGAGGGAAAAAACTTACTGACTTTCTCAAAGTTAAAGAGGAAAAATGTTTTTAAAAATCTAAATATCTTTTTAAGTATACATAATTGAAACCTAATATTAGTACACATAATGTATTCCTTCCTAAAGATTCAGAAAATGCAAAAAAGTGAAAATCTGAAAAATATGTAGTTACAATAGTTTTGCACTGAGCCCTCGAGCTTTCCCAATACCGACTGTGTCGCCGCGCCCCACCCAACTTACTGGGTGAGGGTAGGCTCTACAGTCTGGAAGCCCCTCCAGGGATTTTTGGTTTCGGAAGCGACCATGGTTTCTTTATATTGGTTCCCGTTCTGGCCAGAGTGGCCCGTTGTACCGGCCGTGCGACCTGATCTGGGTCCGGGTTGTCTCTCCTCTTACCAGGATGACCAGAGTGAGATGATATTTCACACATGGACAGTAACCTCCTGCCAAGACCTTTCATTTGGGACCATGACCCTTGACCTTGTGACCTTGACCTTGGAGTTTGATGTACTTTTAAAAAAATAGCTGTTTTTGTGACAAGCTCCCGTATAGGCGAGCTATGTTGTCCGCGGACAACTCTTGTTACAGTGTGGCTCCTTCTCTACCATGCTCGGACCAGTGACCGTGACCTTTGGCAATTGTGCACATGGTGTGGACAACTTTTTTTGATTTGTCAGTATTGGTGAAGGTCAGCATGCGGACCGAACTGGTTTTGTCATAATTAAATTCGAATCGAGGGCCTTGTTTCTCCAGGGAGCACGCTGACCCGGGGCTTCTTTGAGCAGATGCTCATTCTTTATAGCAGCCCGGTTTTCGGCTATTTTCTGCTTTTTCTTCATAATTTAGACTGAAATTGGCACTCTTTAGCTCTTTGGGGGTGATGGGGTTTTGCACTTACCCTTATTACTTGAATTTGATTGATTGAGGGGAGGGGGGGGGAATTACAAGCAGACCTCTGGGGCATAGTTTTAGCTATAGTGGGGGGCTGGGATGGGGCTGGGGGGTCTTTTTCATCTGGGCCTCTTGTACGGGGGGGCTTCTGTGGCAGCAACCCTGGCTGCGGGGCATTCGCTCGCTGCCCCAGCCCAAGAGCACCCCTTGGCATCCCTGTACATTCCATTCTGGGATGCCAATTGGTACTCCCGGGAAAACACAGACCGTAGGGAATAGGATCCCCCACAGTTTGCGCACCTGCGGACGCTTCGGTCAGCGTCGCACAGCCGCGTATCATGAGTACCCGCACAGCGGGCACATCTACCCTCATTTGGGCACCTAGCAGAGGTGTACCCGAACTTTATGACATCGGTAGCACCTGAGGGGTGGTTTGTAGTATGGTGCTACTGGCAGGGATAGGACAGAACCACTGACCGTCACCTCCCCCGGCAAGGTATAGCGGAAGAATCTGAATGTGACGATCAGCGCCTCCGTCGGATCATCTGGACGATAGATCCTCCAGGCGTGCATGATGGGGACCTTATTATTGTTGACCTCCGCCTCGAGGGTCTCGCTAAATCCCTGTGGATCCACATCCACAGGGATGTTACGGACGACTCCCTTAACCGTAACCATATCATCTGGTCGGTACGCAAAGCACGGCTTACCACAGATGATAAGGGAGTCTCGATTGAGTAGCTTAACGAGCTGCTCCGCCAAGCACACCTCCACCAGGAGCCCGCCTTCTTTCAACGGCAGGACTTTCTTAATTGTCCTTGACAAGGCCGATGTCAGGCCCCTCGAAAGGGCAAGAGGTGAGATTCCCTTGAATCCCCGCCTCCTGTCCCCTCCGATGGGCCTGATAAAGGCCTTGTGCTCCCAGGTGTTTTTGGACAAGATGTGTTGGGGTAATTGGTTCACCGAACGACAAAAGATTTGTTCTCATTCTACTGTTCATTTTGGAAAAGGGTTAAATACACACAAAATTTACTATTTTTGTTCTTATTCTATTATACTGTTCATTGTTTTGTTACGACACTCAACTAACGGACTTTGCACACGAAATTTAATCAGTATGAGTTTAATGTGGTCAAACAATACTAAACTACGGGCAGCAGTGAGAGAATATGTAAACATCAATTGGAAAGGATAAAGGTAAATCAGAGGTGACCTTCCCCAAATATTTGACATTCAGCCATTGTTGTTGTTGTTGTTGTTGTCGTTGTATTTTCCTCCACTCTCTGGAGAACCACACGGTCGTGTGTAGTTATATCTTCTTTAGTCGAATGTTGACTGTATCCAGAATGAATTCACTTCACACACTCGATGAAGATGCAAAATAAACTTGTACTATTTACACTAACAATGGGCTATGTGTTCACTGAGGTTTGACATTAAGATAAGCAGAAAACCTACACTTTTGAGATGATATATTGACGCCTCTGATGCAACGCCCAACACATACTTCTTGTTAATGATTCTAGGGTGGAAATGTTTAACATGAAACTTTTGATATTTGGAAACACATCAGGATCACAGTCCAGGATAACACGGAGTAGAAAATTATCACAGTCAACTTGATCACACGGAAGCTGTACTTCATTGGATTTCAATAGTAGGCTGATGTCATTTATAAAATGGTTTCTGGTTGGTGTCAGAACACTACACTTTAGAAGGAAATGTTGGGTGTTTTCTTCTTCTTCTCCACACAGTGGACACAAGGGGCTTGTTGAGTATTGGTTAAATTTGCAGCGGTCCGTTTAGAGTGTATATACGTTGAGTAGGAGTTTAGCCTTTGTAAAAGCTCTCTGTATTGACATCTTTTCAGAACCCGTGTACTTCCAGACATTATGTACGTTGTTATATGTTGTACCATTGCATCTGAGGTATCTCAATGATGATTGTTCTCGAGCAGCAGAGAGAATCTCGGCTTCCCAATACTTTACCACAACTGTGTTAATTCTACTTTTCCATGTACTCTTTGATAGTCTCTGGTCAATGAGTTCACTTGGATCTGGGAGTGAATACTTCATTAGTAGTGATCTGATGTAGACAAACCAGCTGTTGGACTTGTCATCTTTTGTTGAAAGTTGTCTTATGGCAAGGTCTCTTTCAACCCCATCTTCACGAATAATGTTACCGAAGGTGGTTAGTTGTTTTTTGTGGAGTTCCATTTCAATGGGCATCCGACCACTAAGGATGTATATTCCTTCTGCACTAGTACGTTCAGGGAGATGCATGATTTGTCGTAAGAACTTTCGTTGATATACTTCTAGTTTTTGAATGTCTGACTTGTTCAAAATGAGGGTTTCTAAGCCGAATAATAGCCTAGGCAGAATATAAATTGTCCACATTTTAATAGAAACTTCTGGAGAGATCCCATTAAGTCCATGAAGGCCAGCACCCATAAGAGCATAAGCTGTCTGTCTAGCAGTAGAAATACGTTTGATAATAAGGTCTTTATGATAGCCTTTCGGAGTGGCTGCTCTACTAATTCCAATGTGAGTGTACTCTGTAGCAGGTTCAATGGGTTTACCGTCTAGTTGCCAGAAATGGTTTTCATTTAGTAAGTTGTCACACTTTGTAGGGTTAAAAATCATAATCTTGGTTTTATTTTTGCTAATTTCATAATGTTCCTTGGCTGCATAGTTCTGTACGGTTGTAACCATGGTCAATAAGTCTTCTGCTGAATCGCTGAGGAGCAGGAGGTCATCTGCACAGGTAGGAGTACCACAGTAGGTTGATCCAATGTTAAAACCATATCCAGATTCCTCCAGGCTAGTGAGTAAAGGGTTAACAAACATTTTATACATTGTGGGCGACCAGATACCTCCTTGACGCACGCCTTGAGTTTCACTAAAGCTTGAGGAAAATTCGTTGTTCCACTTCTGGCACAAACTTGGTTGTTTTTTGGATTTACCGTCATGTTTTTTGGTTTGTTTTGGTTTGTTTACACAATTATCTTTCTGGTTTTTAGTACGATTAGACGTATTGTCATTGCACAATTGAGAACACATTTTGCGGATTGTCTGGTTGATTTCGTTGAAATTCATGACAGTGTCGAGAGAATTTAACACTTTTGGAAGATCTTCATTTAGAAAAGTTTGATAGTCGCGCCCATTTACGAGCACCTTCATATTAGTGTTGTAGAAATTAATTCTATAAAGTTGTTTGTCACATTTGTCTTTGACAGCTACAGAGTCTTCGACAACGGTCCCACTTCTGTCTGATTTAATGTCACAGTGATAGCATCTGTCTGGTGAAGATTTCACAAAGTTCAAAAGCGCATCTTTAAAGCCAAGGTAATGGCCTGCACTAAAGTTAATAATAACATTGTTTTTCTTAATTTCTAGCGTTACAGGTTGCCTGTTGGTAGCTTGGTGGATTTTGTTTAAGGCATCTTTTTTGTTAAGCACATAATTAGTCTTTTTCTCATTTGTTGCTCTACTTCTAGTCACTGCAGGTGAGAAGGGCAGAGCAAGTTTTCTGTCACGAGATGATTTTCTGGTGGCCATGGTGGTTGGGTTGGGTTGGGTTGTATCCATCGCAAGCAGAATGGCTATAAGTGTCTTTCGCAAGAGTTCTATAGGTGCGAGCACAAAGTTACAACAGAATGATTGTTTGTACTAGAACACTAGGATGTTTAATACTGGGATGTTAGTCTTTGCACACTATGATGATGCGATATGATGTAGAATGAGTCCAGACTCAAGAATGTTCATGCCAGTCACAAGAAGTTGTGGAGGTCACTGAGGTCATCAATGAATAACAGGATTTTTAGAAAGTTCATGTATATCAGCCATACAGTATATTGCAATTGTCCATAAAATATGTGTTTAAGAATAAAAGTAGCGTTAAAACAGTCTGCGCATTAAAATTTAAAAAAAGTCTCTGGAAGCTTCTGGTCGCTGATAATTTCAAACTTTTTCAAGCTTTTACACGGGCTTCAGGGTGTACACTCAAAAGACAACTTTGCTGCATCAGTCTCTTGCCATTAGAAATAGTAAAAAGTACATACAGTTTGTTGTAGAGTGTCAAACCAGAGTAAAACACATTGCCCAAACGAGTTTTTCAAAATGGCGTCGATAGAACGCGCGAAGCAGGGTGGCTCTGCATAAAATGCAAACACAAAAATATGTACAGTACGAGTGTTAATTACAACATTGTTCGATAAAAAGTCGTTAGCAGAACACTTGCAAACTGTTCGTTAACTTAAACAGTTTAAAATGTTTGTTAAAAACGATAAAATTGTAAAAATTTTCAGAGCCACAAATTGACACGTCCGTCTTCCTCGAGCCTCTTTAAATCTCCCCTTTTTGGATTTGCCGCCCGTTTCCAATCAAAAAGGGGAATAACTCGAAATTACTTTGAGTAATTTATAAATCGGTCTCAATTTGACATCTGCTGCTTTTAAAAAATATTAAACATTGAAAACGATTTTTTTATTTATTAAAATAATAGATAGATCTATAATGATAGGCTCGGAAACTGTTATTTAAAAAAATAAGGATTGGGGAATTTCGTTAAAAATAATTCTATTAATGAGGCAATAAACGTTCATTCAAAAATAGCACTCAGCTGATCGCAAAGATTGAATGATTGTTTTTTGAGCATATTATGAAAACGTTCAGCGTTCAATCGCGATCATTCAGTTCCGCTCGGGTTGCATTCACCGATCGCTCACGTTCCGTTCTGATTGTCAAATTCCTGATATTCCGTACTGTACATAGTCAATGAATACATAAGACATTACATTGCTATAGGTCAAGGTCGCTCCTCTCTCTCATACACACATACACACACATACATAACCACACACACCCTGCAAGAAAATGTTTTTTTTTCACAGAACAGAAACGTTCGAACACATCATATGCTGCCAAAACGTAATTTATCCCTTCCCCAAACCACAAAGAGCGGGTTAATCGTAGCTCAAAAAGCTCGTGCTAGGGCCGGCTTGGGAAAGAGATAGTTTCCGAAATGAAATTTTACGAATATAATGCGTTGGAACGTTCATTTAGTGCTAGTTTGATATACATAGATAAGTTAGCTAAGGTGTCTTTTTCCGTACATGTAAGGAGTGATATTAATTTGAACATATTTGGCTTTCTGTAAAACTTTACATCAATATATCTTCGTCTTACATTAGCATAACGAGGACATATCAAGATAAAGTGAAATTCATCTTCAATATCAGTTTTATTACAAAGCATGCAAACTCTTTCGTTACGAGGAAGTCTATTCGTTGAAAAACGACCTGCTTGAATACTAAGTGAATGTGAAGAAAGTCTAATTTTACTAATAAAAGAGCGTACTGTAGGATGTAAAAGATCTAGATACTCTTCTCGTTCAAAATTAGGTTTGATATGTTTAAACAATTCCAAAACACTACTGCTGTTTATCTTTTCGTACCATTCCTGTTTAAAACAATCCGTCATTCTTTCTTTTAGAATCGGGAACCGTAGCGGATTATCTTTCCTTGGATAGGTGGCGCAGTGGTTCACGGTCCAATATTAATTACACTCGCCCTTTTGCCTGGTAATACACAACACGGAAAACACACGATCGCCGAACTAAACTGTCGTTAAAATGTTGTAATGTCGGAAATTATGTCACGGATTACTTGATTAAGTGGAACTCTATTAGATCTAACATAATTTGGGGGAAAAAGAATGAAAATTTTGGGAATCCCGGTTACCCAAATATTCTCCTCTTCTTTCTCTGTTTCCCCCCTTGATACAAACTTCTTAGAAGGTTAGGTGATTCAGTTTGTTTACAACTTTCCCTAATTTCACCTGGTTTTAACACTTTCTCGACAAGACTAGATTTTGACATCAATAATATATATGGATAAGGAAAATATTGAGGCAAAACAAGAAAATGCTGATAATTAGCATTGTTTTCTTTTGCCTTTATACTTTTTGTATGATAATTTGCGCACAAGTCCTGCCTTTATCAAGATGAATTTTGCATCTGCATAACATTTGATGTTGGAAAACTTTCAGACATGTAGGTTTGGGAAAGGGTAAATGGTGAAAGATCTCAATTTTCTGAGAAAGCTAAGAAAGCACTAGAAGAAAATGCTGATATCCAGCACTTTTCCTCTTCTAACAAAGTTTCTAACCAATGCATACACACTGTATGCATGTAGTAGTTTATTTTGTTTGTCTACAACACATTTAATTCAAGAAAATACACGAAAAGGTTGTTTTCAAAGGTGACCCAACTCTTTCTAAATGGCATAATATCGAGGAAAAAGAAGAAAGTGTTGGTTTCCAGCATTTATTTCCTTTCCCCAAAGGGTTAAAACTTTACCAATAAAGCTTACCAAAAGGAATCGGGTTGTTTTCAAAACGATTAAGAGTAACAAAAGATTAACAGTCTAATGATGTTGATGAGCAACAAAATCGTGCGGGACTATAAAACTATTTGCACTTTACAGCCTTTTTGCACTTAACACATCCTGTATGCTATGTTTCCTAGTTTTACGGGGATGTAAAGAGCGTGAGAACAAAAATGTTTTGGATTTTACGAAGCAAATTGAGTCTTAACATAATATAAATCCATTTCTAGAATAAAAACATATGATAACATACAAATTTTGCGAATTGAACGGCGGTTGAATTGTGATTCATGTCGGTTTCCAGCTGTCTACTTTCGTTTTCATGCTGCTCTACTTAATCGCCTTTTCTGCCTGAAACTCTAGCATTTCGTTTTCATAATTCATTTCTCAGTTAAGGGTTCATCATTTAACCAAACTTCTACTCCATTTTCTGTGTTTTACGTTTTAATTTAGGAAAATAGGTTGAAAGTAAGCAAAGTATTTACGTTACGCATGTAAACAAGGGAGAACTTCCGGATGCTGAAGGACCGGGAACAACGACGCCACCACACTACTCGCAGGGGCAATTAACCCGCTACCGTTCCCCATTGCCAAAAAAAGTAGTTTCGTCATGCAATTGAGGATTTTCAAATACTTGTGAAAACCCAAAATTGTCTAAAATCTTTTTCACTTCGGAAACCCAATTTTTTGCCCCTGCTTTAAAAAATTTAAGACTTTGAAGATATGCGCCTTTCAAGATAACATTTTCGGTCTTTAAGATTTTAAACCAATACTTGATAATTCTAAAATTTCTATTTATATATAAGGGAGAACGGCCTAATTCACCATAAATCGCCATTGAACTTGTACTCTTTCTGACATTGAGGATTCGCTTACAAAACTTTAAATGGATTCTTTCTAATTCCCTGGATTTACTATGGCAAAAGACTTCGCATGAATAATTAAGTATAGGACCAACAAAGGCGTCAAATAGTTGACACATCACACCTACTGGTAATTTAAACTTAACACAATTTATAAGTAATACATTTAATGCTTTTAAAGCTTTACCAGTTATGTATTCTATATTTTGAGCAAAATTTCCTGTATAATGGAAAACAGTCCCTAAATAATTAAAAGTGTCTACGGATTCTATGATATTACCATTGTAATACCATTTTTCGTTTGCTTTAAGTTTGCCTCTTTTCCTAAAAACCATTGTTTTTGTTTTTTCGACATTTACTTCTAATCCCCAATTTTCACAGTATCTATGCAGCAAATTTATATTTGTTTGAAGCTCTTCTGGAGTATTTCCAAAAATCACCATGTCATCTGCAAATAACAAAATAATAATGACCAAATCTTCAATACGGACTCCAGAATCAACGTTTTCTTGTAAATGAATTTCTAAGTCTTCTAGAAATAAGGACACTAAAATTGGTGACATAATTTCACCCTGTCTTAACCCTACCAAGTATTCAAAACTATCTGAAAAAATATTATTATTTCGTACACACGATTTAACCTTAGAATACATGTCTTTGATAAGCCTAAGAAGTTTTCCCTGAACACCATTTTTATACAGTTTCATCCATAAAACATTTCTATTTATAGAATCAAAACACTTTTTTAAATCTACAAAAACACAATAAAGACGCTTATTCTCAAAAAGAAACTGTTGTATAATACTCATTAAGATAAATGTAGCATCAGTTGTTGACACGCCTTTTTTTAAACCCAAATTGTGCGTCTGAGATAACAGAATTGCTGTTACAAAAATTAACTATTCTATTATTTAATACAGTGGTAAATAACTTTGAAAAACAACTCAAGAGCGTTATACCTCTGTAATTATTGACATCGTCACGTGATCCCTTCTTAAATAACGGTACAATAATACCCTCTGCCCACATATCCATATATACAACAAAGACAGCGACACATAGTGAAATATGGAACGATTTCATTCCATTAATCGTGACGTAATTTCGGACAAACAACAGCACTTCATGATTCAAGCCGATGTCACGAGATTTTATAACAACACCGACGGTTAATCAATACATAACAGTAAATCCGGTCTATTTTAAGCACAAAATTCATCGCTATTGTTCTAAACTGATCCCATTCAAGATATGATTTTGGACCTCTACATGACAGTGAATACTTTACATATAAAATAAAGGAATTCAAGTGAAAAGCTGAAAAATATCATCATGCAGTTTTACCAATGTCTTCTATTCGAAACCGCAAGTCGTGGGTCCGAATCCTGCTTGAAATATGTCTGTTTGTATTTATTTATTTACCTTTATTTATCTTTCAACGTTAGGGAACCTCGGCCACAGTGATTAAGACTCAGTCTAAACACAAATTTAACCCTTTCCCAAACAAGACCTTGTTTTGACGTCCCTAATAGAAAATGCTTGGGAAAACGTTGAAACAAAAGAAGAAACTGCTGATAACCAGCAGTTTCTTCTTTTGTCTCAACATTTTCTGTGTCATATTTTACACAAATTCTATCTTTAATAACAGCCATTTTGTCATTTGTGGCAGTTTTTGAAGTGGATCACCCTAAAATTTTGTCGGTTTTGAAAGGGTTAAAGAAAAGGAAAAGCGAAACGCCTAGCGCTTATATACAATGTATTCTGCTAATTCAGTCGGAAACGTCTACTTTCAGTGCTCCCAGCACTTTGATTGATATCATTTTTCATCTGCATTTTTAGAAAACAAATGAGTTTGAAGTTTTGCCTTTCTTTACAATGATTTAAAAATCCTTTCTTCATGACCTTTGTTGAACAATCACATCGAATTTGTCCGCAGTGAATATAACTTGGCCTTCGCCAACTACTCCCATATTATCCAAATTGACACCTGCCACTTTCTCGAAGCGAAATCTCTTAACGAGGTTTGAGAAGATCAGGAACAGTTCCATTTTTGCCAGTGAGTCTCCAAGACACATTCTCGGACCTGTGAATAGTAAATCGATGTTTTTTCAACAAAGACCTCGTAACTGCAGCTTGTTTTAAGCTGCAGTTACGAGGTTTTTGTTGAAAAGCGACGAGGTGATTGAAAGAACATTACTAAACAGCAAAAACTTTATACTAGTCCAAATTAAAAGATGCTGCAGACGACAAATTCTAGTGAACGAAATTTTACATATTTCTTTTTTTCAGAGTAGAAAACTTTGTTGTTTACAAAATTTAATGAAGAAATTGCTTGTGTCGAGCAATTTCTTCATTCACACACTTCAATCACAAACCTTTATCTTGTAAGAAGTCAAAAAGCGTCACTAATTGGACGAAGGGCTAATTTAAAAAGCTTAACAAGTCAGACAATTCAATACAATTCATTTAGCAAATCGTATTTTGAAGTACCTGATAGAAATAACTTTTGAACACGATGAGACAAAAGGAGAAAGTTCTGATTACTTGTAATATCTCCAGTTGTTTCAAAATTTGTGCTAAACCGTATACACAAAGGCGTTCACTATCAATGTATATTTTGTCCTCTGAAGCAGCATTAACATTGAGATAGTCCATGATTTTGACATTTAAGGTAAATGACCCATCATTTAAACACCACTTTGTAGCCATGTGACATGCATAAAATTACACACACTTTTAAATACACTTTACATAAGTTGATTCACAATGCCGGATTTCAATATTATGCTTCAAGAAGAAAATAATTTACAAATATTGTTTTACTCTATATTCATGTTCAAGGGAGGTAATTTTGAACATTTTTGTCACATATTTTCATAAGTATGCGTTAATTAAAAATTCTAAACCGTTCAAAATGCTTACGTTTATATTTGGAATGGAAATGAAACACGCTTTAGGAATTACTGGCACTTTTAAAATTTCGCTACTGGCTCTTTAGTGCTAATGATGGGTTGTATACGTTAAGAATTGTGTACGAAACATGAATATTGAGGTAAAAGAAGGAAGTGTCGATAGAAATTTTCTTCTCTTGCCTTAATGGTTTCTCTGCTATAAAATATGCACAAAAATAAACCATGAATTAAGTTTCCATTCTATTTACGACAGCTTTCATATTAAAATGCCTTTATTCTTTGCCGTTTGATTAAGGATTTTTAAAATAACCACAGTACCTGCGAAAATTGGTCGATAATTTTCAGCGATTTTTCAGAGTTTAAGGTAGCCCCACCCTTATGAGATTCACGAGACGTCGGAAGTTTTCCTGTGATGTCGATATTATTCATTACGTATCCGAACCTATTTGGGCAACATCGTAAACATTCGGTGGTGAAATTGCCCACCGCAAAACGTTTAAGACGTCGCCCAATCAATTCAGACGTCGTGTGATTTTAATTTGGGGTGGACTACCTTAAAAATAATCGGGTGTACATGTACAAAAAAATACCTATTGAAAACGGTATATGCTTTTCGTTCCGTTGTAAACTTCCCTGGGCATCTAAAAACCTTTCCGGTGAAAAGACTTCCGGTCTGTCCCAGACTTCCGGATCCATTGCGCATGACATGAGATTCGATATGACGATTGTGCCTTTCGGTATGTAGTATTCCCTGAGCCATGTGTCACGTGAAGTTGAATGAGCAACGCCGACAGGGGCTTGAAAAAAGAGCATAAATCTACATTATGATCAGGATTATATATATGTCGATCAAGAAATGTGAATGGCAGGTTCGTCCAGTAAAACATGGCACCTTTTTGTGCGTCCTTAAACTATTTTGAAGTATTCTGTCCACCATTAGATGCCAGATACTTCGCGCAACTACGGGAATCAAACGTGACCACGTAAACTGACGAGGGAGTTCCTCATACAGTTCATACAGCTTTCGAGACCAGATGTACAATGTACATAAGTTATTTCAAGCTTCTATAGGCCCTTTATATCTTTTTTTAGAGAAGAGGCAGTAAGTTTTACCTCACTGCTACCCACTTCATACAACTGGATAGACTTGGCTGACAATTAAGTGTCTTGACCAAAAACACCATACGCGAGTGGGGCTCGAACTCGTAACCACCGGGCCACAAGTCGAGTGCGCTAACCACTGCGCGGCTCCGCCTGTCGATTTCACCTTTTTACACCCGGAAATTGTCGAGGGTGTTCGGATTTAAAATCCGAAAACCATCGTCATTTTCCGTCTCTACGGGTGACGCCTGAATTAAAACGAAGTGTTTTGTATCTAATGATTAATGGAATACCTTAATGTTAGACTACTCTGTTCTCTTGCAATTCTAAAACTTTGTACACAGATAATGGATTAAAGTTTTACCTTTCCCTTTGAAAAGTGTAATATAAAACGCAATTAAAACAAATGAAAAAGACTTGTTCGCGGACAAGGTCGCTCGCCTATATTGGAGCTTGTCACAATAACATCAAACTCCATGGCCAAGGTCAAGAGGTCAAATGTTATGATCCCTAATGAAAAAGTCTTGGCACGAGGCATCTATGTGTGATATACCAAGGCTATATCTCTTATAGTGCCTAAGATGTAGACAAGGTTAAAGCTTTTTAGGTGAACACGCCACGCGACACCGACCCGACGGGACGCGAAGCCGACACTAGGGCTGTGACATATCAAGCTCTCTGACATAACTTCCAGGCTCGCTAAAATAAAGATTATTTATTTTTTAAAAAAGCCGATTATCTTACCAACAGTTGCCAGTCTTTGAACCTCCATTATGACTGCTTCAATATAGGGTAACCTCCCTTTGTCCGCCATCAAAACATACGGGTTGTCTCCCGTGACCTGAAAATGAATTTTCGTATTGTGGTGTGTTATAGATTTTCGGGATCTAGAAAATGTATTTGTTCGTGATCAATTTTAGACTGCCCGGATTCCAGCAATGCATACGGATTAAAATATGCCTGAAATATGGCATCTTGAAATGTTGAAAAGTGCCGTTGAATGAAATACTAATTAAGCTTTTGCAAAGAAGACATGAGGCGCGCTCTTTAATTAGAGCGAGATTTCTTGACATATCTTTAGATTTCTTAAGATGTTTTATAGGATAAAGCGTTCTTTAGAGCAAGAATTTTAAGACGCTCGTGCGGAACTCCTCGGTTAACTATGTAGAAACAATATAAGGGAAAAGTGACGAGTTGTTCGAAATGCTCCATGGTACCATGGTAATGCTCCATACTTCATACAAATGACGTCATCATGACGTCATTTATAAGAAGTATGGAGCATTTAGAACATCTCGGTCAGAATCTATTTCCTAGAAAAGCTATATTTAAAGCATCTTAAGAAATCTTACAAAATCTCGCTCTACAAAGCGTGCCTCTGGTTTAGAGGTCACAATCAGAGGACCCTTTGGAAAAAGATGCGGAAACATACAATGCTGATTAACATTACTTCTCCTTTTGCATCAGTATTTTCTATAATTTGCTTAGATACATGTAAGATTTATTTCGTTTTCGAAGCTGCTATATTTAATGTATCACTGTGATACTTATTTAATGAATTGATAGCGAAGTACATTGATTTCCTGTCCTAATGATTGCCCGAAATGTTTTCCTTGTTGTTAAGTGTATCCTCATTATATATGACATAGATATATGTAAGTGCGTGTGTACCATCCTTTATACATTTATTGAAATCAAAGGAAACATTGTATAAACGAGGTTTGGAAGTAAGACAGCGACATGGAAAATTTATAGGACAATCAAATACAATCATATAGTTTTCATGTACATAATTTAAAACCGTTTTATTTCGGGTTAGCGTTGAGGTCATGTAAAACTTCTATTGCTAGTATTAAAAATATACCGAAACCTATCTACTCTTCTAATGACCCTTCCCTGCTCACAAAATTAACGAACTTTGCTCTTTATCTTTGTAATTAAATTAGCTCACTGGAGGCGGCCATTTTTAGAGAATGCCTGACGTACTAAAATACATAGTACGACAGGGAACCAGACTAATAATAGACTGTACACGTACTCGCTTTAGTCTCGTACGTTGTGGTATTATAATTACGCTTAATCGATACTATTTTTACAATACTGAGGAAATTTCCACAAAATATGCCAGTGTTTTGTTGATATATAGGAGTATATACATACCCATATACATTACACTAGATTGGTACATTAAAATAGTTTATTTCAGCGTTTCTTACCTTTATAAAAATTGTTCCGTACGTTTTCGTACTTTGGATCCATCAGAATTGCGGATGTCCAGTAAATTTTGGATAACAATTCACTTTTTTTAAGAAGTGATTACACATAACTCATGTGTCATAACAATACGAACATCTTAACTTTTATAAATTGAAATTAATTTGGCTAGTAAGTTTTAATTGGTAAATCAACACACCAAGAGGGCTTATAGGGTTGTATTTATTTTCATTTATTAATCTCATAATATTTTTTTCTGACAAAGTGTCTGGCAAATTGATATTGCGTTATAATATTGATATTTCATTGAAAAGGTTATTATACAGAGGCTGGGATGTTAAAGAGAGAAGCATATTACGTACGGGACAAGTTCTAGTTACGTTCGGGACAGACCAGTTTTAAACTATTGTTGGTTTGTAATAAGTCATTGACTTTCAATTTCCGTATATCGATTAAGGGAATAACTCATTGCTTTTGTTTAACAATTCGAGAGAAAATTAAAGGTTGCTTGGTGCATTTTAGAAGAGTTGGAAGTAGTCAACGTTCTAAAATAAAGGACTCGTACAAGGATGGTCGTTTTGTATTTTCATTCTCATCGGTACAATTCGCCATTTTCACCCATATTGTCAATTGATTCACATTTTACACACAAATACTCATCAAATGAATCGGTTTTGTTATTCTTTAGGCATTACTTAATGTGAAATTAAACACACATTTCACAAAGTGGTCTATTTAAAACACGTAGTTTTTGATGCACACATTTGATCATTTAACAGTCTATAAATCCAAAACTAAGCAAGCCCAACTGACAAAACTAGAGAAATTTGCGCAGAAGATGTGATCCATGAAGAAAATTTGTCCAGAATGAGTGTATGGTATAATGAAAAAATTCGAAAAAAAATTAGTAAATTGTCAACTTTAACTGGGGTTGTGTCTTATACCTGATAAACTTCCTCAAAACATCGTTCCTGCACTTCCGGGTATTTCACCATGTACAGAATACACCAGACTAGAGATGTTGCGGTTGTCTCAGCACCAGCAACGAAAAGATCCAATATACACCGAAATATTTCTCCCTCTGAAATATTATTCGCGAAATTTAATTATGATTTACTGATCACAAATGCTCTATAAATATCAAAAAGCAAACCTTAAAGGCGCGGTACAAAATGCCTAGATACAAATACAGGCTGAGACCAGGAAGCCCGGGATTTACATGTAACATATTTTTCAAGTGTGCCTAGTAGCCTTCCCAAGACGAAAAATGTGAAAAACAGACTCCTAGTTGCCCATAAACCCCCAAATTCCATTACAATGTGATAAGATTCTTGGTCTTTCTAGGTAGAAAACATTGTGATAAAGGAGACAAACGTTTTACTTTAAGGCATTTTTCTGTCTCTAGATTGTTTTCCCTGTATTATTACATAACAATGATCATTTTCCTAATGAGACATGATAGTATTATACGGTTGACGTCTGCTAAGTCTGATCCGTTTTTCAAAAGTTGGTTTTATGGACTTCTCGGAAGATCCCTTTAACCCTTTCCCAAACGACAAAATTTTAGTGTGATCCACTTCAAAAATTGCCATAAATGACAAATTGGATGTTATTAAAGATAGGATTTGTGTAAAATATGACACAGAAAATATTGAGACAGAAGGAGAAACTGCTGGTTATCAGCAGTTTCTTCTTTTGTTTCAATATTTTCCAAAGCCTTTTCTATATGAGACGTCAAAACCAGGTCTTGTTTGGGAAAGGCTTAAATCACAGGCTAATCTGAAAACATGGCTGTTTCAAAAGCTTTAACAAACCTTTTTCCAGATCCTTGCTAAAATATACAAAGATGTACTCACTGGTTATCACAGAAGTATCTTCACTTGGTCTCTCACAAGTTTCCAGATACAGATCTATAAAGTCTCGAATGTTTTCTAGATCAAAGTCCTGTTCATGCTCGGCGATGTGATTGAAAATATAGTTCTTCAGTTTATCAATAACATCTTGTTTTCTTCTGTATTCATTTTCGTCCTAGCAAAGAGAAAATGGATTAAAACCTTAATATACTGAACCTCAGAAATAACGCACCACTTTTCCTAGATTTATATCTTTTCAACGGTTTACAGTTTACAGTTTATTAAGAAAATACATACAGACCACCGGCCCATCATACATATTTTACAAACAGTTTTTACAGAGTTGCATATTACACAAAATCATTCAATTTGTCGTCACATTATTATTCGGTATCCGCTGGACACTAGGTATGCATACAACATACTCTTAAGCACAAAACCCATTCATCCTTGACGCTAGCCGCCTAAACTCGGTAAACAAGTTTTCTGCACGTGCCGCAGTATTGACCTCGTGCACAAACCAGCTTATAGATTCATAGGGTACATGCAGTCTCATGACTTTCCACTGACGAACGTAATCGTGCTATTGGGATGCTGCAGGCAGTAATGACGTCACTGGCTATTGCACACATGAAGAAATTTAATCACAAGACTATTGGCAGGCTTAGAGAACATTTCCAACATACTGAAAACAATGCTGGGCTACCCAGGAAGGGGTGTACCAAACGTCCAAACTGCTGCTCAAAACAGGTTAGCATGTTAAGGTGCAGTGATACAGCGAGAGCGTAGAGCTATGCCAAAGGCCGGAATCCAAAATGTTATCAGTTCCAAACGTCGACGAAGCACAGACTGTATTGCTCTGCAAAGGGGTCACACGCAATGCTGATTGTGTGTCTTTCACTTAAGAGGGTAGTCTCGTTTGCGCGCTCGTCAGGCTTGATTGCTTTAAGGTAGCGAAACAGGTTTGTTTACCATAAATGAATTAACTGATAGCAGTTCGGGTTGCGGTTGTACAATTTGAAAAAAAGTAACAAAAGTAGAAAAATATAGTGAAAAGGGTAAGTGGTGTGTTATTTCTGAGGTTCAGAATCTTAATTAGAACCTACATGTATATACCTTCCAATTTGGAACGTTCTAAACTTGTGTAGTTTGGGAAATATTATTTGAAACGAGAACTTGTTTATCAAATTAAAGGTCGCTTTATATGTTTTGGTATTACTTGTGACTGATCTTTTCCGCAACTTTATTGAAGATGATAATCCATTTTAATTCTTCTTGATTAAATATGAATTATACGCCATACATGTACACGTGTGTATCGAAGGAAGGCATTACTTTTACTATTTAGTTAAAATTCTGTACTCACGAGAAGGAAAAGCGTTTGACATTATATACCAACCTTTGACAGAAACTTGCAGATAATATTTGGTAAGAAGTTTCTGGGTATAAGTAGTCCCCCTTTGAAAAACTCGCTTATTAGATGTAGAAGATTGTTTAAGTTGTCACTGTTGTAATCTAACCTTTAATATAAACAAGAACAATTTATAAACACAATATACAAACATGTTATATTATATTGCATTTATCAAAAGCGTATTTTTCACAACTTCTTACATAAAAAGAAACATTTGCTAGTTATTTACTTGTATGCATACAACTTGGATTTCAAATGGTCCAATCAGAAAATATAAATTTGAAGAAAAAGGAAAGTATGCACAGCAGTTAAGCTTTTGATTCGTCGCTAAAATCGGTGACCATCTGGGATGTGTTAAAAGAATTCCCCTAGTCGAAGGCTACATCGTCTAATATGAGGATGATATAATTATGAGATTGAATAGTTAGTAAAACATCCTTAGAAAATTGCATGAACAAGTCGCTGCTTTTCAACAAAAACCTCGTGCTTAAAACAAGCTGCAGTTACGAGGCTTTCGTTGAAAAGCGACGACTTCCATTCTCAAATCAATGATACCTTCCTCCGAACACTATTTGGTGTATGATATTGGTCACAGCTTTGTGTATCCAAGGTTTCGGTGTCAATTGATGACCGGTGGTACCATTTAGTATTTCTGTCAAGGCTTCAACCTCTTCAAGTATTCTGTTTTCAAGAGAAGCTTTTCCGACCCCAAACCCTCTGAGAGATCTGAGAGCAAACTTCCGCAAATCCCTGGATTTATGTGCATCTTGCCAGACCAGACCTAATAAAAGGAATCATTATATTCAAATGAATATCAAAATGAATTGCAATCAGCTATCATTGAAACAAGCTTAGCGCAAGGGTATTTTTTTGTCTCGGAAAAACATGCATTGTTTTCAAATAACACTTGGTTTTGACGATTCCATTAAATAATGTTTCGGAAAAGAAAGGGTAATTTATAACATGGTGATGATCTGCATTTTTACCATGTCTTTCTTTTCTTTCTTTTCCTGGTGCATAAACTCGCAAGCTTTCATTCGTATTCTTATCGCCGTATTCACTCGTTATTGATATGAAGTATTTTGAAGTTTTTTGTTTTAACGCAATTCTTCAATATTTCTTGAGATAAAATTAACATTAATTCTTTATTTGCCAAAATCTATTTTGTTGTCTGTAGCAGCTTTCAAATTGCACGAGTGATTTTTGTGGTTTTAGTTAAGGATGTTTTTGATGCACATACCTTTTCCGTAAGCTAATCCTTGTTGGAGAGTATGTAACCAGTTGGGACGGTCACTGAACACATCCGCTTGTTTCACAAATGCGTCACGTATGACGTCATATCCGTTCAAAAACACAACAAGCTGGTTACCCGCTTTCACAGAAAAAATATCGCCATATTTGTTTCTCACTTCTTCGATATGACGATGTCTCTTTTTCTTGTACTGTTTGAAGAATCCGACACTTCCAAGAATGGGAACACTGTACGGTCCTTTTGGATACTTGTTGAATTTTCCTCTCCGAATAGACATGTATGAAATTATCATCAAAAGAACTCCGATGAAGATCCCCGCCTGATATAAATCGGAATGTTGTTTCCCCTCTTCGACTCCCATGCTGTGATTCTGAAGGTAATATGCATTTCAAAAGATACAGCGCTTATATCATACAAAAGTATTGATAACGTTGCTTTTCAACAAAAGCCTCGTAAATGCAACGTAAAACAAGCTGCATTTAAATTCAAAAGAATCAGCATTTAACAGGTTGAAGATGAATGAGTTAATTTCAAATGTAGCCTATATAGAGAGTAGTATTAAATTGCCAAAACCAATGGCTTGTTTTGAGAAAATATTTTCAATATGATTTCTCCTTTTCTAAGATTACAATACATAATATTGAATTGTGATTGTAAAATGTTGTTGTTACTCCGTGTTCAAAAACAATATTCTATGACCGTAAGAAGCTATAAATAGTCAGGGCTACAAATTAGAGAGAATGATAGCTTTTCAAAATGCAATATTTCATTCGTTGTTTGTCAAATCCTTGGTTGTGGGTACACAAGAAACGATTCCAATGAGAATCCACAACATATGGTTTGGAGTTAAAATTGTATACAGTCAACTTACAAGTATCCGTAGCTCTGAATAATTATACTTCAAATGATCCAAAATGATAAAACAATTTCCGAAACACTTATCTTAATTATGTTCTACTTGCGTATAGAGATAGGCCATCTATTTCTATTACGTTATCGAAATCAAAATAGTTTTGTTTTGGTACAAAACACATCCTATTCTGAATATCGTGTCGATTGTGGTTAACCCTTTCTCAAACAAGACCTAGTTTCGAGGTCCTTACTAGAAAATCTTTTTGGAGATATTAAGGCAATAGATGAAAATGCCGGTGACCAGCATTGTCTACTTTTGTCTCAATATCCTTGAACAATGTCCACTTTTGACGTCATTTGTTATGTTTTTCTTCTAGAATTACTAGTAGATAGTTTTAGTGGGTTTTTGTGTGTGTGGGGGGGGGGGTAGTTGTTGTTGTTTTTGTTGTTGGGATCGTTTTGTTGTTTTTTTTTTTGCAGTCAGTTCACTACAGATACAAATAAAGATAAACAAAATATGTTCGACAAAGTCCATTGATAAAGTGTCTAAAGCATACATTGTCGTCATGGCATTAGGTAGATGACGTACTAGTGGGTTGACGTATGAGGGCACTAATGGATCTAGGGGAACTTGGGCGAGTCAGTTTTTGAAGTGGATCACCCTAAAATGTTGCCGTTTGGGAAAGGGTTAATTTTAATCTTAGATGCCATAAGGGACCTTTTTCTAGAACCTGGTTCAATTATTTATCTTCCACAAGTAATCTATGTCTCCCCTTTTTTTAAATAGTTCTATACTGAAAAATTATTGATACCGTACATGCATTTTTATGATTAATGCATTTCCTTAAAATGTCCATAATATTATACACTACAAAATATATTCAACACAAAAATCAAAATATCACCACTTTTATCCATGGTTTACTGAACTTGAATGAAAATGATGTAGCATACATACCACTAGGGCAAATCTAATGAATCATTAAGATGAAGGCATGAATCAACTCTTTCACAAATGATAACTAATTTTTATCCTTTAACCGATAGAAAATATTGAGAGAGAAAAAGAAGAACAATCAAAGCATCGTGAATATGAATGTACTTAGCTACAATTTTCAGTATGAAATGAATAAGCGTTGTTTATAATGACGTCATTTTTGTCATTAAATTAGCATTGTTTCAATAATCCATATTAGATGTATAACTTTGCATGTATTCATGCATGGATTGTCCCTTCTTTTTCTTTTCATTTTTTTTGTCGGTCACTGTAAATTATATTGTATTAATTTTGTTTGTATTGTCACGTCTGTTTGTATGTTTGTATTGTCATGCTCTTCTTTTCAATGAGGAAATAAAAGAATCAATCAATCAATCGATATAACTGACGATTCAGGACTTCAAAAAGGTAGCCTTTCTTACATTTTAGACAAACATAGATCCATATTATCCTGCAAAAATGTGCAGTCTCTCGAAATAAAAAGACTTTATCTATGGCTCCAAGACATCGAGTTTCATTTGCAATAATTCTTAAATCTGCAAAAAGTGAAGAAAAACGCTTACTTCGCTATTTTCCCTATTCTGCTTCGATTTCTATTTTCTTTCCGCATATAATAGATGGTCATCAAATAATTGACTTATATATCCGACACTTGAAACTTTGTTGTGTCATATAAGGACGTATTTGTGTGTTACTTTGCGTTATATGGCTTACTGAAGAAACAGGATCTGGAAAAAGGCCATCCTTACAAAAGAGACCGACATAGATCCAGATCAGCCGTATACGTACGTTGGTTTAATCCCAATTGGTCTACTCCCAATTCGTCTACTCCTAATCCGTCTACTATTTTGGACATAATTCCCATTTCGTCTACTTTTCTATGCTTTGTATATCAATATGATATTATATGACTTTAATTATTTTTTTGCAATTCTTATTTCATGAATATTTTGACTTAATCTATTTGCTTAGAACAAAAATATTGTTGTTAATTGATTTGAAAAGAAAGTAGACGAGCTGGGAAGTAGACAAATTGGGACTCAAGGCAGTAAAAAAACAGTAGACGAAATGGGAGTAGTTACTCGTACGTGCAGCGTGACCTTGATCCATGTTGACCTCTGACAAAATTTGTCAACTGAAGCAAGTTTAACCCTTTCCAAAACAAGACCTTCTTTTGACGTCTCTAAGAAAATTGGCTGTGGAAAACATTGAGGCAAAGGGGGAAAATGCTGATAATCAGCATTTTCTCCCTTTGCCTCAATATTTTCCATGCTAAATTGTACACAAATTCTGTCTTTAACCACACTTAAAAAGCGCGAAATAATTTCCTGGTTTACAGTATTTTGTCCTCTGCAGCAGCTTTCAAATTGGACTATCCTAAAATTTTGTTGTTTGGGAAAGGGTTAAGAGGCTTGTATGGATACTGATAGAACTACAAGCATGCAATGATTGATATCAAATGAAAGGTCAATTTTCCAAATAGTCACTTCTCATCGAAAACCTCGTAACTGCAGCTGGTTTTGAGCAGCAGTTACTAGGTTTTCGAAGAAAAACAGCGACATCCAACTGATATGTTCTGTTGAGGAAAAATGAACTTGAACTGACAGTGAAGCTATATTGCGGACATAATGGAGCATGTTTACCATTTTTACCAAATTGAATATAAAGGAGGAGAAAATGTGTTCTTAATATTCAATACAATTTTGCAAGCATCAGTGAAAACATTCAAGATTCAAAACGACACTTGCAAAATTATACTGAAAATTAACAACGCATGTTCTCTTGTAAAGACCACTGTCGATAATTTCGGAAATTCTAGTGACGCATAAAATTCTTTCCGAAAAAAAAATGTAGCCTTTCTTTGAAAGTTTGAAAAACATTAAGGCTGGTGACCAACATATAGCTACTTTTCAACAAAAAACTCGTATTAAAGCGCTGTGCTATGATGCACGCGTATTCCGCTATTTTAAAAATAACTTCTGATCAAGCTTTTATTTAGTGACCTCACGTGGCGTTATGCTAGAAACCTGATATTGAAAAGAAGAAGATCCTGAATTAAACCAACCCATACCCTCATGTTAGGTTTCGTTTGAGTTATTGCCCTTATATCATGTATTCATCTGTAGATAAAGTGTGATTTTTGTGTGGTCTAAAGTAAATGGATTTTGAGCTTAAACAGTCTTGGTTTACAAGTATAATTGTGTTAATAATTCATCGGTTGTGTTATAACATATCATAACTTTGTATATCTGTTGTTACGAGGTTTTAGAATTACACCGACAAAATGATATTGTTTGTCCGAAATTACATCACGGTTTACTTTATAAAATCGTCCCTATTCAATGACGTTGCGGGACGACGATCCAAGGATAAGAATTTTTACATCTTCCTTTTTTCTCAATAGATGTAAAACATAAAACAATTTCATCATTGTCCAAAGTATTTTCAAGAGAAAATAAAATATAATTTGGATGCCAGAAGGTTCCATAAATGGAGCGGTGAGAAGAAACAGTAATAATGATAATAGCAATTAATTTTGTGCTAAAAATAGACTTGGTTTACTGTTATGTTTTGATAAATCGCCAGTGTTGTTATAAAATGTTGTAACTATGGTTTGAATCAAGCCGTGGTTACGATTTTTTATATCAACACCTACGAATATACTATTGTTTGTCCGAAGTTACGTCACTGTTTAATTGATAAAATTGGTCACTATTAAAAATAGCATAAGTCCGATCACACTGGTCCAGGTCTAAAATTCTATTAAAACTTCTCTCTGGACATCAAGAGAATGGGACTGCTCGAATAGGAAACTATTTTACCCGGTGAACCTTGACGTAATTGACCAAACGCCAATCGATAGATCGCTCCGCCCCCAATATCACGTGACGTATCGATTCGGAATCTAGGACAACGAACACATGGCGGATGTAAACAAGCTGAAGGATTTACCGGCCGGTATCGGTACATGTCAGCTATTTGTGCTAATATCGACGATGCTTCGACAACGCTGACAGGGAAGGAAATTTTCAAAAGAAAACTACGTTGATGGGGTTAAATTTCGAAGAAAAAATAACAACAACATCGCTATAAAGGCGAGTGTTTGTCGAAGCAAGATACGGAATGCAGATCAACACAAAGTTGGTTGACACACAAAAGAAAGCTGTTGCAGAAGCTTTCTTTGGCTGCAAGGGTTGTTATTTTTCATTTCAAATGAATGAAAATTTTCCCTGAGCTTCGTCCCAACATTAAGGACGTTTACCACGCATACATTTGTTTTGCAAGTGTACCTTTGTTCGGCAGTAAAGAAATTGGGACATCAATATCTTCTTCCTCCATTATGTAGACTCTACACGTAATTGTGTAGGGAATCAGTGAAGCGTAAACGTCCTATTACAGGCCCGTAGGAAGCAATTTCGTATGGGGGGGGCTAAAGCCCTTGTCCTGAATATTGGAGGGCTAATTTGGATTTTCCCAAAATTTTCAGTGTAAAATTAAGAAAATTTGGCATTTTTTGGCCAACTTTTGGGGGGGGGGGCTTAGCCCCTCCTCCCTGTTCCTACGGGCCTGTATTATATTATAAACTAAGCATGTCATTTAATTCTTTCGCAAACAATGACGCATTTTGACACTCTTAACAAGATTTGTGAAAACATTCAGACAAAAGAAGAAAATCCTTTCCTCAAAAGCAAAACTAAAGTACAGCCCCATTCATCTTCACAGCAATTTCCAGAACTATCTTTTGGCCTGGTAGGGGGTGAAGGGGTAGGGTAACTGGTACAAATGTTTTTATTGTCCAAATAGAAAAGATCTAGGAAAACAATAAGGCAAAAGAAAATGCTGGTAACCAGCAATTTCTTCATTTGTCTTAATGCATTTTACTTTTATTGATTATAAATATATTGTCATATGCAACAATTTTCAAATTGAACTAGTCTGAAATTTTTGAGAAAGGTTTAATTCACTTGACCCACAAAGTCCTGTCACAGAAAACAACTCATGCACAAAGTCCTACACAACAGTGCGACAAACCAAGGGGGTCAAGGATCAAACCAGAACCTGTTTCAACAATGGTAATTGCAAAACCTGGTACCCTGAGGCCTGAACAGGAAGAGGTTTTGTTGGAAATGAAACTTTTTATTCAATACTGTTGCAACTAATTCAATATATACAAAACAAGCAATATTTTTTTCATTTTTAATACATGTAGGTTTTGACAGTAACAAACAGACAACATAGACACTATGAGGATTTTCTTCTGTTGGCGTCATTCTGTTCAGACTGTTCCTTATCTGTACTCCTGGCATCCTTATTATCCCAGTTTTTGTTGAGCCAATTTCTCCTTTCATATGCTGTTTTAGACATCAGGACCAGAAATTCTTGTAGTGATACAGCTGAAAGTACACAAAGTATTTTATGCAAATTCTTGATGTCATTCATTCTTGTAGGCATTCCATTTTTAGAAGGCTTCATAAAACATTGGGGCAAAAGAAAATTATGCTGATAATTAGCATTTAAATGTTGGGAAACCATGATATTGTTTACTTATTTTTCTAGTTAGCCCTTTCTGAAACAAGACATGGTTTTGAGATCCCTTATAAAAATGGTTTACGGGAAACATTGAGAGAAAAGAAAAAATTGCTTATAACCCACATTTTCTACTTTTGCCTGGACGTTTTCTGTGTTTTAAGGTAGAATATCCGTAATGCGGCCATTTTGAGATTCATAAAACATCAGTTTTTTTCGAGTGTCGTCTTTTCGTGTCTGAACCTATTCGGACACTATCTTAAACATTCGGCGGTGGAAAGTTTCAACTGCCGAATGCTTTCGACCGGGCCCGAATAAGTCAGATGTTGCGCGAATCACATTATGGGTGGACTACCTTAATGCATTTTGTTCTCTGCATCAGCTTTTAAATCTGAACAGTCCAACATCTTTACATCCCTATAATGTTTTAGTTATGTCAAGGTAGTCCATCCCAAATGAGATTCATGCAAGGTCATAATTTTTCGTGACAGTTAAAAAAATTATGTATCCCAATCTATTTGGGTGCCGTAAAGATCCGGCTGTGTATATTGTTCCACCGCCGAATGTTTATGACACGGCCCGAATAATTTGATGTCGCTTAAATCTCATTGGGATTGACTACCTTAATACATGGCTTCTTTGAAATTTGTTACTTATTTACATATTAACCAAAAATCAATCCATTGCTAAGACACAACATAGCTGTCTGTAGTGTCTGAACAAAAGAATAAAAAGTGTATAGGCTATAGCTTCATATTTTGTTGTGGTTTTTTCCCTTGAAAACATGTGAACAAATGATAAAAATGTGTGTGTATATATGTGACTGGATTTTGTCCTAGTGTGTTCCTTGCAATTTCTTCAAGCCAAAGCATCTCTTATTTTGTCGGTTCTGATAGGGCTGGTTTCTTCGCAGGAGGCCTTTTCGCAAAATTCTCTTGTCAAATCTGCTGAAATTGGATCTGGAACAGGGTAATAATAAATTGTCTATTGGACTGCCCTCTGGGAAATGCTGAAGGTAGAAAGAAGGAAAACCTGTTGTAAAAACTCCTTATAATGCTTTCCCAAACAGTAACGTTTTAGAGGTTCTGTCTTGAAAGCTAAAGCTTAAGTCGGAAAACAAAAAGATGATGTTGAGGATTGAAGACGAAATTAAGGTGTGGCAGAGCACAGATAGTAATGAAAAATGATAAAACGCTAGTTATAATTAGCATTTCTTGTCTTGTCACAATGTTTTCCCCTGCCTTTTCTATTGTGGACATCAAAATGTAGTCTTGTTTGAGAAAGGTTTAACTCCGGTGAAGAATATTTGGCTGAGAATGGGTGTCCTGTTTTTCTGATGAATTGAATTTTACGATAAATTTGCTTTTCGAACAATATTTCGAAGATTTGCTATACTAAACGAAACTCAACACTTTTCGGCATTTCGTTATTTGACGAATTGTCATGCAACTTCTGAAAACATAAAGAAAAAAGAATTAGCTGAATAACAGCAATTTCTCTCATTTCCTTAATATTATCATGCATGACATGTAGATTTAATACTTTTGACAATAAATATTTGGTGTCCACAACTGGTTTCAAATAGGAATCAGTAAATTGTGACATCATGTTCATTTTGCTATTTCATCGGTGTAATTCTAAAACCTCGTAACTACATCTCAGTGGCGGATCCAGAGGGGTTCGGGGGGTTCAAACGAACCCCCCTCTGTAGCCCGATTATTTCATTTTCATGCAGAAATTCAGTCAAAATTGTGTAATACTTAAAAAACGAACCCCCCTTTTTGTAAAAACGAACCCCCCTCACAAAAATCCTGGATCCGCCACTGCATCTAATTCTTGATCGAGGCTATAGTTATGCGATGTTGCATAGCATCAATGATTCATCTTGATCTACATAGGTAAAATAAGCCGTTTACTTTTAGCCCATTGTATTGATCAGTCCAAAACTGCTCAGTTTGGGAAATGGTTTACCATTTCTAGTTTCAAAACAAAATGTTTAGATATAAATTAGTAGTTGTCACACAATTCTAGACAAATCTACTTGAGGGGACTGACGGGAGCCGAACTTGAACCGACACGGGGGGGGGGGGTAATTTAGTCGACGATAACTCTGCTCACCTTCGTGCAAACAAACAGCAATGTGATTCTCCTGAACATTTTTCACATTTAGCATGTCATGAGGGCGTCCGTATGTTTAAATCCATCCGATTCTAATGCATTTTTCGAGATTTTCCCCGAAATCTCGGAACGACACAACTTGAGTACGATCCGTTTAACGACAGTCTGGTTACAAATGCACCATCGGATTCGCTTCACAATTTTCCCTCGTCGAATTTACAGCATAATAAACAATATGTCCACACAAATAACAGTATATTACTTTTTTTGCTTTAAAAATGCAGAATATCGATATTGGCCGTAAAATGCTCATTGTCCTAAAAGCGTGGTTTGTTTATTTTACGCTGAGGTCGTGACCCGGTCGTGACCTATTTCCTGGTCATTCATTGGCTAATCGATTTTTTAGACTGGGAGTTGGCGTTTGGTCAATTACGGACATACAACAGTATTTCCGTGGGTGTTGTTATAAAATATGATAACTACGGCTTGATTCAAGCCGTAGTTACGAGATTTTATAACAACACCGACGGTTTATCAAAACATAACGATAAATCCAGTCTATTTTAGCACCAAATTATTGGTAGCCCAGCCTTAAGCTGGGCTACCTTTGTAACGATTTTAAAATATTAACGTGCAGAGTTAGGGAGGCGATCATTGTACAGAATGTTCGACATATTTGTTGAAGCTGGTTAAATTGTACGTTGATAATGATTGTTACATTAACAACATGTTTGTTTTACATGCTTACACCATTTACGAGGAAATACAAAGCATAAACCATAGGCACTTGGATCCAGGAATAATAACAACTTACATAATTATAGTCCTGTATAATATAAATATGAGAAGGTCGGACTGCGGCCATTGTTTCAAGTAACGGAAGTAGCTGGTTTCTTGTTCGTAGGGGATAAAACTATCCTGTGACGGAAACCAGAGGCGCTTGTAACAACATCCGTTACTTGAAACAATGGCCGCTGTCCGACCTTTTCTTTATTTATATTGTACATGACTATATCGTCGGTGTAAATGCAAAACCTCGTATGTCGATTGGTGGGATTTTCAAAGTACAAACTTGTGTGCCCCGTGTAGACGATTCCTACAGGTTTTGAGATATTTTACTGATCAGTATTATTGACACATTATTTTGTGAACAATATGTCCAAATTTCAAGTAAGACATTTCAGTTTGGGAAAAGTTACTACACTTTTTCCCCTCCCCTTTAAAATTTTCCAAAACCGAGATACGAGGTTTTGCATTTACAGCGACGATATGTAAGTTGTTATTTTTCCTGGATCCAAGTGCCTATGGCATAAACTTGCATTTGTATAATATTTTAATTTCACACGGATGCGAATTACTAACCGCTTAATCATGTGACCGGATCGGTCCATAGAAATACCGAAACACACGAAGAACTATAACACATCATATTAACTATTGATGTTTATGCTTAATAACAGCAATAAGAGAATTTTGTATGAAGTGTTGAATAAATAACGGTAATATATATTCGCTATGAACTAATCCATTCTAAAATCGATACTGTAAATGTGTTTTGGTATTTACTAATGTGTTTCGTTATTTCTATGGACCAACTCAGGGGCGATAACCAATCTAATCTGGTAAATACTACTACATGTACATTTTAATTTTGTTTTGGTATCAAATCACACAAGTTCCGCTGTGGTCTAATGGATAGAGTGCTAGGCTTTACAAAGTCTGAACACTATTGTTCCATAGGTTCGAGACCCACTCACGCCAGATATTTTTCCCCTTTTTGTATATTTTTAAATCAATAAGAAAGTTTTCATGAATTCTTCAAATACGCTTTACTTTTTCAAGGTGGTCATACCACGTGATTAATGACGTCATAAACTGACGGTGTTAATGTAAATTGTCACCCCACATCAACATTTCAAACGGCTGTAATTACTTTATCTTTTGTTTAAAAAAAGCGAGAATGGGCCTATTCGAAGCACAATTTTGTAATTTATAAACACATGTTTACACCTTGTTCCAAAAAAGTGCGGTTTAAGCAATATTCCTGGACAACTTCGTGAAACCGGAGAAAATCTGGTAGAAGACCGGAAAAAATCTGGTAGATACTATGGTAAGCAAACCCAAAATTTGTAAGAAAAATGGCATATTTGTATCAATAATATGTTGATAACTTCATAGTGACATTGAAATGAGTCTAAATTTACCTTCATAAGAACGTGCTATTGGTAAAACTGTACGAGGACATCGTAGTAAAGGCCGTCATGAATCGGCTACAACGGCAAGCAATTTCTACCAAGCTATATTGGAAAGCATCATTATGAATGGTTTCGGAAAACAAATGCAAATGAGTATCTTTTGCGAACCATAATGTTTTATTCAACTGTTTATCACATATTATGTCTTTGTAACTTCGGTATGTTGAATTCTTCCTTAAGTAGGGCTCCTCTTACTTATTTTGTAGATGACTATTTGGTTGGTGTCTGTTTCACCACCGACTTCTTTCCACCGTTCACCAAACGTTCACCATTGAAGCCTGTTACACCTCGTCAACTAAAGCGAATTAGAAGCGGTGGAAAGAAGTCGGTGGTGAAACGGTTTATTCCCGGAACGTCGAGTCACACCTTTTCTGAAATGTGTGAAAAGGGGTTACCCAGGGGGAAAACTATTGAGAAAGGGGGTGTCACCTTTACGTCGAGTGACTATAAAAGGAAGAAATATTTAATGAAAATAGGGAAAACTTTGTGCATCATAACAGAATTTCTTTGTTCATGGTATATTATTTATTGTGGGTAAAATATATACATAGGTTCAATAATCATTTATGACATTGAACTCATTACAACATGGCAAAATTTTAGACATGTACAAATTCAAAGAATGGAATTTAGCATTGTTCTATCTTTCTGGACAAAAACATTGTGAGAAATAAAGAAATTGCTTGCCACAAACCGTTTCAATTTCCACATTGTTTTCCAAAGCCTTTATCTCGTTGGATACAAAAAGCGCCAGTTTGTGGGAATGGGATAAATTTCAATTAAACAAAGTATGACGATTGACTAGAAAAGGAGAAATAAATTCTCATTTATCCTTTCCTGACAGCGTTCTACTAATTCATAGAATGCGTTTTTTTTAGATTCTTTGTTTACTGACATGGAATCATGGATAAAATCAAATCAGAAATGATAGAAAAAATACAAAGAAATATCGCGAATCATTTTTTTCTTTTATCACTTTATTACTTGCCCGAAGTTTAGAAAGCTTACTAATATTATAATATACATGTAGGCCTACTTCTCAAAAATTGAAAAGAATCACATTTTTCTAGATGATGATTTTTTTAAAGATAAATACATTTATCCCAATCAATGATCAAAATCGTTTGAATTTAACCCATTACCAAACGACAAAATTTTAGGGTGGTCCAAATTGAAAGATCATGCAGACGACAATTTCAAGTGAACGAAATTTTTATTTTTTGTGTAATTTTGGATGGAAATCATTGTGGAAAATGAAGAAATTGCTTGTCATTGTGTGGTAATGGGTTAAGAGATATGAACCCTAAATAAGATTCAATTATGATCGCTATGTTGCGATACTCATATTGATAGTACCGTGGCAGAGAAATGGCAGAGAAATGGCGAACCCAAAACTTACAAATGTTTCCAAATTTTGAAATATTCGGGTTATTTGTGATTTTACCGCAATCTCTTGGTTTTCTGTTTCTGTTTTCAAATACTCTACAAGACTTTCATGGAACAATATATTCATTATTTCTATTTCATTATTCTATTTTTTCTATTCAAATGTGTAGATCTATTTACTATCTCTTCAAGTGTTTTTTTTTCTATCATTTTATAGATCTAACGATCCTCATATTATAAATTATAAAAAATCACAGCAATTGTTTTGTTGTCAAATGCGATTTTAAAAGACATCATATTATTATATTTTCAGAATATAAAATCATAAATATTTTTTTTATATTTCGTTGCTACAATAGTTTACAACATATTCATAGCCAAAAACATAAGATAATATTATTGATGTCATTTTTTTGTAATTTACCCCGTATCGTACCCCTTAATCCACTTTAGGTAAGGAAATCGACTCGACGTTCCGGGAACACACCGAACGTTTGATATCTATGACATTTACGCGTCTCACAGGGAATTCCGCGTAATTGGCAATTTTCATCATTACAAATTGTTTTAGAAGTTAGGCAACTTTTAGTTCTTCTTTTTTCGATCTTTATTATCTTTTTTCACAAGTTAGGCCTACCATCATCCGAAAAATAAACAAAGATTGAATGTTAATCGTGTGTGAATAATCCGGTTTATTATTAATTTTTTTTTGATAACCTAGAAACATTTAAAGTAACGATGGAACTGTCGTCATATAATTAGACACATGGACAGGACTACTAAGGTTTCGTTCAAGAACGAACACGAATCTCAGACAAAGTTTATAGATCTTTAAGTTAAAAATGTGGTTTTATGTTTACATTTCAAGTCACTCGGAAATATACGGGACTAGTCACACAAAGGGGGATCAAATGAGAATGGTGAAAAGTAACGACCCGTATCAGACTGTGCAGTTTGCACAGACTAAACGGGAATAGAATTCCACTGCGGTCTTTATACGCATGACTGGTCAAATATTCAGCAGCCAGGGAAAACACGAACAAACTAGATGGTTGTCCCATGAAAATTGCTATCGAGTCCGCAAAATGCTCTAGATGAATTTCATTTTGACATTTGACAGTGAGCTGTTACCTTGATCTTGTAGTTTTCTGATATTTCTTCCAAACATCAGGTCTACATTGACAGAATACAAAATTTCCGCTATTTTTGCTTAAAATCCATTCATAAATGTTTGAGTTATGCCACGGACTAAAACGGGCGAACTGACGGACTGACTTACGCACGTACACCTAGCTGTTATATAGTGACAAGGAACTATGTCTCGCTCACCGCAATCGGGCTCGAAAAAAAAAACATGAAAACTATGGTAATAGAGTCGGGTGTGAAATATTTATGATTTCTGCTTTCCAATGTAGCTTCCTAATATCTGCTGCCCGATATAGCTTTCTGATAGTTGTCCTTTTACCGGCAAGATTTTATTTGCTTTTCTACTTCTGATTTATCTAAAAAAATAATTCAAGACTAAAAATACTATAAACGTACAGAGATATCATGTAACCAGCTCATAAATGGTTAATTTGTATCAATTTTGATTTCGCTTTCCGTTGTAGCGGGGTTTATTTTTGTCGTTTTCAATCAGTTGTCCACGATTTTTGCAAAAACCGTGACTTTTGGGTACAAGATGTAAATATACGGGTTAAGCTTACAAAATTGCGCTTCGAATAGGCCAGGTCTTGTTTAATTTGAATAAAAAACAAAGTACTTACAGCCGTTTGAAAATTCTAGCCGTGGTGTGTCGGGGTGATTATTTACCATAACACCGTCAGTTTATGACATCATTTATCACGTGGTATGACCACCTTGTTTTTTATTGGAAGCCGAGCCATGAGCTATGAGATATGCCCGTGTAGAGTTTGTTATGCGACCATTGTACAAAATGTTCGACCTATTTGTTCAAAATGGCTGAAATGTATGTCGATAAGGATTATTAAATTAAAAGCATTATTTTTTACATGTTAAGACATTCACGAGGAAATATAGGCCTACTGCATAAAATACGAATTTGTTCATTGTTTCATATTCTTTAATTTCGATAGGGACAAATCCAAATTGTGTAAATATTATAAACTTTTGTAAGCTTTGCCATATGTAAAAGTTTGAGTGGTGCAGTGGTTACGACACCGGACTTAGAGTTCATCATAGCTAATATGTCATGAGTTCATATCTCGCTAACGCTCGTTTTTTTTTTCATATTTTTTACATATCGTCGGTGTAAATGCAAAACCTCGTATGTCGGTTCTAGCGATTTTCAAAGTTCAAACTTGTGTATCTAATTTCAATTCTTGCAGGTTTTGAGATATTTTTACTGATCAGTATCAATGATACATTATTTATGAACAATATTTCCAAATTTCAAGTAAAATATTTCAGTTTGGGAAAAGTTATTACACATTACACTTTATTCCCTCCCCTTTCATACTCATGTCAGTGAATGTAAGCCCTTTAACATTTTTCTAAACAAGCTTTGGATTTCAAGCTTCATAAAGGAAAAGGCTTGGACAACATAGAGGCGAAAGAAAAAAATGCTGGTAACCAGGGGGCCGTATTATCAACGATCTTACGACCACGATTTTGTGTAAACTGTGTAACAAAACATCTGATTGCACGAGAAATCAGATTGGGCCAATCAGGTTTGCTGTTTCAAGTAATTACGCAAAAACAAATCGTACGATCGTTGATAATACGGACCCCTGCATTTTTCTGTTTGCCAAAATATTTCCATGGTATGTTGAACATCTTTATCAATTCAAATTAATAATTCAATATCAGTTTAAACCAGAATGTTTGAAAGGGTCACGCGACAAGATAAAACGCGGAATGTCGCCTTTTACAGTCGCGGAAGCGAAATGGAAATTGCTTTTGGTCGAGCTTGAAATTCTTTTTTTTTTCCAAAATATTTGCTGCATTTACAAGTATTTGATATTGAAGTTAGATAAATGTGAATTCATATTACGACCACCAAGTTTTTGAAATAACAATCTCCATTTCGGCGCCATCAGCTCCATTTCTCCGATATAGCTAAATAAGTCTCATTGTGAGCTTTAAGGAAAAATGACTCGATTTACCATATGGTTGACATTATTAGCAAGCAAATAGTCAAACATGGATCCTCATCGGCTAGTGCATACATACCGTCTGATCAACACCCATGATTGGCTCTCAAAGCTTCTTCACAACATGTAGTAGATTCAAACTGACAGAATGTCGTTTAGTATTTTTCATGTTTAAAACACCCCTAATAAGTAAAATAAGGGATATAATAATAGTTAGAAAATATGTGGGATCTGAGAAATCCAGATATATTCAGAAATGTTTTATTTTCTACTAATATTTGTATACTATGACATACACTTTTGACACGGATTGTTTTTGTCGTGTACATTGAAATTGAAACTGTCTGATTCTTGCCACTTGCTAAATAATTTAGTACACAAATTTAGTCAAACAAATTATCAAACATTATTACCACTGCCAATTTGATCTGAACCTCGACGTTTGTAATACTGGTACGCCAAATCGAATGCATATATCAAGGCCATACCTCACGACTAAACATTGGTATCACAGAAACTTAATTTTAAAGATTTCTTTTACCCATTCTAGACACATAGTCCTTATTCGATCTGACCTAAAAATCGGTAATTAGTGCCTGTTCCCATCATTTTCAAGTAGACACCATGCAGAAACTTTTTGAGTTATTGCTGACCAAAAGATTCTGGGCTACTTTGGATGCTACGCATCAAAAATTTGTCTTGTATGCTATTTGAAATCTCCTGGCTATAGACGACCTAAAACGAGGCGGAATACATCGATGTATATCTGTGTACATGTACAATTTAGAACAATAGTGTTTATAATCGATTCACAATTAAACTAGAATAATTACAGTTGAATTGCTTTATCAAAACAACTGAAAATATTCTCGTTTAATTGTGAATCTATTATAGCAAGACGTCGGTGTTGTTATTGAAGAGAATGAGGATCATCAAAATCTTGTCTTTTGTCTTAATATTATTTTTTTTTCAAATTTCTTTTTTAACAAGATCTACATAAAACTATGTGCTACTGGGGAGATGTTTTCCCAAACATACAGTTTGTTCATGTTAATCACATGAAATATTGTTCCGCCAAATTGTTAGGGTTTTTCTCTTTTCTGTCAATGTTTTAAATTACAGTACGACCTCTGATAATTATGTACGGCATAACCAGTTTTTGCTTGAGAAATTGTTGAGTTTGCACTAGGCTTTATGTTTTACGTCTTGGAATGAGGTTATAAGACAGGACAAGCTTAAATAGGTTTGTGGGACGAAATGACAGTTTGTCCCTTTACCTAGCGACAAAATTGAAGGGTTATAAAAGGGTTAATGACAAAGAGTTTTGCGCAAAAATAGACTGGGTTTATCGTTATGTTTTGATAAACCGTAAGTATTTTTATAAAATCTCGTAACTACGGCTTGAATAAAGCCGTAGTTACGAGAATTTATAACAACCCATACGAAATATTATTTATTTGTCCGAATTTGCGTCACCATTAACTAGATGAAATTGTCCCCTATTGAAAGCTTCTGCAGGCGACAAAATATGTTGACATAGAAATTGTATGATAAAGATGTAACGTCAAAAGTTGCGGACCAACGTTGTAACACGCATATCGACCGTTTTCCGATGTTAACGTTACGCGAAGGTGTAAAGAAAGTTATAACTTTCCAAAAAACATGAGAAATGACAAATTTTCAATGTTGGCAAAAAGAAAACATTTTCACAATAATATCAATACATGCATACATGAAAATAGCACCGTACAAAATTAATAATCTCAACTATCAATAAATAAACAACAGAATTATTTCGTAAGTATTGAAAAATCAAGCTCTAATCAATATTGAAAGTGAATATTTTACACCTGTAGGAGAAATGGAGCTGTTTCATACGCTAAATATAACTTGTCAAGTATGCATATTTTTGTTATTAAGATATTTCTACTTGCGCAAATGTAAAATAAAAAAAAAATAAACAAATAAATAAACAAATAAAAATAAAAAAATGTGAAAATACTTACTAAATAATCGTCTTCAAGTTTACTCGTTAGCAGACAAAAGATAGAATATTCTTTTAAATGGGGTCTACAACAAATGCATTATATGTAGGAAAAATGAAACTCCGAGACTAAATGCTGCAACATATTAGATGAAATCAATGAAATGCTTTACTTAAAAAATGTCTTCTATTGTCTCAACGTTTTCTTATGCCTTGGTCAATGCTTTTCTTTCTTTTTTCGGTTACGGGTCTCAAATTTTAACCTTAAGTTGCGTAGACCACAAATAGCAAGATAGTCAAACAAACAACGATAAAACAAGTGGATCTAGAGCATCGATACATGATCGTAAAACGCCATGAGTAGTTCTTCACAAATCAACATGACGTCAAATCGTCAAAAACGCGTTTTTGTGACATTTTTAGGACGCTACATCACACTCTATATCTTCGCTAGTTGAAGAGATATTGACAAATGCATTTATTTTTTTCGAATTTTATCCGAGATGTATGTTGAAAATCAATTCAAAATATTTTGATTTTCTTAGAAAAAAAAGCTAAATATGAAAAAATCACCCTTGCATTTAGGACCATTTTAGTGAAAAAGTGACATTTTTAAGACGCTACAAACACAATAAAATAATGGTTTTCTTCAACTCCAATCAAGACAAAAAATTAACTACAAAAACTAGAGCTCAGATGTATGTCCCAAATTTTTTTTATATTGATTTCTAATCGCTATTGGAAAAATAAATTAGATTTAAAAACAAGACATACCGAAAAAATCAACATGACGTCAAATCGTCAAAAACGCGTTTTTGTGACATTTTTAAGACGCTACATCCCACTCTATATCTTTGCTAGTTGAAGAGATATTGACAAATGCATTTATTTTTTCAAATTTTATCCGAGATGTATGTCGAAAATCAATTCAAATTCAAAATATTTTGATTTTCTTAGGAAAAAAAGCTATATATGAAAAAAATCACTCTTGCATTTGGGACCGTTTTAGTGAAAATGTGACATTTTTAAGACGCTACAAACACAATAAAATAATGATTTTCTTCAACTACAATCAAGACAAAAAATTAACTACAAAAACTAGAGCTCAGATGTATGTCCCAAATTTTTTTTATATTGATTTCTAATCGCTATTGGAAAAATAAATTAGATTTAAAAATTAGACATACCGAAAAAATCAACATGACGTCAAATCGTCAAAAACGCGTTTTTGTGACATTTTTAAGACGCTACATCACACTCTATATCTTCGCTAGTTGAAGAGATATTGACAAATGCATTTATTTTTTTCCAATTTTATCCGAGATGTATGTCGAAAATCAATTCAAATTCAAAATATTTTGATTTTCTTAGAAAAAAAGCTATATATGAAAAAAAATCACCCTTGCATTTGGGACCGTTTTAGTGAAAATGTGACATTTTTAAGACGCTACAAACACAATAAAATAATGATTTTCTTCAACTCCAATCAAGACAAAAATTTAACTACAAAAACTAGAGCTCAGATGTATGTCCCAAATTTTTTTATATTGATTTCTAATCGCTATTGGAAAAATAAAATAGATTTTAAAAATTAGACATACCGAAAAAATGACGTTTTTTAACAGCTTGACGCTACTTATCTCTTTCTTTCCATTCCTCTATAGTTTGTTTACACCATCCAACTGCCGTAAGATTTACGCTATATCTTCTGTGACATCACTGACGTAATTTGCCAAAGTTTGTGCGCTTTAAAAAGTCTTACTTTTTATTCTATTGGGATTCTCGCGAGTTTGTTTGGTAATTTCTGTTACACGTGACGACGTCATTTTCTGCGTCAGAGTTTATTTGTTTTGTTTATCAAATTGTCTGTATTCAAACAATGTTGAAATTCGACATATATTAATAAATTACAATTCAATATCTTTTATATGATACCAAATACATGTGTGTTTCTCAAATAAAAATAACAAATATGCGGTTTTAAACAGACGTGCATAGCCAATTTTGGCTTGGTCCGCAACTTTTGACGTTACGTCAAAGCATTTAAAATATTCAGCTTAAAAGAGAAATGCCAAATTGTAGCATTGTTCAATGTTTTTCTCTTTTCTTACATGCATGGTCTTGTTTGGGAAAGGGGTTAAAATTACATTGTCAGCAAAATTTAATGTAGGTCTTAGCTCTCTTTCCCGAATACGGGCCCTGGGGCATGTTTCATCAAAATATTTAAGACGTATTTTTGACTGACCAATGTCTTAAATATAGTTTAAAAACAATCGTATAATCCGGTCTTGTTTGATTGTCGATATGCTGTTCTTGCCTTAAACTTGTCGTCAGTAATCGATAAGACATACCGGTACATACGGATGAAACTGGCCTCTAGTTCTTACGTTTGTGATAGACAAAGGCTTGAAAACGCATTAAAGCGGAAGGAATACATGCCGATAGTATTTCCTCTTTTTCTCTCAGGAATCCATGGGTAGGTGCTCAAGCCGCCGCGATATGACTCTGCCAGTTGAAAACGGCGTAAAACCTAAATAAACTCACTCAGAATGAAAGAACGGACGGACTGACAGACGGACTGGCGGAAAAGATTCTATCTAAATTATACATCTTTGTAGGTAACTTTGGTTTCTGTCCTTGTTTAACCCTTTCCCAAACAAGACCTGGTTTTGACGTCCGTAATAGAATATGCTTGGAAAAGCATCGAGGCAAAAGAAGAAAATGCTGATAATCATCATTTTCTCCATTTGCCACAATCTTCTTTACACTGTATTGTACAAAAATTGGACTATCCTGAAAATGTGCAGTTTGGGTAAGGGGTTAGGGGGTTCATGGCGAATTATTTAATTGAGCCAGGATCTGGAAAAACGTCCCCTAAGGCTTTTGAGCCCAACATAGATCCAGATCAGCCTGTGCATACGCACAGTCTGATCAGGATCCACGTTGTTCTCTAACAGCTTCTTCGTGATCTGGAGTAACTTAAAGAGAGTAGTATGGATGCATATTGGACTGTATTTGACAACATGTTGATCTTCAAACTCAATTTTTAATAATGTCATAAGGGACGTTTTTCCAGATCCCGGCTCAATTATAATTTGCATTGGTATGCCTAAAATACGAGTTAATATGTAGGACGGTTAACATAATACGCACAATGTGACTAAACAGTTAGAGAGTATTACAATGTTCATTGGTCTTAATTCTTTTACTTCCTCCATATTTACAAATATTTATCTCAACTTTTTAAAATCATTTTTTTACCAATTAGGGCGAGAAAACGGAGAGTCAATGTGTTGGTGTGGTCATCAAACGTGTCTATGAATTTGTCAGAAACTGGAGTAGCCTACGTAGCCTAGTTGGGTCTATTTGCTATAAATCAAGTTAAAAGGTAGGACTGTGTGCATATTTCGCTGCTTGTCTTCAAAACCCTCGTAACTAAAGCTTTAAACAAGCTGTAGTTACGGTGTTATCGAAGTAAAGCGACGGTGTATCATATAGGTAACCTGAACCATTACGTTCATCACGCTACAGTAGTGAGTATTGATAAGTGTTTCACTGAAGTCCGAACACGATATCCGGGTTTTCTTTTATGTATTGATAAACCGTTGGTGTTGCTATAAAATCTCGTAACTACGGCTTGAATCAAGCCGTAGTTAAGAGATTTTATACTAACACCTTCGAACTTATATTGTTTGTCCGAAATTATATCACGGTTGACTAGACAAAATCGTTATCTATTGTATAGGCCTAACAGGTAAACCAGGGATACCCGTTCTTGATTTTCAATACAATGTGCATGCGTTTGTTTGAATCTTAAAGGTATGAAACACCTGCAAAATTTGAACAATTAGCCTACATGCAAAATGACAGTAGTTTGGAGTTCGGTAAATTGCGTTGTTTCCGTAGCTAATTTTGTAAACACGTGTTTTAAACCTTTCCCAAACAAGACCTGGGGCCCGTATTACTAACGATCGTACGTTCGATTTTGATCGCAGATTTATCTGCGATCGGTCTTACGATTTTGACGTCTCTGATAGAAAAGGATTGGGAAAATATTGAAACAAAAGAAGAAACTGCTGATAATGTTTCTCCTTTTGTCTCGATGTTTTCTGGGATAAATAATTCACAAATTGCACTCTTAGTTACTTCCATTTTGTCGTCTGCAGCTGCTTTCAAATTCGACCATCCCAAAATTTTGTCGTCTGGTAATGGGTTAATATCGTGACCGGGATATAGATAAGCACTATTCACCTGCATTTCTAACTTCTTTACCTGAATCTAAATGCACAACAATCTATCTGATTGGACGAGACGGATGTCTTGGTCAATCAGATTGGTTGTAGGATATTAATTTTTACGGTAGATCTATATCGAGGTAAAATTGGACATGCGTTGATCATTTCAAGGGCTGGTTAAAATGACCCTTCTAAAACTTACAGGAACTTAGGCCTATAGGCGAGGGTATTGCGGGAAAATAGGCATAGTTCTATTGCGTTTGAGAAAGGGGATAAAAGATGTTATGCTTTGGCATAAACAGATATCTTAAATGTTACCGATCCAAAGTGTTAAGTGTCTTGAATGCTTTAAAGATCAATTCTATCCTTAAAATTGATCATTCCCGAAACAAGGCATTGATTTGACGTCAGCAATAGAAAGTATGTGCGAAACAATGATATAAAAGAAACAAACCGAGCGTTCTTGTTTTGAACACCATCATTATATAATTTCTTTCTTTTTTGTGTTTGTGTTATATTATACACTCTCTAGAGATCTCGATCTACATCTTGTTCGCTGTCTTAAAACTTCGCAAGTTTTATCTCTATCAACAATCATTTTCCCGTAAAGTTTTCAGTAGCTTTCAAACTGCAACTACCTAAACGTTCCTCGTGTGGACAAGGAATGACAAAGGAATAATTGTGACCCGTCACGCTAAAATGGATCTTATCCGAACTCAAAACATCAAAATTTTGACAAACTTGTCAGACTCATCGCAGGTCAAAAAGATACCGTGAGCAAAAAATGAACATATCGTAAGATAGGGAAACCATTCCGGATTTAGAAAATTACATAAAAGTGAAAAATGTCGGCCCTAGTCTGGCTGCGCGGACTGCGCAGACTGACTAGGGTCGATATTTTTCACACATCCGATAAGGTCCCTTTTAGGGTGATGGGTCACGTGTGTATGAATGCTAATTACAATGAACCACGTAAACTTGCTTATTTTCACTTCTGTACTAACTAAAGTTCACCATGAGGTTACTGTATGAATTGAAACTTTAAATAGAGTTGGATTTGTATACATTTTACACGCAGCTGCTTTTTATTGAAATAAACAGCTGATTTAGTGAATAGAAAATTGTGAAGTTTTGTTCAAATCCCAGGGTAATACGTTTTATTGTGTTCGTTTGGACTTACTTTTTTACAAGGTATTCTTAACATTATATCTAGATCAACCAATGTTGATCAATTTTATGCATTTAGACACCAAGATTCTCTAATGTGAGAGACCAATAGTTTTTATATCGTTTACCTAGATATGGGCGAACAGCTGGAGGCTCGGTTAGGATGATGTGGTAGGCCCTATTACAGTAAACGACATGAATCCATGGTGAGGTACGCCAGCAGCCAAAATATGACCGTATCAGTTCTAAACGGCGTTAACATACAATAAATCAAATCTTATATTATATATATATATAACATGTATGAGAGGGATTCTACATTAATCACTTATGAGTAGGTATCAATAAGGTCCTTTCACTGATGTTTAGTCTGTACACACAGAACACACTTCCGGAGGCAAAGACGATGGGTTGATGGGAAATCAACATTGTATACATGAAAATTATTACTAAAAATAGTCACAAATCGACATTATCAACCCGAGGCTCCCTAAAATGTGGAGAAAACAATGACGACGCGCGTGCATTCAATATAACGCGATAAAGAGCACGTGCATTCAACATTAAAACGCTTTGGGTTCGAGAGTATTGTTACCAAAACGCTTTTGGATTGAGAGTACGTTACTAAAAGTAACAAATACTAAACGTTTGAGCGGCGTTTTAAGACTCCAAGGACGACTTTCGGAGGCTGTTGTATGCGGGGGGGGGGGGGTCTTAGATGAAATAACCTTATTCATACAGCACGTTGGGTAATCACGTGATACACATGTACAGAATTTCAAAAAAAAAAAAAAAAACTTCCATTTTGTTAATACGGAAGCAATTTGAATTCAGTTTGAAACAGAGATGGTGAAAAAGGGTCAGGGAATAGCTGAAAGTAGAACTTAGATTTTTGAAAAATCAGCTTATAACGACTTGTTTGATAAACCGATTTTCAAGAAATCTACTACGTAGCCTACATATATATATTGTGTGACGTATGTCCACCTTCTCTGCTTCAATCCGAATTCAAATCGGTCCGTTATTTACAAAACTATTTAAAAAAGTATTTTCTGAAAATTTGTGTAAATCTATCACGAGACTATTCACCATGTATAGGTCTCCCACGCTTTTCTGATGTTTATAAACAAACTTTTAACACTTAAAAACATGTTATTGTAGAGACACGCGGGTTAATCGTCTCGTCAATATTACATCAAAATACTGATTATCATCAATATGGTTTCATTTTGATCTTTATAACCTATTATTAGTAAATGGATTTATGTTTTATTGTTTGGCGGGATTCAGATAATCGTGGGAGCACTATACAGTGTACTTCGTCATTGTATTACCGGTATTCTTTTCGTTTATGAATAATTTAAAGATGAATACATATAGCCCTTTGTTTACTCTAGCAACTGCAAAGAATCACCATCAGAAACTGCAGAAAATAGTCACAAATTCGTTGTGCAGGACTGGTAAAAAATGTTCATTTTCACTGTTATCGCGATACGAATCAACTTCATATGACATCATCATTCTTTATTGACGCCATATGTCATTAATGACGTCACTTTTATTTACATTTCACCGGCTCCATGTGTCATGTTAGAATGAGGAAATAATGCTCGGTTTTCTTCTTTTGTCTATGTACATTTGGGCCAGTATCTGGAATAAGGTCCCTAAAGGTTTTTGAGCCCAACATGATTCCAGACCAGCCTGCGTATACACGCAGTCTGATCAGGAATAATGTTGTTCTCCATTCTCTTCGCCATGGTCTGTAGCAACATTATAAGAGTAACATAGCATCAGCCTGATCTTGAAATACGACCTTTAAATGCTAAAAAGGACATTTTCCAGATCCCGGCTCATTTTCTATTTCCAGGATCAAATAAAGGCCGAACACATACAAACACAGACATGAATGTGACATCACCATTCCAATTTGATCTTCAGACAGTTCTGATTTTTGTGGCCGCATTTCTCCTAGGATATGCTTTCTTCCACGATCGCCGGAAATACCCACCGACACCCTCGCCATGGCCGGTTATTGGCACAGCTCTGTGGTTCCGAAATTTAAACAAACGAAAGAAGAGACTGGGACCGGCTGTTATGGAGGATGCCAAAAGATTACAGTCAAATGTGATAATGCTTAAAGCGGGACCTCGGAAACTATTTTTTATAAATGGATTTGACTTGATTAATGAATTGTTCGTGAAACAGGCAGCCATGTTCTCTAACCGACCGCCCTATATGCCAGGTGGCACTGGTGTGAAAGAGGGAAGAGGTTTGTAAAAATAGAGCAGTATATTATGATAAGAGGGGTTAAAGGCATTCTTAACTTGTTATTTTTATGAGATAATTCCAATGAGTAGGTCTATCCACAACAAAGAATTTGCTATACAATAAGTCATATTTTGCCTATTTAAAAGTCCTCATCTCGTTTATCTCTTGATATAGCTCTGAATTTTATCATACAATGTTTAGTCTGGTCATAGTACACTCACGGTAATCCGGGAAAGCTTAATATTTTGTCATGTCGAACGCTTAGGACAGAAGTCGCAATGTTGTGGGGCGCCGTGGTCTTATGGTAGGGACCTCGTCATATTTTTAAACATAATTATAAACCTATTTTGAACCACACAAAGAGACGTTCGCCTTGTCTGAATTCCGCGCCGTGATACTTATGTCTATGAATTTCGACCTCCCAAATTAACCAAATTACCCAAATTACCCAAATTAAAACGTATCAGCTGTATCACGGTCGACAATTACATGGCTCAGAATTTCAGAATATGTTCAATACCATTGTTAATAGAGAACGATTTTATCCAGTAAATCGTGACGTAAATTCGGACAAACAAAATAGTATATCGTAGGTGTTGTTATAAAATCTCGTAACTACGGCTTGATTCAAGCCGTAGTTACGAGATTTTACAACAACATCGACGGTTTATCAAAACATAACAGTAAACCTAGTCTATTGTTATCACAAAATTATTTGCCATTCTTGACCAATTTGAATTCGGTTTGAAGCAGAGAAGGTTAGACAATAACAGGCATTAGCTAGACGTTGTGGATGTTTGAAAATTCAGCTGACAATAAAGTTATTGAAGATAAACAAAAATTTTGGATTATCTTCAATACTTTTTTATCAGTTGATTTTTTGCAAAATTCAACACGTTCATCTAATGCGTGACGTCTGTCCACCTTCTCTGCTTCAAACCGAATTTAAATCGGTCCCATATTAACAAAATTATTGAAGATTTTCTGAAATTGTTGCATCACGTGATTATCCATCGTGTACCTGACCTCAAACCGATTTCAAATTGGTCAAGTATTAACAGAATTATTGAAGATTTTCTTAAATTGTTGTATCACATGATTATCCACCGTGTGTATATTTTAGGACAAGTATGGGCTAATCTCCGAATTATTTTTACAACAGGTGTGCTATGGCAGAGCGGACACGCGTGGAAGGTCCTCCGAAAATTTGCACTGAAATCTTTACGTGATTTTGGCCTTGGTAAATCATCATTGGAAGAGAAAGTGTTTGGCGAGATTGAAGCAGCAACAGACGTGTTTAAGGAAAATGCGGGAAAACCTACGGCAATCCGGGAACTTTCTAGTTTTATGATTGCAAATGTTATCTACAGAATTGTGTTCGGTAAAAGGTATGCAAAGGTTTGGCCTCCTCTTGCTGTTCATGTGTACTAAGTGTTTTGACCAAAGCTTCAGCAGTATAAGAACTTATAGTCTACCTACCAATTCCGAAAAAGTGGCTAGAAAACATTTTCGTAGGCATTTTTTGAACATGGAGTTTTGATGTATTATTTGCAAAGTATAAGGCTTGCCTGATTTGTTTAGACCGGTAGTCGCCTCCAGTCGGCCGTATTAAGGTCACAAAACTAGGTCAAAGGTCATTGGGTGCAAAATTCACCTAAGCCCGCTTTAAATGCGCATAACTCTGTCAATTTTATATCTAAATGCATGAAAATGGTTTTAAATGAAAACCCAATAAATTGTCTTGCATATAAAATATAGTTAGTGATACTTTTCTCATCTGCACATTCATTAATATTTGGCGAAATGTGGAAAAAGGCCAAAATTGTGCAAAATATGAACGTTGTGTAAATGGAAATCATGCTCCATATGAAATATTATTGCACTTTCAATTACACAAATGCACTGAAAAATTTCTACAAACCCTAAGCAAAAATTTAAGATCACATTTGGTAGTATAAAGTCCCTATTTCTAAATGAAGGTACAGCTAAAAATCAGCTGGGGTCAATATATGTAACGATTGTTGCTTTTATACAGTGTACATTTCATTTCAACAGTATTGATGGAACTGAAATAATATAATTTCTTTTGTCTGAATATTGACTCTAAATAGATCATATTAATATATAATTGCAAAAATAACATTTAAAACAATGCCTTTCACGTTGTAAATGTTAAAAAAGTGTGTAAGAGTTACCCCACCCACTCAGATAACATAGGAAATTGGTTCAATTCACTTTGGCGCTCAAAACATTTCAAGTAATGTAATGAATAAACATTAACAATCTAGAACAACTTGTTTATAGTATTAAAAAGGGAAAACACTCTAGTTTGGAAATGGTTGACATGATTACACCAAGCACACATAGGCCTATATACAAGTTTAGACTCACTTCGTCTCGCCACCTATAAATTCTGATGGGTCACTGTACACTAATAAGCCTCAGATTGGAAAGACTGGAGGCAAGCATACATTTCATTAGGCACAGAAAAGCTTATTCAATAAATAAAATATGATTTCCATGGTAATTTTTTAAGTGTAGTCTCGTATGATCAGGGCGGGGCTAGGATGTGCGTTGAGCCCCCCCCCCCCCCCCCCCCCCCCCAAAAAAAGTTGGCCGAATATGTCGAATTTTCCTTATTTTACACTGAATTTTGGGTAAAAATCCAATTCAGCCCCCCAAATATTCAGACACCGGGGCTTCAGCCTCTACAATATAAAATGGCTTCCTATCGGCATGACGTGTACATGCAGAAGTAGCAAAAATTGCATTTTCTATTCATTGAAAATCAACTTTTGGTCAAACTAAACATAAATTACTTTTTTCATAGGAACTGAAAAAGGAAGCCAATTTTGTCAACGTGATATGCGATTAACTGCTTGTATCTTCATATTAGTTTGCTTAATATCAGTGCGCGTATATAGATCTAAAGAACGAAGTGGGGGCAAACACCAAAATTCCAAAATGTACAAGTGAAATCCGAACAATATTTTAGGCAGATTTCAATGAAAAGCAGTAGAAAAATGATATATCATACGAATTCAGTACTGCTAATGATACATTAAAGCAACATCCGGCGTCCAGTTCTTTATAACATTGTGCTAGCTTGAAACAGTGGAACCGGTGCACAAAGGAGAAAAATATAGAAACTGAGGGATTTTTTTCAATAAGCGTTATTTTACAAATTTCGTTTGCCGAGTAAAAATTTAGATTCAAAACAGCTTTAAAGTAGGTTGACACAGGACAATTCTTGTACTAGTAAGTCCCACAGTTCAATGACCTGGTTAAATAAGGTTCTATTGGCTAGAACCTTCGTTCAAACATCCTTCAAAGATCCTTCCATAGGCCTACACATTTCACAAGCGGAAAAAGTTTTAAGGACAAGCCAGACGACCGTCCTTTCATGATCCATCCGACAGCTGTATCCATGATTAGCCAATCTTTTAAAAGCAATATAGTCTGTTTCTATGGACAATTGACGGAAAGTACATTCTCAGCAACCATTTGAATTACATGTATTTGCGTAAAAAAGGTCGATAATGTGTTTAGTTGACATTCATAAATGTTATGGCCCATAATCAGTGAAAGACAATATGATCAATCTTAGTAAGAACTAAATGGAACTTTCAGTATGTTAAACAAAGCGAATTGAAACTATTCCGTCTTCGCTGGTTAAAGTACAAAAATTCAAACTATCAGATATTGAAACACGAAATTAGGGTCATTTATGATTATTTTTGATGCTTGTAGGGCTTTGTGTTTTGAGGTGTCAGTATTTGGACTTGGTTGGAATTCTTCTCTTAAACACAAGGGGATATCAAAAAGTTTTGAGCCTAGGGTATTTATTCCATTCAGATAGTATAATGCTTTACACCGTTATTGACGAGTATAAATATTTCAAATGCAGATTGATTGTAGGATATTCTTGCTAGATGTAAGGATACAGCCACAAATGGACAAGATTGAAAAGAGGGTTGCGACGATGTGTCTAGCCCTGGAGGCTAAATCTGTCAAATGTGAAGAGCAATTGCCCGTAGTTTATGGCGAGTACTCTCCTTTTTGAAACCATCAAACTCTAGGTGAAGACATCCAAAGATACGGGGGGAGTCAGGAAGATGAAAATTGATTAAATGACTGCTACTGTGGAGGACCGGTTAGGGTACCAAGACGTTGACTTCTATAGATCAAGTATCAACGATTGGCAAAATAGATGGAGAAATAGTATAGTATGGAGTTCGAAGAAGTCTAAGTGGAAAAACAAAAAAGTTTTAAAACGAATATCTGGTTCTGTCTTAACGAGGCTCAAAGCGTTTTGATCTCCTCTTAACACACAATGGCAGAATCATGTTATATGCTGTGGGTTACAGTGCAGACACTTTAATGTGTTGTCATTCTGTAAAAGTTGCTGATAACATTGTTTGAATATGTCTATAACACTATAAATGTGACACTATACATTGTATATCATGAAAACGAGAAAGTAGGAACGATTTTTACCGGACCATCCGTTCTCGTAGTGTGACGGAATTGTTTCTTCAACTAAGTTTGATTCGCTAAACATGAGCACAGACTAGTCAATTTACAGATTGAAACAGATTAGGCAGTCTATGTACTGGAAGAACTTTGTGTGAAGCCTGGGTGTAGTAGTCGGTATACAATGTGGTGAACATGATTTAAAGATATCAATGTATGTTAAATTGTGGTACAGGTACCTGTGAACAGGAATAAAGAAACAGTAAGACATTGTTACACTAGAAACAAGGCCAAGTTGCGTGATGCACATCATTATCTCGGGAAAATATCCAGAGTCCATTTCAAAGGTTTAAGAGATCATGAAACAAAATTGCTATACGATTCTATGTTTTTTAATCGTACTCCAACCCTTTCAAAAAAAGAGGTCTCGCTAAAAGCGTTGTCAAATCTGGTAGATGATTAAGGTATTCCACCCGTTATTAGATACAAACACTTTGTGTATTTTACCTCCATCTTCGGCGTGTCCTGTTACCATGCAATTTGACAAAGGTATCCGGATTTTAAAAATCTGGATATCCTTGTCAATCACCGTTGCCACTGATGACGCCGAAGATGCACGATATATTTCACATCTATTGACGGATGAAAATTACCACAATAGTTATTCGACGTAAATAGTTATCCAAATATAGCTGATATGATCAAGCCTTCATCATTTAGACCTTCTGAAACAATACCTGTTGTCGAGTCTAGCTGTTGTGGGAATGGAAGAACACGCCCAATTATTAAGTTCTTTCCAATAGGTGCATTACCAGAAATATTTCTAATTAATTCTCTGCTTCTACCAATAAGTCCAGGGGTTTTGTGTATTTAAACTTCACAAATGGACGTGTATACTGAGAATCTCTTGCATCGACAAATATTAAGATTTCCAAGCAAATATTATACTCTGTTTTGTGGTCATAGGATTCACTTTTTTCGTCTGTTTTATGATAAGATAAACAATACTATATATATTTATAAAATGAAAGATACACATTTGATTATAACGAAAGTTAGTATGGAATGAAGAGTTTTTTAGTTATGTTATAAGTTAGTCAATGCCCAGAAGTTTATCAGGTATATTGAAATGGGGTTAGCTAGAAGCAACCAAAGGTTCATATATTTCCACTACTTATGTCAAAGAGTTCATTGGTGCCAACTCCACAACCCATCAATTGTGAATTAACATGGTAAGGATTGTGCAGGATGGATGAGCTACCGATCGTTGTGTCTTATGTTCTAATATTCACCAGAAACATAATGCAATATGTTATATCAAAGATCGAGTGATTTGAATAATTAAAACAGTGTATCAGAACAGTCAGCCTGATGATTGTGATAATTTTTCCAATAGATCCGTTCCTAATTACATTTTATATACATGTTGAAAAATGATATTACATGTTCGAATGTTCTTGTACGACTACAAGGTGTAATTACCAAAATTGCAATAATGAAATTTAACGTTCGGTTTACAGAATGAAACTATACATCATCAATGAACGAAACGTGCTGAAACATAAATCGTCGGTGTAAATGCAAAACCTCGTATGTCGGTTCTAGCGATTTTCAAAGTACAAACTTGTGTGTCCAATTTAGACAATTCTTGCAGGTTTTGAGATGTTTTTACCGATCAGTATCAATGATACATTATATACGAACAATATTTCCAAATTCCAAGTAAAACATTTCAGTTTGGGAAAAGTTATTACACTTCATTCTCTCCCATTTAAAATTTTCCGAAAACGAGATACGAGCTTTTGCATTTACAACGACGAAATGCTTAACTTTAATGTCTTATGATAGTAAGATAGTGAAATGACTAGTTTCAGCTGCTGATTATTCTTAATTTCTGATTTATTTTCAGTCTTGTTTTATTTAATTGCACTTTTTTGTGGCTATGTTTTCGTTCAGAGAGGTATTGTTATGGCTTTGTAAAGTTGAAATAAGCTATATATAGTTCTACTTCTGTTTTAATTAAATCAATGATTTTGTCCTTAAAATTCTTATTATTTTTTAGGAAAATGCATCGAAAGCTATGAAAATTCATGAAAATATGATTTTAAAACAAGAATTTGCAATAAAACATCGAAAAAATATCGTAGAATATCATTTATATGAAAGGCGTTTTGCTACACCTATGTTTGTGTTTTTTTTTTTGTATTTTTTGGAAAATTTACCCCACCCACTTTTAGCTATGGCTACAAGGGTAGGTTAAAGACTAAGTCTGTAAGCAAATATATATCAGTAAACAGTACGTTGCTAGGCAATTTTTAAGTATAATGTCAATCATCCAAACACTCCGTTGGTATTTTTTACGATTTTTTTACTTTTCGAAAAAAAATATTTTTGTGATTTTTTGGCCATTTTTCACTATATTTATCAAAAAATACAAAAACACAAATTTGTAAAGTTGCATATAGATGTTTTAAGTAAAAGTACAAATCATCAGCTCTATTTAGGTACCAAAATAATTGTTTTAGCTTAATAAATGAGTAAGTTATGGGGTATTTTAGGGGGCACGTGTGAAAAATGTACCGAATGACCTTTGACCTAGTTTATTTCAACCAATATCGCCTGCTAGAGGCGACTACCGGGCAAGCCATACGTACCATGCCTTGAAGATATCATTCAGCATGGTAGTCGCCCATGTTCAGAGAATGCCTACGAAAGTCACATTTTTTGACTTAGTAGGTAGACTATTAGCCCACTTCATGATTTCTACTTCATTATTACGACAAAGACGTACGGACGGAATTGTCTCTTAAATTGGTAGATTGTTTGAAGCAATTTTGAGTCAGCAGAACAAATGGAAGTACAAAATTAATGTACATGATATGAGAATTATACGTATCTTTCAATTGACCGAACGCCGACTGTCAATCAAAAACATCGATTAGCCAATGGACGATCAGAAAAATGTCACGCCCCAATTGTTCTTCGTTGCACGTGCTTTTGCATCGATTTATCGACTGACTATCAAAACAATCGACATGCCAATGGCAAAGAATTTTGTGCTAACAATAGACTAGGTTTACCGTTATGTGTTGATAAACCGTCGGTGTTGTTATAAAATCTCGTAACTACGGCTTAATTCAAGCCGTAGTTACGAGATTTTATAACAACACCTACGGAATACTTTTTTATTTGTCCGAATTTACGTCACGATTAACTGGATAAAATCGTTCCCTATAAACGAACACATGTCCTTTGTTTGTATTAAATAATCTATGTTGGGCGGAGCGATCTGTCGATTGGCGTTTGGTCAATTGTACAATGTTCCTTCCTACTAGCAAATCAATGTGGCATAAATGTTTTGAGAGAGAAATGATATTGATATGGCAATTGAAGGGTATGAATAATTAAGTATTTTCAAGTTTTCCAAAAAAAATCCAAATAGTTTACCGCAAATGTGTCAAAAGCATATATCTTTTCTGGAAAGGTTTAATCTCTAAGTTGACAAGGTAACTTTTTATTTCAAGATTCGACTATAAAGACCCCGAGTTCCACGAGATCGTTGAGAACCTTGATGGCCTGTTCAGAGCCAACTTACTCTCTAGAGTCGACAACACGCCAAACTTTATCAAGAAACTCATTAATCCACAGGTAGGCCTATTTATCTTAATGTAGTCCACCCCTAATGATATTCGCACCAAGTCGGAATTATGCGGACGCGATCTAAAATATTCGGCGGTCGAACTCTCCACCGCCGAATATTTATGACGTCGCCCCAATAATTTCATTTTGGGTGAAATGCATTTTTTAGACATGTTCAAAATAAAATATGTAAAGGTAATAGCTCGGGTCTTTAGCATGTTCGTCACTTTTCTCAATAGTTTTTAAGATCGTTTAGTGTTGCTTGAGATTAACACTGTCCGCGGGAATCGCGAGGGAGTCGCAACGTTAACATTGATCACGTTTGGTTCAAATATTTTTTGCTTTCCTAATCAAATGGTCGTATAAAGATTAGAGATTCGTAAGTTTTCTCTGAATCTAAATGTTGTGGGTTGTCATTTGGATAGTCTTGTAATTAATGTAGTGAATTCGTTGAAATATCACAAAGTTTGGCCAGTCTTTTTACATGTAATAATTGCTTTGAAAAAATAAAGATATTTTCATATGTTTCAGTTTGTAAAACAAAATGAAGCAAGAGCTAAAATATTCGAATGGATCCGCGGTCACGTGTACTCTCAGATCGAACATCACGAGGCCACGTACGAGAGCGGGACTATACGAGACTTCGTTGATCTATATATAGAAGCAAAAGAAGGCGACGAAGACAGAGAAATATACACTGGTGAGCGTCATAATTTGTTACCTGTCACGCTAAAAGGGACATTGTTGGGATTTCATAAAGTTCAAATTTCCAGAAGCATCAGTTAGAAGTGTTTGTCAATAAGATCTCGGGTCAATAGTCATATACATTTTCACGTAACTCCTTAATATTGTCCTACGTTATCGGAATACATAAAAGGTTGAACGTTTTTCCAATTGACCTAAAAAGACAACAAAATACCGACTTCTTATATATTTTCTTAGCGATGAAAACATCCTTACTTTTATCAGTTTCATTTTTACTATTTGACCATACGACCTAATATATCATCAGTCCCAGTTTACGCTTTTTGTTGCTGTTCTGTTTCAAATCGTATTTCTTTCATCGTTGTTTTGACTTTACTGGTTGAATTTTTTCTAGCCTTCTTGGATAAAAAAACCAAATAATATTATAAATTCTTAAGCAGTTAATGGATCTAATATTGTAGAGATGTTATTAAGCGTTTACAAGAATCTATCCAATCTGCTAATACATACGTCTCGCCGAGACACAAGTCTCGTCCAATCCTATGGCTAGTTATAAAATTTCGCTTTAGACAATAAATTGATGTAGAGCCGTTGGTGAATCCAGTCACAGGTTCCTTACAGATTATAGTTTTCATTTAGCAAAACTATCTCTCAGTTACTATATCTGATTAATTCAACGATTTGTTCTATAGTGTCGGACTGTCAACTTTATCAAACTTAATCTTGGTCATATTTATTTCAATTAGGAACATTTGTTCAGTTGTTCATAAACTTGTTTATCCGTGGATTTACGCTTACGTTTCGATCTGCGTGGACTTATCCATAGCATTATTATACATTTTAGTCGGGATCTTCAAAATGTCCTTTAAGACTTTGGGGCCATATATTATTATGGTTCCATATCAGCCTACGTATATACGCAGTCTGATCAAGAACAATTAGTTCTCTGGTAGTTTCTTCATGACCTGTAGCAACTGTAAGGAGGCATCATGGGTCTGCAGACTGCATTTATACACAGCTTAATCTTGAATCTTGATACTCTTTAATGCTATAAAGGACCCTTCTCCTTGCCCTGGCCCATCTATTGTATTTATTTCAGTTGGTAATATTTTCTGGCTGATCCTAGATTTGTATATAGTCGGATCAGAGACCACATCTTAAACGATCAACTGGTCTATGTCATATATGTTAAAGTGTCCCAATATCATTATTATACAAAGATGTATTTATTTCAGTTGGTAATATTTTCCGGCTAATCCTAAATTTGTTTATAGCCGGATCAGAGACCACATCTAACACCGTCAACTGGTCCATGTCATATATGTTAGAGTGTCCCAATATTATTACACCAACATGTTTATTTTTTATTTCAGTTGGGATTATTTTCCGGCTGATCCTAGACTTGTTTATAGCCGGATCGGAGATCACATCTAACACCGTCAACTGGTCCATCTTGTATATGTTAGAGTGTCCCAGTATTATTATTATTATTACACAAACATGTATTTATTTCAGTTGGGAATATTTTCCGGCTGATCCTAGATTTGTTTATAGCCGGATCGGAGATCACATCTAACACCGTCAACTGGTCCATCTTGTATATGTTAGAGTGTCCCAGTATTATTATTATTATACAAACATGTATTTATTTCAGTTGGGAATATTTTCCGGCTGATCCTAGATTTGTTTATAGCCGGATCGGAGATCACATCTAACACCGTCAACTGGTCCATCTTGTATATGTTAGAGTGTCCCAGTATTATTATTATTATTATTACACAAACATGTATTTATTTCAGTTGGGAATATTTTCCGGCTGATCCTAGATTTGTTTATAGCCGGATCGGAGATCACATCTACCACAGTCAACTGGTCCATGTCATATATATTAGAGTGTACCAATATCATAATTATACAAACATGCATTTATTTCAGTTGGCAATAATTTCCGGCTGATCTTAAATTGTTTATAGCCGGATCAGAGACCACTTCTAACACAGTCATCTGGTCAATGTCATACATGTACGAGGGACGGTCGGAAAGTAGTTGGACTTTTGACTAGTTCTCTAAAACCATTTAATTTTTTAACAAAATTCTTTCTACACTGTTTAAAGAAATTATCCATCTATGTCTATGTATTTTTGCCATCTTCGTAGGAGCTTTACTATTGCCACTATTAACCATGACGTAGACCCACTGTATTAGGTACTGTGTAACCACCGGTATCAAAGGCGCCCTAGTCTCAAATTTCTTCTCAGCAAGCATTTTCATCAGTTCTAGACACAAATAAAAGAAGTGTGGGGTAGGACCTGGGCTATAAGAAGAGTAAAACAACTTTTGTCATGGGTAATATTTGATAATCTCCACTGTAGATGCGGTGGTATGGGAGCGTGCGTAATCGTGAAGTAGAAAACATTTTTCTTTGCTAATCTGGGACGCGTTTACTTCAGCATTTATTCTTTGTTTTTTTTTTTTTTCTGAATTACTTCAGAATTGTACTTAGCAATGTCAGTTTTTACCATTTGACATGAAATGACTAACTATCAGACCTCGTGAATCCACAAAAGCAACAAACATGACTACCAGCCGAATGTAAAAGCTTAATCTATTCAGAGGTGGGGAACCAGCTCGTTTCTATGACTGCTGTGACTGAGTTTTTATCCCAAGTTCGGAATTATGAACCATTATTCCATGTTCAGTGATAATGTAGTTCAAAAACTTAAATTCTTCGCGATTGAAATGACTAGACTGTTTTTTTGTTTTGGTTACCCTTGTTGTTCCTCTAACAAATAGTCAATGGTACATAAAACCCCTATCACATATAAGTGGACAGAATATTGCATATATTCAACTTTCTTTAAAAATAAACTGACCACATTATTGGCAAATGGATGTAGATTTCACCAATATATAATGTGTTTATACAGTTGCAAATGGAGAGACAGCAGCACGAAAAGTCCAACTACTTTCCGACCGTCCCTCGTATATGTTAGAGTGTCCCAATTTCATTATTGTACAAACATGCATTTATTTCAGTTGGCAATATTTTCCGGCTGATCCTAGATTTGTTTATAGCCGGATCGGAGACCACATCCAACACGGTCAACTGGTCTATCTTGTATATGTTAGAGTGTCCAGATATACAGAAGCGATGTCAGGACGAAATTGACCAGGTATGCATTCAAAACTATTCAACCCATTCGAAAACAGTACTTGCTTTTGATGCCCCTGATAGAAAATGCTTTGGAAAAGATTGTGACAAAAGAAGTAAATGTTGATAACCAGCATTTTTTTCTTTTGTCTCAATTTTTTCTGGGCTATATTTTAAACAAGCTTTGACATGATTAACCCCCAATTTGTCGTCTGCAACAGCTTTCACGTTGGGCCGCATTTGAATTGTGTCGTTTTGGAAAGGGTTGAACCCTTTCCGAAGCACTATAATTTTTTGTCTTGTAATAATTTTAAAAGAACATTTGAACCTTCTTGAAGATGTAGGGCAATCGTATTGATATTCCTGAATGTGTCGGGCCCCTTTCGACTTTAATCTGCGTATTTATATTTTGTGTTGTGATAAAGTAAAACATCTTTGTAAAAGAGACAATAGAACACTGGGCATTTTCGTTCATATTCATTTTCATAAACTTACAGTTGTGTTAGGGTTCAACAATGGTTGTCTAACGTATTCTGCGGAGAACCGTGCTATGTGCCTGAGTTTCGCCGCCTTTCTTCTTAGACTTCGTTACTACAGCTTAAAGTACATGTAAGCTGCAGTTACGATTTTCAGAAGAAAATCGACAATATTGTAAATAAACTTCCATGTTTGAATTTTGCAGGAAATTGGTAATATACCTATTTAGGTTGTATTGTATGTCTAAATTTTGCAGGAAATCGGTAACATCCCTATTTTGGTTTTATTGTATGTTTGAATTTTGCAGGAAATCGGTAACAGATCTATAGTCTGGACGGATCGAAGTAAACTTACATACGTAGAGGCTACACTGTTGGAAATTCAACGAGTCGCTAATATAGGTCAGTAGTTAACTTTCCCCAAAGCAAGGCGTTATTTTGGTCTCCCTAGTAGGACAGGCTTTGGAAAATCTTGTGACAAAAGAAGAAAATGCTGATTATTATCATTTTCTCCTTTTGCCAAAACTATTTCTTTGCTAAATACATGTATTGGACAATTCCCAACTTTATACACATTCATTACGTTGTCTGCGGCATCTTTCATATCGACCACCCTAATTTTCGTCGTTTGGAAAAATGTTAATATATCTTTTATACCTACACTTGACAATGGAGGTCTAGATAAATGGCACTAGTTACATTTGATATTACCATAGATCCAGACAAGCCCGCTCATATGCTACTGATGAAATGTCGTTTTTGAATATAGTTAAATAAGCAATATGGATTCAGAGCAGACTGTTCACGCTTATTTTTGTAAATGGCATTGACGGTAACCGGACAAAATCCCCTTAGGACAAAATCCCCTCGGTCATTTTTTGCATAGGCATGAAATGCTTATGGCGGACAAAATCCCCTCGATAGAATTACTAGGGCGGACAAAATCCCCTCGGTAGAATTTACTGGGCGGACAAAATCCCCTCAATGAAATGTGTAGGGCGGACAAAATCCCCTCGGTAGAATTATTAGGGCGGACAAAATCCCCTCGGTAGAATTAAAAGGGCGGACAAAATCCCCTCGATCCATTTTTAAGATGTTCAATGTATTGTATTGTTTCTGAGTTATTTGTAATTTATTAGAATTGTATTATTTGACTCGTGTGCATTAAGACACAGCCCGGACGAATAATATATGCGAGGGGTGGATCAACGGCTTAAAGAACTTGGTTGAGCACTCGAACCCCTCCCTATGGACAGTGACAGACTGCTTCAACAAGGACGCATCCATAGTGGAAGCCGATCATTTAAGACTGCCACATGGTGTCGATGTGTGATAGGGGGAGTAAAAAAAGAGTACCATTAAGTCGCTCTGCAGAAAATAAATAGAAAATGGTTTAATCCCATTTCTTCTACACCCAATTCGTCTACTCCCAATTCGTCTACTATTTTTGACAAAAGTCCCATTTCGTCTACTCTTCTATACTTTGTATATCAATATGATATCACATGATTTTTATCAAAATGATTGCATTTTTATTTTATTTTTTAATATATTGACTTAATTTCATATCTTAAAACAAAAATTGATGTTGTTAATTGATGATTTGACATGAAAGTAGACGAGTTGGGACAGTACGACGAATTGGGACTCAATGCACTGAAAAGACAGTAGACGCAATGGGAGTAGACCAATTGGATGTTACCTAGAAAACGACCAGTCCATTGAAAAATTTCTTACGTGTATTGTGTCCGCAAATAGAATAAAGTAGGTCTTTAGAAAACATTAAAGAAAATAAAAAAAAAATGTTTTTACAAGCTTTTCGACATTTCTTTTCTATTTTCTGATTTATTTAAGAAATGCTGGTGGTGGGGAATGTTACTTTGTTAAAATATTTCATAACCGAATTCGATTATTCTATCGGCGACTCTACCTACCTACCGAGGGGATTTTGTCCGCCCTAGTTATTTTACTGAGGGGATTTTGTCCGCCCTGATTATTCTGCCGAGGGGATTTTGTCCTCCCTAATAATTCTACCAAGGGGATTTTGTCCGCGCTAAACATTTCATTGAGGGGATTTTGTCCGCCTTAGTATATCTATCGAGGGGATTTTGTCCGCCCTATTAATTCAACCGAGGGGATTATGTCCGCCTATGCCAATAACGACCGAGGGGATTTTGTCCTAAGGGGATTTTGTCCGACATTCGGCATTGACGCCTCTTTTTTAGTCCAGATTCTCGTACAAACAGGCTAAGACGTATGTGAATGAAATTGTTAAAACACTTTTCCAGAGACCACTAATTTTCGGATTGTCCAAATTCAATGTCACTGCATGCAAAGGCATCATGTAGCCTCCTGTTTTTTAATCAGATATATTAAATACTCTTAATGTTCACCAATCACCAATGTAGACTTTAAACATTTCGTACCCACATTTCAGTGGTTCCTATTGTGTCTTTAACCGTTTTCTAAACAATAAAATTTTATGCTTTTCCTATTTGCAAGCTACAAAATATAAATGACAAAATATATGTTGATAACGATATGCGTACAATATAGCATTAGAATATTTAGGAAAAAGGAGAAATTGTTTCTTGTATGCATTTTCGTCAATGTCTTAATATATTCTCGTACCTTTGCTGCCAGTGACGTCAAAAGCAGGTCTTGTTTAAAAAGGGTTAAAATCTATAATTCATTCATACATCAGACGAAGTATACTTTGACTACGCAATAGATGAGCTTAAAATGTTTCAACTATGACAATGTAATCAGCTCTTTATTTCCTTTCCAACGTTATTTCAGCTAACATGTCACTTCCACACACAAATGATGAGGACACATACATTGAGGGATATTTCATACCGAAACACTCCATGGTGCAGGCTAACTTGTACTCAGCCAACATGGACCCCAAACACTGGGTGGAGCCCGAGAAATTCAACCCAGAAAGATTCATTGAAAATGGACAGCTGAAGAAAAACCCAGCTTTGATACCATTTTCGACAGGTATAGCACTTACAAATCGTCGTCTTGTATAAAAAAACCTCGAAACTGCAGATTGTTTTAAGCTGTAGTAACGAGGTTTTTGTTGAAAAGCATAAATGTCTAGTATGAATTCGATACCTATGTGATCTAAATCCTTTCCGAAAAGTTTAAAGATTGGATTGGTCCAAATTCAAAGCTGCGCCAGACACTAAGATTGGTGCTGATACTTTTATGATTTATGCATAATGTAACACAGAAAATATTGAGACAAAAGAGGAAAATGATGGTCATCAGCATCTTCTTCTTTTGATTAAATGTTTTCTCAATAACTTTCAATTATGGACTTCAATAATACAATTTCTTGTTCGCGAAAATATGCATGAATATGATATACCGGTAGCCGTAATAGTGACCAGGAGAATACCGGGCAGTAACCCCTGGTCAGGTGCAAAAGGTCTTGCTGAGAAACCATTCGTCGGTGTTATTGCAAAAACCTCGTAACTCTTACTTGATTAAAGCTGGAGATACGAGGTTTTGCAATAACGCTTACTAATAATTGTTTACAGGAGATCAACGTTTTTTAGCTCACCTGAGCAACATGCTCAAGGTGACCTTTTGTGATCACCCTGTGTCCGGCGTGCGTCGTGCGTCGTGCGGTGGCCGTCGGAAGTCGTCAACAATTGCTTTAAACATCTTCTTCTCCTTAACCACTGGGCCAATCGTGACCAAAACTTGGCAAAATGTTCCTTGGTGGCCCCTTTCAAAACTTGTTCGTGAATTTTTGATTCGTCAAAAAATGTGGGCGTGTCAGGGCGGGGCTTATCAGACTTAAAGAAATTAATAGGTAATTCTTCAAAAATCTTCTCCTCCTCAACCATCTGGCCAATTCTCTCCAAACTTGGGTGAAATATTCCTTGGGTGACCCTTTTCAAAATTTGTTCGTGAATTTTTGATTTGTCAAAATTTGTGGGCGTGGCAGGGCGGGGCTCATCAGACTGAAAGAAATCTTTAGGTAATTCTTCAAAAATCTTCTCCTCCTCAACCACTGGGCCAATTCTTTCCAAACTTGGCAGAAATGTTTATTGGGTGACCTTTTTCATAACTTATTGGTGAATATTTGATTCGTCAAAGATTGTGGGCGTGGCAGGGCGGGGCTTATCGGGCTTAGAGAAATCATGTGAAAAATCTTTAAAAATCAATTATCAGACCAATTTGAATCAAGCTTAGCAGGAATGTCTCTTGAGAGACTGTATTTAACACATGTTCATGAATCTTTGATTGGGTGAAAAACATCGGCTTGGCAGGGCGGGGCTTACCAGACTTCAAGAAATCGTTAGATAATTCTTCAAAAATCTTCTTCTCCTTAACCATCAGGCAATTTGTTACCAAACTTGGCAGGAATGATCATTGGATTACTCGTTACAATATCTGTTCGAGATTTTTTTTCATCAAAAATGTGGTCTTGGAAGGGCAGGGCTTATCAGACTTAACAAATTCATGAGAAAATTCTTTGAAAAAGTAATTATAGGGCAAAGTTGAACCAAACCTTACAGGAATGTACCTTGAGTGACTGTCTTCAATACATGGTTGAGAATTTTTGATTTATTGAAAAAATGGCAGCGTGGGGCATGTTGATTTTTAAATGAGTTATGTCCTTTTGTTGACAATTGGTATTTTTCGCAACATTTACATGTGTTGTTTGGTCTGTTGATTTTTTTGTTTGCTCTTTTTCCCAATTGATCAGATCACAGTTCAAATGAAATGTACTTCTCAAAATGCACAAAAACAGTGCTGTTGGGGAGGGGGGGGGGGGTATGATCACTTTCAGTGATATTCTAGTTTACAATAATTTAATGTGACATGATACTGACATATATATTTGTTTACAACAAAATTTATATTGTACACAATCAAATAAACGAAGAACTCAGGTGAGCAATATCAGTGCCTTTCAAGCACTCTTGTTTAGAACAAGGATATCTTTAACAGAAAGGAAAAACATATTTACAGTCAGTATTTTCGTCTTTCCTCAAAATAAATTATAAGAATTGCATCTCATGCTTCTGTGAAATATTTTCATTTTATTCAGCGAGTGTCCAACGTGTTCGGAAAATCAACATTACATTTCAAACCGGTACCCTTTTTTAGCTCTGCAATACCTTGACCAAAAAGGTCGTTTGTGCAGAATACATTTGGAAGTACGTGATGTGGGCACGTGGTTGTGTCTTACCAAACTTTTAACCCATTGCCGATCGATAAAATTTTAAGCTAGCCCAATTACAATGCTTTCTTTATAGAAAACAATGTTGAAAATGAAGAAATTGCTTGTAACAAGCAATTTCTTCATTTTCCACAATGTTTTCCAAATCCTCCACACTGTTTTCCAAAGCCTTTATCTTGTGAACCATCAGAAAGCGTCATTATGTTGAAATGGTTTTAACCTCATTATATATTTTCATTTTGCAAACGTTTATTCTTCAGGACCTCGTATATGCATGGGCGAATCTTTAGCACGACTAGAAATGTTCCTGATCTTCTCAAACTTGCTACAGAGGTTCACGTTTACGAGGGAAATCGAAGGGGTCAAGAACTCGCTCGAACCACGACTTGACCAAATCACTAGCGCTCCTTTAGATTATAAAGCAAGGGCTATACTGAGAAATTGACACATCGGTATCTGATTTATTTGGACGCTTACTGGTTTGCTTAAGGGCGTCGATCATTGCTTCTGGACGAAGTTATTATTTCAAGACACATCTCAAATCTTTCATAAACTGCAAAATATAGATTTTCCCAGTATGAAAACATCTACAAATGGCAAAATGGGGAAAAATAAAGATGGGGCTTGTTTTTCAATATAGCATGGAAAATATCGAGTTTTTTTTCTCTGAATGTTAGCAAAGATGGGACGATAATGTTATAATATAGCTCAGACAATATTAGGGGGAAAAGAAGTTACTGGGTGTCAGTATTTTCTTGTGATATGAGCAGATGAATGTTTGCATGATGTTTAAGTGTGTATGTTTTAGACATGAAACTTTTGATGGAGCATTTCAGCATTTCGCCGCTTTTCAACGAAAACGTGGTAATTGTAGCTTAATTCAAGCTGCAGTTACGAGGCTTTTGTTGGAAATCGACGATATCTTCCATTACCTCGGTTTTTCCAAAATTCATGGAGGTCATCACCGGGTCTCGTTTTTGTCACAGGTATTTTGAGCCATGCGTATCAAGATGTAAACAAAGACGTCTCTTGTAGACTGGTTCCGTGATTAACCCTTTCCCAAATAGCAATATTATAGGGTAGTCCAATTTAAAGCTGCTTCAGACCACAAAATGGATGTTGATAAAGATAGGATTTGTGTATAATATGGTTCAGAAAATATTGAGACAAAAGGAGAAACTGCTGGTTATCAGCAGTTTCTTCTTTTGTCACAATCTTTTCCCAAGTCTATCTTCTTCGGAACGTCGAAACCATGTCTTGTTTGGGAAAGGGTTTAAGCAAAGTTGAAGACATGGCTACATATAAGAGGGGTTGAAGGCATTCTAACTTTGTTATTTCAATTCCAAACTCTATGTTGTGGGGACTCATTTGAATTGTCTCGATGAGACGATTCTAATGAGTACCCACGACATAGGGTTTGATGAACAATATATGAAATATTGCCATTATCTCTTCTTATCTGCATAACTCTGGTTGAAGAGGCTGGAGCTTGATCGGACTACTCAGTTCCCGAAGTTCTATCCGAGTCGTTGGTCTTTACGGATTTATTGATATCAGGTATTACAAAGAAACATTTTCATGTATTTTATGAGAATATAATTTGTGCTAAAGAGACAACAAAACAACGACATAAAAAGTATTAACATGAAAAATGTACATGTATTAAGATGCTGATAGTATTTCCATTGTTACAATTTGTAAATTTTCGTATTATATGTACGTTTGTTATATTTTGAAATAAAGATTCATACAGCATTAAAAAAATGTCCGTATAGCATTTGAGATTTGCATGGGTTCTGATCTGTCTGCATAACGTATCGATGGCTCAGTGCGAAACGGTTGTAACTGCCTATAAATATATAGGCAGTTTCAACCGTTTCGCACTTAGCCATCGGACTATGCCTTTTTACACCTACAGTCTTGATTTTTCACATGCTGTTACCTCTTACCAAGACCTTTCCTTTTAGGCGAAGGTTTTTGACCCGTGCGACATTGACCTTGGATTTTGACATACTTTTAAACTTGGCCTACAAAACATTCCCCATGTCCTGCTATTCATGACCCGTATCTTTTGTCGTGTTTCACATACAGCATTGATATTTCACACACGGAAACCCCCACCACCAATACCTTTCATATTTGACCATGACCTTTGACCTTGTCCCTTTGGCATTTGAATTTGAATATTGACCTACTTTTAACAACTTCAACTTGGCCTATATTTTATGCCCTTATTACAGATATAGCCTTGCTATTTCACACATGGATACCTCTTGTCAAGAATTTTCTTTTGCGACCATAACCTTTTATCTTGATCTAGGACTTTAATCTTTTCATTGTGACAAGCTGCGTTTAGGGCAAGTTTTCTTTTTAACCCTTTCCAAAACGACAACAATTTGGACTGTTCAAATTTGAAAGCTGCTGCAGACGACAAAATAGATGTTGAAAAATATTGAAATTGGGTACATTGCAGCACAGAAAACATTGAGACAAAAGGAGAAACCGCTGGTTATCAGCAGTTTCGTCTTTTGTCTATTGTTATTGTTTCCCCTAGCCTTTTCTATTACGGACTTCAAAACCGGGTCTTGTTGGGGAAAGGGTTAAGTGGGGTACAAAGAGTTTAAAATAAGTCTAACATCGGAGGAAATATCCACAATGCAAATCCCCATCGAGTCCTAGCTTTATCAGTATCCTTTCTGGCATTTGACCCTAAGTAGTTTGTCACTTGCTACTGGATGATATTTATACGATTCTTATAATTCTTAAAGGGCTTTGAATTTCTTCCTTTGCTCAAGGGTAAACTGTGCATGGAGGAAAACGGGGGACAATTGTGTAGAACTTGTACTCTCTTATCAAACTCAGTTATTCTCCTTTGAATATCCTCCATCTCGGCCTATATTGAATTTTGTACACAAATGTCATCCATGGTTTAAACGACGAAAAACTAGAATGTTTCAATATGACATAATTATGTTACACTTGGGACGAATGGAGAGGTCAAGCCAAAGTTAACTCGTTTATGGAAGATTTTAAAAAGAAGTTTAATCCTTTCCAAATTGACAAAATTTTGAACAGTACCAATAAGGAACAATTTTCGCGGGCTTGTGTGCTAAAAATAGATTTCTGATGGGAAATCCCTCAACAACGTTTGCCGGGATCCAGTCTAATATTTTGTTTATCGGTCATGAATCGGACATTTTTTCGTAACAGTGTTAGCGAAAAATTATTATTTTCAATCGAGATATTAGCCGATCATAGATAATGCAGGCGGGAACTAAAACTACGAAACATTGCGCATATTCAACATGCAACATTGATTCCAGATACGGAGACAGATCAAAAGTGACAAACGTTTTTTCTTTATACTCCTCAGCAGCTTAACCAGAAAAAACATCGAAAAGTCAGAAAGTAAAGTAGCTATGATCATGAAACTTCGCGGGTAGATAGATCTCACCATGGAGAAGTTCAACGTACAAAAAGCATAACACTACCTTCCTTATTTTGTTAGTTATTGTCCTATGTTGTAGTGAAAGTCTGTGGGGGTATCAAATCACATTCAGCGACAAATTCTAGTTTTTTTCTAGATTAATCCTTTCCTAAACAAGACTGCTTTTGACGTCCCCAACAGAAAATCATTGGGAAAACATTGAGGCAAAAGAAGAAAATGATGATCGACCAAATTGAAAAGACCTGCACAGCAGACAAAATGAGTGTGAATAACTTCTTTGGATATTGATGATCATTCTACTTTTGCCTCGATATTTTCTCTGACATAAAACACTAAAAGTATTCACATCCGTTTTGTCATCTACAGACATTTTTTCAATTTGGCCCAAAATGACATTTTGTCCTTTTGGAAAGGGTAAGCGAGTATATGTACGCACAAGCGGCACGATGAAGCCAAGGCAGGATCGTATGTGTAAACATTACTTGTCAACTGGTTATTTCATAGTTACCTATCATAAAAAGTACACGAAATTGCAGCATCCTTCTCAACTGTGAATTATAATGTTTCTCAACAAATGATAATGGCAATCCAGCTCTTAGAATGTCATCTTTGGCAAGTTGAACGTGGAAATTTTCGCGAGATTCACAGCCATATTTGTACGATAGGGGATTCCCAATCTATTTTTAGACCACTGAGGCGTGACGATGACGTATTTGTTTAACGAGAAAACCGAACCCTATTTGAAAATTGCTGCAGACGACAAAATAGATGTTGATGAAGATGGATATGCGTATAATATAGCACAGAAAATATTGAGGCAAAAGGAGAAAATGTTGCATTTTCTTCTTTTGGCTAAATGTTTTCCAAAGCCAATTTTCTTAGTGACGTGAAAACCATGGAATCGGGCTAAACCTTTCCCGAAGAAGACCTTGGGCTTGGGAAAACATTGATGCAAAAGAAGAAAGTGCTGATAACCAGTACTTTTTCCTTTTGCCTCAATATTTTCTGAGCTCTGTTGTACACAAATCTAACCTTGATTAACATCTATTTTGTTGTCAACAGCAGCTTTCGAATTGGACTGTCCTTATTTTTTTCGTTTGGGTTAATCTGATGCAATAAACAAGACAGTCACGACAAGGCTTACGTTACCGTTTGCAAGCGTGAAGTGATGTTTCCACTTCTTCAAACAGCGTTGATCTCTGATTACAGGTTTACTTAAGCTAATGAAAAGTCAAACAGAAAACATATTGGGTCTAGCTAAATCAGACTGCATGGCTTCCAAAAGACTCCCTAAAATCCCTGCTTATACGTTTAACTGTTATTCATAGAAAATAGCGTGAGGAACAATGTTTCTTATTCGATTTTTCGGGTCTGATGTCACCTTGTGGGTTCGAACATGGAACCAAGTATGATAAGTGTATGCCTTCTCTGAAATATTCCGATTGCTACCTCCTCGTCTTTTCCATTCTTCACACATTTCTCGACGCCATATCTCGGTACCAACAAAATTCTTACCAAAACAAACCCTTTTTGGGAAGTTCAGACACTCCTTTGCCACTTTGTCTTGAAATAACTCGTAACTTTCAAGTTTCGGTAAAAGGTCAAACGTCTCCCTCTTTTGTCGCATTTTGTCGTACACTTGTGAAATGAAATATGGTCCAGAGCACTGAATCGAGCGCCAACAATCTAGCGGTTGCTTTGCAAGTCTACGTATAGCTTCGTCGAAAAAGGGGTGAAATGGCTTGCAAAGTAGTACGTTATTAGTCAACCACAGTGGTCGCACAGGACTGTCCTTAGTTATACCATGTTCAGGAGGTTCAGGTGAGACCGAGCAGCTTGTTGTATTCGTGAAAGGTTTCAATGGTTTGACAGCAACTGTGTCCAGATCGAAATAAGCGCCACCAAACTGATGGATGGCGATTATACGTATCATATTGGCTTTTTGGACGTTATCTGAAATTTATAAATAGATTTACAAATAGATAAAAACTAAGATGGCTATCTGGAAAAGGGATCACATGACATTCGAGACCCATCATTGATCAAAATAAACCTGTGAACATGCATAAAGCTTAAGGTTACAATTTCTTACGTAATTTATGTAAGAAGACATCTGATTCTACGCGGAATATGCGTCAGACCCATCAGAACCAATTGAATTGGTCGCCGTTTAGTGTTCGTCCTAGTTTTTGGACCAATGAAATTGCAGTATATTTGAATATTTCGGGGCTATATTTCACATAAACGCACTGCCGGTCAGTATATGTCACGGATATACATAGCCACGCCACCGTTTCCTGTGCAATTATGAACAATGATGTAATTTTTCGGAGAATGATGTAATTTTGGGGAAAATTATGTAATTCCAGTAAGATCCGCTCGATTGTAGCTCCGATCGGGGGCGTTGTTTGAAGAATGAGAGTAGAAGCGTGTGTTTTCATTGGTTGACGAACACTAAGTCAGATAGAGTCTGTATAGTAGATTCTACGCGACATAGAGGCTGTATAGTAGATTCTACGCGATATAAGAGCCAATATTTTATTTCGTGGAAATCGCTGTCCTAGCTCATTTTATCAAAAATGGCTTTTCATAAACATGTCATTTTAGGTACACCGTGTAACGACCATCACTACCAACAATAGAGACAGTTTATTTGGTCTGGCAGATGGAATGTTTCTGAAAATATTGCACTTTTGTACCGAAAAATGACCATTTTCTTTTGTCCCTGGACAAAATTATCAATATCCAACATGATTGTCGTTATAAAATAATCGGTAAAGATCGGATTTTTCTTCATTTCATTAATGTTTTATATCTCACATTATTAATAGAGTCAGCCCTTTTAAAGAGAATATAAATACGACGAAGATTTTTGGCCCTATATGTCTGTCCCTGGATTTTTGATACGAAATGTCCTCGCAATAACTTACATGTGCGTAAGTTTTTTTGGTTAGATTTCCTTTAAATACAACCCAAACGGAGGTGGAAACACTCATTAAAACCACGATGTTTAAATGAAGACAAAGCAATTCTTGGTTTCGAAGTTGCGAGGCAAATTAGGTAGGCCGTTGGCTGCGTAGACTTATTTTTTCGTTTTCTATGCAACGCGATCAACCACACTATATTGCTCAGATCTTAAAATCGTATAGCTTTACTTATTCAGATATAGAATCATGTCGCTTACAACATGCAACATATTTTCTCCCTAGTTATTCTTGTGTGTAATTTGGAGCAAATGGTCGAGGAATTCCTCGCAATAACTGTCCTCGCAATAACGACAGTTTTGTTACTGGGAGTACGAAAATCGTTACCGCAAAGACATAATAAGTTTTCTTATGTAATATGGACTTTTTTCCAAAGAGAAAAAGGTCTTGATGCATAATTGTCTCAAACTATAATATTAAAGCGAAGTATTTCGGATGAAAAAAATATAATTACTGTTGCCAAACATGTGTACCGATCAGTTGTTACGGAACGGACTTGGAATCGTTATTGCAAGGGTTCCTTACACATTTATGAATTCTTGGAACCACAAATGAATGAATTTTATCACTAGTCTAATGGAGATATTTTGCCAATCACCTTGGAATGTTGTATGAAGGATGTAATTCTAGATTAATTGACAAGATTAATTCTAAATGATCGTTCTGAAATGACCTTCCCTCAATAACGGAGAGACGTTATACACTATTTCTTTTTAAGGTATGAATCTGTATATCTTTGTTCCATGGGTTTTGAAGAAATTACTCAGTCATTTTTTGAAAGTGGTCATGGAAAAGTAGTTCCTGGTACTATAGGGGTGCCGTGGAAAGACAATAAATTCAAAACTATTCGAGAACTCTATCTATCTTCCTGGTCAGCAGTACTACCAAATAGACAAAACTTAAATAACATGTTTCAAAGCGAAAATCCAGCACATTTAATGAAATTAGCATTTTATGTCTCAAAATTACTTGAAAGTATCTAATATATGCACATCACTTGTAATTGTAATGTATTGTTTGTTATATATGTATTTTGGGCCGGTGGCCTTATTACGTTAATAAAGTTTCTTGTATCTTGTACAAGTAGATTTTTTTAATTTTCAAGGCAATTTACATTTATTGATTCGAATCGTACATGTAATCTTGCAATCACAACATTTCATCCCGAAAAAAGATGGATTTTTTGTCAAATATTATCTGATCTAGGTAAACAAGAAGTTAAGAAGAAAACACTTTCAAATTACTTTATTTCTTTTTGTTTTGTTTTGTTTTTTTTGGACAATCAGTTTTAGGACACTCAACGTCTTACAACCGTGTATCTAAATTATTATGTGAGCTATCTTCCAAAAAGAAATAACAACAACAACAACAAATCATCTGCATATATTGCTAAAAGGATCGAACTAAATTAGTATGCCAAGACTGTACAGTCAGACTATGGTCGAGATTTTTTGCTCCTAAACGATTTACTATACCTTGAATGTGTTTTACTTGAATTTTCATATGTTATTATTTTCCCAATGTAATGGTTTGACGAAAAGGTTTAAGACATTCCATTTTTTCTTTTTTTCGTCATATTTGTAATTGCTTTACTTTCTTCGGGTCTTCTCATTTTTTACAAAGAAGACTTGGTTTTTACTTCCTAATTTACGAACACCAAGGTAAGAGAAGTAAATGCTGATTACCAGCTCTGACTCCGTTTCCCTTGATATCCAATCATCTTTATTGTACACACAAGTTGAATTTTCATAAACTTCATTTTTGTAGTCTTCAACAGCTTTCAAGTTGTATAATTTTTATGCTAGGTATATATCTACTGCCGATCAAATCAACTGGACCAAGCCGAATCAATCGATCGGGTACAGATCGAACTCGATCGCCATTTGTGATCGGGAATGGTCGTGGTAATCGAGCTTTATCCGCACCACCTTTTCATCTTTCTCTATTTGTTTAAATATAAAAGAAATATTTGTGTAAGATTGGGTAGAGAGTTTATCGAAAAGCAATAGTATATTGATCGAATAGGCGATTGACCAGATCAGGAATCAATCAAATCTGGAGATCGAGTGTGATCGGATTAACATCTTTATATCGATCACATGGCCTTTTACTCAAGTGGCTCCCAACCACATCTCGATCAACTCGATTTGTGCTTTATCTGTTCATTCGATCAAATAGACTGCAGATGTAGGGTTGATCGAGTAGAGATCGAGAAAAGTCTCTAAGTCGGGAATAATGGGCGAATTTGAGCAGTCAGTGCGATCAATTTGACTTGATCAGCAGTTGTAACATAACATTTAACGTTTTTGAAAGGGTTTAACAAAGTGACTTTTACATTTAAATGTATACATCTTTTACGATTGCATTGATTTTGATATTTAATGACCATATAATTATAGGTCAATACAATGTAAGAAATGAAAAAAATATTTAAATATAAGTCCTCACAGTAATGGTAAATGTCATTCCAATAACAAAGACTTTTTTTTATTACAAACTGCATCATGGTTCAATAAAAATTATGTGTTTTGATGGTAAAATTGGTATGTTTTTGAATCTAATTATTTGAAGTGTGAATGAAATAGTGAAATTAATTTCTTTCTGTTTATTTCATAAAATAGGGAATATTGTCCTTGCAATAACGAATATGTCCTCGATGTAACGATGCACTTTTAACAAATTATTTCACAAAAAAGGTGTTACGCTGACTTTATTGTGCCTGAAATACAAAGAGAATAACATTTTCTAGAGTCTAAAGTACATGTACAAACATTTTTTCTTAGATAGAAGCTTTATTGCATTTGATACAGACAAGATTCTCTATTTAATTATGAAAATACAATACTACATTGAAAAAAGCAAAGCGAATCATATTTGGAAATCGACTTGAACATAAGTCCTTCAGTCTGGCGTCTTATTTTCAAAACAAATACTTTGAAATAATCTTGAAACTTGCAAATCGAATTTCTGAAAGAAAATGTGGTTGTTACAGCGAGGACATTTCTTTGAGACCATAGATTTATGAAAGACGATCTCGAGTATTTCCATGCGCATCGGAATGTTCCTGTTAACGTTATTCATTACTTTAAATGTAGTACTTTCATCCTGAACAAAAATTCACAGAATAATTTGGAAATAAAAATTGAACATTTTTTCGTCAGATTTCCACGCAAATAAATATTGGCTCATAAACGTTCAAAAGGCGCAGCCTGTGAACGTTTATGTCGCGTGAATCTACTATACAGATTCTATCTGACTTAGTGGGAAAACATTTAGGAAACTGGAGCACTCCCCATTAAGTCTGTGCATGTTAGTCAATTACATGATGTATCGATACATTATTGGCTATATTTTCGGAGAACAGTGGGTAAACACGTATGTTAAAGTCTCCGAACGGCAGGTTTTACTTTCGATTTCACAATGTTTTTCCATGATTGTATTGAAACCCAGCTTACTAACATGTGTATAGCAAACTTTGACCATTTCTTCATATTACACCATCGCCGGATTTTTCCAACACTCGCTCTAAAAGAAATAATTCAAAGAAAAGGAGTTCGACACATACCTTTGTTTACCGATTTTCCCTCAATACAACTACCACGGAAGTACCCGCATGTCTAGAGGAAACAAAATGTCGTTGACTCTTTATGGAGCTTGTTTCTCCGTTTACCTCCCGTGAACAAAGCGAATTATATTTTGTGGGTTTCTTTGTATGCTCTGTCTTGGTGGGTTTGGTCCTAAACAAGTTTTGGTCGTACTCCGACTTACCTGATTTATCAAAAAGCTTCAACAAAGACGGATATTTCCGCTCCATCAGTAGTCGACCGGTGGTATGAGTCCAGAAGTAATATTTCCACTCAGGTGACGGATTTAGTTTAACCAAGCCTTTAACATAGTTCACGAATTCGTTTGGTAAAATGTCATCTGTCCAAACTTGGTGCAAGATATTCGGTAATCCTCGATTATCCTTCAAAATGACATTGCCTTTAGTGGTATTGGGGGATTTTCGCACAAGGTTCAAAGCTTTCACACACCCCGACTCTTGGTCAATCCCACCATCTGTAATTATATCATTTTGTCTCTTCTAGTCAGATGAGCGATATAAGAGCATCATCATACTTTTGCTATTCTCTAAATCTAAAGCCTCTCTTACAATCCGTCGTACGTGACCCTGCGTACGGTTTGCGTCTAAAATTAGGCATAGTCGTGCGATGCACGCACGTTTTGGTGGACGAAACCACGACGCAGACTGCAGGTATCAAAGAATTGGCCGTACAATTCTTTAAACCTCTCTTACAACCAGACGTGCTTCCTTATAAATCGTGCGTCTTCGCAGATTTTTAAAACGTACGATTTATAAGGACGCACGACGGGTTGTAAGAGAGTCTAAATAATCGTACGACCAATTCTTTGCTACGTGCGTCGTGGTTGCGTCCACCAAAACCGCACGTTGCACGTGCCTGCTTCGCACGACTATACATCCGTTTTAGACGCAGACCATGCACAGGAGCACGTACGACCGGTTGTAAGAGTGGCACTCTTACTACCGGTCGTGCGTCTTTATTAATCATGCGTTTGAAAAAATCTCCGAAGACGTACGATTTATTAAGATGCACGTCGGATTGTAAGAGAGGGTTAATACGGAATAATGTTACCGTGCATTACAATGATGAATCTAAATAAATTCAAATATTATCTTTCAGTAACATGTAACGACCACTCGTTAGGGGTCATCTTCTGTGACCTTCCTTTAGACTAATCAGTTTATAGCTTTGGAAAAGTTGAAAGAAATTTGACATGCGCACGGGCATGCGCAATACACTTACGTTTCAATGATAACAAGATTAGTAGCCATGGTCCTCTCCAGTTCGGTGATTTCACTACAAATACAAAGTCCGTTAATTTTGATGGCAAAGATATGGCATTTATGAAGTAGATAATTTTCTGTATATTTTTTACACTAGCAGTAACAGTTTTATACGATCATCACGCTAACCCGATATAAAACGATATAAAAAGACACAATTTGGCAATTTGATTACTCAAGGTCTAAATGCCTGATTAGTTTAGTGGTAGAGCGCCCGACCTGCCATCCAGACGATCAGGGTTCGATTCCCACAATGGGTACATGTTTTTTCCCTACTATTTTTTTACATTTTTCAAACAAAACGAATCTACAGTTGTCGCCACATCGTATGGCACGTGTTTATGTTTTCTTAACCGTTCAATTACATTTGAACAAAACATAAACATTGTGCAATACGATGTGGCGACAACTGTAGCACGCAATAAAAGCATACTTGATAATTTTGTTTTTATTACGTTTTGGCAATTTCTAGAATAATTTGGTATGAAAAAAATGTAAATTTACAAAAAAATATATGGGGACATAGAGTTGTAACCGAAATGGGATTCGAACGCTTAACCTCTGGCATTCAAGTCGGCAGCTCTCCCACTGAGCAAATCAGACAACTGGATAAGGAAGTGTCGATATATAGTTTATATCTAGTCTATTTTCAAAATTAAACACTGCTTCATTTCAGGTTAGCGCGATGATTGTATAAAACCGTTACTGACAGTGTTGAAATACATGTATACCGAAAACTATCTACTTCATTAATGCCATATCTTTGCTCTCAAAATTGACGGACTTTGCTCTTTGCTCGGTGTAAAGCGCATGTCTATCAACTGCAGCCACTTTGGTGTTGTTGTCAAGGACAACATACCTGCATTTGCAACGAGCGTTTTGATTGGTTGTGTAAAAATAGAGAAAATGGACTTTACAGGTCACAGAAGATGACCCCTAATGGGTGATTCTCAGAAGTAATATTATGAAATAAGATGCAATCTGGGTTCATTCAGATTGCCGTGCATTACTATCCCGATGTATTGTGTACATGTATGTATGTATAAGGGGTAATTTTCATGGCTTGGGGGTAGGAGGGGAGCTCAAAGCTTGGATACCAATATTTCTCTGTGCCTAGTTAATATGTTTTTTTAAAGTACATGTATTGTCCACCCAAATTAACCCGGGAAAACCTAATTTTCGTGTGCAAAGTCCGTTAGTTTAGCGTCTTTACAAAACATTGCCGAAGCGGGGTCATTACATATATGCAGATGTCCCGGGTTAATCTTGCTGGACAATACCAATGACACAGGAATATAAGTGCATGTATCATCATTAATATTACGCATGAAAAAATAGTTATATTGACCTGGGTATCTTTCAAGCAAAGCTCGTTACAATATTAATTGCTAACCGTAAGGAATAACGTTCATTAAATTTTCAAGTATTTCAAACTATATTATTGTTTGAAAATCGATTGTAAGCAGTTGATGTATGATTGTAACCATGGTTTTCTGTATCTGACTGAATGTTTTATCGAGACAATGTGCTTGTATACCTATGTATCTTTTTTCTCTAAATTTTCAATCCATGTATCAAACAGTTATAACCAGCGGGATGCAGGGCGGCTAAAACATTTTACAGTAGTACCTTTCCAACCACGATATTTGTCTCTTTGTTTGTCTCATTATCTCAAAAATTTTCATTTCAGCAATCGATTGACAGTTGCCAAGATGACAAATTTTAAAGAAGGTCTAAATAAAATTGTCAACAATCATCGAAATAAGATAAATGATATGACAATCATTATTACAATCAATTACTTCTTTTCCTACGGTGATCTAAAGTTCTGTTCTTGGCGTCAAAATTTCATATGGTTGGGAATGGGTTAAACTTGCCTTTGCACTTTGGAATGTTGGTTTGTGCGCTCTGGTACCAAACAAGTAGTAGTAAAACAGTGGCTCCGAACAACACGGCATAATTTCTAGGAGAAACAAAAACGTAAAAGCAACATTGTCACGTTGTTAAATCACGTGGCTCAGCTATTTAATGCTTTTCAACGAAAACCTCGTAACTGCATTTTAATTCATGCTCCAATTACGAGGTTTTTGTTGAAAAGCGACGAATTGCATAAACTATTCAATTTGTAACTGATTATGAATATGATTTGAAGCAGAATAAGGCGGACTTAGATGGTTATAGTACAGTTTTTTTTTAAAATGAGCCGAAAAAAAGTTATTGGCGACAAACCAAAAATTTGGTTGGCGGTTGATAACTTTTTTAATCAGCTAATTTAAGATCTACTAACATGTAGCTAATTCCTGGCGTTTTCACACCTCTACTTCAAGCCGAATTCAATTTGTTCGAGTGTCAAAGTAGTAATTCGTCGTTGTAAATGCAAAACCTCGTATGTCGATTCGTGCGATTTTCAAAGTACAAACTTGTGTGTCCAGTTTAGACAATTCTCAAAGGTTTTCAGATACTTTTACCAATCAGTATCAATGATACATTTTTCATGAACAATATGTCCAAATTTCAAGTAAAATATTTCAGTTTAGGAAAAGTTATTGCACTTTTTTCTGTCCCCTATAAAATTTTCCAAAAACGAGATAAGTGCTGTTATATAATCTCGCAAATGTGGTTTGATTCAAATCGTAGTTACGAGATTTTATAACAACATCGACTGTTTTTCAAAACATAAAGGTAAACCAAATATATTTTTAGCCCAAAATCCAATGCCATTTGAAGAAATCGACGGGATATAAGTAAAAAATACCTGTAGAATTTTCTGTTCATATCCGATGTCTATTGAATAAAGACAACACTGGCAAATGAGTTTTTAATATTTTTCTTGTAAAGTCAGGATGTTTATATTCCTATCATAAGGTCGTGACAATAAAACACCCGTCTAGTCTCGGATAGAATTCGTTAACCCTTTCCCAGACAGCATTAATAGAGATTTCTCCAAATTGCTCTAGACATACAGATGACAAACTAATTGTAAATAAATTTGAAATAAGCGTTCGTAATAGAACGTAAAATATTCATTTAAAACTGTTTATGAATTGGATTCGTGTTTTGTCACAATATTTGCCCAAGATATTTGCAAAGTGCTATAAGCGACGTCAAAGCAAGGTTTGGAAAAGGATAAAATGAAACACTTGGTTGGACTTTCCGGGTCAAAATTCGTTGAACCATAAATAATGGCAAAAAATATAAATTATTTTGTCGGTGTTATTGTAAAACCTCCTAACTACAGCTTTAATTATACTGTAGTTATACTGTTTTGCCATAACACCGACAATTTGTGAATGTTGCATGACCAACATACTAATTGTGTGACTCGCAAAGTCGCAATGCTAAATAGACTATTCATCGATCCTAGTAGTTAGAAGTCTATGCGGTCTGTTCAGACTGGCCTGAATCGAAACTTTGACTTATTTTGTCCTCTGGGTTTAGATTGATTTTCACACATTACTATACTTAGTACATTCAAAAACGCAGAGTTTTCAGAGCAACATAAATCAAGATACACTCAAGGGACATAATTATTCGCCGCTTTCAAAATGTCCGCCAATCAAAGAAATCTTTATTCCATAATTGAAACAAGCATTACTAAGTAAATGATTAACTTCCTACCTTAATATTTCGTCGCCTCGTTTTTAAGCTGCGCTATCTCCATTTTTGAAAAAAATCCTATATTTGATATCGTTGTGTTCGTATTTTTATGCTCTATCTCCTGATCACCAGATATCGTCGATTGGCGGGCTGGTTTTTGAGAAATCGCGTATGCATATTGCTCTATCTCCTGATTTTTTCTTCAAATTGGTCTTAATCTAATCCTATGTCCAGGACATAAAGCAATCTGTGTCTGAAAATTTATCTCGTCCATTGAAAATAAGAATAAAAACCACGTGACCATTGAAAATAAGAATAAAAACCATTGAAAATAAGAATTATTTTCCATTGAAAATAAGAACAAAAACCATGTGACACAAACACGAATTCCGATTACAAAATGTGAACAATCGATTTCTATTGACGATTTTGATAATATGTAAGTACATATATGTTAGCAAGTCAATCATTAACAATTTCAAATGCTTTTTTAATCAATGGCCGTTCATAATAACACTATATGCATATCGGCATTCTGATTACCAGTCCTCGATGGGTAGAATAGCCGGATAGTCTTTAAAAAATGTAATTGAAATTAATTTTGGCACACAAGTACTTCAACAGGTAGATTTGTTCAACTGTACCTTATTTAGCCATTATAACAAAGAAAATATATTTCTTTAGGGCGAAAATGATATGAATTTGAATTTGTTGCAATTTAAATCAGTCTGTATCCTTTACGATGCCATAAAAAGTTTAAATCAATTTTTACTCGAATATTTCTTTTTACTTTATCTAGAACAAAGGCCACCGGTTCGTAATAAAACCGCATGCGTTGTCAAATTTCTACGGCAAAACGACAGTTTGTCTTTTTTTATGATTCGTAAGGTCGGCCTATATATCAAATAGTGTTTTTCTGTGTCATTTTGATCTATCTCCTTTAAAAGTGAAAAACGGTTTTGAAAATGACAGAATTTGCTCTATCTCCAAACAGAAATACTGGTTTTTATCAAAAAATGCTCCATCATTTCATATTAAATTGCGCATGTCGATGGATAAGGTTATTTCTGACTGTCATGCAAAATTTGGGTAAATTTCAAGCAAACATAAAAAAGTTATGAAGGTCTGAATCTTTAAAACTGAAATTCATCTTCGTTTTCATGTCAAATAAGATGAATTCATCTTAAAGAGAATTGTCTAAAAAAAGATTAGCAAAAATTGCGATTTAAAAAATCAACCCCTAACCCGAGTTATAACCTGATAAAGATACGTGATTTACAGGCGCGCGTAAAACGAAACTGAAATTTACCTGTGGACCAGATATGGATGATGACGTCAATTGTGCAATCCCATTATAGCCGTGTTAACCTTACGTGTATAAACGGTCAACTTTAACTTCAAATTGCGGTGACGTTGCAAAAGCAAATATATCAAATAAAAGCATTTAATGGTGTTTATCATTTGGCCATTAAAGTGGAGAAAAAATGTGACATTTTTTCATGAATTTGAACAGTAAAATACAGTTATATTTACATGCCGTGGTCCAAAATTTCTCGAGTATTATACGTTTGATGATAGTGGAAATTTCCGGAAAAGTGCCTTTATATCGCTCTTTTAACCCATTCTCACACATTGGCGCTGTTTGACGCCTCACAAGATAAAGGCTTTGGAAAACATTGTGGAAATGAAGAAATTGCTTCATTTTCCACAATGTTTTCTATCCCAAAAGTCAAACAATTTCAAAATTCTATCAAATTGAAAATATCGTCTGCAACTCCTTTCAATTTGGACGAGTTCAAATCTTTGCCGTCTTGTAAGGGGTTTACATGTAGATTTAGGATAAATGTTTCTTGTAAACCTCTTAAAAGATAAGATGGGATCAGTATTAGTAGCAGGAGATTTTAATGGTCGAGTAGGTCTTATTCCGGATTATATAGAAAGTGACAATTATGTAGAAGATATTGATAGTACCGACTATGTAGTTGATAGAACCCCTAGAAGAACCTCAATGGATAGACAATCAAATATGCAAGGTATGCAGTTAATTGATCTGTGCAAAATGACGTCACTCAGACTATGTAACGGTAGATTCCCACGGTCAGACGCGTTTACATACTATAGTCACGGGGGTAATACGGTAATTGACTATTTATTGTGCAAGGGAGATAACTTTGACATTATTCAATCCTTTTCCGTCAATGAATTCAACGAATTCTCAGATCATGCTATTTTACAATTTGATATACCGATCATGAAAAATATGAACCATGAGAACGAAGAAAATAGACATTATAGTAAAATTGAATGGGAAGAGGAGAAAATACAGTTATTCAGAAGAAGTATAATATCTGATTTGCCGATATTCAATGAACTATTGAGCACAGTGAGGCCAGAGTCCATGGACAGAGACAAAATTGACAAGCTGGTGAACGACTTTACCAGTATTATTAATAAGTCTGCGCACCCATTATTCAAGAAAGAAAAGTGTGCGAGAAAAAAGATTATTTACAATAATAAAGGAGCGTTTATACGGTCAGAATGGTTCGATGCGGAATGTCAAACTAAAAAGGCACAATACTTAGACTGTTTGAAATGTTTTAATTCGTGCAAAAGTGTTGAAAATAGAATTAAACTGTGCGATAAAAAGAAAGAGTACAAACGTCTAATCAATCGCAAGAAAAAACATTACAAAGTTAAGAAAAGTAGGGAAATTGAAAGCCTCAAAAAGAAAAGCCCGCGCGAGTTCTGGAAATATTTCGCCAAAAAGAAGCAAAACTCCGGTGACCGAATATCAAATGAACAATTTTTTAACTACTTCAAACAAGTTTCAGATGAAATTAATTTGGCGCCAAATCAGAGTGCAGACGATTTTTGCGCGCGTGACAGGACACGTGATACGCCGGTATATGACGAGCTTGACGAGCCTATTCGACCACAAGAAGTACATGACATTATTAACAGTCTTAAAAAGGGAAAAGCGTATTCATCTGACGAAATCTTGTACGAATACTTCATATCAACCGGTGATATTCTAGTGGGCCATCTAACCGATATTTTCAATGTGATTTTTAAATCAGGCATATTTCCGTCTACGTGGATGGAGGGAGTAGTAGTGCCATTGTTTAAAAAAAGGAGATAAAGACGATGTTAACAATTATCGTGGAATCACCCTGACTAGCTGTCTATCAAAGATTTACACGGGAATTCTTAATAAACGCTTAAGTGTTTGGTGTGAGCAGAATGACGTCATTTCAGACGCTCAGTTTGGGTTCCGGAAAGGGGTTTCTACAACGGACGCGATATTTAGTCTACATGGTCTGGTAGAACACATGCTTAATAATGGAAAGCGCTTGTACTGTGCGTTTATAGACATGAAGAAATGTTTTGATAGTGTGAATCGCAATGCGTTATGGTACAAACTATTTAATTTAGGCGTAAAAGGGAATATGCTTTGCACGCTGAGATCTATTTATGACCAAGTAAAATGTAGAGTAAAACATTGTAATACATTTTCAGACTACTACGATATAGCCGTCGGTTTGATACAAGGAGAATTGTGTTCGCCGATTTTGTATTCTTTATTCGTAGAGGATCTCGAACTATTTCTGTCGACAAAGGGAGGTAATGGAATAAGCGTTAACGAGTTATCTCTCTTACTATTTCTTCATGCAGACGACATGGTAGTACTGGGTGAAAGTGTGGAAGATTTACAGACGAACTTAGACAATTTGAAAGAGTATTGTGACACATGGAGTCTACGAGTTAATACCGAAAAAACTAAAGCTATGGTGTTTCGAAAAAGAGGACAGCTTAGACGAAATGAACAGTGGACGTACAATGGTGAACCGATTGAAGTGGTCGAAGAATTTAATTACCTCGGGGTGTTATTCAGATATAATGGTTCTTTCAATAACCAGTATCAATTTATTTGCGGCAAAGCACTTAAAGCAATGGGCACTCTGTTAAGTAATACAAACGATTTTCATTTTACACCCAAAGTCATGTGCCAATTATTCGACGCCTTTGTTGGATCCATCTTGAGCTATGGTTGTGAAATATCAGGCTTTAGTAATCAAAAGGAGGTTGAACGTCTACACCTAAAATTCTGTAAAAGAATTTTGGGAGTAAAACTTTCAACTAGTAATTCCGCCGTGTATGGCGAGCTGGGTCGTTTTCCACTCAGGATTGCTAGTTTTATTAGAATAGTCAAGTACTGGTTTAAAGTAATAAATAGTAAAAACTGTATTATAACAGGGATATACACGTGTGCAATAGATGACTTGAGTAAAGGACATATGAACTGGGCTGGTAAGGTACGATCCATGCTTTGTGAGAATGGTTTCAGCCACGTCTGGGACGAGCCATCATCGGTGAATGCAAAACAATTTATATCTATATTCAAACAGAGACTGATAGACAATTATATACAAAAATGGTTCGGTGAACTTCGAGATAACAATGTGCTTACAATTTATAAAGAAATAAAAACAGAACATGTTTACGAACAATACCTAGATTTCATTGAAAATAAATATGACCGGCGTGTTTATACGCAATTCAGGCTTTCAGCCCACTCGCTACACATACAAACTGGACGTTATAGTGCTAACCGGATAGACAGAAACTTACGAGTATGCAATATTTGTCGAAACGGTGACATAGAAGATGAATATCACTTTCTCTTTGTTTGTAATAAGTACAACTTTATAAGAAAAAGATACATCGATAAATTCTATATTACTCGGCCAAATATGTTTAAACTTTGTATGCTGCTTACTGCGACAGATAAGACTACCGTACAAAACTTGATCAACTTTCTTAAATGTGCATTTGTCATCAGGAAAAATGAAGTGTTCGACTGAGACATTTTGTTTCAAGAGTTATACTCTCAATGTATGTGTTGTATAATACATACATTTCTGTATAAAACTTCGAAATCGATTATTTATTTTTTGTTTGTTGTTCGTTTGTTCTTTTGTTTGTTTGTTTATTCATGCCTTTGACTATTGTATTTGATATTCATGTATGGATGAGAAACATTTTGTTTAAATCCGAAAATAAAATTATGTCTATGTCTATGTCTATGTCTATATAATTATGTTGAGAAGTATTTTAGAAATGTCATTTTCTCCAATAACAAAGGAAATCCAACTCTTACATGAAATACTCCGTGAATTCTACCAATCTATCGTATGTCTTACACCTTGTATTATATTGTTTTTTTTTTTTTCATTATTATTATTATTATTTTTCATACTGAATTTTATTGGGTTGTTCAATTTGGGAAGACGCAATATGGAGCGTTAAAATCTTGGGTAGAGACATTTTATATGCCGTGATGTAACTTGTACAATTTTCAACCGTTTCCCAAAGACAAAATTTAAGTCTATTAATATGCGGCCCATTGTAAAAAAAAAACAGCGGGGAAATGTGAAGTTCTTGGTTATTTTTTTTATTATTATTTTCCTGACTGAATCAATGCAAAAACTTGTTCGAGAAAGGGTGTGGTGAGCTAGCACTTAACCCATTACCAAACATCAAAATTTTAGCCTAGTCCAAACTCATGATAGGTGTTGCAGACGACAATTTCCATTGAACAAAATCTAACATTTTTGGTCACAAGCAATTCTTAATTTTCCACAATGTTTTCAAAAGCCTTTATTTTGTGGGGCGTCCAAAAGCGTCAATGTGTGAGAAAGGGTTAATTAAAATATTTGCATGCAAGTGTCAACTGTTTAATGTCTTGTCTAACAAAATGGTATAATATGAACAACCGGTATTTGTTTGATGGGATTATTCGTATCAAAGGATTACGTAATAAATGGACTTGGTTGGTATAACACACCAGTTTGCAGGTGCGCTACCAGAACATAGTATTAAGAATACCAAAAAAACTTTAGTTACGGCATTTTTGTCGCCATTTTTACCATGACTTACCGTTTTTTTCTTGATCCTTTACCAGATCATTTCTCGATGTTTAAAAAAACTCTCTGTTTGAAATATGGAAACATTAGGAAAAACCACTACCTCACTAATTCCCCTTACAAAATGAAAATACTGTATTAATTTACTCTTTCCCATCAGAGATCAGGTTTCGACATCCACATTAGAAATCGTTTGGGAAAAAATCATTCAAAGAAAGGAAGAAGTTGATGACGGTAAAGAATTTCTAACTTTCCCTAAATATTGTCAGTACTAAACCAAACACATTTTCTTTTTTTAACATCAGTTACTTGTCGTCTAAAAGCATTTACTCAAAAATTAAAATACTAATCTGAATTCTTCCCAACATAATGTAACATAGTTAAATGTCATTTACTTCAATATTTGTGTACTAATTATATACTATTTATGCATGTATTAGGCCATTATTAGGCCTTTAAATTCTTTAACAAGTTTTTGCATTTTTTCAGTCAGGAAAATAAAATACCGAAATAATTTCTAACCAAGAACTTCACATTTCAACGCTGTTTTCTTTAAAATGGGCTGCATATTTTTTAGACTTATATTTTGTCCTTGGGAAACGTTTGAAAATTGTGCGAGTTACGTCAAGGGATATAAATTGTCCATACTCAAGGTTTTAATGTTATATATTGCAACTTCGCAAATGGAACAGTCTTACAAATTTTAGTTTGACAAAACAATATAATACAAGGCGTGAGACATTCAAAATATTGGTACAAATCACGAAATAATAAATGTAAGAATGGGATTTCCTTTGTTATTGGAGAAAACGACATTTCTACAATACTGCTCAACATAATTATATATCTTTTAATAGATTCACAAGAAACATTTATCCCAAATCTACAGATTAAAAAAGCATATTAATTGCACTATTCAGTAAATTCCCACTATCACCAAGCGTATAATACTCGAGAATTTTTGGACCACGGCATGTTAATATGGTAACATCCCAATTGGTCTACTCCCATTTCGTCTACTGTTATTTAAGTGCATTGAGTCCCAATTCGTCTACTGTCCCATCTCGTCTACTTTCATGTCTAATCATCAATAAACAACATTATTTTTGTTTTAACATAAGAAATTAAGTCAATATATTCACAAATACAATAAAAATGCAAACAATTTAATAAAAATAATAATATATCATATTGATTTATAAAGTATAGAAAAGTAGACGAAATGGGACTTTTGTCAAAAATAGTAGACGAATCGGGAGTAGACGAATTGGGAGTAGACCAAATGGGATTAAACCGTTAATATAACTGAATTTTACTGTTTAAATTCACGAAAAAATGTCACATTTTTTTCTCCGCTTTAATGACCAAATGATAAACACCATAAAATGCTTTTATTTAATATATTTGCTTTTGCAACGTCACCGCAATTTGAAGTTAAAGTTGACCGTTTATACATGTAAGGTTAACACGGCTATAAAGGGATTGCACAATTGACGTCATCATCCATATCTGGTCCACAGGTAAATTTCAGTTTCGTTTTACGCGCGCCTGTAAATCACGTATCTTTATCAGGTTATAACTCGGGTTAGGGGTTGATTTTTTCATCGCAATTTTTGCTAATCTTTTTTTAGACAATTCTCTTTAAGATGAATTCATCTTATTTGACATGAAAACGAAGATGGATTTCAGCTTTAAGGTAGAATACGCCTAATGGCAACTTTAGAAATTGGGGTGACAAACACTTCTGTCTGATAGTACATTATATTAGACATCTATATGTGCAATATGACAGAAATTCGTCCAGAGGTTAAGTAGAAATTTGATTTTCCCTTATCCCACCCCCAACTTAAAAAATTCCAATATGGCGGCCACCACTCGAAGCAAAAAAGTATCTGACATTTGGACATATACACATTAAATGTGTCTAGATTTTGGTTTTTATTATCAAAAACATGTTTACCCATCGCCTGATGTGAAATGATATGACCCTTGTGCGCATGTGAGAGATATTTTGTTAAATTACTGCGTGCGTATTTAAAAATAAAGACTCTTTATGTCCTAGTTTGAAATTTATGCCTCTGAAACAAATGTTGACAGTGCCAGAAATAAGTTCACGCACTCTCTAAAACCGATATAAAAATTATTCTTATATGTGTAGGAACACGATAAAATCCACATTATGTACATTTTATCCGTCAAAATTTGAAAATATATAAAGGTAATTCTTAGTGCCCTCATACTTTCTAACGCACTATTTCTTTCCCAAAAGAAGTCAATGCCCCAAATGAAGGGAACCGTAGCCCATAACTAATTATATGCTTATAACTAAAACCCAAACGTTGTATAAAACATTGCCGAAGCGGGGTCATTACATATATGCAGATGTCCCGGGTTAATCTTGCTGGACAATACCAATGACACAGGAATATAAGTGCATGTATCATCATTTATATTACGCATGAAAAAATAGTTATATTGACCTGGGTATCTTTCAAGCAAAGCTCGTTACAATATTAATTGCTAACCGTAAGGAATAACGTTCATTAAATTTTCAAGTATTTCAAACTATATTATTGTTTGAAAATCGATTGTAAGCAGTTGATGTATGATTGTAACCATGGTTTTCTGTATCTGACTGAATGTTTTATCGAGACAATGTGCTTGTATACCTATGTATCTTTTTTCTCTAAATTTTTCAATCCATGTATCAAACAGTTATAACCAGCGGGATGCAGGGCGGCTAAAACATTTTACAGTAGTACCTTTCCAACCACGATATTTGTCTCTTTGTTTGTCTCATTATCTCAAAAATTTTCATTTCAGCAATCGATTGACAGTTGCCAAGATGACAAATTTTAAAGAAGGTCTAAATAAAATTGTCAACAATCATCGAAATAAGATAAATGATATGACAATCATTATTACAATCAATTACTTCTTTTCCTACGGTGATCTAAAGTTCTGTTCTTGGCGTCAAAATTTCATATGGTTAGGAATGGGTTAAACTTGCCTTTGCACTTTGGAATGTTGGTTTGTGCGCTCTGGTACCAAACAAGTAGTAGTAAAACAGTGGCTCCGAACAACACGGCATAATTTCTAGGAGAAACAAAAACGTAAAAGCAACATTGTCACGTTGTTAAATCACGTGGCTCAGCTATTTAATGCTTTTCAACGAAAACCTCGTAACTGCATTTTAATTCATGCTCCAATTACGAGGTTTTTGTTGAAAAGCGACGAATTGCATAAACTATTCAATTTGTAACTGATTATGAATATGATTTGAAGCAGAATAAGGCGGACTTAGATGGTTATAGTACAGTTTTTTTTAAAATGAGCCGAAAAAAAGTTATTGGCGACAAACCAAAAATTTGGTTGGCGGTTGATAACTTTTTTAATCAGCTAATTTAAGATCTACTAACATGTAGCTAATTCCTGGCGTTTTCACACCTCTACTTCAAGCCGAATTCAATTTGTTCGAGTGTCAAAGTAGTAATTCGTCGTTGTAAATGCAAAACCTCGTATGTCGATTCGTGCGATTTTCAAAGTACAAACTTGTGTGTCCAGTTTAGACAATTCTCAAAGGTTTTCAGATACTTTTACCAATCAGTATCAATGATACATTTTTCATGAACAATATGTCCAAATTTCAAGTAAAATATTTCAGTTTAGGAAAAGTTATTGCACTTTTTTCTGTCCCCTATAAAATTTTCCAAAAACGAGATAAGTGCTGTTATATAATCTCGCAAATGTGGTTTGATTCAAATCGTAGTTACGAGATTTTATAACAACATCGACTGTTTTTCAAAACATAAAGGTAAACCAAATATATTTTTAGCCCAAAATCCAATGCCATTTGAAGAAATCGACGGGATATAAGTAAAAAATACCTGTAGAATTTTCTGTTCATATCCGATGTCTATTGAATAAAGACAACACTGGCAAATGAGTTTTTAATATTTTTCTTGTAAAGTCAGGATGTTTATATTCCTATCATAAGGTCGTGACAATAAAACACCCGTCTAGTCTCGGATAGAATTCGTTAACCCTTTCCCAGACAGCATTAATAGAGATTTCTCCAAATTGCTCTAGACATACAGATGACAAACTAATTGTAAATAAATTTGAAATAAGCGTTCGTAATAGAACGTAAAATATTCATTTACTGTTTATGAATTGGATTCGTGTTTTGTCACAATATTTGCCCAAGATATTTGCAAAGTGCTATAAGCGACGTCAAAGCAAGGTTTGGAAAAGGATAAAATGAAACACTTGGTTGGACTTTCCGGGTCAAAATTCGTTGAACCATAAATAATGGCAAAAAAATATAAATTATTTTGTCGGTGTTATTGTAAAACCTCCTAACTACAGCTTTAATTATACTGTAGTTATACTGTTTTGCCATAACACCGACAATTTGTGAATGTTGCATGACCAACATACTAATTGTGTGACTCGCAAAGTCGCAATGCTAAATAGACTATTCATCGATCCTAGTAGTTAGAAGTCTATGCGGTCTGTTCAGACTGGCCTGAATCGAAACTTTGACTTATTTTGTCCTCTGGGTTTAGATTGATTTTCACACATTACTATACTTAGTACATTCAAAAACGCAGAGTTTTCAGAGCAACATAAATCAAGATACACTCAAGGGACATAATTATTCGCCGCTTTCAAAATGTCCGCCAATCAAAGAAATCTTTATTCCATAATTGAAACAAGCATTACTAAGTAAATGATTAACTTCCTACCTTAATATTTCGTCGCCTCGTTTTTAAGCTGCGCTATCTCCATTTTTGAAAAAAATCCTATATTTGATATCGTTGTGTTCGTATTTTTATGCTCTATCTCCTGATCACCAGATATCGTCGATTGGCGGGCTGGTTTTTGAGAAATCGCGTATGCATATTGCTCTATCTCCTGATTTTTTCTTCAAATTGGTCTTAATCTAATCCTATGTCCAGGACATAAAGCAATCTGTGTCTGAAAATTTATCTCGTCCATTGAAAATAAGAATAAAAACCACGTGACCATTGAAAATAAGAATAAAAACCATTGAAAATAAGAATTATTTTCCATTGAAAATAAGAACAAAAACCATGTGACACAAACACGAATTCCGATTACAAAATGTGAACAATCGATTTCTATTGACGATTTTGATAACATGTAAGTACATATATGTTAGCAAGTCAATCATTAACAATTTCAAATGCTTTTTTAATCAATGGCCGTTCATAATAACACTATATGCATATCGGCATTCTGATTACCAGTCCTCGATGGGTAGAATAGTCGGATAGTCTTTAAAAAATGTAGTTGAAATTAATTTTGGCACACAAGTACTTCAACAGGTAGATTTGTTCAACTGTACCTTATTTAGCCATTATAACAAAGAAAATATATTTCTTTAGGGCGAAAATGATATGAATTTGAATTTGTTGCAATTTAAATCAGTCTGTATCCTTTACGATGCCATAAAAAGTTTAAATCAATTTTTACTCGAATATTTCTTTTTACTTTATCTAGAACAAAGGCCACCGGTTCGTAATAAAACCGCATGCGTTGTCAAATTTCTACGGCAAAACGACAGTTTGTCTTTTTTTATGATTCGTAAGGTCGGCCTATATATCAAATAGTGTTTTTCTGTGTCATTTTGATCTATCTCCTTTAAAAGTGAAAAACGGTTTTGAAAATGACAGAATTTGCTCTATCTCCAAACAGAAATACTGGTTTTTATCAAAAAATGCTCCATCATTTCATATTAAATTGCGCATGTCGATGGATAAGGTTATTTCTGACTGTCATGCAAAATTTGGGTAAATTTCAAGCAAACATAAAAAAGTTATGAAGGTCTGAATCTTTAAAACTGAAATTCATCTTCGTTTTCATGTCAAATAAGATGAATTCATCTTAAAGAGAATTGTCTAAAAAAAGATTAGCAAAAATTGCGATTTAAAAAATCAACCCCTAACCCGAGTTATAACCTGATAAAGATACGTGATTTACAGGCGCGCGTAAAACGAAACTGAAATTTACCTGTGGACCAGATATGGATGATGACGTCAATTGTGCAATCCCATTATAGCCGTGTTAACCTTACGTGTATAAACGGTCAACTTTAACTTCAAATTGCGGTGACGTTGCAAAAGCAAATATATCAAATAAAAGCATTTAATGGTGTTTATCATTTGGCCATTAAAGTGGAGAAAAAATGTGACATTTTTTCATGAATTTGAACAGTAAAATACAGTTATATTTACATGCCGTGGTCCAAAAATTCTCGAGTATTATACGTTTGATGATAGTGGAAATTTCCGGAAAAGTGCCTTTATATCGCTCTTTTAACCCATTCTCACACATTGGCGCTGTTTGACGCCTCACAAGATAAAGGCTTTGGAAAACATTGTGGAAATGAAGAAATTGCTTCATTTTCCACAATGTTTTCTATCCCAAAAGTCAAACAATTTCAAAATTCTATCAAATTGAAAATATCGTCTGCAACTCCTTTCAATTTGGACGAGTTCAAATCTTTGCCGTCTTGTAAGGGGTTTACATGTAGATTTAGGATAAATGTTTCTTGTAAACCTCTTAAAAGATAAGATGGGATCAGTATTAGTAGCAGGAGATTTTAATGGTCGAGTAGGTCTTATTCCGGATTATATAGAAAGTGACAATTATGTAGAAGATATTGATAGTACCGACTATGTAGTTGATAGAACCCCTAGAAGAACCTCAATGGATAGACAATCAAATATGCAAGGTATGCAGTTAATTTTTTTTTTTTTTTTTTTTTTTTTTTTTTACACTTTATTCATCTCATATGTACAAAAACACAACACACATTTTTCCACAATACACAATGAAACATTTTTTGTATGTGATTTTTGAATAAAATTCCATTTTCATACCAAATATTTTTTGCATCAGTGATAGAAGAAATTTATCTATGGAAAACATTTGAGAGAAAAGACAAAAACGTCAGTTGTTAATGTTTTTTTACTTTTTCGCTCATTAGTCTTCGCATCTTACCTTTATTTATTCTCGTTCTTTTGTAGCATTAGCGCTATCGTCTGCGTCACATTTTGGTATATTTTATATAGGGAAGACTTTTTAATGTTATTATGGACACAAGAAAGAGAACTACATTAATTCTTGCGAAAGAAATAATGAGTATGCAGAAATAAATGGTTGGGTAAGGTTTTCTTTAAAAAGCGTAGTAACAAATGTCGCTTTTTGCATTGAAGAAAAAAGCGTACCGCACATTTGCAAAAAGATGAATAAATTTATGTACATGAAAAAATAAGTGAAGAAAAAAAATCGTAAGAAAGCGCATTCATTCAAATATTTAAAAGTATCAGAAATAAGAACAAATATCTTTTTAACGACAATGTCATTTCAATTAAAGATTGAAGAATACAACATATCTATTCCATTCTTCTAAAAAACAATCTAAATTGTTTTGCTGTACTGCTGTTCCTTTAAAAATTTGATATTTAGAAGAAAAATAATCCTTTAAACCTTGAATTGATGGGTAAATGTTTGTGTTTCTGCATTTGAATATATACATCTTGAATAGTATAAGAAGCAAATTTTGGATTTTGTCTCTTGAGTTCACATAGCCGAAAATCATTTTATAAACATCTAGATCTTCATATATATTTGAGTTTTTCAGTAAAGAGTTGTTAATCAATGTTTTCGTATTGACACAATGCCAAAAAAGATGCTCGATTGTTTCTGGAAAGCTCTTACAAAACGTGCAAGCTGAACTTGGTATATACTTTATTTTGAATAAGAAATCATTCGTACCAAGGATACGGTGTATAATTCTATATTGGAACCACCGAATATTACAATCCGAAGTTAGAGCGAAAGGCAGATTAAAAATTATTTTCCACATTTTTTCGTCATAATCTATATTGATCTTTTTTGGCAAAGATTTGGTACAAGTTGCCTTACTACAATTATGATTCAGGTTCTGATAAATAGATTTGCATCCTTTTTTGTCTTTAAATAAGTTGCGTAAAACAGGTGGATAAAATGGCCTGACAACCTGAGTTAGTGTATCAATTTCTATATCTAGATCTCTAAGATATTGTTTTAAAGCTCTTTTGATACCAAGGAATGCCAAGAAATTTGTTTTTATATCATATTTTTCAGTAAATTCAGCATAGCTTATTATTGAATTTTCATTATTTAACATATCACCAATACAACAAACACCTGCTTCATACCATGCTTTATTGAATACACTTTCCCCCGCTACTTGGATACCCCTGTTGAAGAAAAGAGGATGCTTACTTATGTTTTCCGGTGCGGACATTTTTTCAATATATATTGAATAGTCGAGGAATATTTCAGACCAAAACTTGTTTGAAATTGTTTTTGAAAGTTTGAAAAAATAATCATTTCCGAAAAAAGGAAAGTCTAGAACATTTAAATTTTCCGTAATAATTTTTGACCATTTACTATCATCTCTCATAAGACGTCTTATCCAAGTAATTTTTAATGATTTCACAAAATTATCTAAATTGAGTACTTTTAAACCCCCATCTGAATATTCTTTAATGGCAACTGAGTGTTTCACTTTCGAAGGACCGTTCCAAATGAAATTTTGCACTAGTAGTTTAATGTTGTCGAGATTTACAGCATCATGGAAAGGTAAAGCTAAAAATAAGTGGTTTAATTTCGAGATAATTAGACTTTTGACAACTGTAATTTTTCCAAGCGGAGTTAAATATCGTCTTTTCCATTTTCGTAGGGTGTCCTCAATTTCTGCTATTTTTGATTTGTAGTTTAATTGTATCATTTTATCTAAATCAACATGAAAGTGAATTCCAAGCATTTTAAAGTCATGTTCGTTCCATGTTAGTTTCCACCGTGTTTTTATAGTATCTGTGCTATATTTCTTTTTTCCAATCCAAATGACTTTTGTTTTCTCAAAATTTACATTTAACCCGGAAATGAAAGAGAAGCTAGAAAGAACATGTAATGTTTCATTTAAAGACTCACTAGATCCATCAAGTATGATGCTAGTATCATCAGCGAATTGTGAAAGTTTAAAAACATTGTCATTTATAGTAATACCTTTTATTTTCGGGTCAGCCCGAATTTTTAATGACAAAATCTCTGCACAGAGAATAAAAATATAACATGATAATGGGTCTCCTTGACGACAACCACGCTCTACTTTAAAGAAGTCTGAGAGGAATCCACATTGAGTAACTGTCGACTTTGCATCTTTGTAAAAAATGTTAAACCATCTCTGGATAGATTTACCATAATTAAACGCATTTAAAGTTTGGTTAATACATGACCACGATAATGAATCAAATGCCTTTTCGAAATCGATTAAAAGTAAAATTCCTGGAATATCTCTCTCTTCTGTGTAATGCATCAAATCATAAATTAATCTAATATTTTCACCTATGTACCTTCCCTTTATAAATCCAGTCTGATCCTCATTGATTAAAAGTGGGAGAAATTGTTTTATTCTATTTGCTATACAACCTGTCCCAATTTTGTAAATTGTATTTAATAAAGTTATCGGACGCCAGTTTTTAAGGAATTGTCTTGGTTTATCACCTTTGGGAATACATGTTATTAACCCTTGAGTTTGTGTATCAGATATTTTATTTTCATAAAATGCTTCGTTTAGAGCTCGCACTACAAACATTCCTATTTTTGTCCAAAATACTTTATAAAAATCAGCTCCGAAACCGGACGTGCCAGGACTACGATTGTTTTTCATATTTTTTAATACTACGGAAGCTTCTTGAAGAGTAATCACCCCTTCAATAGAATTAGACTGTTGACGATTTAAAGTTGGTATATTGAGGTCTTTGCAAAAATCTTGAAAATTGTTTTCTGAAGATAATGTGTTCTCTCTTTTTTTGTATAAATTTTCATAAAAGTGTTTTATCTCTTGTAAAATTTCATTTTGCTTAGTAACTTCATCCCCATTTTCCTTTATAATTTTGTGAATAGTTTTCGTGGCTGAGTTGAATTTTTCCAGATGACAAAAATATCTTGTAGGTTTTTCTCCATCTATACTCCATTTGATTTTTGAACGCAGAATAGAACCCAAAAGTTTTTCATCCGTGATTTTTTCCAATTCTTCTTTTAAATCATCAAGTTTGTCCACATTATTTTCATTTAAATTTTGTTCAATATTTGAAATTTCGCTAACCAGCTCTTTTTGACGGTTATGTTTTTGTTTATGTTTGTAAGAGCCATAGGAGATGGATTTACCCCTGATTTCCATCAGCAGAGTGTCTAAAAATAGTTGGTCATTTATCACAAACTGTATTTCGTTTCTAGGAATATCAGATATTGATTCGCGGCTATAAACTGGAAGCGCATATTGCTCGATTATTTCGTCTATTTTATTGTTAATGGTATTTACATATTCAATATCTTTTAAAAGCATGTTATTATGCTTCCATAAACCCGAGCTATATTCGAAAGAGTTAAAACAAAAACTTAAATCTATTATGGAATGGTCAGATTTAAAACTATGTTTAATTGATGATTTCAACACACTGTTAAAGAGAGGGGGAGATAGAAGAAAAATATCCAATCTTGCTTGCTGAATAGGGTTTTGCCTACGCCAGGTAAAATGTTTAGTTGAAGGATTTTGTTCTCTATATGGATCTATTAACAGTCTATTAGTGATACTTTCTATAACAATGTTTCTTGCATTTTTATTATTGACGTGTTTGTAATTATCATAATCTAGATTAGGATTTAATACTTAATTAAAGTCGCCACATATTACGTAATTATCGTTTTCAAAATTGTCAATATGTTCGAAAATGTTCAAATAAAATTCGGGACTATCATTATTTGGACCATAAAGAGACACTAATGTGAGTCTTTTATCTTCAAGAGTTAAGTCTACAATAACAAAATTTCCACTTGGATCTTTAATAAGCTCATGAACTTTGAAATCTATGTCTTTGAAAAATATTGCAACTCCTCGGCTCTGGGAAGAATTACAACTGAAAATAAAATCCGACCCCCACTCAGTGTATAAAGTATTGTACATATCAGCCGTAAAATGAGTGTCTTGTAAACAGTATACGTTGTACTTCATATTTTGTAGGTGATGAAATACTAAAGAACGTTTTTTCTTACAGTGGAGACCTCTGCAGTTGTATGACATTATTTGAATACTCTTACCCTGATCGCCCATTTATCATATTTCTCTGTGCAAAGTATTATCATTAAAAAATAAAATACTTCTTTTTTGTCTTGAATGAATGCACTTAAAAACGAAATTACAAAAGACAAAAACATAAGTGAATAAAAAAAACTTACAAAGGTATAAACAAAAATGCTGATAAGTCTGAAATGACCTAATATGGATAGAAAAAATCTCATTTTTTCAATCTCAGATGAGTTACAAGAAAGTCACAATAACAAATACAAGTAAACATATGCAATTGCAACAATAATCATAGCAACGACAATGAATGTTAATTTAACAGACATGGTTTCTGTTGCATTATTTTGGAATGAAAAAAAAAAATGTCGGATATGTATTATGTATTGAAACGTTTAGAAGAAATACGTTGGGGTGAATAACATCTCGCGTGCAAGCTGAGTCCCGATCTACATTAATAACGTTTTGATAAATTGTATACATAAAAAGACACAGACACAGATGAATTACAGGTTACGTTAAAAGACATATAACATCAATACCACACAGTAAAACATTTTGTAGGGTGGTCTAAATTTAAAGCAATTTCAGAAGAGAAATTGGACATAGATTTAGATAAATATTGGATTCGTGTATAATATTGTCAAGAAAACATTGAGGCAAAATGAGAAAACGCTGTTGATCAACACTTTCTTTCCTTTGATCAATGTTTTCCGCAGGCTTAGCCCATAGGGACGTCAAAATTAAATCTTGCCTGGGAAAGGTTTAAACATGTCGACCATACCTTTTTTATATGGAAAGCATATAGACCCTATTAAATAGTCTAGTTATTATTTCTACTGAAAACATTTATCAATAATTCATGGTGATCGTATTGCTACTATCCAAAAAATCACCCTATACATTTCCGCATTTGAATTATAATCGTCACAAATACATGCACTATACATAGGATTTACAACTAGGGAAAAACAACAAAAAGCAGGGTGACATCAATAATATATAAAGTATTTCCACTGGTGGTGAACTCGGCCAAAGCGATGGACGTTTTTTCGCGATCAATGTATTCCGTCGGTGTTGTTATAAAATATCGCAACCACCTCTTTATCGAAGTCGTAGTTACGAGACTTCATAACAACACCGGCAGTTTGTCAATACAAAACGGTAAACCAGGTCTGTGTTTAGAACAAGTTCATAGTCATTAGAAAAAAAAATCTATAAAACTCACATTTAAACGCAAAATATCTATACCTTGTTGAAGCAAAAATTGTTTTAGTTTACCACCAATGATTTCGTGATTTATCATACACGTATTTCCCTCGCTCCTTTACTCAGAAAAAAAACAAGCCCTGGTTTTGGAGTTATTTCAAATGTAAACAAAATACACTTATTGATAAAACATCAATAGTCCATAGAGATTCTTTTGTTCGTCTTCACCTACATAGATAAATGAAATTATTTATAAATTGTGGATCTAGAATAGAACTTCAACAGTCACACATTATGATATTAAAACATAATACAATAAGATACAACGTCTTTGTAAATCATAATCAGGTAGCATGTTTAAAGAAAGTCTATCTCAAACATGGTATAATTCAAAAGAGCGACATAGGTTCGAAATAAAAGAAATACTGAGAGAAAAGGAGAAAGAATGTTTTCTCATTTACTCTGGTGCTTTCCTTATAAGTATATGATATGAATGGCAATCATGGGTAGGCGTAAGAAGACTGTTGATCGATTGTAAACTTTGCTTAACCCATTACCAGATGGCAAGATATTCGTCTGGTCTAAATTCAAAGGTATTGCTGACGACAATTTCAAGTTCATGAAATTTAAAAGTTTTTGGTCTTTTGGGGTAGAAAAAAAACGTTGTGGGAAAAGAAGAAACTGCTTGTCACAAGCAATTTCTTCCCTTTCCTCAATGCTTTCCACATCCATTAACTTGATGGGAGTGAAAAAGAGTGATTGTGTTGGAATGGGTTAACCATATTCTTCATTTGTCTCGGTAATTGACTATTATCGCATAGTATGTTATAAAACACAAAGAAATACATCATCGTGTAGATACGGATCGTGAAATATGTTTTATCAAAGTATAGATCCGACATAAATTATGGGAAATTTGATTGTTTTACAAAATACAATAGAAACAGGAAAACAGAAGATATTAATTTTCAAATGGCTAAATCTAATCATAAACGAAAGCTCGTGGTTTGGTATGTGTTTAGATATTTTAGAACAAATATTGAACTTATCTGTTTGAAGTTTGTACATTGTAAAAGCATAAGAATTTGTCTGATTTTATCTTTATAATCTTCTACTTGGAACAATACAATCTCATGATAAATAAATCTTCCCGATGAAATCGAAAAACATGAAGACCTTTTTTTCTAAGATTTGCATTAAATTTACGTGTAATTCATATTATGATTAAGATGGAATATCATTTTGATTACTAATACATGTATAAGTAGAAGGTAAATTAACCCTTTCCCAAAGCAAGTCATAGTTTCCACGTCCCCAATACAAAAGGCATTTGAAAACAAAGAGATAGAAGAAGATGCTGTTGATCAGCATTTTCTCATTTTGTCCAAATACTTGCTGCGCTATAATGTACAAAAATCCTTGCATCATCAACATCCATTTGTTGTCTTTAGCTGTTATCAAATTGAGTTTGTTGTTTGGGAAAGGGTTAATGCATAGTCCCATACGAGATATCTTCCGAAAGGAGAAGGAGAAGATAAACTCTTGGGAAGGCATAATTAATTATCAATTTCTTCAAATTTCCAAAAATCTGTGAAATGGTAAACTTCAATCATTTAAGTGAAATAGTTGTAAAAGCACAAAATAACACATTTTGGTACAATCAATTTAAGACAATTTGTTGTTGTTGTTGTTGTTGTTGTTGTTGTTGTTGTTGTTGTTGTTTAAGTAGGACAGTTTCCATTAACCTTCTTCATATTCCAAAGGAATACTGTTTGTTATTCAGAAAAGAACAAATATTTTTGACTTAAAGAAAGAGAAAGAATAACAATACATCCTGGACAAACTCTAACATACTGCGAGAAGTTTTGATACCGGTCAGAGCGCGCGGATTTCACGGACCGACCAGTACCTTGACTCCTCGCACGCAAAAACTTGTATACATATTATTATATTGTGACATTAGAAAAAAAAACGGGAGACCAATATCTAATAGAAAAATGATTGTCGAAAAGACAAAATAGAAATATAGTTATCCAAAGGGTAAAAGTTAAAAAAACAAGATTATTCCTTTTACTAAAATAATACTTTGTTTGTCATTCGTACTAGAATAAACTTAATTGCAAAAATGTTTGAGACAAAGGGAGATAATGCTGTAACCAGCATTCTCTCCCTTTGTCCCAACACTTTTAGATGTTTAAAAATTCGCATATGTTATCGTTGTCTACGAAATAGAACATAGTTCATGGCAAAAAGCTTTGAGATTAAAAGAGAAAATGCTGTAACCAGCACTTTATCCCTTTCTCTCAACTCCCTTAGTGATACAATGTTCACATATCTTATTATGGTCCTTACACTCTTTTGTCGTCTGCTGCAGCTAAAAATGAACCTGTCAAGAAAAAAAAGTGTTTGACTGGGTTAAGGCTTCAGAAAACACTTGTGGAACATACCGTCTAGGAAAAGGACAAAATCAGTTTAAACATCAGACACCGAAATTACACAGTCTTATGAAGCTTAATGGCTTTTTGAAACAGATTGTTTTGTTTTCTTTTTTTCTGGCCATGGATTTTCTAACCAAAATGAATAGTCTTGGTATTTTAATTCGCAAGGTTGAGTCTCGTTTTTGAACAGCGCGTATATTCTGCCTTCAAAAGACCAACACTTTTCGACACCATCCGGATCTTTCAGTCTTAAGGAGGAAAGCACTTCCTGGTTTAGTTTGGTTAGATCTTCACTGACAAATATGCTCTCCTCTTTAAGACTTTTTCTCACTTTCATTATATTAATCTTTGTCTGTCTTCTCACTAACTTCACAATAACTGGCCTATGTTCACCTCCCTTCCACTTGCCTAAACGATGCGCTACATCGATATCGTCTGGTGTAATGCTGATGTTCCCCTTCTCTCTAAGCGTTTTGACCACCAAATCGATTGTAGTGCCCGATTGTTGCTTGTTGGAATCATCGGGTATACCGTTAATTCGTATGTTGTTTCGTCTACTATATTGTTCGATGTCGTTGACATCCTTTTCCCTAGCTTTTGTTTCCATTTTTAGCTTGGATTTCAAGGCTTTGTTTTCTTCCATCAAAGACGTAATTTCCTGCTCCTTTTCTTCTAATTTTTGTTTTAGTTGTGTGGATTCTATACACTTTTCGTGCAGCTCTCCCTCTAGGATTTCTACTCTTTTGATAACCGGGGCAAGCAAACTTTCTTTCATTTGGTTTATAGTGGATTTTATTATGTCTTTGATGAAGATAGAGTCATTTTTTGTCAAAACATTTTCTAGTTATTTTTTTATTGATTTCTTCTAACTTTTTATCGTCTGTTTTCTTAGCATCAACCGGTTTTGGTGACTTTGCCTGCTTTCCACTTTCTCCATTGTCTTGTTCTTTGCACGAAGCGAATTCTTCAATTTTTCTCTGCTTTGCCGCAGGCTTCTTCTTTTTCTTGCTTTTTTTCTCGATTTCACCTTCTTGGTCACTGAACACCGACTGCTCAAGGTTGCTAGCACTAGTGTCCATTTCGCTTGCTGTAGAGGAAAGTTTATGTTTACTCATCCTTTACTGCTGGTGAAATCCCTGCTGTTTAACGGAGATGTATAACGGGGTTTACTGTATAGTTTTTACAACGTCACTATAAGTCACTTTAAATCGCTCTGTGGTTTATACAACGTACTTATGGATAGAGCGTTGCACATACGGGTATATGGGTTTGCAGGTTTAGAACTCGCTCATGCGTGACGGTCACAAATTAGCGTGACCTGTCTAGTGTATCGACTTCAATTTTTCCCGTACTCCACCCACTTCTCTCACAATAGCGATAATGTAAAGTCAAAGAATCTCGTGAAATCCGACAAAAAGTCCTCAAATCGTTACATACGTATCTTAATGAACATAACTTCAGTCTGTTTACTCATCCGCTGGTCTTTACTTCGATCATTTATGACAAATCAGCAATTTTTTTGATCACGATATCATTTTGATGTTTTGATCTTCACCGGAACCGGAAGTATTTTTCTGCAGTATGCAGTTAATTGATCTGTGCAAAATGACGTCACTCAGACTATGTAACGGTAGATTCCCACGGTCAGACGCGTTTACATACTATAGTCACGGGGGTAATACGGTAATTGACTATTTATTGTGCAAGGGAGATAACTTTGACATTATTCAATCCTTTTCCGTCAATGAATTCAACGAATTCTCAGATCATGCTATTTTACAATTTGATATACCGATCATGAAAAATATGAACCATGAGAACGAAGAAAATAGACATTATAGTAAAATTGAATGGGAAGAGGAGAAAATACAGTTATTCAGAAGAAGTATAATATCTGATTTGCCGATATTCAATGAACTATTGAGCACAGTGAGGCCAGAGTCCATGGACAGAGACAAAATTGACAAGCTGGTGAACGACTTTACCAGTATTATTAATAAGTCTGCGCACCCATTATTCAAGAAAGAAAAGTGTGCGAGAAAAAAGATTATTTACAATAATAAAGGAGCGTTTATACGGTCAGAATGGTTCGATGCGGAATGTCAAACTAAAAAGGCACAATACTTAGACTGTTTGAAATGTTTTAATTCGTGCAAAAGTGTTGAAAATAGAATTAAACTGTGCGATAAAAAGAAAGAGTACAAACGTCTAATCAATCGCAAGAAAAAACATTACAAAGTTAAGAAAAGTAGGGAAATTGAAAGCCTCAAAAAGAAAAGCCCGCGCGAGTTCTGGAAATATTTCGCCAAAAAGAAGCAAAACTCCGGTGACCGAGTATCAAATGAACAATTTTTTAACTACTTCAAACAAGTTTCAGATGAAATTAATTTGGCGCCAAATCAGAGTGCAGACGATTTTTGCGCGCGTGACAGGACACGTGATACGCCGGTATATGACGAGCTTGACGAGCCTATTCGACCACAAGAAGTACATGACATTATTAACAGTCTTAAAAAGGGAAAAGCGTATTCATCTGACGAAATCTTGTACGAATACTTCATATCAACCGGTGATATTCTAGTGGGCCATCTAACCGATATTTTCAATGTGATTTTTAAATCAGGCATATTTCCGTCTACGTGGATGGAGGGAGTAGTAGTGCCATTGTTTAAAAAAAGGAGATAAAGACGATGTTAACAATTATCGTGGAATCACCCTGACTAGCTGTCTATCAAAGATTTACACGGGAATTCTTAATAAACGCTTAAGTGTTTGGTGTGAGCAGAATGACGTCATTTCAGACGCTCAGTTTGGGTTCCGGAAAGGGGTTTCTACAACGGACGCGATATTTAGTCTACATGGTCTGGTAGAACACATGCTTAATAATGGAAAGCGCTTGTACTGTGCGTTTATAGACATGAAGAAATGTTTTGATAGTGTGAATCGCAATGCGTTATGGTACAAACTATTTAATTTAGGCGTAAAAGGGAATATGCTTTGCACGCTGAGATCTATTTATGACCAAGTAAAATGTAGAGTAAAACATTGTAATACATTTTCAGACTACTACGATATAGCCGTCGGTTTGATACAAGGAGAATTGTGTTCGCCGATTTTGTATTCTTTATTCGTAGAGGATCTCGAACTATTTCTGTCGACAAAGGGAGGTAATGGAATAAGCGTTAACGAGTTATCTCTCTTTCTATTTCTTTATGCAGACGACATGGTAGTACTGGGTGAAAGTGTGGAAGATTTACAGACGAACTTAGACAATTTGAAAGAGTATTGTGACACATGGAGTCTACGAGTTAATACCGAAAAAACTAAAGCTATGGTGTTTCGAAAAAGAGGACAGCTTAGACGAAATGAACAGTGGACGTACAATGGTGAACCGATTGAAGTGGTCGAAGAATTTAATTACCTCGGGGTGTTATTCAGATATAATGGTTCTTTCAATAACCACAATCAATTTATTTGCGGCAAAGCACTTAAAGCAATGGGCACTCTGTTAAGTAATACAAACGATTTTCATTTTACACCCAAAGTCATGTGCCAATTATTCGACGCCTTTGTTGGATCCATCTTGAGTTATGGTTGTGAAATATCAGGCTTTAGTAATCAAAAGGAGGTTGAACGTCTACACCTAAAATTCTGTAAAAGAATTTTGGGAGTAAAACTTTCAACTAGTAATTCCGCCGTGTATGGCGAGCTGGGTCGTTTTCCACTCAGGATTGCTAGTTTTATTAGAATAGTCAAGTACTGGTTTAAAGTAATAAATAGTAAAAACTGTATTATAACAGGGATATACACGTGTGCAATAGATGACTTGAGTAAAGGACATATGAACTGGGCTGGTAAGGTACGATCCATGCTTTGTGAGAATGGTTTCAGCCACGTCTGGGACGAGCCATCATCGGTGAATGCAAAACAATTTATATCTATATTCAAACAGAGACTGATAGACAATTATATACAAAAATGGTTCGGTGAACTTCGAGATAACAATGTGCTTACAATTTATAAAGAAACAAGAGCCGTCAGAGACGGACAATGCTCCCCGATTAGAGCTAAGATTAAGCTAACAAACGTTAAGCCCCCTTTTTCCATGACATACTTTTTATACGCAAATTTCAAGTAGTTTATTGTTAAGGGCATCTGATTTGCTACTCAAATATGAAATTTCATCAAATTCTGACCATTAGACTAGGAGAAATTAGAGAAAAACTGTATTTTACCCTAAGTCCCCTTTTCCCATGACGAGGCCTCAAATCCAAAAACTGGGAAAAGTACATCGGCATTTTGTCATAGGGAGTTCACATGGTAAGTTTCATTTGATTTGGCCCAAGGGTTATAGAGAAATCACTTCGGACGGACGGACGGACGGACGGACGGACGGACGGAATGACGGACGGACAGGACGGACGGACGGACGGACGGACAGACAAAGCGGCGACTATATGCTCTCCCTTCGGGGAGCATAATAAAAACAGAACATGTTTACGAACAATACCTAGATTTCATTGAAAATAAATATGACCGGCGTGTTTATACGCAATTCAGGCTTTCAGCCCACTCGCTACACATACAAACTGGACGTTATAGTGCTAACCGGATAGACAGAAACTTACGAGTATGCAATATTTGTCGAAACGGTGACATAGAAGATGAATATCACTTTCTCTTTGTTTGTAATAAGTACAACTTTATTAGAAAAAGATACATCGATAAATTCTATATTACTCGGCCAAATATGTTTAAACTTTGTATGCTGCTTACTGCGACAGATAAGACTACCGTACAAAACTTGATCAACTTTCTTAAATGTGCATTTGTCATCAGGAAAAATGAAGTGTTCGACTGAGACATTTTGTTTCAAGAGTTATACTCTCAATGTATGTGTTGTATAATACATACATTTCTGTATAAAACTTCGAAATCGATTATTTATTTTTTGTTTGTTGTTCGTTTGTTCTTTTGTTTGTTTGTTTATTCATGCCTTTGACTATTGTATTTGATATTCATGTATGGATGAGAAACATTTTGTTTAAATCCGAAAATAAAATTATGTCTATGTCTATGTCTATGTCTATATAATTATGTTGAGAAGTATTTTAGAAATGTCATTTTCTCCAATAACAAAGGAAATCCAACTCTTACATGAAATACTCCGTGAATTCTACCAATCTATCGTATGTCTTACACCTTGTATTATATTGTTTTTTTTTTCATTATTATTATTATTATTTTTCATACTGAATTTTATTGGGTTGTTCAATTTGGGAAGACGCAATATGGAGCGTTAAAATCTTGGGTAGAGACATTTTATATGCCGTGATGTAACTTGTACAATTTTCAACCGTTTCCCAAAGACAAAATTTAAGTCTATTAATATGCGGCCCATTGTAAAAAAAAAAAAAAAAAAAAAACAGCGGGGAAATGTGAAGTTCTTGGTTATTGTTTTTTTTATTATTATTTTCCTGACTGAATCAATGCAAAAACTTGTTCGAGAAAGGGTGTGGTGAGCTAGCACTTAACCCATTACCAAACATCAAAATTTTAGCCTAGTCCAAACTCATGATAGGTGTTGCAGACGACAATTTCCATTGAACAAAATCTAACATTTTTGGTCACAAGCAATTCTTAATTTTCCACAATGTTTTCAAAAGCCTTTATTTTGTGGGGCGTCCAAAAGCGTCAATGTGTGAGAAAGGGTTAATTAAAATATTTGCATGCAAGTGTCAACTGTTTAATGTCTTGTCTAACAAAATGGTATAATATGAACAACCGGTATTTGTTTGATGGGATTATTCGTATCAAAGGATTACGTAATAAATGGACTTGGTTGGTATAACACACCAGTTTGCAGGTGCGCTACCAGAATATAGTATTAAGAATACCAAAAAAACTTTAGTTACGGCATTTTTGTCGCCATTTTTAACATGACTTACCGTTTTTTTCTTGATCCTTTACCAGATCATTTCTCGATGTTTAAAAAAACTCTCTGTTTGAAATATGGAAACATTAGGAAAAACCACTACCTCACTAATTCCCCTTACAAAATGAAAATACTGTATTAATTTACTCTTTCCCATCAGAGATCAGGTTTCGACATCCACATTAGAAATCGTTTGGGAAAAAATCATTCAAAGAAAGGAAGAAGTTGATGACGGTAAAGAATTTCTAACTTTCCCTAAATATTGTCAGTACTAAACCAAACACATTTTCTTTTTTTAACATCAGTTACTTGTCGTCTAAAAGCATTTACTCAAAAATTAAAATACTAATCTGAATTCTTCCCAACATAATGTAACATAGTTAAATGTCATTTACTTCAATATTTGTGTACTAATTATATACTATTTATGCATGTATTAGGTCATTATTAGGCCTTTAAATTCTTTAACAAGTTTTTGCATTTTTTCAGTCAGGAAAATAAAATACCGAAATAATTTCTAACCAAGAACTTCACATTTCAACGCTGTTTTCTTTAAAATGGGCTGCATATTTTTTAGACTTATATTTTGTCCTTGGGAAACGTTTGAAAATTGTGCGAGTTACGTCAAGGGATATAAATTGTCCATACTCAAGGTTTTAATGTTATATATTGCAACTTCGCAAATGGAACAGTCTTACAAATTTTAGTTTGACAAAACAATATAATACAAGGCGTGAGACATTCAAAATATTGGTACAAATCACGAAATAATAAATGTAAGAATGGGATTTCCTTTGTTATTGGAGAAAACGACATTTCTACAATACTTCTCAACATAATTATATATCTTTTAATAGATTCACAAGAAACATTTATCCCAAATCTACAGATTAAAAAAGCATATTAATTGCACTATTCAGTAAATTCCCACTATCACCAAGCGTATAATACTCGAGAATTTTTGGACCACGGCATGTTAATATGGTAACATCCCAATTGGTCTACTCCCATTTCGTCTACTGTTATTTAAGTGCATTGAGTCCCAATTCGTCTACTGTCCCATCTCGTCTACTTTCATGTCTAATCATCAATAAACAACATTATTTTTGTTTTAACATAAGAAATTAAGTCAATATATTCACAAATACAATAAAAATGCAAACAATTTAATAAAAATAATAATATATCATATTGATTTATAAAGTATAGAAAAGTAGACGAAATGGGACTTTTGTCAAAAATAGTAGACGAATCGGGAGTAGACGAATTGGGAGTAGACCAAATGGGATTAAACCGTTAATATAACTGAATTTTACTGTTTAAATTCACGAAAAAATGTCACATTTTTTTCTCCGCTTTAATGACCAAATGATAAGCACCATAAAATGCTTTTATTTAATATATTTGCTTTTGCAACGTCACCGCAATTTGAAGTTAAAGTTGACCGTTTATACATGTAAGGTTAACACGGCTATAAAGGGATTGCACAATTGACGTCATCATCCATATCTGGTCCACAGGTAAATTTCAGTTTCGTTTTACGCGCGCCTGTAAATCACGTATCTTTATCAGGTTATAACTCGGGTTAGGGGTTGATTTTTTCATCGCAATTTTTGCTAATCTTTTTTTAGACAATTCTCTTTAAGATGAATTCATCTTATTTGACATGAAAACGAAGATGGATTTCAGCTTTAAGGTAGAATACGCCTAATGGCAACTTTAGAAATTGGGGTGACAAACACTTCTGTCTGATAGTACATTATATTAGACATCTATATGTGCAATATGACAGAAATTCGTCCAGAGGTTAAGTAGAAATTTGATTTTCCCTTATCCCACCCCCAACTTAAAAAATTCCAATATGGCGGCCACCACTCGAAGCAAAAATGTATCTGACATTTGGACATATACACATTAAATGTGTCTAGATTTTGGTTTTTATTATCAAAAACATGTTTACCCATCGCCTGATGTGAAATGATATGACCCTTGTGCGCATGTGAGAGATATTTTGTTAAATTACTGCGTGCGTATTTAAAAATAAAGCCTCTTTATGTCCTAGTTTGAAATTTATGCCTCTGAAACAAATGTTGACAGTGCCAGAAATAAGTTCACGCACTCTCTAAAACCGATATAAAAATTATTCTTATATGTGTAGGAACACGATAAAATCCACATTATGTACATTTTATCCGTCAAAATTTGAAAATATATAAAGGTAATTCTTAGTGCCCTCATACTTTCTAACGCACTATTTCTTTCCCAAAAGAAGTCAATGCCCCAAATGAAGGGAACCGTAGCCCATAACTAATTATATGCTTATAACTAAAACCCAAACGTTGTATAAAACATTGCCGAAGCGGGGTCATTACATATATGCAGATGTCCCGGGTTAATCTTGCTGGACAATACCAATGACACAGGAATATAAGTGCATGTATCATCATTTATATTACGCATGAAAAAATAGTTATATTGACCTGGGTATCTTTCAAGCAAAGCTCGTTACAATATTAATTGCTAACCGTAAGGAATAACGTTCATTAAATTTTCAAGTATTTCAAACTATATTATTGTTTGAAAATCGATTGTAAGCAGTTGATGTATGATTGTAACCATGGTTTTCTGTATCTGACTGAATGTTTTATCGAGACAATGTGCTTGTATACCTATGTATCTTTTTTCTCTAAATTTTTCAATCCATGTATCAAACAGTTATAACCAGCGGGATGCAGGGCGGCTAAAACATTTTACAGTAGTACCTTTCCAACCACGATATTTGTCTCTTTGTTTGTCTCATTATCTCAAAAATTTTCATTTCAGCAATCGATTGACAGTTGCCAAGATGACAAATTTTAAAGAAGGTCTAAATAAAATTGTCAACAATCATCGAAATAAGATAAATGATATGACAATCATTATTACAATCAATTACTTCTTTTCCTACGGTGATCTAAAGTTCTGTTCTTGGCGTCAAAATTTCATATGGTTGGGAATGGGTTAAACTTGCCTTTGCACTTTGGAATGTTGGTTTGTGCGCTCTGGTACCAAACAAGTAGTAGTAAAACAGTGGCTCCGAACAACACGGCATAATTTCTAGGAGAAACAAAAACGTAAAAGCAACATTGTCACGTTGTTAAATCACGTGGCTCAGCTATTTAATGCTTTTCAACGAAAACCTCGTAACTGCATTTTAATTCATGCTCCAATTACGAGGTTTTTGTTGAAAAGCGACGAATTGCATAAACTATTCAATTTGTAACTGATTATGAATATGATTTGAAGCAGAATAAGGCGGACTTAGATGGTTATAGTACAGTTTTTTTTTTAAAATGAGCCGAAAAAAAGTTATTGGCGACAAACCAAAAATTTGGTTGGCGGTTGATAACTTTTTTAATCAGCTAATTTAAGATCTACTAACATGTAGCTAATTCCTGGCGTTTTCACACCTCTACTTCAAGCCGAATTCAATTTGTTCGAGTGTCAAAGTAGTAATTCGTCGTTGTAAATGCAAAACCTCGTATGTCGATTCGTGCGATTTTCAAAGTACAAACTTGTGTGTCCAGTTTAGACAATTCTCAAAGGTTTTCAGATACTTTTACCAATCAGTATCAATGATACATTTTTCATGAACAATATGTCCAAATTTCAAGTAAAATATTTCAGTTTAGGAAAAGTTATTGCACTTTTTTCTGTCCCCTATAAAATTTTCCAAAAACGAGATAAGTGCTGTTATATAATCTCGCAAATGTGGTTTGATTCAAATCGTAGTTACGAGATTTTATAACAACATCGACTGTTTTTCAAAACATAAAGGTAAACCAAATATATTTTTAGCCCAAAATCCAATGCCATTTGAAGAAATCGACGGGATATAAGTAAAAAATACCTGTAGAATTTTCTGTTCATATCCGATGTCTATTGAATAAAGACAACACTGGCAAATGAGTTTTTAATATTTTTCTTGTAAAGTCAGGATGTTTATATTCCTATCATAAGGTCGTGACAATAAAACACCCGTCTAGTCTCGGATAGAATTCGTTAACCCTTTCCCAGACAGCATTAATAGAGATTTCTCCAAATTGCTCTAGACATACAGATGACAAACTAATTGTAAATAAATTTGAAATAAGCGTTCGTAATAGAACGTAAAATATTCATTTAAAACTGTTTATGAATTGGATTCGTGTTTTGTCACAATATTTGCCCAAGATATTTGCAAAGTGCTATAAGCGACGTCAAAGCAAGGTTTGGAAAAGGATAAAATGAAACACTTGGTTGGACTTTCCGGGTCAAAATTCGTTGAACCATAAATAATGGCAAAAAAATATAAATTATTTTGTCGGTGTTATTGTAAAACCTCCTAACTACAGCTTTAATTATACTGTAGTTATACTGTTTTGCCATAACACCGACAATTTGTGAATGTTGCATGACCAACATACTAATTGTGTGACTCGCAAAGTCGCAATGCTAAATAGACTATTCATCGATCCTAGTAGTTAGAAGTCTATGCGGTCTGTTCAGACTGGCCTGAATCGAAACTTTGACTTATTTTGTCCTCTGGGTTTAGATTGATTTTCACACATTACTATACTTAGTACATTCAAAAACGCAGAGTTTTCAGAGCAACATAAATCAAGATACACTCAAGGGACATAATTATTCGCCGCTTTCAAAATGTCCGCCAATCAAAGAAATCTTTATTCCATAATTGAAACAAGCATTACTAAGTAAATGATTAACTTCCTACCTTAATATTTCGTCGCCTCGTTTTTAAGCTGCGCTATCTCCATTTTTGAAAAAAATCCTATATTTGATATCGTTGTGTTCGTATTTTTATGCTCTATCTCCTGATCACCAGATATCGTCGATTGGCGGGCTGGTTTTTGAGAAATCGCGTATGCATATTGCTCTATCTCCTGATTTTTTCTTCAAATTGGTCTTAATCTAATCCTATGTCCAGGACATAAAGCAATCTGTGTCTGAAAATTTATCTCGTCCATTGAAAATAAGAATAAAAACCACGTGACCATTGAAAATAAGAATAAAAACCATTGAAAATAAGAATTATTTTCCATTGAAAATAAGAACAAAAACCATGTGACACAAACACGAATTCCGATTACAAAATGTGAACAATCGATTTCTATTGACGATTTTGATAATATGTAAGTACATATATGTTAGCAAGTCAATCATTAACAATTTCAAATGCTTTTTTAATCAATGGCCGTTCATAATAACACTATATGCATATCGGCATTCTGATTACCAGTCCTCGATGGGTAGAATAGCCGGATAGTCTTTAAAAAATGTAATTGAAATTAATTTTGGCACACAAGTACTTCAACAGGTAGATTTGTTCAACTGTACCTTATTTAGCCATTATAACAAAGAAAATATATTTCTTTAGGGCGAAAATGATATGAATTTGAATTTGTTGCAATTTAAATCAGTCTGTATCCTTTACGATGCCATAAAAAGTTTAAATCAATTTTTACTCGAATATTTCTTTTTACTTTATCTAGAACAAAGGCCACCGGTTCGTAATAAAACCGCATGCGTTGTCAAATTTCTACGGCAAAACGACAGTTTGTCTTTTTTATGATTCGTAAGGTCGGCCTATATATCAAATAGTGTTTTTCTGTGTCATTTTGATCTATCTCCTTTAAAAGTGAAAAACGGTTTTGAAAATGACAGAATTTGCTCTATCTCCAAACAGAAATACTGGTTTTTATCAAAAAATGCTCCATCATTTCATATTAAATTGCGCATGTCGATGGATAAGGTTATTTCTGACTGTCATGCAAAATTTGGGTAAATTTCAAGCAAACATAAAAAAGTTATGAAGGTCTGAATCTTTAAAACTGAAATTCATCTTCGTTTTCATGTCAAATAAGATGAATTCATCTTAAAGAGAATTGTCTAAAAAAAAGATTAGCAAAAATTGCGATTTAAAAAATCAACCCCTAACCCGAGTTATAACCTGATAAAGATACGTGATTTACAGGCGCGCGTAAAACGAAACTGAAATTTACCTGTGGACCAGATATGGATGATGACGTCAATTGTGCAATCCCATTATAGCCGTGTTAACCTTACGTGTATAAACGGTCAACTTTAACTTCAAATTGCGGTGACGTTGCAAAAGCAAATATATCAAATAAAAGCATTTAATGGTGTTTATCATTTGGCCATTAAAGTGGAGAAAAAATGTGACATTTTTTCATGAATTTGAACAGTAAAATACAGTTATATTTACATGCCGTGGTCCAAAAATTCTCGAGTATTATACGTTTGATGATAGTGGAAATTTCCGGAAAAGTGCCTTTATATCGCTCTTTTAACCCATTCTCACACATTGGCGCTGTTTGACGCCTCACAAGATAAAGGCTTTGGAAAACATTGTGGAAATGAAGAAATTGCTTCATTTTCCACAATGTTTTCTATCCCAAAAGTCAAACAATTTCAAAATTCTATCAAATTGAAAATATCGTCTGCAACTCCTTTCAATTTGGACGAGTTCAAATCTTTGCCGTCTTGTAAGGGGTTTACATGTAGATTTAGGATAAATGTTTCTTGTAAACCTCTTAAAAGATAAGATGGGATCAGTATTAGTAGCAGGAGATTTTAATGGTCGAGTAGGTCTTATTCCGGATTATATAGAAAGTGACAATTATGTAGAAGATATTGATAGTACCGACTATGTAGTTGATAGAACCCCTAGAAGAACCTCAATGGATAGACAATCAAATATGCAAGGTATGCAGTTAATTGATCTGTGCAAAATGACGTCACTCAGACTATGTAACGGTAGATTCCCACGGTCAGACGCGTTTACATACTATAGTCACGGGGGTAATACGGTAATTGACTATTTATTGTGCAAGGGAGATAACTTTGACATTATTCAATCCTTTTCCGTCAATGAATTCAACGAATTCTCAGATCATGCTATTTTACAATTTGATATACCGATCATGAAAAATATGAACCATGAGAACGAAGAAAATAGACATTATAGTAAAATTGAATGGGAAGAGGAGAAAATACAGTTATTCAGAAGAAGTATAATATCTGATTTGCCGATATTCAATGAACTATTGAGCACAGTGAGGCCAGAGTCCATGGACAGAGACAAAATTGACAAGCTGGTGAACGACTTTACCAGTATTATTAATAAGTCTGCGCACCCATTATTCAAGAAAGAAAAGTGTGCGAGAAAAAAGATTATTTACAATAATAAAGGAGCGTTTATACGGTCAGAATGGTTCGATGCGGAATGTCAAACTAAAAAGGCACAATACTTAGACTGTTTGAAATGTTTTAATTCGTGCAAAAGTGTTGAAAATAGAATTAAACTGTGCGATAAAAAGAAAGAGTACAAACGTCTAATCAATCGCAAGAAAAAACATTACAAAGTTAAGAAAAGTAGGGAAATTGAAAGCCTCAAAAAGAAAAGCCCGCGCGAGTTCTGGAAATATTTCGCCAAAAAGAAGCAAAACTCCGGTGACCGAATATCAAATGAACAGTTTTTTAACTACTTCAAACAAGTTTCAGATGAAATTAATTTGGCGCCAAATCAGAGTGCAGACGATTTTTGCGCGCGTGACAGGACACGTGATACGCCGGTATATGACGAGCTTGACGAGCCTATTCGACCACAAGAAGTACATGACATTATTAACAGTCTTAAAAAGGGAAAAGCGTATTCATCTGACGAAATCTTGTCCGAATACTTCATATCAACCGGTGATATTCTAGTGGGCCATCTAACCGATATTTTCAATGTGATTTTTAAATCAGGCATATTTCCGTCTACGTGGATGGAGGGAGTAGTAGTGCCATTGTTTAAAAAAAGGAGATAAAGACGATGTTAACAATTATCGTGGAATCACCCTGACTAGCTGTCTATCAAAGATTTACACGGGAATTCTTAATAAACGCTTAAGTGTTTGGTGTGAGCAGAATGACGTCATTTCAGACGCTCAGTTTGGGTTCCGGAAAGGGGTTTCTACAACGGACGCGATATTTAGTCTACATGGTCTGGTAGAACACAAGCTTAATAATGGAAAGCGCTTGTACTGTGCGTTTATAGACATGAAGAAATGTTTTGATAGTGTGAATCGCAATGCGTTATGGTACAAACTATTTAATTTAGGCGTAAAAGGGAATATGCTTTGCACGCTGAGATCTATTTATGACCAAGTAAAATGTAGAGTAAAACATTGTAATACATTTTCAGACTACTACGATATAGCCGTCGGTTTGATACAAGGAGAATTGTGTTCGCCGATTTTGTATTCTTTATTCGTAGAGGATCTCGAACTATTTCTGTCGACAAAGGGAGGTAATGGAATAAGCGTTAACGAGTTATCTCTCTTACTATTTCTTTATGCAGACGACATGGTAGTACTGGGTGAAAGTGTGGAAGATTTACAGACGAACTTAGACAATTTGAAAGAGTATTGTGACACATGGAGTCTACGAGTTAATACCGAAAAAACTAAAGCTATGGTGTTTCGAAAAAGAGGACAGCTTAGACGAAATGAACAGTGGACGTACAATGGTGAACCGATTGAAGTGGTCGAAGAATTTAATTACCTCGGGGTGTTATTCAGATATAATGGTTCTTTCAATAACCACAATCAATTTATTTGCGGCAAAGCACTTAAAGCAATGGGCACTCTGTTAAGTAATACAAACGATTTTCATTTTACACCCAAAGTCATGTGCCAATTATTCGACGCCTTTGTTGGATCCATCTTGAGCTATGGTTGTGAAATATCAGGCTTTAGTAATCAAAAGGAGGTTGAACGTCCACACCTAAAATTCTGTAAAAGAATTTTGGGAGTAAAACTTTCAACTAGTAATTCCGCCGTGTATGGCGAGCTGGGTCGTTTTCCACTCAGGATTGCTAGTTTTATTAGAATAGTCAAGTACTTGTTTAAAGTAATAAATAGTAAAAACTGTATTATAACAGGGATATACACGTGTGCAATAGATGACTTGAGTAAAGGACATATGAACTGGGCTGGTAAGGTACGATCCATGCTTTGTGAGAATGGTTTCAGCCACGTCTGGGACGAGCCATCATCGGTGAATGCAAAACAATTTATATCTATATTCAAACAGAGACTGATAGACAATTATATACAAAAATGGTTCGGTGAACTTCGAGATAACAATGTGCTTACAATTTATAAAGAAATAAAAACAGAACATGTTTACGAACAATACCTAGATTTCATTGAAAATAAATATGACCGGCGTGTTTATACGCAATTCAGGCTTTCAGCCCACTCGCTACACATACAAACTGGACGTTATAGTGCTAACCGGATATACAGAAACTTACGAGTATGCAATATTTGTCGAAACGGTGACATAGAAGATGAATATCACTTTCTCTTTGTTTGTAATAAGTACAACTTTATAAGAAAAAGATACATCGATAAATTCTATATTACTCGGCCAAATATGTTTAAACTTTGTATGCTGCTTACTGCGACAGATAAGACTACCGTACAAAACTTGATCAACTTTCTTAAATGTGCATTTGTCATCAGGAAAAATGAAGTGTTCGACTGAGACATTTTGTTTCAAGAGTTATACTCTCAATGTATGTGTTGTATAATACATACATTTCTGTATAAAACTTCGAAATCGATTATTTATTTTTTGTTTGTTGTTCGTTTGTTCTTTTGTTTGTTTGTTTATTCATGCCTTTGACTATTGTATTTGATATTCATGTATGGATGAGAAACATTTTGTTTAAATCCGAAAATAAAATTATGTCTATGTCTATGTCTATGTCTATATAATTATGTTGAGAAGTATTTTAGAAATGTCATTTTCTCCAATAACAAAGGAAATCCAACTCTTACATGAAATACTCCGTGAATTCTACCAATCTATCGTATGTCTTACACCTTGTATTATATTGTTTTTTTTTTTTCATTATTATTATTATTATTTTTCATACTGAATTTTATTGGGTTGTTCAATTTGGGAAGACGCAATATGGAGCGTTAAAATCTTGGGTAGAGACATTTTATATGCCGTGATGTAACTTGTACAATTTTCAACCGTTTCCCAAAGACAAAATTTAAGTCTATTAATATGCGGCCCATTGTAAAAAAAAAAAAAAAAAAAAAAAAAAAAAAAAAAAACCAGCGGGGAAATGTGAAGTTCTTGGTTATTTTTTTTTTATTATTATTTTCCTGACTGAATCAATGCAAAAACTTGTTCGAAAAAGGGTGTGGTGAGCTAGCACTTAACCCATTACCAAACATCAAAATTTTAGCCTAGTCCAAACTCATGATAGGTGTTGCAGACGACAATTTCCATTGAACAAAATCTAACATTTTTGGTCACAAGCAATTCTTAATTTTCCACAATGTTTTCAAAAGCCTTTATTTTGTGGGGCGTCCAAAAGCGTCAATGTGTGAGAAAGGGTTAATTAAAATATTTGCATGCAAGTGTCAACTGTTTAATGTCTTGTCTAACAAAATGGTATAATATGAACAACCGGTATTTGTTTGATGGGATTATTCGTATCAAAGGATTACGTAATAAATGGACTTGGTTGGTATAACACACCAGTTTGCAGGTGCGCTACCAGAACATAGTATTAAGAATACCAAAAAAACTTTAGTTACGGCATTTTTGTCGCCATTTTTAACATGACTTACCGTTTTTTTCTTGACCCTTTACCAGATCATTTCTCGATGTTTAAAAAAACTCTCTGTTTGAAATTTGGAAACATTAGGAAAAACCACTACCTCACTAATTCCCCTTAAAAAATGAAAATACTGTATTAATTTACTCTTTCCCATCAGAGATCAGGTTTCGACATCCACATTAGAAATCGTTTGGGAAAAAATCATTCAAAGAAAGGAAGAAGTTGATGACGGTAAAGAATTTCTAACTTTCCCTAAATATTGTCAGTACTAAACCAAACACATTTTCTTTTTTTAACATCAGTTACTTGTCGTCTAAAAGCATTTACTCAAAAATTAAAATACTAATCTGAATTCTTCCCAACATAATGTAACATAGTTAAATGTCATTTACTTCAATATTTGTGTACTAATTATATACTATTTATGCATGTATTAGGCCATTATTAGGCCTTTAAATTCTTTAACAAGTTTTTGCATTTTTTCAGTCAGGAAAATAAAATACCGAAATAATTTCTAACCAAGAACTTCACATTTCAACGCTGTTTTCTTTAAAATGGGCTGCATATTTTTTAGACTTATATTTTGTCCTTGGGAAACGTTTGAAAATTGTGCGAGTTACGTCAAGGGATATAAATTGTCCATACTCAAGGTTTTAATGTTATATATTGCAACTTCGCAAATGGAACAGTCTTACAAATTTTAGTTTGACAAAACAATATAATACAAGGCGTGAGACATTCAAAATATTGGTACAAATCACGAAATAATAAATGTAAGAATGGGATTTCCTTTGTTATTGGAGAAAACGACATTTCTACAATACTTCTCAACATAATTATATATCTTTTAATAGATTCACAAGAAACATTTATCCCAAATCTACAGATTAAAAAAGCATATTAATTGCACTATTCAGTAAATTCCCACTATCACCAAGCGTATAATACTCGAGAATTTTTGGACCACGGCATGTTAATATGGTAACATCCCAATTGGTCTACTCCCATTTCGTCTACTGTTATTTAAGTGCATTGAGTCCCAATTCGTCTACTGTCCCATCTCGTCTACTTTCATGTCTAATCATCAATAAACAACATTATTTTTGTTTTAACATAAGAAATTAAGTCAATATATTCACAAATACAATAAAAATGCAAACAATTTAATAAAAATAATAATATATCATATTGATTTATAAAGTATAGAAAAGTAGACGAAATGGGACTTTTGTCAAAAATAGTAGACGAATCGGGAGTAGACGAATTGGGAGTAGACCAAATGGGATTAAACCGTTAATATAACTGAATTTTACTGTTTAAATTCACGAAAAAATGTCACATTTTTTTCTCCGCTTTAATGACCAAATGATAAACACCATAAAATGCTTTTATTTAATATATTTGCTTTTGCAACGTCACCGCAATTTGAAGTTAAAGTTGACCGTTTATACATGTAAGGTTAACACGGCTATAAAGGGATTGCACAATTGACGTCATCATCCATATCTGGTCCACAGGTAAATTTCAGTTTCGTTTTACGCGCGCCTGTAAATCACGTATCTTTATCAGGTTATAACTCGGGTTAGGGGTTGATTTTTTCATCGCAATTTTTGCTAATCTTTTTTTAGACAATTCTCTTTAAGATGAATTCATCTTATTTGACATGAAAACGAAGATGGATTTCAGCTTTAAGGTAGAATACGCCTAATGGCAACTTTAGAAATTGGGGTGACAAACACTTCTGTCTGATAGTACATTATATTAGACATCTATATGTGCAATATGACAGAAATTCGTCCAGAGGTTAAGTAGAAATTTGATTTTCCCTTATCCCACCCCCAACTTAAAAAATTCCAATATGGCGGCCACCACTCGAAGCAAAAAAGTATCTGACATTTGGACATATACACATTAAATGTGTCTAGATTTTGGTTTTTATTATCCAAAACATGTTTACCCATCGCCTGATGTGAAATGATATGACCCTTGTGCGCATGTGAGAGATATTTTGTTAAATTACTGCGTGCGTATTTAAAAATAAAGCCTCTTTATGTCCTAGTTTGAAATTTATGCCTCTGAAACAAATGTTGACAGTGCCAGAAATAAGTTCACGCACTCTCTAAAACCGATATAAAAATTATTCTTATATATGTAGGAACACGATAAAATCCACATTATGTACATTTTATCCGTCAAAATTTGAAAATATATAAAGGTAATTCTTATTGCCCTCATACTTTCTAACGCACTATTTCTTTCCCAAAAGAAGTCAATGCCCCAAATGAAGGGAACCGTAGCCCATAATTAATTATATGCTTATAACTAAAACCCAAACGTTGTATAAGACTTTCAGAAGTTGGCAAATGATAACATATCAGTTGCGATTTCGTATGACTTTCACCATTTAAACCCTTTACCTAGTAACCAATTGAACATCGCTATTTGTAAAAAGTAATGCAAGTTCTAAAGACACAATTGTACTTAATCTTTTTTATAGTCGATTACAGCTTCCATATACCACTTCTTCTGGATTGCATATTGAATCTAAGGACTTAAATGGAAAAAGAATTTATACAAAGGATCAAATCACGGATCAAACCACGTTACAATTAACTGACAACGAGTTTGCACATTTAAATAAGGATCGCCGGCAAAGAAGTGATGAAAATCGAGTGCGAATATCTGAACAATGATGATCTCTACCACGAGTCGTTCTCAAACGATAGGCGTTTGATCACTACATCGTAGATTTCATTAGAATACATGTATGTGTCTTCCACTACAGGGTTTCTCAGTATATTGAGCCAATCAGTATCAAGGGAAGAAACGAGAATTATTCAATCGACAATATGTTTCCTAAATAGGAAGTTTCATTAGGTATCAGTTTCTAATCACATACAAACTGGTAATATCAATTAAAATCATATAAAATTACACGAAAAATGTCTCTGAAAAATTGATGTTAAACGGAGAATCATACAAAAAAAAATATTCGGGGTGTATTCGGGGAATTTTATTTACAAAGGGAAGTAATATTTAGCAATATCGTTGCTAAAATTAGATACGGAAACTGTCGACGTGTGTCGAAAATGTACGACAATAGTAAATATGCATTAGAATTATTCTACCTTAAAGTCGATTTTCTCGGAAAAGTGGTTTTGGTAGTTAGCGCATTCTAAAAACGAGGCGACGATTTGGTGAAATTTCCCTTCATTCTAATAACTTCCAGTAATCGTGTAGGAATTGTGTGGTAAAGTTCTCTAACGAATGCTGGATCAATGTTTTGCAAGCTACGGTGCAAGGCAGCTATCAGGTCATTTCTGTTGTTGATGTTTACAGCTTGCGGTTGTATGTCTCTTTTGAGTTTTAGCCATATATTTTCAATTGGATTCAGGTCAGGGGACTGTGCCGGCCATTCTGTACGGTTTATATTGTTAGTTTGTAGATATGCACGAACGACATGGGCTCTATGGACAGGGGCATTGTCATCCATGAAAATATAGTTTTCATCAGGAAAATGCCGTGCAATAACAGGCTTCAGATGATGATCAATGATATCAATATACTTCTGAGCATTTATAGTTCCATCAACATGTGTTAAAGTTCCAACCCCTTCAAACGAAATACAACCCCAGACCATAACCATCGGAGCTCGACATACAACGTGGGGGTTGTCGACTTCAGAGTATTTTCTCCAAATACGTATTTTGTTATCTTTACCAATGACTATTTGACTTTCATCACTAAATATCCACTTACTCCATTCCGTGTCAACTGACCAGTTTTTTCTTTACTTGGCCCAGGAAACCCTCCTCTTCTTGTTAGCCCCCCCCTAATAACTACTTGCTTCCTGGCCACACGCCGTTTATATCCTAATTCTTTTATTTTTCTCTTAATTGTTTTTGTAGAGAAGGTATGGTCCTTGTCCTCATTTATTATGCTGGTTATGTTCTGGGGTGATCTCCTCCTGTTCTGTTTCACGACCTGAGAATGTTGGCTTACGTCCCTGTCAATGAACAATTTCTTCCTACCCCTCCCACTCCTGTTTTCCACTGAGGCAAAATCCTGAAACTTTTTAATCACTGATCCCACTATTCTCCTTGGTATTCAAAATATTCTAGACAAATCTGAGATATTTCCATTCCTTCTATAACTTTCCACAATCATTTGTTTAAAGGGACATTTCATTCCAATTTCAATTTTTAAAAGTATGTCTTGATGCCAAGATTGGTTATTCTAATGAGTATAAATACTATTAGTTTTTTTCAGTTGATGCCAATAAGCGAGAAACACGCATTTAAAGTTGAGACATAATCGATGAATTGCATATAAATCCGAACTGTTGTCCACAACAATTTGTTCAATTGTATCACAAAAATATAAATTTCTCGTAAACGGTGCAATATTTTGGCTTGAAATTTTCAGAATTTTCACAAGGAAATATGCTCTTTCAGATAAGAATAAAAGTAAAATTTATGACAAAAAATTCTGAAATGTCACTTTAACATCACCCCCTAATTCTTTGCTTTTTCTATCCATCTTCCTTTTCTGTCAATAATACTAAAATTTGAAGCAGACTACCGGGAAACTTTTTGTGATGTCATCAAAAATTGTTTTGTGTAAACAAATATGTAAATCATGTATTGATTATCTATTTCTATAAATAGCAACACTTAATCAAAGGGATTGGGAAAATTACCTAAGCAGCCATTTTCTATCAGACTGGCGAATAATTATGTCCCTTGAGTGTATTAGGAGATGTCAAAAAATGGACATATTTGTAATGAATCTCCCGCAAGATTAACGTGTATAGAAAAGATTTAAAGCTAGATTGTTCGTCACCAAAGCCAAAGCGTTAAACACGTTTTCGCTGTGCAAAGTTGACCCAGCAGGCAAAAGACGTCACCCAGACGTCTTTTTTTGGTTGAATAGTGGTCACGACGTCATATAACCAAATATCGACCAGAAAAAGACGTCTGTTTCCAGACGTAAAAAAGACGTCCTAATAAGACGTTTTTATGACGTCTTTTTCGGGGTGTGGTCGCGACTTCAACCTGAACACAACGTCTCTCCACAGACTTAATTTCAACGTCATCTTAATTACGTCTTAGGGACCTAGATTTATTGACTAAATTCCAATAATGATGTTTTGTAAACTGTTATTTCCTATTGGAAACTTTTAAAGTTACATGATACTTACTCAGTAACAGTATCTATTGTGCACTCTTTGTCTACTAATCAACACAAGTGTTCCGCATGGCTGCTTGGACCTGACGTCCCTTACAGAAATGAAAAATGTGCTGCAAATTCGCAGCAAATTTGCCGCGAATTTGCCGCAAACAAATTAGTTCGCTAGAAGGGTTTGCCGGAACTTCGCCGATGTTTACCGCTAGCTGCAACCTTTCTGCAATCTTGTCGCAAACACATATCAGTTCGCGACAAGTTTGTCAGAAATAAGAAACTTTGCTGGAAGTTCGCAAGAAAGTCGTCTATCGAATCTTTTACTTGTAGTGTGCAGGAACTCTGCAAGAAATCTATCTTTACCATTAATGAATATCGTGTAGTTTGCTAGAGGTTTGCAGGAAATTAATCTTGGTCAGTGCTCATTCAATGAGTTAAAAAAAAATATTTCATATACACATAGAAACATTGATAGACCCACAATTTTGCATCAATACAGGTATAAACATTGACATCATTTTTAATTGGACGTCTTTCGGACGTCCAATTCTTATAACCACTTTTCGACAGTCGAATTGGTTTTTCATTACCAAAAAACCCTTCTCAGACTGAATTGCCAGTTGACCGAAATTCAAAATAGATTTTGCGACCATACAGGAAAACTGTCGTATCTTTTCCTGCTTTCTCTATATTCTCTGACAAACACTATAAGATTCATTGCCCGATTTAATTCATGCCACGTCTTTACCAACTTTACGACCTTTTTTCGATTTAACCATTTTCTTGTAGTGATTTGACTTTCACGATATTGTGTAAAGGGTAAGATCTTTAGAAAGCGATACACGCATACGCTATATTAATAAAGTTAACAAACGCCATATATCATCAACAGCGGCGATTGCTCAAACGGGAAAGGATTATCCTCGCAACCTGTTTTCAGTAAGGAATTTGGAACGCTGTTGGTTCGTAACCAGTTCGGACCATTTCTTCTGTATAACGCTTGTTAAAGCGTTTGATTTTCTTGATGTGTTTACTGAAAGCAGACATTTTAGGATGATTACTCAAGTTAATGCACGTACTGTGTATGATAACTTCTTTTTCTTTGATCATTGTTGTTTAAGTCTTTGACATATTTAAAGAAACGGGGTTTCCACGCGACGTTTTTTGGAAACAGGGTTTTTAAATTGATTAGCTGAGAGTGAGTACATTTCGCAACTCTGGTTCGACTCGACGACAAATCGGGGTTCCATCTGAACAGCCTCAGATGAGACGCTAGTGATATCCACCTATTCAGAAAAAGAGTTGCTCTTCCGAATTCCGTTTTTTTTTTTCTCCAGCATCTGTATCACTGATACTCGACAGTATCATGACCTATTTACATACTGATTTATGATCATGACAACAATGATTATTACTAGTATAAGATTGAGTGACAGCGATTTGTATTTATTACGTTTAAGTGACCCGTTTTAGAAGATGAAGCAATGGATCTGCAACAGTGACAATGGTACCTGGATGATCGGGTGAATATGTTTACAGATAGGGACTTTGCTATTCTTAAATGTTCGTTGATAATGACATGAAGATTTAAATTGCGTATTGTACTCCACTGCCATTTTCCCGACGGCACGTTCCCAATTTCTTCTTTGTGTGCACATCTGTAGATGTAAGGATGCTGCGGTAGTACTGGTTTGAGGAATCATCCATGGTTGGGTGCTCCAATTCATCTGGTATTTTGTTTCAGGAAAAGAATGTTTTGAATTTGATTGTTTTGTAACCACAACCAGCGAAAAACTGCTATCCTGTGTTATTTACTCTAAACACGAATAAAAATCAAAGTGCTTAGAGCGCTGTATTTAGACGTCTATGATTGATTGAGGGGAATTGTATCTAAATGATCGGCGTTTCATTATTTTATTTCATTGAATTTGTGTTTAGATCGATTCTAAATCACTGCGGTCGTTTTTTCCCTAACGATGGTGGAGATAAAAGTCCAAAAAAGTTTATAAAAAAGAACAATGTCTAAGTAGTATTCGAACCCAGGGCCTTCCAGATATAGACATGTGTAAAGAGTACAAGGTGAGAGCTCTGCAAAGTGAGCTAACGCGGCTTTCATTCATGTAGCGCATTGGCTTACATATTAAAACATTGTTTTGTATCGTATTTTATAAAATCAACGAAAGGTGTAACTGACGTCAATACTCATAGTTAAGCCGAAACAAGAAGACAAACTTGCTAATCACATGGCCTTAATTGAATTGGATAATCGAATTGATAGTGATTATTCATAGAGACAAATCAGTTGTCTTGAAAAGGCAATTAAATCAATTTGAAGTCTGAGAGGGGTTGCTTGGTAAAAAAGCCGATTTCGTATACATGTGCGAAACCAATCTTATAGAATTAAACGTTAAACGCCCAACAGAAGAATGAATAAAATATCTATCGTTCATGTACAATCCCGCTCAATCAATCAGAGACGTCCAATTACAGTGCTCTCAGCACTTTGATTTATAAATGTAGATTTACAAATAATCTGTATTTTGTCAAGTTCTTGTATGTATAACTTCAAATATCATTGTAGAATTTAAATGCCAAGATTTCATGTTGATCATCAAGTTTGAAAATTTAGAATGAATGACAATCGAACAATTCATGATCAGAACAAGCAAACAATTTAGAATATCAAAGCAGGTTCTAATGTGTAAAAATCGTTTTATTTCACACCGATATGCGAGAACACATTTATTTCCAGTCTACTAAATCTAACAAATCCAGTCTAATTTCAGGGGCGGTCACTCTAACAGTCTAACCGTTATTCGGAAATATCTTAAAAAAATCAAAAGAAATTTGAAGCTACGGCAGATTTAAGCGTAAATATGAACACAAAAGTACCGTTTTCGTATCATTGAAGGGTGTTTTTATGTATTAACCATGTAATTTTATCCTTATTTTTGACATTTTACTGATAATCATTAAGCGGTAATTTCGTACCATAACAATTTCGTACCATTCGCGGGAATAGCCCCTGTCTCACATCTGTGTTCTTTTTGCTCTTGTACATGGTCTTATCTGTTCTGGTTTCTATTTTGGAACACTTCCAGTTTAGCGGTCCCTACCAAAATGGCGTCCATTCACCTTGTCCACTTGAATGTATTTATGGGGTCTGCTGCCCCACACCCCCGCTTAATTTCATTTTAAAATCATTTATGGGGGCTGCCGCCCCCACACCCCCGCTTATTTTCCTTTTTATCGATGAAAAAATACACTATTTCATCCCTTTACCTCTTAATGTGCGGTAATAGAATGACGGCCATTTTGTCTGGGGACCGCTAAACTGGAATCTACCCTCTATTTTCAGGATTCAGATAACTTTGCAATGTTTGAAACGTGTACAAAGATGGGTGGTAACTGCATTTACAGGGGCTGAGAATCTCATAAAACAGTTGACCCGTTGGCATTTACATATATCAAATCTCAAACCCGTGCTGTGATGCCTGTTTTGAACTTTTGACTCCATGGGCAGTTAGGCTAAGGGGGTCAATTTACTCCAGAAAATGAAGATTTAACTTCGTTTGACATTTTTAGCCGTTCAAGAACTTGTTAAACACTTCTGGAAATGTGATTCCAGGTCGGACTAGCATTAGGTACAAGAAAAAGGAGATTCAGTGAAAACTGACTTCAGTGATGTGGGAGTCGTAACGGTTGTCAATCCAGTTCTAGAATGTGGTCAATGGAAAATCGGTAGAATCATGCAGTCTTATCGGGGAATCAATATTTGCACATCGTATATACCAACAATCCTGAAGGTGCGGCACGGCACTTCCAGTTACAGGGCTGTGTCTACTAGTAAACAATTCAGTATTATTTATTTATAAATGTGATTGTGAAAAGTGTGATAGGGGCCATCATAGGGCCTCCACGATAATACCCTAATAGTGTTTTCAGTGAATTGGCAATAACAAAGCCCTAGTGTAGAATATTGTTTTTCTTTTTAATGAATGATGTAAGAAAAATCTACAGTGGTTAATAGTCCATAGAAAATTCCATCAAGAAAATGGACCTCTACAAGATAATCAATGAAAGATTCCTGGACAACAGGCTGAGAAATCATTTCTACATGTGAAAAGACAGAAAATTTGATATACAGAAAGAACAGTACATTCAGCACCGAGCGGAGACAATCACAAAACATCAACTTTAAAGACTTGATGAATCAACAAAGTGTTTGAAATTGATTTAAAAAATGTTTATTGAGATTCTAAGATTAATACATTGTACATGTATGTCAAAAATGATTGTATGATTGATTGTGTTTGACAGGGCAGTCAATGCATAGGAACATTGGGTTGTTTTGAAATTTCCAAAACAGCTAGAATTTAGACTGATCCAGAGCTAAAGATGATAAATGAACGTCAATAAATAAAGTAATTTATGTTAAAAATAGCCAAGAAAATATTTAGACAAAAGGAGAAACTGCCGTCTTTTGTCTAAAAGTTTTCCCATGCCAATTTTGTTACTTAGGGATGTCAAAACCAGGTCTTGTTATTTTCACATTTATTCTGATCAAAACAGGTTGTTATAATACTGTAGGGAAAGATGTGTGAGCACAAAGATTAAATATTTCATTCTAAAGTATAAAACGTGTATGTTATTACAGAGAAAATACATTTATATATTAAGGGGAAATGAGAAATTGCTGATTATCTGCAATTTCTTCTTTTCTCTCAATGTTTTCCCAATTTTATTCACACTGGAGACATGAAAACAAGGTATTGTTTGGGAAAGGGTTAAATCGTATGCCCTCGAACCTGACAACATTGTGCTACAGTCACATTTATAGTCTCTTACGGTTTTAACGACGAAACGCAATCAAAAATAATTGCAAATCATTGAAACATAGACTTTTAATTTCGTTATTTCCACTGCGTCCAATCGAACATCACACTTGTTTGCAGGAAGATTGAAAGAAATATAAACAAACCAGTCTACAGCTACTTTGCAGCAACAGTTTGCAACAACTTTGCGGCAAATAGTTTGCAAGAAAACTAATTTGCATACGAAAAACCAAGTGGCGGCAAATTTGCAGCAAATAGTTTGCAGGAAGTTTGCGAGAAGAATTTGTACCAGTTTGCGGCAACTTTGCCGCAACAGTTTGCGACAACTTTGCAGCAACTGTTTGCGGCAACTTTGCAGCAAATAGTTTGCAAGAAAGCCAATTGCATACAAAAAACGAAGTGGACGCAAATTTGTGGCAAATATGTGCAGCAAATTTGCCGCAAACTTGCAGCTAATTTGCCGCAACTGTTTGAGGCAGGGCTTTTATTTTGGTAACGAAGTGTAACTTGACAAATCTCCAAAAGAAACAAGCATTTACAAAAAAACACTAGTCTGCAACCTTTACATATAAAACAAAATCTGTTAATAATGAAATTTCAATAAACTTCCATGCAGTAATACATTTTTGAAAATTTTGATACCAAATATGCCAATAGTTTTTAATGTTACATAAGTATTCAAAATGTCCTATAACCAAATGCAAAGTTTGTTTTGAATGTCAGTATATATTACATATTTTTATGCCCCCTTTCGAAGAAAATGGGGGTATATTGTTTTGCAAGTGTCGGTCGGTCAGAAGGTCGGTCGGTCAGTCCGTAGGTCGGTTGGTCTGTCCGTAGACCAAACCTTGTCCGGAGCATAACTCGAAAGTATTAAAGGTAGAATCATGAAACTTCATAGGAGGATAGATCTCATTATGGAGAGGTGCAGTGCATAAGAACCGTAACTCTGCCGATCAAATTTTTTGAGTTATTGCCCTTTGTTGATTTTATAACTTGATTCTTGTCCTGAGCATAACTCGAAAAGTTTGTAAGGTACAATCATGAAACATTACAGGTGGATATATCTCATAATGGAAAGGTGCAGTGCACAAGAACCGTAACTCTGCTGATCAAATTTTTTGAGTTATTGCCCTTTGTTGATTTTCAAACTTGATTTTTGTCCGGAGCATAACTCACAAACTATATTAGGTAGAATCATGAAACTTTACAGGTAAATAAATCTCATTCTGGAGAGGTGCAGTGCACAAGAGCCGTAACTCTGCTGATCATATTTTTGGAGTTATTGCCCTTTGTTGATTTTCAAACTTGATTATTGTCCGGAGCATAACTCAAAAAGTATGTAAGGTAGAATCATAAAACTTTACATGTGGATAGATCTCATAATGGAAAGGTGCAGTGCACAAGAACCGTTACTCTGCTGATCAAATTTTTTGAGTTATTGCCCTTTTGTTAATTTTCAAACTTGATTCTTGTCCGGAGCATAACTCAAAAACTATATTAGGTAGAATCATGAAACTTTACAGGTGAATATATCTCATTCTGGAGAGGTGCAGTGCACAAGAGCCGTAACTCTGCTGATCATATTTTTGGAGTTATTGCCCTTTGTTGATTTTCAAACTTGATTATTGTCCGGAGCATAACTCAAAAAGTATGTAAGGTAGAATCATGAAACTTTACAGGTGGATAGATATCATTATGGAGAGGTGCAGTGCACAAGAACCGTAACTCTGCCGATCAAATTTTTATTTGTTATTGCCCTTTGTTGATTTTATAACTTGATTCTTGTCCGGAGCACAACTCAAAAAATATGTTAGGTAGAATCATGAAACTATACAGGTGAATAGATTTCATTATGGAGAGGTGCAGTGCACAAGAACCGTAACTCTGCCAATCAAATTCTTGGAGTTATTGCCCTTTGTTGATTTTACACTTAATTCTTAATCTTGCCTATATCTCATGTCCTTTTACACATACAGCCTTGATATCTCACACATAGATACCTCCTATCAACATCGTTCACATTTAACCATGACCTTGTGACCTTGACCTTGGAGTTTGACCTTCTTTATATAAAATTAAACCCGGCATATATCTCATGACCTTTTACAAATACAGCCTTGATATTTCACACATGGACACATCTTACCAAGACCTTTCACAATTGACCATGACCTTGGACTTTGTGACCTTGACCTTGGAGTTTGACCTACTTTTAAAAAACTTTAACCTGGCCGATATATCATGTCCTTTTACACATACAGCCTTGATATTTGACACATGGAAACCTCTGACCAAGACCTATCACATACGACTATGACCTTGGACCATGTGGCCTTGACCTTGAAGTTTGACATACTTTTAAAAAAATTAAACTGGGCTTATATCTCATGTGCTATTACACATACAGCCTTGATATTTCACACATGGACACATCCTACCAAGACCTTTCACATTTGACCATGACCTTGTGACCTTGCCCTTGGACTTTGACCTACTTTTAAAAAAAACTTTAACCTGGCCTATATTTCATGTCATTTTACATATACAGCCTTAATATTTCACACATGGTCACTTCCAACCAAGATATTTCACTTTTGACCATGACCTTGGACCTTGACCTTGGAGTTTGACCTACTTTTAAAAAACTTAAACTAGGCCTATATCACATGTCCTGTTACCTATACAGTCTCAATATTTTACACATGGACACCTACCAAGACCTCACACATTTGACCATGACCTTGGCCTGTGTGACCTTGACCTTTGATTTTTACATACTTTTAGAAACTTTAACCTAGCCTTTATCTTATGTCCTATTACACCTACAGCCTTGATATTTCACACATAGATACCTCCTACCAAGACCTTTCACATTTGACCATGACCTTGAACATTGCAACCTTGACCTTGGAGTTTGACCTACTTTTAAAAAGACTGAAACCAGGCATATATATCATGTCCTTTTACACCTACAGCCTTGATATTTCACACATGGACAGGACACCTCCAAACAAGACCTTTCACATTTGACCACGACCTTAACCTTGGCATTTGGCCTACTTTTAAAAACTTTAACCTGGCCTATGTTTCATTTTACTTTTACATATACAGATTTGATATTTCACACATAGACACCTCCTACCAAGACCTTTCATATTTGACCATGACCTTGGACCTTGTTAACTTGACCTTGGGCTTTGACCTACATCAAATGTAGGCCCTTGAGGGGGCATATATGTTTTACAAACATCTCTTGTTTCAAATATTTATTCCAGTTCAGAGAAAAAAAAAGTTTGAGGCCTTAATCTAAATAATGATCCTTAAATTTTGTAACGTGAAAAACTGAAGATACGGACCAAAAATTTCTCTCTTTTTGTGACACGAAACAACTAAGTAATTGTCAAAACCTTGGTGCTTGTACTTGATGTGAGTAACGGACCGTAGCATTACTGTCAAGATCTTGGTAATAAGTGCAAGTTGAGTGTCTGACAAATACTATAATACGTTTGCAAGGAATTGATTTAATATTAAAAGAAAAAGATCACTATTGTTGGCGCAAATTCGTATGGGACATGTTTTCATTTTGTCCAAATGTAAACAAGACAGTGTTGTATAAAAGATGAATAAATTGTTTGTAAGTAGTGACATAGACATGTTGAAAATTTAGGTACAGTAATGGAGCGGTCTTTTCACTGTTCAGAGTTTTCTGCGTTTTATCGAACAATGTTTTGTTTACATTTGAACAAAACGTAGACATGTGCCATACGATACTGCGCCAACAATAATTCAATAAATGTTATTTTAATTCAATATCTTTAGCGGTTAACCATATTCCTACATGATAAAGTAGGTGCTTACATCTGATACCAAAGCTAGTTAACCCTTTAACAAAAAAGCAACATTCTAGGTTGTTTGAATTCCAAAGCTGCTGCAGAAGACAAAATGGGTGTTGATAAAAATTGGATTTGTTTACAATGCAGCATAGAATATATTGAGGCATAAGGAGAAAATGTTGATCATCAGCATTTACTTTTTTGCCTCAATCTTTTACTTGATCATTCTGTCATAACTGGGAAATGTTTTGGAAAGGTTTAATGATGAAGATTTTATTTCATTGACTTTTTGTTATCAAAGGCCAACAGTTAGTGTTAAATGATTTTATATTAATAAAATGTAGATTTATTATAAACATGAAGTTGTAGGTAATATTCCTTTCTTCCCAATCATACCTTGTATCAATTCGCTTGTAACCCTTTCCCAGGATGAGAAAATTGTTAAAAAAGATTCGAGACTGGTAGCTGCTGCAGACATCAAGATGAACGTAGTCAAAAATAGGATTGTTTTAAATTATATAGGTAAAATGCTGACAAAAAGTATTTTCCTATTTCGCCTCAATGTTTTCCAAATTTCTATTATGTACATCAAAACTATATACCGGTAGACTTGTCTGGGAAAGGGCTGATTTAATCCATGATACAGTGATATATGAGATATTGAACACCCTATTTTTTTCAAATATTGTGGAAAAGAGAGAAGTAAATGCTGGTAACAAATATTTAATTCTCATCTAGACCAACAAACTCTCAACCATTCCACTAATGAAATAACTTTAAGACTAGTACAAATTGAGTTGTTGATAAAAAAAAAGCTTTCACAGAAAATAGTACCTATACAGCTTTTAACATAGACATCCTTGTGAAAAAGCAGAAATTGCTGGTTGTCAGCATTTTCTTCTTTCGCATAATGGGTTTCTAAACTTACAGCATGTATTCAGCTGACAAAAGTGGTCGGTTTTACGTTGAAAAGACGTCTTTTAGAGACGTTGGGAAAACGTCTTTTTCTGGTTGAATTTGATATAAGGAAAGACGTCTTTTTCAGACGTCTTTTCAACGTCATTAAGTGACATTGTTCAGACGTCTTTTCAACGTCATTAAGTGACGTCTTTTCAACGTCACTTAATGACGTGGAAAAGACGTCGGGAAAAGACGTCTTTCCTTATATCAAATTCAACCAGAAAAAGACGTCTTCCTGACGTCTCTAAAAGACGTCATTTCAACGTAAAAACGACCACTTTTGCCAGCTGGGGATGCACGTGAAACTCGAGTTAAATTTCATGTATATAAAGTCTGTGTGTAGCGACACTATAGAAACAAGTTTCCTCCAAAGATTCTCAATTCTATCAGTATGCCTCGTCTTCTTGCAAATGAAAGGTACGACGGTAGTGGAACGCATTTACTTCGTTTTTAAAACCCGGGCATTTTACGGCACGTAGAATGCAATCGCGTCTAGTGACACGATGACAATGCCACATACTGTGTTTACACACTACTGGCCTGCGTTTTCTTCTGATATGTACCCCCATAGAACAAGCTTGGAATGATCTGAAGAGACGCGTTTATTCAAGTACCACACCAACTAAAACGTTGCAACAACTTCTTGAGTGGAACAAAATACCACAAGAGGTCGCATTGTGAGAAAAGTCTTAGTCCGTGCTTGCTGTGCGATGAAGATATCAGGACTAATTCAAGCACTAGGTGGGTTTACTCGTTATTAATTGACTTGGTCCCTCTCAATTTAAAATAATCAAATTTCATCCCGATGTGTATTCAAAACATTTTCTTCCTTTTCAATTTGATTGAAATTAATTGATCAACGAAAATAAATCACATTATAAATGGACATCGAGTCATGAGCCGTGACGAAAGGTTAAGGTATATTCCAATACATGTAAATAGGGAGGAGTGCCTTTTTCACCAAATAAAAGCGAACAATGACAGGTATTGCGTGCTGTCCGCGATGCCGTGTGAGTTCAGTAGCTGTATCCAGATAGTACTTCGTCGATTTATTACAGGGAGACGGTTTCGAGTCACATATTTTTATAATTCGAAATCCCTCTTCCCCCGTCAATTTAGACTTGCTGATCTTTGATCATTCACAGGTCGTTGTCTATCTATAGCCCTTCTGTTTGTTATTTACATCCTATCAGCGAAAGAAGTACTTCTGTGGAATTAAATGTACTGAGTATATTATGTTAATCTTTTAAGTGCAATATCATCTTGGTGTTTGTTGTGTTTGACCCGCTACCTAAATATAAATACATGTAGTAATGTGGTCTTTTCAGAAGGTCCATTTTAGAGTAACGGTTCATAATATAATAACTTTAAATCTTTCAAATAAGTCATGTGGCCCGTATTATCAATGATCTAACGCCAAGCTTGGACGGTTGATTACTGATGCATTAGTAGTACGATCGTGGCTTTTACCGACCCTTTTATCGTTTTGGTGACCATTAAAGGTGGTAAAAGAAAACGGAAGAAAACGTTGGAAACCAGCATTTCTCTTTTCTTTGGTCAAGTTCTCTGTAACAAACCGAATGTTTTCAATTGTATAGAATCAGTCGGCATGACGTCATAGCCTCACTTTCATTTTTTCATCGAGGGTACTACCTCGGTCTTTATCGTTACGGGACACCATTTTTGGGGCAGAATATTGCAAAAATCCATCATTAAAATTCATAAACAAAACTCTTTTTTTAAAGAATGTGATTTAAACTTTCTAACTACCAATGCATTTTTGATAATCGGGCGTAGTCCTCGAGATATTAATGCTGAAAGTTGGTAATACTTCTAGGAAAAAGACCGAAGCTTTCACCTCCACCGAAGGAATGCAGGTCCACGTTGTATGACTGACGACGTTTTTGATTGGCTGAAGGGATTGCGCCGACCGAATCAATGGCTAATTTCCGTGTCACTTTTCATGCTGAACCAGTCTTCAATGACGCTGCTGTTAGGAAGGGGTTAAGGAAGTCAACCAAAAACGAGATACACGCGACATTGACGTCGAACTTGTTCGAGCGACTTCGTTTACATTCGTCACGCATCCGAAAGTATTCAGGCCACGTCGTTAACATTTCGGCGGTCAAACGTTTGTTCACGACGACTTCCTAAAACTTCCGACGTTGCGTGAATCGCATAAGGGTGAACTATCTTAAAGTGTTTTCCTCCCATCAGTCGAACAATCTCAGAAAATCGCTAATAAGTCTGTCTGCTGATAACCAGCAGTTTCTCCTTTTGCTTCAATATTTTCTTTGTTATTACACACACAACTTCAATCTTTATTAACATCTATTTTGTCGTCTGCAGCAGCTTTCAATTTGGACCACACTAAAATTTTGTCTTTTGAGGCACAATTGGTCACGTTAGAAAATGTCGTAGCTAAAGTTACGACCCTTTCGAATGTGACCGACGATATAAGGGTTATTCATAGAAAATAGCGTGGGGAACAATGTTCCTTATTCTATTTTTCGGGTCCGATGTCACTTTATGGGTTCGAACATGGAACCAAGTATGATAAGTATAGGCTTTTTCTGAAATATTCCGATTGCTACCACCTCGTCTTTTCCATTCTTCACACATTTCTCGACGCCATATCTCGGTACCTACGAAATTCTTACCAAAACAAACCTTGTTTGGTGCTTGAAGACTACCTGTTGCAATTTTATCTTGAAATAACTCGTAACTTTCGAGTTTCGGTAAAAGGTCAAAAGTCTCCCTCTTTTGTCGCATTTTGTCGTACACATGTGATATGAAATATGGTCCAGAACACTGAATCGAGCGCCAACAATCTAGGGGTTGCTTTGCAAGTCTACGTATAGCTTCGTCGAAAAAAGGGTGAAATGCCTGGCAAAGTAGTACATTGTTAGTCAACCACAGTGGTCGCACAGGACTGTCCTTAGTTATAGCATGTTCAGGAGGCTCAGGTGACACCGAACAACTTGTTGTATTCATAAAGGGTTTCAGTGGTTTGACTGCAACTGTATCCAGGTCGAAATAAGCGCCGCCGAACTGATGGATGGCAATTATACGTATCATGTTGGCTTTTTGGACGTTGTCTGAAATTAATAGATAAAAACAATTGGGCTGGATTTCTGGAAAAGTCTCCAAAGAGTTACAGGACAAAGCATTCAACATCTTATCAAAGGCAAAAATGTACATATATATTTAAAACATGTCGTCTCCGATTATCAGTATTCTTTTCTCTCTATCCCGTTGTTGCGTGTGCTTCATGGCACAAAAAATCAATCTGACAAGTTGGTCATTTTTCATCTTGATCAGTGTTTAAATTGGAACACACTAATATTTGACCGGTGACAAAAAGGAAAATGACTTCTATTTTCACGCACACGACGACATATTCAATTTGAAATACAATGTAAACTTATCGACCAGTAAACTTCAACCAAATAACGTTTTGAATAACTAATGGAAATGTCCTATCTCGACATCTTCCAACTAAAAAAACCAAAAGTCAAAACGATTTTGAGACAGATCAGTTTTGAAAGCTGCTGGATCAATATTAATCTAATTATAACTTGACCACACAAAAGAATATGCTGATGGAAAAAGGATGAAATGCTTATTGTCTTCCACGCCACTTGTACCACGGACAAGCGTTTGTTGTGAATATAATAATATATGAAAATACATTGTAACAACAAAATGATTAAAGTGACATTTCACATTTAATTCATTTTTTAAAAGTATATCTTGATGCAAAGATTGTTTATTCTAATGTGTAGAAACGCTATCAGTTTTTTTAAGTTGTTATCTATAAGCGAAAAATACGCCTTCAAAGTTGAGACAGAAATGACAAATTCTATAGAAATCGGAACTGTTGTCCACAACAATTTGTTTAATTTTAGCACAAACATATGTATTTCTCGTAAACAGATCAATATTTTGGCTTGAAATTTTCAGAATTTTCGTAAGAAAATATGCTCTTTCAGATAGAATAAAAGTAAAATTGTGTAAAAATAATTGTGCAATGTCACTTTAAATAGATAATTATGTAAAGTTGATAAAGAAAATAACAATAAAAAGGTTTTGGTGTTGCAAAACTTCTCTCTGGCCAGCAAGGAAGGTTTTACAAGAATTTGGTAGAGGGACAGCCTCAGACAGTCGGAGCGAGAAGGGGGCATAACGGAACCCCTTATGTAGGCTAGCCAACTACAGTCGACACTCGTTGTGTCGAAATCAGAGGGACCGTCAAAATACCTCGACATATCCGGAGTTCGAGTAAACCGATTTTGACCGGTTTTTGTATGAACATCATTTGACCTATTTGTTGCTAATCAATTGTGTTCAAAATTGAAATATAGTAGGAAAAGAAAAGAAATTGCTCGAAACGAGCAATTTCTATCCTTTTCCTACTAAATTTCAATGACCATATTCATTACCAAATTATTTTGTTTATTTTTTTTAAATCCATTGGGAAGGACGGGACCAAACTTTCACTTCGATTTAAGCGGAAAATCGACTTATCCGATGTCGACATGATAACGAGTGTCGACTGTACTTCAAATCTTAAAATAACGGCAACATTAACAAATACTTAAGCTTTAAAACAGACTAGACTGCTACCTATATTTTTTATTGTAATTCTATCTATGGAACTGTCTAAGATCGATTTTCAATAAAAAAAAAATCGACATTTAGGCCAGTCACTTTAGCCGAAAAATAGACCCAACCCACCACTAATTCTAACAGAAACGAAACCAACATTTTTATAATCTGCAACCATCTACTCATTCCAGAAAAAAAGTCCTCAAATGTTACTCGAGGGGAAATATGAAAAATATCGATCTAACGAAAAGACCCCTACAAGGAAAGCCAAAAGAATGTTTTTCCGTGTAGGCTTAGAAACCAATCTGTTAAAACCAAATATGTTATTGCGGATGAAACATATTATAGATAACGTAATATTAGGGGTTTATAAAGAAAAAAAAAACACAGACTTTGATATTTTCTTTATTTCAATTAGACATGGAAAATGAGTTTGCAGGTGAAATTACCCCACCCACTCATTTACTAAGATTAACTTATCAAATACATTTTTAAACCGACATTTGAACGTAAATATTAGACTTCCCGTTCTAAAGCTGCTGCAGACGACAAAAACAATTTTCAAAAGGATCGGATTTGTGTACATTATAGCAAAGAAAATATTGATACAAAAGGATAAAAATTTAATTGTCATCACTTTCATCTTTTGTAGTTTATTTTGCGATTCCATTCTCTTCACAGACGGCAAATCAATGATTGTTTTTCATTTCTGATTGATTTTTGCTATCTAGAAAGCCATCGGCCAATAATGCATATAAGGAATACTTTTATCCAGTTAACCGTGACGTAATTTCAGACAAACAATAGTATCTCGTAGGTGTTGTTATAAAATCTCGTAACTACGGCTTGAATCAACGGTAAACCGAGTCTATTTTAGCACAAAATTAATTTCTATCACTTTGCAATGGATTTCGGGTCGTAATTATAATAATAAATAATAATAAAATCGTTTGTATGTTTTCAAATTATGTGCAATTCAAGGTTATGTAAGACAAAATAGTATTTGACGTTGTATATACCCCACAGACAAAAACTGCTTTATTAGATATATTTGAGTGTTGGTGCGGATCTAGATAAGCGACCATTTTAATCTTTCAGACTACCGAATATGTAGATCGAATTGTGCCTCAGTAATGTCTGATCAAGGTCGACAATATAAAAGACGGTATAGGAGACGAAAAAATGATATAGGAACAACGGGCTTTGTGATCAGACAGTGCGTACACACAGCCTGATTTTGATCTAGATCTACAGTTTGTTTGTATTAAATGTTATAAATGCCTTTTTTCCAGATACATGTTCATCTGGATGGCACTTATAAATTCAATCCATTTCGAAATCTTCATTAATAAAGAGCACATTAGTGCAGCTTACACCACGACACTCTCCATAACCCGCTGAACAGGATAGACCATGTTTCCTACATGTGCACCTTTTGGAATCACAATTTAGTTTGCAATTACATCTAATTATTTTGAGCAGGCGTTCGGGTGCAGCAGACAAGTGTGTTTTAACTGGATTTAATTTGTTGTTGATTTTATTCCAGCCCCATTCAGTTGGTTCTATGGTGTTTCCTACCCACGTTTGGACTTGAAGATAGGCTTTAAAACTGTTGTATATGGCAGCAGCTTCAGTTGGCGGAAGACTTTTAATTTATACAAATGTGGAGCCTTTATGAAAATTATAATTTTACGAATTATGGTTATGTATCTGTTGATTTTTTGTGAAGTTAGTACCGTTAAAAATCAGAAAAGGTCATAACCATGCTTAACATCCCTTTTCTCTCGTACAGGACGCTTAATGTAATAGGCTAAACAACAACATTTATATAACGTTATGCATATAACTGCATAACCAGTTTTAGAATTTTGAAAGTTTAGTAAAACTGCATTTGAAATTGATTACCACCTAATGGCATAACGGGTGAGTTACCCCCCCCCCCTCATTTTGATTTTATGAATTTTCAAAACCAATGCTTCGTTTAAGTGGATACTTTGCTTGCATATGGTCAACATGTTAGTGGTTAAGTATACAGGGTGTCCCAAAATATGTGTCCCCATTTCAAACATCTATAAAATTGACAAATGTTGTCACCAAGTAAAATCAGTTACACAGGTTTGAAGGGGACATGATAAAGTTTTGTCTGATATAAAGAACACCTATATTTATGTAGACAATATATTCCACATCACGTTTAATGAAATATGTCATTTTTAACTTTTTCGGCAAGTGACGTGAACGACGTCATATTTTTAATTTGACAAAGTTTCTTTTTCCGTGCTAAGATGATCAAATTGATCGTTATAATTGTATCTTCTACAACTATTATGCCTTAAATAGATGCAGTGAACGTCTTATCACCATTAAATTTTGACAGGTTAAAATTGATTACAATAACTAGAATTTAAAATGAGGAAAGTTGTTGCTTCACTTAAAAATCTGATGATGGCAATGGGCATTTTTCAAGAAAGGGTCGTTTTTGCAGAGACAAACATTATAAGCAGTGCATTTACATTTTGTGAAAAAGTATTGAAAGTATCATTCCTATTCATGCACAAAAGACCCTTGCAAGGGGTGTCGTAAAAGGGTGTAATTTAAAGGTTTTTTCCTGTTAAAATCCCCAAAAATTAACAACATCAATGATGCAGTAGAAGGCGTTACCGGTAAATAATGAATTAGAAAGAACTAGAAGAATGGCTAGCAATAAGTTTTCTTTTCATTTTAAACTAAAATTCTGAAGAAGCACAAATCATTTAATCAGTACAGTGTTGGAGAAAGTGCCAACATATTTTGTTTAAAGATGACGTCGTTGACGTCATTTGGCAAATAAGTTAAAAAATGGTAAATTTCAAAAAGCGCGTTGTTGAATATAGTAAGAAAGTGAATATGGATGTGATATATATCAAACAAAACTTTATCATGTCCCCTTCATACCTATGTAACTGATTTTACTAGGGGACAAAATTTGTCAATTTTATAGATGTTTAGAATGTGGACACATATTTTGGGACACCCTGTATACTAGTAGAAAGGAAGAAATTCGGACTAGGTCACGAAAACGGCCTTATTGACACCCTTCCTTTCAGACCGACACGAGTTGAAGAGATGCAAAAAATATCAAAGTAACTGAATAAAACGCACAATGAAATAAGAAATTATCGAGGGAAAATGTGAAGATATCCATTATTATAATTTATGTCCTTTACCTCGATATTTGACAATAGCTTCGCAGAGCGGCGCATATACGCACGACAGGGGCTTGTCAGTAAAATTGGCCATTCTTTTCAATTCAATGGCAGATAATTCAAACATGAGAAGTTATCCAAATAATGCTTCCACACCCAGACACCATAGAGATTCAATGTGGCTAGTTTGATTGAATTCTGGTCGGAACTGTAGGAATTGCGACACGAGAAAATAGGCATTTTTAAGGACACGGGCATTTTTCCTTAAATTCAAGGGCAGATAATTCAGAAATGAAAACAGTTATCTAAATTCTGTAAGTGGTATGTATAACTTGACACCATGGAGATTTCTTGTGGATAGTTTGATTGAATTCGGGTTGAATCTGTAGGAGTTGCGAACACGAGAAAATGGGCATTTTTGGGAAAATGGGCATTTTTCCTTAAAGTCAAGGGCAGGTAATTCAAAAACGAAAACAGTTATCTAAATTCCGTAAGCGGAGTGTACAACTAGACACCATGGAAATTCATTGTGGCTAGTTTGATAGAATTCTGATCAAAACTGTAGGATGAGTTGCGCACACAATGCGCACACAATAAAATGGGCATTTTTTTCATTCAAGGGAAGATTATTCAAAAACGAAAAGAGTTATCTGAATTCCGTAAGCGGCGTGCACAACTAGATACTGTGGATATTCAGTATGGCAAGTTTGATCAAAGTCCGATCAAAACTGTAGGAGCAGTTGCGCACACAAGAAATTGCTAACGGGCGGACGGACGGACGGACAGATGGACAGACAGACGACCAGGCCATAACATATTACGACCCTTCGGGCGTATAATAACAAAAAGTATGTGTGGACTTCAGACCAAGTGGTTGGGGTCGAGTAAAGGATGATTTACTCGCAAATTGTGTAATTCCGATTTGAATAATCTATATCTGACAGATGTAATAATGTTAAAGTCACATTGAGCTTCCGTACTTTTTAAAATCGATCGCAGATAATTTTATTTTAAAGCGAAATTATTTTTACTTATTCGTTATATTTATCCTTTAAAATTTTTATTTATAATGAATACATTTTTCAATTTTCATACAAAATTCAATCAAATTAAAAATGATATGTGAAAAGTATAGTGTAAGAGATGCACGTGGTACTCGAGAAAATGTATGGTGGCTAGGATGGACCAGTGTATTACGATCATATAAAGGCATCTTTTAGCGTGATTTAACACCATTTCCCCCAAGATTTGCTCTGAGGACTTTTGATATGTTGATCATGATATAAAAGACTTTCGTTCGGTTACAAAATTATTTCTGTTAGAATTAGTGGTACCCTAAATGTTAAAGTGACTGGCCTAATTCTTTGCTTACACAAAGAGATGCAATTGATATATTCATTGCATTTGAATGACTTAATTGGTAATAATCAATGGTATTGTCACTGCAACTAAACACGTACAAAAATGTAAATTATTTTCCCAACACTTTGAATTTGTACAAGTTGGTTGAATAGAATAAGCCACACAAGTGCCCGCTGACTTTGCTTTTCTCTGCCATCCAAAAGACAGAATATTCTGAGATTAGTATAACAAGGGTTGACATTCCCTCTTTACCCTTTCCCAGACGACAAAAAATTAGGAAAATCTAATTTGAAAGTTGCTGCAGACGACAAAATTGATAATAAAAAAGACATGATTTGTGTAAAATATGACACAGAAAATATTGAGACAAAAGGAGAAACTGCTGGTTATCTGCAGTTTCTTCTTTTGTTTCAATATTTTCCCAAGCCTATTCTATCAAGGATGTCAAAACCAGGTCTTGTTTGGGAAAGGGTTAAGAAAAACTTCCGAGATATGATGCAATAATGACCGATTCACTCTGAGTGATAATCTGCAGATAAAACAGGGGAAATAGAAGGAAAAAATAGGATTCCATAGTTTAATTTATAAGTAAGAACCGAACCCCCACCTTTGGAGAAATTCTGTTATCATGTTTAGTTATGTTATAATTATGTCCAGACTGCAATCTTACGGCGGCGAATCATGTAGCTCAATAGCAGCGAAACCAACAAAAAACAGTTGTATGAAAACGTTTACAATATGACCCATTTGAATATACATGTACATGCACAGTATGAAGTACAGAAGAAGAAAAACAGCAAGGACCGCCGGGGGGGGGTAGTGGATTTTTTGTGTGACGCTATTTAATTAACCCTGTCCCAAACAAGACCTGATTTTGACGTCTCTAATAGAAAGCACCCGGGAAAACATTGAAACAAAAGGTGAAACTGCTGATAACCAGCAGTTTCTCCTTTTGTCTCAATATTTTCTGTGTTACATTTTACACAAATTCGGCCTTTATCAATATCCATTTTGTTGTCTTTGGCAGCTTTCAAATTTGAACAGTCTAAATTTTAACTGTTTTTGGAAAAGGTTAAAAGATCTATTACACCCAACAAATCTCTGATTTTTTTTTTACACATTCTCTGTTTCAACCAATGAGTTTCAAATCGGTTACTATTTAACAGATTAATGTGTGCAGTTTCTTCTGATGTTATGTTACACGATTCCTAGCCATACCCTTAGTCGTCTTAAATGAAATTAGAGTTTCTTGCGGACACAAGGTCATACAAATATCCGGATTCTAGGTATGAGAATTGCAAAGTTAAGGACAGAGAAGATTACGAAAAGGAAGTAAAATTTGTACGCATGTTTTTACAGACGGGAAACGCATAAAACTTTTGTTCTACGGACAAAATTCACAAAATCATAAAAACGTAATAAAATGTAACGTACGAGTATATATGTATACAGAAACACGAGAAGGCCAAGTTCGTAAAACCATAAAAATGTTATTTATCTTATTTTCAACGTAAACTTCGCTAGTGCAGCAACTTTACATAAAGTACCTTTACAAACACCAATTTTGATTTCTGTAGCAGCTTTGAATTTGGACCACCCAAAAGTCTGTCGTTCGGGAAAGGGTTAAAATAAGCTGCATTTACGAGGTTTTTGTTGAAAAGCGATTTTGTTTTGTCCGATGGTATTTTGCTTTGGTTGGGTCTTGTGATGATTTGTATGATGGACTTAGAGTTATGTCTTTATGGTGTTATTCGTGAATGAGTTTTGTCCTTCGAAATTCTTGTTTGTGTTTATTGGTACAACTTTGTCACGATAACGTCTTGTCATATTGATTATCAATATTTATTGATAAGGGCACGGTGTATAATCACGTGACTCAGAATTTTCGATAATCTTCAATATCTTTTTTAATACTGGACCGATTTGAATTCGATTTGAAGCAGAGAATGTAGACAAACGTTACGCATTAGATAGAAGTGGTTGATTTTTTAAAAAATCAACTGATAAAAAACGTTTTTGAAGATAAACAAAAAATTTGGTTTATCTTCAATAACTTCTTAATCATTTGATTTTTCAAAAAATCCGACAAGTCAAGGTTATTCCTGGTATTTTCCCACATTCTCTGCTTTGAACCGAATTCAAATTGGCCAAGTATTAAACAAGATATTGAAGATTATCGGAAATTCTGAGTCACGTGATTAGACACCGTGATATTGATTTTTATTGATAAGAGGTTTAGTGTGATTAGGTTAATGACTTAAAACTGTTCACCTACTTACCTGAATTATCAAAAAGCTTCAAAATTAATGACATATTAAAATTGTTCACCTACTTACATGATTTACCAAAAAGCTTCAAATGACCTATTAAAGTATACAAACCCTCGAGAGCACCAAAGAGCCAGAGGCGAACTTTGAAAAGTGCAAACAAATCCTAAACTGTGCTACATTTCCATTCCAAATACAACCGTAAGCATTTTGTGCGGTTTAGAATTTTGAATTGATGCATACTTATGGAAGTATTTGACAAAAATGTTCAAAATTACCTCCCTTGCACATGAATATAGAGTAAAATAATATTTATTGATTATTTTCTTCTTGAAGCATAATCTTGAAATCCGGTACGGTGAATCAATTTATGTGATGTCTATTTGCAAGTGTGTGTAATTTGGTGCATTTCGTATAGCTAGAAAGTGGTGACATTTTCAGGATCTGTAAACCTTAAAATTGTTCACCAACTTACCTGATTTATCGAACAGCTTCAACAAAGACGGATATTTCCGCTCCATCAGTAATCGACCGGTTGTCTGAGTCCAAAAGTAATATTTCCACTCCGGTGCCGGATTGAGCTTAACCAAGCCTTTTACATAGTTCACGAATTCGTTTGGTAGAATGTCATCGGTCCAAACTTGGTGCAAGATTTTCGGTAACCCTGAGGTATTGGTCCAAGCGACATTATCATTGGTTGTATTGAAGGGCTCCCGTACAACACTCCAAGCCTTGACCAACCCCGAGTGCTGGTAAACCTGGCCAACTGTAAATATCAATGATATGATATATATGTAAGGTATAATACCCGTAATGTCGACATTTGACATTCAAAAATCAAAGGGTTTTCCGAGCTGCGTCGTTACGTGTTCGAACCTATTCGTGGGCGTTCGTAAACATCCGGAGGTGGAAAGTTCCACCGCCGTATGTTTTCGATAGCACCCGAATAATTCCGACCTAATGCGAATCTCATTAGGGGTGGACTACTTTAAACCTGTGCACCGCTTCGCTAAAGCCCTTACGAATTTTATGAAATGGGCTGATGTAGTTTGCCCTGTTCAAAGATATACATAAGATTGATTCAATCGAAGGAGGTAAGCTCGCCCTGACTCATCCCTCGAATGGAAAAAAGTAACTTAACCCTTTCGCAAACAACAAAATTGTATGGTGGTCCAATTTGAAAACTGTGACAAACGACAAAATTAGGTAATAAATAAAATATTAGTGCAGAATATAGCACTGAAAATATTGAGACAAAAGGAGAAATTGCTGATCATCAGAAATTTCTTCTTTCGTCTCAATGTTTTCCCAATGCTTTTCCATTGGGGACGTCAAAATCAGGGTCGCGTTTTACTAACATAAATTTTCGCAAAAACCTCGTATTAATAACAACACATCTGATTGAAAGAGAAATAAAAACAGTAATTATTCGGCCAATCAGATGTGTTGTTGTTTTAAAAATGTTCGTAAGTTTGTTAGTAAAACGTGCCCAAGGGGCCCGTTTTACTAACGAACTTACGATAATATTTTTGTGTAAACTGTGTAACAAGGCATCTGATTGCACGAAAAATTGGATTAGGCCAACCAGGTTTGTTGTCACAAGTAATTACGCAAAAAATAATCGTACGTTCGTTAGTAAAACGTGCCCCAGGTCTGGTTTAGGATAGGTAATGTTTTCCTGATGAACATCAACGAGTTGAGACGGTTTACATATTATACTTTATATTAAGAATCAAAATGTCACGAGCCCTCATTTGAATCTTAATAGCTATCTCTACCTCTGATTGGCCCCACAGGCAGTTTGAAAGATTGAAGTAATAACAGTCGACACTCGTTGTGTCGAAGTCGGAGGGGCCGTCAAAATACCTCGACATATCCGGAGTTCGACTCATCCGATTTTGTTCTGGTTCGATAAAATTGATATTTGACCGTTTTTGAAAGTAATCAAGTACGATTATTATTGAAATATTGTAGGAAAAGGAAAGAAATTGCTCGTTTCGAGCAATTTCTATCCTTTTCCTACTATATTTCAATAATTATATTTAGCTCAAAATTATTTTGTTTGAAAAAAATTATGTCCATTGTTGAGGACAGGACCAGATTTGAACTTCGACTTAAGCGAAAATTCGACTTATCCGATGTCGACATAACGAGTGTCGACTGTATATCAATTTTGCTGTGCTTTAGGAGCTAGCAAATTACCAAATGGCCTAGAAATTTTAATTTTGAATCACTTTAAATTGTCGTCTGCAATAACTGTAAACTTAAACAAGTCTATATAAACGTGTCGTTTGGTAATGGTTTAAGGTAGAACACCCGTAATGTCGCCATTTTGAGATTCTTACAACATCGTCTTTTTTCGAGCGGCGTGATTACGTATCCGAACCTATTCGGACGCGGTCGTAAACATTCGACGATGGAGAGTTCAACCGCCGAATGTTTTCGATCGTGCCCGAATAATTCTGACGTCATGCGAATCTCATTATAAGTGGACTACCTTAAACTCACCTTTGTCATGGCTGTTTGTGTATACCATATGATACCATACGAGTAGTAGTAAAACTGTCACCCCAACTACCACAGCATAACTTCTATTTAAGATAAATAAAATAATAAAACATTAATTTGACAACACATGCACAAAAGGATCTCATAAATTTGAGTTTATTGGGGTTTTACGCCGTTTTCAACTACCAGGGTCATATCGCGGCGGCTGGAGCACCTAACCGTGGGTTCCTGGTATTTCTCGCACCAGTACAACCACAATATCCAAACCGAGCCTCCAGCTGCTCTCTCACATAGATGATTCACAACCATTGGTGAGAGACAAATGACTTTTGTCAAATGTCAGAATGGATACTGGCCGAGCCGGGGTTCGAACTCGAGACCCCTGGATCTCATAAAATGTCTATAAAACCAAATGCTGGCAAAATTACACCGATCAGAGGTTCAACAGATATCGCATTCTAAAATGAATTTATTATATACTGGCGTCCAAAATAAACGCCTCGTTCTTTTTAAATGCCCGATTTTTCAGTATGTCTGATTTTGAATTATAAAAAACCTGTTCCCATCTGTAAATTTGATCATTTTTTGTTGAAAACTTATTGTAAAGAAATCATCATATTGCTACAGCTTAGAAAAATAGTAAAAGGTTTATGATGTTGAATCGAAGTGCGTTTAGTATTCCCTTACTGTGGTCGCCGTAAGACGTTTTGCGGTACCTGTTATTGTCGCAAGTAACGGTTGAACCACGCGCTATCTATTTTTGAATAGAAACCATAATACCGCTCTATTTAAATATACTATACTGAAACAAAAAAGAAACGCAACTTCCATTTCAATTACTTTTTACACAAAGACATCAAATCAGATTTAAACAAAATATAGTACATTTAAAGCAATAAAATTTCACCTTGTGAAGTACACAAAATCTTATTTGTAGTAAATTCCATTAATAAGAAAACGCCCAGTTTACACCGGACGTCAACACAATTAGACAAAATAATTGTATGTAAGTCGAAAAAAACAATCTGTTTCGATCAGTTTGGTCCGATATTCGAATGTTGTGAAGCCCATGCGATTTATTAGAGGTATCCGTTGCAGCCTTAAACCTATCCCGTAGGTGGGGTTAACGTTGTGATACAGTCCTGCCTTGACGTCATATCGCTTGCATGTCCGCTTCGTGCTCGATCGGTTGTGGTTCCATTTAGAGCTAACAACGTATACAGTCGAAAATGTGTCGATTTGTTGTCCCATCAATGTCTTACGACAAAATTTTGACTTTTTCCACCTACCAACATCCGTACTGCAGCTTGGCGCTGGTTTTGGCGAAGCCGTGCTATGCGTAGGGTTGTGAGAAGTGTGTGAACTCTTTAGCATCTTCTTGCTCTATGTTCAAGCTTGTGTTTGATGAAAATTTGTTTTGATAGTAGTCATTTAGAAAACACGACAGGGGATAATAAGTTTTTAACAATTTACTATGTATCTCGTGATCAATTTACGACATCTAAAGAAAATGAAACTGTATTTATGCGTATGGATGCAGGTATGTTAAAAATGTACTCAATAGCCATTAAAAACATATTTTGTCAAAAATATTATGAACAATCGGGGTTGCGTACCTTTTTTGTTCTAGTATATAACAGGCGTAACATGACGTCTCTCTGACTGACAAATGTTATTGTAAGTCTAACTCGTCGACCAAGATGTAAAATCGTACAATGCAAGACGTCAAAACGTCCGATGGCTAAGGCCTACTTTCGAGTTTCCTTCATTCGAAAATGGCTAATTACTAGCTCTTTTTCCGAACAGGGTTTCTGTTTCAAACGTTACTTGCGACAACAATAGTTACCAGAAAATACTTATTTTGCCACCACAGTAGCCGACTACTAGACGCAACATCGATCCCAACGTCGCAAACCGGAAACGTAAATGACGTTGGCGTGAGAAAGTATCTTGTTTTGCAGGCGTTACACTAAGTCATAGTTGAATGTGGCAGATCCAGATCGGTAAACGTTCGTGCAACTCTAACGCGTCGATCAAAACACCAAATCAAGAAACGCAAGACTTTAAACTGTCTGGCGACATGTTTTTGCATTCCTTGCATTCGGAAATGACCATTTTACGAGGTCCCTGGTCAAAAGTTAGCCTTGGTATCCTTCAATACGGATAATAACGATAAATTTGATTGGAGTGTTTCTTTTGGTCGTCCGTATATACATGTATTGCTGGTGTTCAAACAGAAATCTCGTAACTGCAGATTGGTTTAAGCTGCAGTTACGAGGTTTTTGTTTAAAAGCAACCACATAGTCCGTTCTTGATATTATGGCACATGAAAACTTACCTAAAACGTATCTATGTAAACAAGAGAAAAGCCGCATAAGCATTCTCAATACAATTTTGCATTCATTGGTTTGTTTACATAGTTTATTATTGTAAATATGTGCCTTATTATCGTGACAGTACAGAGTGGGGCAAAAGGAGAAACTGCTGGTTTAGTATTCACAAACTATAGTCACCAAATAAGACGTTTTACGGAATATATTGTCGTCGCATATAAAGTTTGAACCCCGGGCTACTTATTTTCAAATGGAAATTCTGATACCGCTCTGTTTAAATGTGCCGTTTTTCTAAACTGTAACAATTTGCTAAACTCTTTATCATCATGTTTCAACAACAGATAATCGAATTTACAGATGGAAATAAGTATTTGTAATTTCAAATCAGAATTACTGAATAATCGGACATTTATTAGGACCGAGGCGTTTCTTTTGGACATCAGTATACTTCTGTTCTCAATATACGTGTTTACGTCCCAGTCAAAGTACATGTACATTTTCACCTGCCTAAATTTGTGCATGCATACGTACCAACTGGGGAAGTTTCAAAAACATCAAATATTTCAATTTTTTGTCACGAAACATAATATCACATTATCCTTCCTTGTTTAATTAACACATTCTCAAACAAAACCTGGTTATGACGAGCCTTATAGATATAGCTTGGGAAAAATTGAGACAAAAGAATAAAACTGCTGATAACCAGCAGTTTCTCCTTTTGCCTCACTATTTTTATGCTAGATTTACACAAATTTTGTCTTTATCAACATATATTTTGTCTTCTTCGTCAGCTTTCAAATTGGACCACCCTAAATTTTTGTTGTTCAGGAAAGGGTTAATACTTTCCCGAACAACAAAGTTTTTGACTTTTCACTTGGAAAGCCGCTGTAGACGTCAAAATGGATGTTTAAAAAAAGGCAGGATCTGTGTAAGATAAAGGATAGAAAATAATGAGTAAAAAGGAGAAATTGCTGATTATCGGCAATTTCTTCTGAATGTCTCAATGTTTTCCAAAACTATTTCTACCAGGGACGTCAAAATCAGATCTTGTTTGGGAAAGGGTTAACCCATTCTCAAACAAAACCTGGTTTTGACGAGCCTAATAGACAAAGATACTGGTCAGCACCATTTTCTCCTTTTGTTCATTTCTGTCTGTATCTACCCAATTTATCTGCATCCATAATAGATTTTATCGTGTGTAGCATTAATCGAATAGACTCCTTTCAATTAGTGTTTAGTCCATACCAACAGTACACTTCCGGTGACAAACAATGGGTTTATGGGAGATCAACATTGTATAAACGGAGAACGGTTTGAGAATTGTTACTAAAAATAGACTGTAGCAAATCGACATTATCAAAACGAGGCCCCCCAAACAAATGCGGAAAAAACAATGATGGCGCACGTGCATTCAATATACAGCGATAAAGCGCATGTGCATTCAATACACAGCGATAAAGCGAAGTTTCAAGTGGAACAAAGACTATAAAATTGAGTGAATTCGTTAATAGCCGACAAGGTTGTTATTTTATTGGATTTACAGTCAACCGTTCCCGTTCAAAAATTTCGCTTTTTGCCTCTGAGGACGACTTTCGGTGGCTGTTGTGTGTTGGGGGGTGGGGGTGGGGGTGTGGGTCTTAGTGGAAACTTGTCTATTAAAAGAGTCCGAAATGTTGCCGTTTGAGATATGGTTAAATGCGATATCGGTAGACGCAGTTGTAAGTGATATCGCAAACTACTAGAATATTAAACAGCCGTGCATCCTCATAGCGTATAATTACGTAGCGGGGATGATAGGCCTAAATAATCCGCTTTGTTTTTCGATTTTGAGCACCAAAAAAAAAATAATAATTTAACCCTTTCCAAAGCGACAAAAGGTCCTATTTAAAAGCTCATACAAACGGCAGAACCAATGATATTAAGTGTGGAAAATGTGAATATTATAGAATGGAAAATATTGAGGCATAAGGAGAAACTGCTGGTGATCAGCAGTTTCTTCTTTTGCCTCAATGTTTTCCCAAGCTTATTTTCTTAGGGATGTTAAAACCATGTCTTGTTTGGGAAAGGGTTAAAAGAAAATCTTGTTTTTGTACGAATGTTATGCTCACAGATACGGGGTCACATGTGACTGGAAACGTCTATGTCTCCGAAGATTATGTACCGTGAACTGTCGAGATAAACAACTGAATGTGAACAATCACGTGACACAACAGATTTGATATATACTGACGGCCAAAAGAAACGCCTCACCAGTGAGGAAGCTATCCAGCTGGCTTTCGGAACGTCGGTGGTTCTACCCAGGTGCCCACTTGGGGTCTTCCATCAACATTCAAAGCTGGAAACAGGTCAAAAGAAGGGAGTTCCTTCCTGGGCACGCCCAGTCTACTACTCAGTCATATGGAAATGTCCGGCAACCATGGGTAAATAACCTAAAAACACACACATACACAAACGCCTCATCCCAACCAAATGTCCGATTTTTCAGTTTATCTGATTTAAAATTCAAAAAATTATTTCCTTATGTAAATTGAATTTTCTGTTGTTGAAAAAATGATGGCAAAGAAAGTATCAAATTGTTACAGTGTAGAAAACTGTAGCAGTTTAAGAATTTCTATTTAAAAATCAGTAGCACGTGGTTCAAACTTTACTTGCGACAGCAAGAAGTACCGTAAATGTCTTATATATGGCGACCGCAGTTAGTGAATACTAAACGTGACGTCGATCCCAACGTCAAAAAGCTGAAATGTATATGACGTTAGTTTAGTTAACTAGAGTAATCTTCTTGTATAACAGGCGTTACACGAGGTATCTCTGACTTTGGCCGATTGACAAATGTTTCTGTAATTCTAACTCGTAATTCAAGGTTCCTAATCGTTCAATGCAAGACGTCAAAACGCCCAATGGCTTGTTTCTGAGTTCCCCGTTTTTGAAAACGGCAAATTGACGAGCTCTATTTTCAGAACAGTGAGTCTGTTTCAAACGTTACTTTCAACAACAATAGTTACCATAAAAAGACTTATTTGGCCACCACCGTAATCGACTACTCAACGCTACATCGATCCCAACGTCACAAATCTATAACGTATACATATGACATTGACATTGGAGTTGTTTTGTTTTAAGGCGTTACACAAGGTCTAGTTTATCGTTGCCGATCCGTCAACGTTTCTGGAACTCTAATGCTTCGATCAAGACACAAAATTGAAAAACACAATACGTTAAACTGACTAGCGACTTGTTTTGGCATTCATCGCAGTCGAAAATGTCGATAATATGAGTTCCTTTTTCAGAATTAAGCGTTGCTATCCTTCAATACAGATGTTTCAAAAGAAAAAAAAATATAACCGTGATTGCCTATCCACAAACACATGTTACTGTGCACTGTGTAAAATGTTATCAATTTCATCACGAGGTATAAATACACGAAGCGCACGTAGAAAACGTGACCAGTCACCGGAAATGGACTTCTTGATGAAAAGAAACGCACATTTCCTTATTTGACGTAATTGTTGGCCAGAAAGATTATATACAGTATACATTTCACTTATATTATAATAGGCATAAGGAAACTAACGACAAATGCCATTGGGGCGTTTCTTATGGCAGTCGGTATATTTCGATAATTCTGTAAAATTATGACCGAATTGAAAATGATTTGGATCAGAGAAGAAAGGGCAATGGCAAGGATTCTCTGAATACTAATAATATTTTAAAAACAAGCTGCTGAAAGGTTATTGATGACCAAGCAAAATAAGGGTTGGTCGTCAATAACTTTTTCATCAGCTGATTTCTGAGATTTACCACATCCAGCTTAACCCTCTCCCAAACGACAAACTTTTAAGATGGTCCTATTCAAAAGCCGCTGCAGATGACAAAATTGATGTTAAAAAGGAAGGGATTTGTGTACAAAATAGCACAGAAAAGATTGAGACAAAAGGAGAAACTGCTGTTATCAGCAGTTTCTTCTTTTGCCTCAATGTTTTCAAAAGCCATTTCTATTGTGGACGTCAAAATCAGGTCTTGTTTGGGAAAGGGTTAATCCAGGTATTTTGCAACTTCTGTGATTCAGGCCAAATTAAAATCGGACAAGAAATAATGAAATTACGTCGCGTGATACTCCGCCGTGACGAAACAAAATACATATATACCATGTTGAGCCAAGCAGATAGGTCTCGACAAGACCCGGTTTTGACTTCCGTTATGTGAAAGGGCTTGGGGAAAACATTGAGACAAACGAAAAAAATCATGACAATACAATTATAAACGACAACGATGAATATTTAAAACAAAATGTAAGAAAAGTCATTTTCCAAGAAAACAGAGAAAACTGATACAGAAACTAAAACATACCTGGAGAATTTTCTGTTCATATCCGATTTTCATTCATACAAGACAAATCGCAATTTAAACTTTAATTTTAAATTACTTTCTTGTGAGTTTCTATTTAGGCCATGATGTAACTCTATTGCTACCTCAGACTAGAATGTAACAGGATAGCACCCACACAGTCCCGGATGAACCCCCTTTACCCTTTCTTAGACGGTCGTAATTGAAAATTTCCCAGCTTTAAAGCTATCACGGTAGCCAAATTTGATCATAATTATGATATAGATCTAATTTGTGTGCATTATAGGACGAAAATATTGATAAAATAAAATGCAAATTTTTCGGTCGTCATATTCTTGATCCAAGCTTATTTCGGTCGTCATATTCTTGATCCAAGCTTATTCTATCAGGTACGTCAAAGCCAGGCCTCATCGTATCTAAGGCTTAATTATGATGATGATACGGCATATACGAACGTAAGCGGCGATATTTCAATATCTTCTGCTTCAGTAATCCGAGTTTTCTCTTAGGAAATTCGCTCTTTGATATGTTGATGTCGCTCATTAAACGAGCGACATCAACATATCAAAGAGCGAATTTCATCAGAGAAAACTCGGATTACGAGCGACATCAACATATCAAAGAGCGAATTTCATCAGAGAAAACTCGGATTACGAGCGACATCAACATATCAAAGAGCGAATTTCATCAGAGAAAACTCGGATTACGAGCGACATCATCATATCAAAGAGCGAATTTCATCAGAGAAAACTCGGATTACGAGCGACATTAACATATCAAAGAGCGAATTTCAGCTGAGAAAACCCGGATTACTGCTTCAGGAGCAGGCCGGATTTCGATACGGGACGATACAGAAGTAAAAAGGACCTACGGCTTGGAATCACGTGACACAACAAATTGCATAAAATCTGGTATTGTGAGACCGGTTTTAATTCGATTTGAAGCAGAGAATATGTAAAAATGTTAGGGCTTGATTGAATGAAGTAGACCTTATATAAACTTAATCATCTAATTAAAAAAAACATTGACCAAAACTTTTGGTAGAAAACAAAAACAAAAAATGTTTTGTCAAGGGATTCCCAACTATGCACTAGTCCGTTTTAATATCATGCAATCTTGTGTTCGCTTTGAAATATGAAGACATTTTATTGCACACATGATTGTAAAATTATAGCCAAAATTGAAAAGCGTAACTGACAGCTCAGGTATCCCGTAACTGGAAACAATTTTGAGCCCGGTTTTATATCACAATTGTTTCATAGTGCAGACATTTTATACACAACTTCACATATTTTGTTTCAAGTTAAAGAGACATAACATTCCCATTTCATTTTTTAAAGTATGTCTTATTGCCAAAAAGATTGTTTATTTTAATGCGTACAAATGCTAACAGTTTTTTCCAAGTTGTTGCTGATAAGCGAAAACACGCCTTTCAAGTTAGACAGAAATGACAAATTCCATTGAGTCTGAACTGCTGTATACAAAAATTTGTTTAATTCTAAAACAAAAGTATGTATTTCTCGTAAACGGTGCAATACTTTGGCTTGACTTTTTCAGAATATTCAAAATTATGCTCTTTCAGATAACAATAATTTTAAAGTAAATTTTACGCAAAAATGTCACTTTAAAGTCACATACAATACAAATACCTAAGTCTGGCCATGGTTTCTCGAAAAAAAAAACTTCAGTACATACTCACAAGTAAATGCTCAAATTCAATGGAATATTCTTCAACGTTGAAGAGTATTCGATTGAAGTTAACGTGGATTTCATGTAAATTGAGTACTGCGCTCAGATTTGAGTTTGAGAACGTACCGGTACTTAAGTTTTTTCGAGAAACCGGGGCCTGGTTTCCTCTCGTTCTATGAATTGTAGTACTTCGGACAATCTGCAGCAATGTCGGCACCCGGAATGTACTCGTACCGCTCAAAATGTGTTAGAAAATCCGGCATATTCACATCATCATCTTGCGGCCTCGACCGAGATTGAAATCATTACACTTTTCAAGTACCGCTTGTCTGTCATAGCTACAAGGAGATCTTCTACAGGGATCGACGTATCCTGCTTCATCCTATCTGGAAATGTTAATTTGCGCGAGCGATTGTCTGATGATGGATGTCTCCAGAGTACAAATGATGATACAAGTTAATCCGTGGCACGAGCACAATGCCCAGCAAACTGGACACGTTTTACAGACTATGTCAGATACTCTGGGTAAGTCATAATATATATCATTTCAAGAGTAGGATGGCTCCTCCATGACAGATTGAGGACTCTTCTCAAAATACGTTTATAACATCCATCCAAGCGGCGTTGTTGTTTTGCTGAAAGTGTCCAAGTTTCTGATCCGTACAGTAAAACTGGTTCGATAAGTGCTCGGAAGATTTGGATTTTGAATTCACTAGCGAGATTCTATTTCCAGATCTTATCCATTTTGTTACAAGCATTCCATGCTAACCCTTTCCTTGTGTTGAAGTCTCTCTCGGAGTTTCTTATTTGCGATCCTAGATATTTGTAGGCATCGACACATTTCAGGATGTTATTAGAGAGTGTTTTGATCTCGATGCAATTACGGATGTTTACTGGCATACATTCAGTTTTGGTTTCATTCAAGCAGAGACCTGTACAATTAATTGGCTGCTGATTCAAGGGAGGTAAGCAGGGCTTGGGCACCTATGAGGTTGTCAGACAACAACGGAATGACATCTGCAAAATCAGCATCGGTTATGTAAAGTGCAGGATATCGTGCGCTTTTTCTAGGCTGATACAAAAGTCCATTTTCCCTTATTGTATCTACTGATACGCGCATGATAGTCTATTACTATAATGAAGAGACCTTCTGCTAGTGTGTCGCCTTGGGGGATGCCTACCAAGACGTCGCCGACGATATACGATGTTCCTCCTCACCACTCATCGCATATACTACAAGTACTTCTCTTTTCAATCCATCTTAGAGTCGTTCAGGAATGCTGTATCCATGACTTGCTCAAGTAGTGGATACGGCGTTCTTCGAGCGATATCATAAGAGCAAAAATGAACAAAGCAAATATAAAAAAGATGCAGAAACAAAAAGTTCAATCATAAAAAATGAGAAAAGATATAAACATAAATGAATATCTCCCGCTTTTCTCCAAACTTCTGAATAATTGGTACATGTTGTACCTCACAATTACAAAACTATTATTCTATTTAATTCTGTATTTATGCCATCACCACCGGAACAAATTAGTTTATATTGATAATTGTAAAACTATTGTACTAGCATGTATTATGGACAATTGTCTCATACAATAAAGAAACTTGAAACCAAGATGTCGAAGGGTTCTGTTTCACCATCAGGGGTTAACACAGTGGCCTGTGTGTTTGTATATAGAACTTGTATTGCTTCAATGACTTCTTCTGGTAGATCATAGAGTTCAAGGATCTCATTCGTAGTTTCTCGGTTTACTGAGTCGAAAGCTTCACTGAAATCAACAAAGATTAAAGCTGCAGTTTTATTGCAAAATGTGATTTTACAAAAATGTGTTTTGTTGATTATTCAATGCATTGTTGTTCAGATAAATAGAACCTATGTCTATTTTGCAAAATGAATCAAAATCATATAACAGAGCCAGATAAAATGTGTTAAAACGATACTTCACTGGATAGTTTGAATCGTGAAGTTGATATCGTCGATGCATTGAACTAACCCGAGTTTTCTCTGATGAAATTCGCTCTTTGATATGTTGATGTTGCTCATTTGTAAACGAGCGACATCAACATATCAAAGAGCGAATTTCATAAGAGAAAACTCGGATTAGTGAAAATAATACAGTTGCTGCAAACTGACAGCCAAAAGGGTAGGGTAATTTGTTTCTGTCGTTGGAATCAAATTCATAAGTCACAAAAAGTATTTCTTCTTTCATGACAGCTGTTACATTTCATTAACGTTCAAGAGTGCGACAACGCATATTGCATAAAATTACAACCTAGGCCTATTTCATATCCCATATCGAACACAACTCCAGTGACAATAGCAACATATTTGAGCTAAAAATAGTCTTAGTTACTGTTATACATCGTTAAACCGTGAGTATTGTTATAAGATCTCGTAACTACGGCTTGATCAAGCCGTAGTTACGAGATTTTATAACAAAAGCCAACGGATATACTATTGTATGTCCGAAATTACGTCACGACTAACTGGATAAAATGGCTCCCTAGTGTCATTATACAGTCCTTGTTATCATATTCGTCTGAATAAAGATGAGTTATTGTCAAGCAAGATTAACCCGGGACATCTCCATATGTAAAGACCCTACTCCGGCAATGTTTTGTTTAGACGCTCAACTAACGGACTTAGCGCACGAAAATTAAGTTGTCCCTGGTTATAGCGGACGAGAATTGACCTGGCAGAGCTTTCCATTCGATTAGCATGGGCTGCTCTGCCAGGTCATTTCTCGTGAAGTATAATCTGGGTGGACAATACATGAGCACAACTTTATCCATGTTTGTCTCAATTTTCTTAAGGACTCTTTTTCAAGATTCCAATTTATATACTTTGAGATAGAAAATGGGAACTCTAAGACTATAGATCGTCAAAAAAGAGTGGCAGATAAACAATAGCCTATTCCATTTACAAAAGGATGTCATGCTATTTATTTTTTGATATTTAAATCGAGTTATGAGATAGATTACCTGTTTAAGACAATGTATACATCATTGATACATAATTAATCGGGTTAATAAAGGTATAATTTAAGAAAACTAAATGCAAACATATGTCACTTTTTGGACGATCTATATTGCCATTAAAAACCTTAAATGAAAAGATTGATACTTAAATATTCATTTATCGACAGTGGTGAAACGGATTTAAAAAGATAGAAAGGGAGAAAACCACGTGATAATTTCAGTATTTAGTTCTGGGTTATTTCCCTTGTGAAACTATACGCGTGTGGGGATGGTGTATGATTTGATTTAACCCTTTCCCAAACAACAAAAAATTAGGGTTATGCAATTTGAAAGCTGATGCAGACGACAAAATAGACGTAAATAACAATATGATTTGTCCTTTGCATCAACATTTTCTTAAGACTTTTCTATCAGGGACGTCAAAACCAGGCCTTGTTTGGGAAAAGGTTAAACATATTTCACTGCATCAACATTAAAACAAACATGTGGAAAGTTACAAAAATGGAATTTATCAAATGAGACTTTCGGTCTAGCCACAAGTTCTAGACCCATTTGCCACCCAATTTTGTTATGTCACATGGGGTATGTCTTGGAATTTTCTTGCCGCATGGCGTAGGTCTTGGAATTTTTTATCAATGACTTTTTACGTTTATGTTTTTATGATGAATAACGCAAAGGAACTAAATGTACGTTTCTGAAGAAAAACTTTGCGGGAAATGGACATCGTAAAAATAAGCACAATATTGCTTATCAGCCCGAAAGCAAGTAAATAGTTCCTATCAAAAGTTGATAGGCCAATGGGCCTAAGTATCTTGGGCTTGCAGTTTTCCTCCATCTTGGAGATACAAAAGATATAAACTATTGAATTCGTGTGTTCATTTAACCCTTTCCCAAACAAGGTCTAGTTTTAACTTCTCTAATAGAAATTGTTTGGGAAAACATTGAGGCAAAAGAAGAAAATGCTGATAACCAGCATTTTCTCCTTTATGCCTCAATATTGTCTGGCCTATATTATACACAATTTGTATCTGAATCAACATCCATTTTGTAGTTTGCAGCAATTTTCAAATTGGATCACCCTGAAATTGCGTTGTTCGGGAAAGGGTTTATTATTCTGAACAAAGTATAATCCACGATGACGACAGCCCGGTCGGATTATTCATTGAGAAGCCTATCTTCGAACCATAGTTAACCCATTAGAAAATGGCAAATTTGGGGCTGGCCTGAATTCAAAGATGTTGCAGAAAACAATCTTAAGTCAAGAAAATTGAAAGTCCTTTTGTCTTTTATGATAGAAAACATTGTGGGAAATGAAGAAATTGCTTGTCACAAGCATATTTTTCATTTTCCACGATGTTTTCCAAAGGCTTTATCTTTTGAGGAGTCAAAAAGAGTCAATCTCTGGTAATTGGTTAAATAACGATATACCACGGTAGAACTTCGATTGTTTATGGATTCTGATAATAATATGAATCAAAGTGCTGAGAGCACTGTAATTGGACGTCTCTGATTGAGTGAGCGGGATTGTACATGAACGAAAGATATTTTATTCATTCTTCTGTGTTTAATTCTATAAGATCGGTTTCGGACATACGAAATTGGCTTTAATACCAGAAAACCCTTCTCAGGCTTCAAATTGATTTGATTGCCGTTTCAAGACAACTGATTTGTCGCTATGAATAATCACTATTAATTTGATTACCAAATTCAATTAAGGCCATGCGATTAGCACTTTTGTCTTCTTGTTTCGGTTTACTATGAGTATTGTCGTCAGTTATACTTTTCATTGATTTTATAAAGTACGCTACAAAGCAATTTATTCAAAATGTAAGCCAACGCGCTACATAAATGAAAGCCGCGATAGCTCACTTAGAGGAGCACTCACCTTGTACTCTTTACACATGTTATATCTGGAAGGCCCTGGGTTCGAATTCTACTCAGACATTGTTCTTTTTAATCATCTTTTTTATACGCCGCCGGAGGCGGACGTATATTGGCGTCATCTTCTCCGTCCGTCCATCCGTCCGTCCATCCGTCCGTCCGGCCGTCCGTACGTCCGTCCACTTTTCTTGTCAACGCAACTCCTCCTAAGTTTCTGGCTGGATCTTCTTGAAACTTGGTCAATGGTATCACCTCAATTGGTAGATGTGCATGAAGGAAGGATTTTATGGTTCGTTGATTTTTGCCAGAGTTATGCCCCTTAAAAACTTAGTCTCTGGGGCTTATTGAAATTGCAGCCTTGTCAACGCAATTCCTCCTAAGTTTCTGGCTAGATCTTAATGAAACTTGGTCAATGTTATCACCTCAATTGGTAGATGTGCATGAAGGAAGAATTTTATGGTTCATTGATTTTTGCCAGAGTTATGCCCCCTTAAAACTTAGTCTGTGGGGCTTATTGAAATTGCAGCCTTATCAACGCAAGTCCTCCTACGTTTATGGCTGGATATTAATGACACTTGGTCAATCACCTCAATTGGTAGATTTGCATGAAGGAAGGATTTTATGGTTCATTGATTTTTTCTAGAGTTATGCCCCCTTAAAACTTAGTCTCTGGGGCTGATTGAAATTGCAGCCTTGTCAACACAACTTCTTCTAAGATTCTGACTGGATCCTTATGAAACTTGGTGGATATTATTACCTTAATTGGTAGATGTGCATGAAGTAAGGATTTTATGGTTCATCGATTTTTGCCTGAGTTATGCCCCCTTCAATCTTAGTCTCTAGGGCTTAATGATATTTCAGTCTCGTGAACGCAATTCCTTCCAGGTTTTTGACTGGATATTTATAAAAAACTTTTTGTGAACACAACTTTTTACAGGTTTTTGTGTGAATATTTATAAATCATTGTCAATGTCATTTTTTTTTTTTTGTCTCAAGTTTTATAAGTGGCGGCGTATATTGTGACCATGGCACTCTTGTTCGACTTCTATCTCCACCATCGTTGGCGAAAAAACGACTGCAGTGATTTAGAATCGATCTTAACACAAATTCAACGAAATAAAGTAATGAAACGCCGATCATTTACATACAATTCCGCTCAATCAATGAGAGGCGTCTAAATATAGTGCTCCAAGCACTTTGATTTTTATTCCTGTTTAGAGTAAAAAAAAAAAGAAAAAAAAACACGGTAGCAGTTTTCCCTGGTTGTGGTTACAAAACAAATTCAATACATACTTTTCCTGAAACAAAATACCAGATGAATTGGAGCACCTAACCATGGATTCCTCATACAAGTACTACCGCAGCATCCTTACATCTACAGATGTGCATAAAAAGAAGAAATTGGGAACGTGCCGTCGGGAAAATGGCAGTGGAGTACAATAAGCAATTTAAATCTTCATATCATTATCAACGAAAATTTGAGAATAGCAATGTCCCTATCTGTAAACATATTCATACGATCATCCAGGTACCATCTGTTGCAGACCCATTGCTTCATCTTCTTAGCTCAGTACACGGTCTCTTAAACGAAATAAATACAGATCGCTGTCACTTAGTCTTATACTAGTAATAATCATTGTTGTCATGATCATCGATCAGTATGTAAATAGGTCATGATACTGTCGAATATCAGTGATACAGATGCTGGAGAAAAAAAAAACTCGTAAGAGCAACTATTTTTCTGAATAGGTGGATTTCACTAGTGTCTCATCTGAGGCTGTTCAGATGGAACCCCGATTTGTCATCGAGTCGAACCCGAGTTGCGAAATGAACTCACTCCCCGATAATCAATTTCAAAACCCTGGTTCCAAAGTACGTCTCGTGGAAACCCCGTTCCTTTAAATATGTCAAAGACTTAAACAACAATGATCAAAGAAAAGGAACCTATCATACACAATACGTGCATTAAATTGGGTAATCATTCTAAAATGTGTGTTTTCAGTAAACACATCAAGAAAAACAAACGTTTTACAGAAGAAATAATCCGAACTGGTTTTGAACCAACGGCGTTCCAAATTTCAAACTGAAAAATGGTTGCGAGGTTAATCCTTTCCCGTTTGAGCTATCGCTGCTGCTGATGATATAGGGTGTCTGTTTACATTATAACCATAGTGTATGTATGTATTGCTTTCTAAAGATCTTACCCTTTACACAATAAATATTACGAAAGTCAAAAAACTACAAGAAAATGATTAAATCGAAGAAAGATCGTAAAGTTGGTTAAGACGTGGCATGAATTGAATTGGCCAATGAATCTTATAGTATTTGTTAGAGAACACATAGAAAGTAGGAAATGATACGACAGTTTTCCTGTATGGTCGCAAAATCTATTTTGAATTTTGGTCAACTGGCAATTGAGTCTGAGAAAGGGTTTTTTGGTAATGAAAACCCATTTCGCCTGTCCAAAAGTGGTTATAAGAATTGTACGTCCTTTCGGACGTCCAATTAAAAACGGTGGAGATGTGCACCACATGTTGGGTAATTTCTACGGCCAAATTAGTTCTGCTTCGGGCAAGAAATAGTGAAATAACTTTGTTATTTCTGCGTCTGCGTCTTCATTACGGCCGATCACGTCCAAAATTGTGTTACGGCTGACACTATTTTGGACGTAGTCTACTCCGGTCGCGGAGTTGTCTATGTGACAGGACAATCGCATAGCTCGCGATTGATCACCCGACAGAGCATCTTTAGCTAGTAATATCTACTTAATTATGAGTTGGAGATGATCTGCTAGGTCATATATCGTGGGCAATAAATTACGTCGAAAAAACGTCAAAAAGACGGTAAATCCGAAAGGGTTACCCTTTCGCCTTTACTCGGATTTATATGAGTAAATTTACTATCTATAGTGAACGAGTTAAAAAGTAGGACGCGTATTTCATCAGCATACAACGTGTCCCCAGTAACGTGTAGCAAATAATCAATTTTATGAATCACAGCATACGCATGTCCTTACGAAAATGTCATGACTGTGACTATTTTTGTACACAAGTTAAAAAACGGGATACCTTTTTTTCCCTATATATTTGCTCACTTAGTAACAACACATCATATTGATATTTGTGAGGAATACGTTAGCAACAGCAGTAGACATTAAATATTTGAATCAGTTAAGGCACACAGTAGGTGTCGGCAAGATAGATCTAGATCTTATTGTTCACGTTTTATGTGAACAAGAATTAATTATTGACTTTTTATAAAGTCTCACCAACTAGATACATATAGTATATGATCTCGGTCTCGTATCGATAGGGTTCGGTTTTTCGTCTAAACAAATACGTCATCGTCACGCCTCACTGGTCTAAAATAGATTGGGAATCCTCTATCGTACAAATATGGCTGTGAATCTCGCTAAGATTTTCCACGTTCAACTTGCTGAAGATAACGTTCTAAGAGCTGGATTGTCGTAATCATTTGTTGAGAAACATTGTAATTCTGAGTTGAGAAGGTTGTTGCACTGTCGTGTACTTTTTAAGATGGGTAACTATGAGATAACCAGTTGACAAGTAATGTTTACACATACGGTCCTGCCTTAGCGTCGTCGTGCCGCTCGTGCGTACTCGCTTACCCTTTCCAAAACGACAAAATGCCATGTTGGGCCAAATTGAAAAAAAAGTCTGCAGATGACAAAACGGACGTGAATACTTTAAGTGTTTTATGTCAGAGAAAATAACGAGGCAAAAGTAGAATGATCATCGATATCCAAAGAAGTTATTCACATTCACGATCATCATTTTCTTCTTTTGCCTCAATGTTTTCCCAAGAATTTTCTGTTTGGGACGTCAAAACCGATCTTGTTTGGGAAAGGATTAATCTAGAAAAAAAACTAGATTTGTCGCTGAATGTGATTTGATACCCCCACAGGCTTTCAATACAACAGAGGGCAATAACTCACAAAATTAGCAAGGGTAGAGTTATGCTCCTTGTACGTTGCACTTCTCCTTGGTGAGATCTATCTACCCGCGAAGTTTCATGACCATAGCTACTTTACTTTCAGACTTTTCGATGTTTTTCTGGTTAAGCTGCTGAGGAATCTCAAGAAAAAACGTTTGTCAATTCTGGTCTGTCTCCATATCTGGAATCAATGTTGCGTGTTGAATATGCTTAATGTTTCGTAGTTTTAGTTCCCGTCTGCATTATCTATGATCGACTAATATCTCGCTTGAAAATATTAATTTTTCGCTAACACCGTTACGAAAAAATTGTCCGATTCACGACCGATAAACAAAATATTAGACCGGTACCCGGCAAACGTTGTTGAGGGATTTCCCATCAGGAATCTATATTTAGCACACGAGCCCGCGAAAATTGTTCCTTATTTCAGAGTTCTATTTGATCTTTAAATAATATAAAAAGTCAAACAACAACACCAAAATGGATATACTTAAGACAAAAGTGGATGTGTTAAGGGAAGACCCAAATTTGAGCACCATTTTATTAGCTTCGAGTGCGTTTACTTTATTTATTGCGATCATATTTACTAACCGACGTAAGCTGCACACTGAGCTACCTGGACCAACAAAATGGCCGCTAATCGGAAATGCATTGTGGGTAACCAAGTCGATGGCATCAGGCGAGCGATTGCCAAGGTTGTTGTACAAGGAATCAAAGAAATATGGCGACGTAGTGACCCTTCAGGTAAGTGAAGTTTTTCTAAATCTTCGCATTTCAAAAAAAAAAAAAATAAGCTGCAGAACTTTACGAGGTTATCCTTGAAAGCAGCGAATAGCTCTCTGAGCTAAGAGGACGTATTTAACCATTACCCAAATTGCAAATAATTTTGACGGTTCTAATTTGAAAGCTGCTGAAAATGAAAAAAAGCGAATGTTTATGAAGAGAGAATTGGTGTACAGTCAAAAGGCCTATATAGCACAACAAAAGAAACAATTGCTGATTATCAGCAAATTCGTTAGTTTCTCAATATTTTCCTAAGCTATTTAAATAGGAACGTCAAAATCAGGTCTTATTTGGGAAAGGATTAAAGTTGATGGCATAATAGGATTTTACAAAATATGAACAAAGAAATTGTTCATTAAACCATGTATTGTTGTTAGCCATTGAAATCGCAGGAAATGGTTTGAAAAATGGTTGATGCAAATAGAGAAAAATTCTGATTACTGTTTTTTTCTTTTCTTTTATTAATTTTTTGTTGTTTTGTATCAATAGTTCATATGCTATAGTTTGTAAAACAGTCTTTATCTATATCATTTTGTCGCCTGTAGTATTTTTAAAATTATTTTTATACAATCTGCCAAGTTGATTGATCGATATTATTATGCTACTTTAGAAATTACGCCTTAGCCGCCGACACATAACCGCGGTTAATAGCGTGACTAAACAACAACAACGTCTACAACAACATCAAATGGACACATCCTGAAAAATTATGTTACTGAGTTACGTCACTTTCATTTCAAACTGACTTCACTGCACGCCACTCTCTTTGCTAATTGGTATTGTTTAGCGCGGTTCTAGTCGTCAGTATACTATTTGGTAAATGAGACGGCACATAATTTAAGACCAATACTCGTTACACATTGTGGCACCCTTTTTTGATCGTGTTGATGTTGACAGTCGTCAATTATACATTTTTGTTTAGATCGGAAAAATTTAAAGAAGGGAAAATGATCAGACTGGAACCCAGTCTAGTATTTTTGTACGTGTTTTGTTCGTGTTATCCTGTCCCATCAGTTAGATTTACTCAAACCGCTCTCTTGTTTTTACACAGATTGGTGACCGGCTTCAAGTCGTTCTACACGGACTGGAAACCATCCACGACGTGTTCGTGAAACAGTCAGATGTGGTCAGCAGTCGTCCTCACTGGCTTCCGCATGTCAAAATTATGACGGATGTCTCGAAAGGTAGGAATCAATATTATGGTTAAATCCTCGCATATATAGCTCACGATAAATGACCTGGCAGAGCATCTCTATCTATTAGATAGAGATGCTCTGCCAGATGATTTATCATATTACGATATACAGACATAGATCTTTAGTCCAGTGATGATATTATGGTACATGTTAACAAAGTTTACCTGTTTGAACGATGGAGAAGCGCTCCTAATTTTCATTACGATTTTGCATGCGTTCTAGATCACGGGTGGTAAACTTTGGAACGACCTCCAAAAAGAGGTAGTGAATTTCTGTTCCCATAGCACATCCGGGAACCCGCGAGGTCGGTCCAATGGCTAAAAACGTGTAAACAAAGGTAGGTGTCGGTGGTTCATTTGATCGTTTTCGAGGTTTCTAGCAAAAAATGGATAATTTTGGCAATGCTATGTCGTGTAAAAATGATTTATCGACGCACACGGCCCAAAACTGCTGTCGAAACCGAAGTAATTTCCGCTGGGTCGTTTTTAAAAGTTCGAACGCGATATTGCTTTTTCACAACAGTTTGTCAAAAACTGTCACCTTTTTGTATAATTCGTGGTCTTCCGCGAAGAATACAGCCCCGGTACGTTCGTCCTGGGGAAACGAATACTCTGTATCACATATCCTGTTAAAAACGGCAACGGGGCGCATTATTTGAGAAAATGATTGAGAAAATTCCAGTAGAGGTCGTTCCAATAAGGTAGAGCTTGTTCCAATTTGAATGAGATCGTCCCCAGTGCTCTCCTGTTTTATACAATGAAATAATACCTGTGATATCAGACCAGCCAAACTAAGACAAAAATTGATGATGGCGTTTGAAATATCAGAATTATCGTCATATCAGAGGCGTCGTTTTGTCTTGTGTGGTGACTTTGTTTTACATGAAAGTCTGTTTCTGATGTTTCTTAAACTCTACGCATGGATCTCTTGAAATGCACTTTTAGCTCACCTGAGCACGAAGTGCTCGAGGTGCACTATTGTGGTCACTTATTGTCAGTCGTCCTTCCGTCTGTCTGTCTGTCCGTCTACATTCTAGCATCCGCAAGCTTTATAAGCCAATCTTAAACAAACTTGGTCAAAATAATGATGGTCGTTAGTTCTTGGGTGAGTTCGATTATGGGCCTGATCGAACCAGAATGTACTGAGTGATCTGCCTTTGAATGTCAAAAAGGCTGTTTTTGACTTTGTTTACACTTTACCATCTACAAATATTGATCAATCAAGACAAGAATTGGACAGAAAAGTTGATGATAATAATATCTTGGGCAGGTTTAATTTTCAGCCTGATTGAAAATGCACCTCTGGAGTTATCTGCCCTTGATTTTGACAAAATTGCCATTTTCGACCTTATTTCCGCTCTAGCATCCACAAATATTTATCAATCAACACATAACTTGGACAGAAAATTGTTGAACATAAGATCTTGTATAGGTAAACTTTTCAGCCTGATTAGAAAGATGCATCTTGAGTTATCTTCCCTCGAATTTTACAAAATTGCGATTTTCGACTTTACTTTCACTCTTCAGCATTCACAGTTTCTTTCAATCAAAATTATATCCAAAGAAATAAGATCTTAAGAGAATAAGATATTACTTAAAAGAAAATTTAAGCCTAATCAGAATGCATCTTGAGCTATCTGCTTTTGATTTTGATAAAATTGCCATTTTCGACTTTGTTTTCACTAGTCTAGCTACTACAAATATTTTTCAATTAAGAAAATAGACTTGGACTGAATATTGTTGGCCATAGGATCTTGCATAAGTAAAACTTTCATCCTGATAAGAATGATGCATCTTGAGTTATCTGCCCTCGAATTTGACAAAACTGCAATTTTCGACTTTACTTTCACTCTTCAGCATTCACTATTTCTTCGAACTCATCCAAGAACCTTTGTGACCATCATTATTTTGACCAAGTTTGTTTAAGATTGGCTTATAAAGCTTGCGGATGCTAGAGTGTATACGGACAGACAGACAGACGGATGGATGGACGGCTGACAATAAGTGACCACAATAGTGCACCTCGAGCACTTCGTGCTCAGGTGAGCTAAAAGTGCATTTCAAGAGATCCATGCGTAGAGTTTAAGAAACATCAGAAACAGACTTTCATGTAAAACAAAGTCACCACACAAGACAGAACGACGCCTCTGATATGACGATGATTCTGATATTTCAAACGCCATCATTAATTTTTGTCTTAGTTTGGCTGGTCTGATATCACAGGTATTATTTCATTGTATAAAACAGGAGAGCACTGGGAACGATCTCATTCAAATTGGAACAAGCTCTACCTTATTGGAACGACCTCTACTGGAATTTTCTCAATCATTTTCTTAACTAATGCGCCCCGTTGCCGTTTATAACAGGATATGTGATGCAGGGTACTCGTTTCCCCAGGACGAATGTACCGGGGCTGTATTCTTCGCGGAAAACTACAAATTATGCAAAAAGGTGACAGTTGTTGACAAACTGTTGTGAAAAAGCAATATCGTGTTCGAACTTTTAAAAACAATCCAGCGGAAATTACTTCGGTTTCGACAGCAGTTTTGGGCCGTGTGCGTCGATAAGTCATTTTTACACGACATAGCATTGCCATAATTATCCATTTTTTGCTAGAAACCTCGAAAACAATCAAAAGAACCACCGACACCTACCTTTGTTTACACGTTTTTAGCTATTGGACCGACCTCGCGAGTTCCCGGATGTGCTATGGGAACAGAAATTCACTACCTCTTTTTGGAGGTCGTTCCAAAATTTACCACCCGTGTAGATTCGAACCACCACATGAAAAATACCAGTTGCTCTGGTTCGATATTATATTGTTTATATTGGTAAAACTTACAAACAAGTAACATAATTTACAGTGGTCCGACTATAGTTCCACAATTTCGAGTGATGTATGTGCTGTAGGTAAACACTGTTTTAGAGCTTGTTCAATAGCATTATGTTCTTACAAAGTTTATTGAACAAAATAAGTGTTGGGACATTTTTATTATCTCCTTATCTTGCGTATACATATTTTTTCAAATGAGATTATGGTGGGTGTTGTCCTCGGACTAGTACACTGTGAGTGTGTTTTTTAGGGGTTGTATACTTTGTTAATTCCCAATAAAAATGGGAAAAAGGGTAGGACTACATGTAGATCTACACGCATAAAATATTGGTTACGGAAATTCCCTTATAACATCAAAATTTTCTGTACTTTTTGCATAATCTCTATTTGCATAGCCATTTATTTTGTCAACCACTACATCGCTCCGCCCAGCGTAGAATCTAATACAAACAATGGGGACATTGGCATGTCGATTGTTTTGATTGTCAGTCGATAGATCGATACAATGCCGCGTGCAACGAAGAATATAAGACAAACAATTGTGACGTGGCATTTTCTTATCGTCCATTTGCTTACTGATGGTTTTGATTGACAGCCGGCTTTTTGTCAACTGTCAAATTGAAACAGTCCAAACTTTTACCAGTTTTGAAAGATTAATTCATTATATCGTCGCTTTCCAACAAAACCCACGTAACTGCAGCTTAAAACAAACTGCAGTTACGAGTTTTTTGTTGAAAAGCAGCGTAATACGCCTGTTTATTTCTTCTGAAGGTATCCTCCTGGAAAGTGGTAACAAATGGAAAATGCTCCGACGATTCGCCCTACAGTCGCTACGTGATTTCGGAGTAGGAAAATCAACGTTTACTTAGAAGAAAAAATTATATCAGAAGTTGATGCCGCGACTGATTACCTTGTATCAACTGACGGAAAACCGACGGATGTACGTCAACTAACGTCGATGATGATAACTAACGTAATATACGGCATTGTGTTTGCTAAACGGTATGTACCAGATCTACGAGGGGTGATCCAAAAGTTCGTAAAATGAACCTATAACTTCCTTATCACATGTTTGATCAGTGTATAATTTGGTAATAACGTAGTTCATTATCTATAGACGGCATAAAAAATCATAAGGTAAACAAAAAAGTTATAGCGGCCGTAAACTGCGTTACCATAGTAACGTATGTACGCCTAGGCGGGGGAGCAACAAAAAATGATACATGAACGTTTGATTAATCAAATTTTCTTAAATTTCTGCGGGAATTTTTTGGCGAAAATTGTTATAACACTAGTTTTACGTAGTGACACCAAGTTGTATACGTTGATGTAAAAGTTGTTATGAAGACACCACATTTTATAAGATAGAACAAACTAGTGAAAAAGCGATATGACGTCTACAACTTTCGAATGTCGGTCAATTATAAAATCCTGTCATGATCTCGATCATACACCAAGGCAGACATTTTTGAAAAATGTTGAAGAAAACAAAAATATGGTGCTGTAGAGAAATTATGTTTATGTGACACCCAAGATTCGGACTTCTATAGAGGAAAATGAATGCCAAGATAGCCCTGCAAAGGGCCACAACCCGGTTCACGACGTCAGAACTGGGGTACACAGTGATAGGCTCTGCTTTGATAGTATATTGATCTTAAAACATCCAGGTAGAGAAACATTCATCATTTCGATTCTAAAATTGTTTGACAACACTTTCAGCACATTTATACCTCGGACACAGAATTGTATGATAGTAAATAAGCACTTTCAATAGAAGGGTTCATAATCGCGTTAAATTGACGTCGCTTTTGACGTTCTTGCTCTCCCGCCCCGCGCATGGTATGTGTCTAAAATTTGTCACTGAGCAATAATTGTTTTATGTACACAATTGAATTTTTCCACATTTATTGTACAGATTTGTTTTGATAGTAAACACTCCTGAAGTTTTATTAACCCAGTTTACGAACTTTTGGATCACCCCTCGTAGATCTATATTAAAGCTCGGAACAAGTTTATACTTTACTAAATAAAATCTAGTTTTGACGTCAGTGATAAATCATATTTAGATATAATTATCTTAAATGTACGGAATCCTGTTACCGCCATCCACTTTTCTAAGAAAATTGAGTTTGTGAAAAGTCGAAAAGTCGAAATTAAGGCGACTAACTTCTACTTTTCTACCAAAATTTGACCTTGAAATGTAGAAAACTTGAAGTTTTGTCTGTGACAATTGTCAGAAGTTAGTGTGACTAACTTCAACTTTTCGACTTTTCACAAACTCAATTTTGGTAGAAAAGTGGAAGTTAGTGCGACTAACTTCCACTTTTCTACCAAATTGAGTTTGTGAAAAGTCGAAAAGTTGACGTTTTGTTTGTGACAATTGTCAGAAGTTAGTGACAATTGTCAGAAATTAGTGTGACTAACTTCAACTTTTCGACTTTTCACAAACTCAATTTTGGTAGAAAAGTGGAAGTTAGTGCGACTAACTTCCACTTTTCTACCAAAAATGAGTTTGTGAAAAGTCGAAAAGTTGAAGTTTTGTTTGTGACAATTGTCAGAAGTTAGTGACAATTGTCAGAAATTAGTGTGACTAACTTCAACTTTTCGACTTTTCACAAACTCAATTTTGGTAGAAAAGTGGAAGTTAGTGCGACTAACTTCCACTTTTCGACTTTTCACAAACTCAATTTTGTGAAAAGTCGAAAAGTTGACAATTGTCACACTAATTTCGCAGTAGGATTTAATTGACGACCGTAGGACTAATTTTCCGCGGGAATATTAACCGCCTTTTTAATTCTCCAATGTGACGTCATTATCCGGGCACCTAATAGACGCCTTCATTTAGGAGAGTATTCAAATTACCTCCCTTGTGATGACGTCACTCATCAGAGGATGAACCGAAAGTAAGGAGTGACAGACAACAACGTTTTGAACAAAAGACAAAGGTATTTATAAAGAATTGTAAACGTGATAGATCTTTATATATTTTAGTATTCGAATAGAGGTTGTTGCTATTTGTTCCGTGCTTCATAGGTTTATTTTTTAAAACTTAACTTCGGTTTGTCATGTGTTTTCGCGATCTTTCTGCTTGCGGATTTTCTTGTATTTTACGCATAACCAGCCGTTTAAATTTTAAACTGGCCCAAATTCAAAGATGTTGCAGGCGACAATTTCAAGTAAATCAAATTTTACATTTCATGGTCTTTTGAGGTAGAAAACATTGTGGGAAATGAGAAAATTGCTTGTCACAAGCAAGTTCTTCATTTTCCACGATGTTTTCCAATCCAAAGCAATTATTTTGAAAGGAGTCAAAAAGAGTCACTGTGTGGTAATGGGTTAAGCCAAAATAAACGGATGGATCTATATTATTTTAATTATAAATTATACACTGTAAAGTTTTTTTTTCTTGTAGAAATGGACGACATTCTTCTAAATCACGGAAAGTCTTCTTGATCATGGATACAGCGTAATGCAGCAGATGAAGAACCATTTACAGCGACGCCGATTACAAGTACAAAAAGAAAAGCAAAGGTTCATATATTGACACTATAATAACTCTCTAGAATGTACAATTATAATCCGAGTCTTCTCTGATGTAAATACGCTCTTTGATATTTTGATTTTTCGCTATTTACATCAGAGAGCGTTGCTCTTTGAAAACAGCGGAAACATCGGTAACATTACAAGTAACTTGAAGCTTTGTTTTTGTGTATCATATCGAATCACTCGGTAAAACACTGTAGGGTATAGATCAATAAATCATTTTTTGTCATACCTGACCAAAAAATTCATTTCAAATCGGCCTGCTGGATGAGTATAACCTTTGGTTTTGAATGGAAGGTCAAGGTAAACAAAGGCTGCTCAGGTGAGGGTTGTTGCAAAACATTGCCTATTAACCTTTTAGAAATACTTTTTGGTCGTAATTTTTTCAGCAGCCATAACAATAAATGGTTCATTTATCGATATCATCAGGGGTTTTAACGATAGCGTTTAAGATCGGACGGTGAACGATGCGCAACAATTTGTTGCGAACTTCTTGATTTTTTCAAAGAGTAACGCTCTCTGATGTAAATAGCGAAAAATCAAAATATCAAAGAGCGTATTTACATCAGAGAAGACTCGGATTAGTACAATTATTGATCAATCAAGACAAAACTTTTGGGGACCATAAGATCTCGGATACATTTGATCTCTTGAATTTGACAAAATTGCCGTTTTCGGCTGTTTTCACCTTGTTTACACTTTAGAATCTACAATTAATTGATCAACCAAGACAAAACTTGGACACTATACTGCTGATTATAAGACCTTGCATGGGTTTGAATTTAGCTCCAATCAATTGAGAAAGTTGTCAGTCATGTGCGCTTGAATCTGACAAAATTGCTGTTTCGACTGTAACAACCACAAATAATGAACAATCAAGATAAAATTTGGATATGATGTTGATTACGATAAGATCTTGGATTAATTTGAATTTTAGAAAAATCAGAATAAAATTTGCTCAGTTGGCTGCCCTTCAAATTTCCACAGGCTACCCAAACAAGCAAATGCATGACTACTTTTACATCAATGATTTAACTGAGTCTCGATTTAAAGGGACCCATGCTAGAAAACTCGAGCGAGAGTGAAAACAAAGACACAATTGGCAATTTTGTCAAATTAAAGTGCACACAACTCCTAATGTTACATTTCTATCGAGCTTAAAATGACACTAAAGCAAGATCTTAACTTCACCAACATTTTAATAAAGCTTCGACATGATTGATCATTATTTGTGGATGTAAAGAGGGTGAAAACAAAGTGGAAAACAGCTCTTTTGTAAATCTCAAGGGCAAATAACTCTGGATTTAATATTCTGATCAATCTGACAATTGCAAGCATTTAAGATCTTATGGTCAGTAAGATTCTGTTGAAGTTCTGTATGGATTGGTTAAGTTAATACTTATGGTCGTAAGAGCGAAAAAAAATTTAAGCCGAAAATGTCAATTTCGCCAATTTTAAGGGCAAATAACTCACAATGTAAATTTCAGATCAAGCTAAAAATTAAATCCAAGCAAGATATTATGGTCACCAACATTCTGTCCTAGAGATGTCTTTATTGGTGTATATTTGTTGTTGCTAGAGTGAAAACAAAGTCAAAATAAAGCCGAAAATGGTCTCTAGATTGCATACAATTTTTATTGATATTTATATCTTATTTTTAAATTTCAGGTGACCCCTGTTGAATTTGTGCCCACTGTTGAGCCAGAGGACAATGGTCCTTTCTACGCGACACGGGTAGAATAATAATAGTCTGCACTGAAATTTACACAGAGATACCCCAATCCTTGATAAATAAATCACTGATGTATTCCCAGTACAAGTCACACATGACCTACAAGGCATTGCTGGGAATAAGTCCTTCAGGAATAATCACATTTGCGTCAGATTTGTGGGCCGGTAGCATCAGTGATAAGCAAATTACAAAAAAATAGTGGTTTGCTCGATATGTGTGAAAAGGGTGATGCCATCATGGGTGATAAAGGCTTTTTGATTGCGGACTTGATGACAGCAAAGGGTATATACCTTATCGTTCCTCCATTGAAGATGAAAAGGTTTACACAGCAACAAGTTGAGGAAACGCGCAGGATATGAAATCTCCGTATTGACGTAGAAAGAGCTGTGGAACGTGTTAAGAACTTCAGAATTCTTCAGGGTGTCATACCAATCTCATTAGCACCACAAGCAAATAAGTATTGGAAGATATATATTGCCCTTTCAAATTTGCATCCACCATTAGTCATTGATGACTGATAAAGTTTGACTGGTAAAAGGCTTGGGAAAACAGAAGCAAAAGGAGAATAATCAGCATTTTTCTCCTTCTGCCTCATTGTTTTCTGTGCTAAATTGTTCACAAATTTAATATTAACCCATGAATAGACGAGGGTGGTCCAAAATGAAAGATATCGCAAAGAACAATTCAAGAGTGTATGAAGATATATAATTTTTGGTCTTTTTACGTATAAAACATTGTGGGCAATGATGGAATTGCTTGTCACAAGCAATTTCTGCATTTTCTTCCATTGATTTTTCAATGTTTTCATCTTGTTGGGTGTCAAAAAGTGTCTTTTGAAATTGTTGTCTGCCCTATGCAGCGGCTTTCAAATTGGATCACCATAAAATTTTGCTGTTTGAGAAATGGTTAAGCCGCTGCCCATCTATGTTGTACTTTGGTAGAGTTAAATGTTTGAAAGTTTCCCAAACTTTTCAATAAATAAAAACTGATGCTGATAAAGCAGTGCACAGAAAATATTAAGGCAAAAAGAACAAACATTGTTTATCAATTTTTCTTCCTTTTGCCATAATATTTTTTCAATCAGTAAGTTCCATTAGGGAGAAAAATTTAATGCTGATTATTAGCATTGTCCTCTTTTTGTCTCAATGTTTTCTCAAGTATTTTCAATAAGGGGCGCAAAACAAGGTCTTTCTTAGCCAAAGGTTAAGTTGATAAAGTCAGCCATGTATTATATCTTTCACAAATGGCTACAGTTCGGACTGTTCACAAGTGAAAGCTACTGCAGATGACAAGCTTGAAGGTCAATGTTGACAGACAGGAAAAGATTTTGTGAACAATGTAGATCTAGCAAAGTAAATATACCAAAAGGAGAAAATGCTGACTATTTGCATTTTCTCCTTTTGTCTTCATGTTTTCTATTCATTTTGTTTTGGAGACATCAAAAGCATGTCTTGTTTGGGAAAGACTTAACCCGTTACCCGTGGCAAAATTGTACATTTTCTCAATTCAATTGAGTTTAAGATAACAATTTCAATAATTCTTTAGGTCTATTTTGTGTTGTGTAGAAAACATTATGGGAAATGAAGAAACTGCTTTTCATACGCTATTTCTTTATTTTCCATTGTTTTTGAACGCCTTTATCACGGTGTGGTAATGGGTTAAAACTTTTAAGACCAAGGAAAGGAAAAAAACCAATATCATTTCAAATAATTTTATTTTTCATTCTATTGCATAATAAACTTGAAATAAAATAAAAGAAATTGCTAAATCATCATTGCTATCATTAGTTTTTATCCCTTGATGTGTGTTTCATCATGAAGTCTAAAATTTTGAAATAAGGCCAAAACACAGTCATCATGTTCTATGGTTACTCCACAGATACTCATATAAATTTCAGACAGCTATTGAAAACATTGTTAGAAAAAAAGAAATTGAAGAAACAAGCAATTTCTCATTTGCTAATGAATGTTTTCTATTCTACTGGACATTATTATCTGTTTTTGTCTCCATTTTCACATCAAATCTTTAACCCATTACCACACGGTGACGCCTTTTGACTCCCTCAAAAGAAAAGGCTTGTGAAAACGATGTGGAAAATAAAGAAATTGCTTGTGACAATCAATTTCTTCATTGCCCACAATGTTTTTACACAAAATATGTAACATTTTATTCACTTAAAATTGTCGCCTGTGTAATCTTTTCAAGTTTAAACATCCCAAAATTGTGTCGTCTGGTAATGGATTAAAAGCCTTCCAATTGGATTAATAGTTTGTTGGTGTTTTCCACCTTTTTCGACTGCTATGATCATATTGTGGCAGCTGGAGCACCTAACCATGGATTCTGTTTTTCTCAAACCAGTAATGCCAGAACATCCTTACTAGCCTCCAGCTGCTTGGCCACAAAGTTTACAATATTAAACCCATTCATGGGAGACTATTTTGTCCAAAAGGATAATTGTCACCGAGGATTGAACCCGCGACATCTTAAGTAAGAGGCCACAGTGATACCAACTTCTCTATGGTCGCGCCTCTTTGAATAGGAAGTCAAAATTAAGTACATATGGAAGAAATTGTGACAAAAGAAAGAATTGTGTATTACAAACAATTTCTTCTTTTCTCTCAATTTCTTCTACTGTTATTCAAATTGAGCAACTAGTGCATCAAAACGTGATACTACATGTTATTCAAAGCCACCATCTCGATGAAAACTGCTTTGATGTCATTCACAGAAAAGCCATGTAAAAGATTGAGGCAAAAGAAGAAAATGCTGCTGGAAAGTCCGAAATCCACAATTTCAACGAAACCAATCAAATCTAGTTATATACGAGTATGTGGCTTTGCGCTAAATGAGTTGTCACTATCACTGATGCCTGTCGGACGTCACTGTCAAGGACAGAAAATAATGAAGAAAGGAAGAAATTTGCTGATGATCATAATCAGTATATTATTCTTTTCTCATTAAAAATTTTGTTTTCCTACACTTTATCCACTAAAATTGTCAAAACCAGAGGCGCGTTCAATAGAGAGATTTTTTAAGATTTCTTAAGATGTTTTTGAAACAGCGTCTTTGAGACCGAGATTATAAGTAAGGTGTTCCGAATGTTCCGTACTTCATACACATGACATCATCATGGCGTCATTTGTATGGAGTATGGAGCATTCGGAACTCCGCGGTTTATGGAGCATTCGGAACAACTCGGTCAATTCTCTCCCATATAGATTCTACAGAATTCACCGAGGGGTTCCGAAAGAAGTATAGAACAATGGCGGCTCGCAGTGATCATCTTCAAAATCTTGATCAAAAGAGTGCTTTATCCAAAAACATCTTAAGAAATCTCAAGATATCTCAAGAAATCTCGCTCTAAAGAACGCCGCTCAGGTCTTAACCCTTTCCCAAACAAGACCTGTTTTTGATGTCCCAATGAGAATAGGAAAACATCAAGACAAAAGAAGAAAATGCTAATAATCAGCATTTTCTCCTTTGTCTCAATATTCTCTGTGCTATTATATGCACGAAATTGAAATTTTACTTCAATTATCATAAACACTCATTTTGTCGTCTTTAGCAGCTTTCAAATTGGACAACCCTATAATTTTTTCATTTGGGAAAACCACCCATTCCCACACATAGACTCTTTTTTACTCCTCTTATGCTCAAAATAATGCTTTGGAAAACATTGTGGAAAATGACAATATTGCTTGTGACATTTTTGGAAAACATTGTGGAAGATGAAGAAATTCCTTGTAACATGCAATTTCATCATTCCCCACCATGTTTTCTAGGCAACGTAATTATGTGATATTCTATTCACTTGAAATTGTCTTCTGCAATTTTTTTTAATTCAGTCTAAAATTTGTAGTCTGTTATTGGGATAATATCAAATCAAATCAGAACATCACATAGGTTGGTCAAACAGCCACATACTGGTGACATACAGATTAATATCTACATTGGAGCTATACCCCGTTCAATTCTACTTGTGAATAGTTCTGGAATCACATGAGATAAATAGAAATTGTTGATTTTTTGGAGGGCCTTCTCCCAGAAATGTTCGTTGAAGAAAATCCTTTGTACCGATGAACCCTTCAGTGTCCAAATATACAAATCGCACCATGATTTTCCTGTAATTGCCATCTGTCCTTGAATTTGATAGTGATAAATATGGGTTTCTTTCAATGTCAAATTTCCATCTACTACATCACAACAAAAATCTGAATTCCTTGCAGCATCTACTGGTGTTTCATTTCTGTACTTATATGGGCACTTTATTTCTAATAACCCACCAGATACTGGACAATGGTCACACATGACAAAACCGTCAGGACTAGCACCTATATGAGGGTATTTCGGATTCACTGTCAAGCCACATTCTGTCACAGACAATTTGGGATGCATGTTTCTCATATACTTGATATAAAATCTTCTAGCAGCTGGCTCGTGTGTTCTTCCCCATTTAACAGACGGCACATCCAAACTACTAGGGTACAGAACTGACCTCACAATGTAGTCTGCCCTAGTATCTTCCCTTTTTTTACAAACTACTCCAAATGTTGAGGACCAGATCCTTCCATTTCTGGCCACTTCCCTATTTTTGTTTTTATGTTGTCCTCTTGTCTTTAGTTCAATAAGGTCGCTCTGTTGCTGAGAACAAGACAGGCTGTTGAAATAGTTATTGAATTGTTCTTTACATTTTTCAGTATTCACATCAACCCTATCATGGTACATGAACGGAACACTATGTAATGTCAATTTTTTTCACCTTTACTTAGAGAATTAATTTTCTCTGCAGCGGTATCTTGGAAGCCAAGCAGCAAAGCCACATGTGGATCATTGTTTGAGTTTTTGCTTAAAGCATTCCATATCCAAGCGAGTCACAGGGGGGTCAGAGAGTAGTGAACGTTTTGATTTGGGTGGATCTTGCTCCTGACAGTCAAACTTTTGCTTTTTAAATACCAACTGGCTTGTCTTTTTAGGGCTTAATTTTCTGGCTCTGGGCTTATTCCATAGGCATTCTTTCGAGGTAACTGCATCAAGGCCTTCTTTCTTCTTCACCGTTACATCGACTAGGGCGTAAAATACAGCTGCAATGTGGTTACAGGACTCTCCTTCCCTGAAAAATAAAAAAATACATTTAACAAATTAACCTTTTACCAAGAATAATGATTTGGGCACTGATTGAAATTCTCTCTAGTCTGTCAAATGCTAGACAAGAGATGTTTGTAAAACATATATGCCCCCTCAAGGGCCTACATTTGATGTAGGTCAAAGTCCAAGGTCAAGTTAACAAAGTCCAAGGCCATGGTCAAATATGAAAGGTCTTTGTAGGAGGTGTCTATGTGTGAAATATCAAAGCTGTATATGTAAAAGTAAAATGAAACATAGGCCAGATTAAAGTTTTTAAAAGTAGGCCAAATGCCAAGGTCATGGTCAAATGTGAAAGGTCTTGGTTGGAGGTGTCCATCTGTGAAATATCAAGGCTGTAGGTGTAAAAGGACATGATATACCGGTATATGCCTGGTTTCAGTCTTTTTAAAAGTAGGTCAAACTCCAAGGTCAAGGTTGCAATATTCAAGGTCATGGTCAAACGTGAAAGGTCTTGGTAGGAGGTGTCTATGTGTGAAATATCAAGGCTGTAGGTGTAATAGGACATAAGATAAAGGCTAGGTTAAAGATTTCTAACAGTATGTAAAAATCAAAGGTCAAGGTCACACAGGCCAAGGTCATGGTCAAATGTGAAAGGTCTTGGTAGGAGGTGTCCATATGTAATATATTGAGACTGTATAGGTAACAGGACATGAGATATAGGCCTAGTTTATTTTTTTTTAAAAGTAGGTCAAACTCCAAGGTCAAGGTCCAAGGTCATGGTCAAAAGTGAAATATCTTGGTTGAAAGTGACCATGTGTGAAATATCAAGGCTGTATATGTAAAATGACATGAAATATAGGCCAGGTTAATGAATTATTAAAGTAGGTCAAACACCAAGGTCAAGGTCACAAGGTCCAAGGTCATGGTCAAATGTAAAAGGTCTTGGTCGTAGGTGTCCATGTGTCAAATATCAAGGCTGTATGTGTAAAAGGAATTGATATATCGGCTAGGTTAATTTTTTTTAAAGTAGGTCAAAGTCAAAGGTCAAGGTCACAAGGTCCAAGGTCATGGTCAAATGTGAAAGGTCTTGGTAAGATGTGTCCATGTGTGAAATACCAAGGCTGAAAGTGTAATAGCACATAAGATATAGGCCCAGTTTAATTTTTTTAAAAGTAGGTCAAACTCCAAGGTCAAGGCCACATGGTCCACGGTCATAGTCGTATGTGATAGGTCTTGGTTGGAGGTTTCCATGTGTCAAATATCAAGGCTGTATGTGTAAAAGGACATGATATATCGGCCAGGTTAAAGTTTTTTAAAAATAGGTCAAACTCAAAGGTCAAGGTCACAAAGTCCAAGGTCATGGTCAATTGTGAAAGGTCTTGGTATGATATGTCCATGTGTGAAATCTCAAGGCTGTATATGTAAAAGGTCATGAGATATATGCCAGGTTTAATTTTTTTTAAAGTAGGTCAAACTCCAAGGTCAAGGTCACAAGGTCCAAGGTCATGGTTAAATGCGAACGATGTTGATAGGAGGTATCTATGTGTGAGATATCAAGGCTGTATGTGCAAAAGGACATGAGATATAGGCAAGGTTAAGAAGTAAGAGTAACAAGTATCTGGTGTTGTATGCAACACATAAAGTCCCCTACCGGCTTCACATTGACTCAATATGGTAATCAATAATAGATTAAGATGAACAAGTCATCAAAATAATTGTCAAACATATGAAATGTTATGCCCGACTGGAGGTGATTAATACTGCTGCATCACCACCCTGACTAACATGGCTTATAATTTTTTTTACATTTTAAAACAGGTTTCATCAAGTTAGCTTGCTTAGTTATTAAGTTATTGCACGATCCATTTTTTGCCATATTTTCACTATTTCCGTTACCATAGCAACCGCACTTTTCGTCAAAGAACAAAGATAAAATGATGTGCATAATCTACACATTGCCATCTAGTCATATACCAAGTCTCATCAAATTAGCTTGCTTACTTATTAACTTATCGCAGGATCCAATATTTTTTGCCATATTTTCACTATTTCCGTAACCATAGCAACAACAATTTTAGTCTACAAACAAAAATAAAATGAAGTGCATAATCTACACATTGCCATATAGTCATATACCAAGTCTCATCAAACTAGCTTGCTTAGTTATTATCTTATCGCAGGATCCCATTTTTGGCCATATTTTCACTATTTCTGTAACCATAGCAACCTCAATTTAAGTCGAAAAACAAAAATAAAATGATGTGCATAATCTACACATTGCCATCTAGTCATATACCAACTTTCATCAAAAACGCTTGCTTAGTTATTAAGTTATCGCGGGATCCAGATTTGAGCGGACAGACGGACGGACGGACGGACGGACAGACGGAGGGCAAACCTATAGTCCCCTCCGGTGTGAACACCGGTAGGGGACTAAAAATCAACAAAGGGCAATAACTCCAAGAATTGATTGGCAGAGTTACGGTTCTTGTGCACTGCACCTCTCCATAATGAAATCTATTCACCTGTAAAGTTTCATTATTCTACCTTACATACTTTTTGAGTTATGCTCCGGACAAGAATCAAGTTATAAAATCAACAAAGGGCAATAACTCAAAAAAATTGATCAGCAGAGTTACGGTTCTTGTGCACTGCACCTCTCCATAATGAGATCTATCTACCTATGAAGTTTCATGATTCTACCTTCAATACTTTTCGAGTTATGCTCTGGACAAGGTTTGGTCTACGGACAGACCGACCTTCCGACCGACCGACCTTCCGACAGACCGACCTTCCGACCAACCGACCGACACTTGCAAAACAATAAACCCCCATTTTCTTCGAAAGGGGGCATAAAAATACCTTGTTGTCATAAACAATATGAAGATTGAAGACACTGCTTGTGACAAGCAATTTCTTAATTTCTCACGATGTTTTCTGTCCAGAAAGATAGAATTGTACTCATCTAAAATTTTGCCGTCTGGTAATGAGTTAAAACGTAAATAAATAGGCCTACAGTTGTCGCCACATCGTATGGCATGTGTTTATGTTTTGTTTAACGTTCAATTATATTTGAATACAATATAAACATTGTGCCATAAGATGTGGCGCCAACTGTAGTTAGTATGCCCATGTATGTATTTCACAACATATACCACGAATAAAAAATATGTTACAATGCAAGATAATTAAGTTTTCTCCTATTTTCATTCAATAATATTCCTCATAAATGTGACCTCTCAAAAGTGTCCCCCTGTGTTTGAGTTTGAGTTTATTGGGGTTTTACGCCGTTTTCAACTACCAGGGTCATATCGCGGCGGCTGGAGCACCTACCCATGGATTCCTGTTGTTTCTCAAACCAGTACTACCACAACACCCTTACCGAGCCTCCAGCTGCTCGCCCACTTAGCAGACATGGTGTAGTCATAATCAGTAATTTAATCGATTATTAATCGATTAACAAATGTCAATAATCGTGAATTAATCGATTAATTAGCTTTTTCTGATTATTTGATTAATAATTTAATCAATTACTGGTGAAAAAATGGCATTAATCATGATTATTTTATGATTACTTTTTGATTATTTAGGATGTATAAATGATCTAAAAACAAAATAAGTTGCACCTGTAAGTCACACCTTTTACCTGTTCACACCTATACAAAGCAGTCTATGCCCAAAGGCCATCTAGTGTTATTCTTACGCCTGTCATTGAAATTTCACACATTTTGGGGAGTTGAAACTGAAAACTTATATTAGTTGGAAAATGCTGAAACCCAATATTTTATTTCACTTTTAATTTTTTCCTTAAAATGCTATCATACTATGAACAAGTATGTAAAACTAAATAACAAACGTACATATAATCATTATCATTATTAAGAAAATACAAGTGTTGATAAAAGAATTTTTCTTTAATCATGTTTACGAATGTCGGACAAAATCCCCTTAGGACAAAATCCCCTCGGTCACTTTTTGCATAGGCGGACAAAATCCCCTCGATAGAATTAATAGGGCGGACAAAATCCCCTCGGTAGATATACTAAGGCGGACAAAATCCCCTCGATGAAATGTCTAGGGCGGACAAAATCCCCTTGGTAGAATTATTAGGGAGGACAAAATCCCCTCGGTAGAATTATTAGGGCGGACAAAATACCCTCAGTAAAATTACTAGGGCGGACAAAATCCCCTCAATACGTAGGTAAGTAGGTAGAGTCGCCGGTAGAAGCGATTTATTCATGCATGGAAATAGAACTAATCAAATTCCATTATTAAGAAAACATTTTAACAAAGTAGGCCTAATCTGCGGCGTGACTGATTAAGTTAAAATATTTGTAAATCGAAATTGCTTGTTTTTCTCTTGGCGCTTCCACCATTGATACGTCCTTGTTGAAGCAGTCTATCACTGTCCATATGGAGGGGTTCGAGTGTCCAACCAAGTTCTTGAAGCCATTTTTCCAGCCCTCGTATATGTTGTCGTGTGCCCCTTATTAAGTGCATGTTTGAGTGCACAAACAACCAATTCAAATGGTTTTAATTTCATTATATCCCCCTTTGATTATAGTCGTGTGCCGCTAATCAAGTATATATACTAGTATATTTGTGTGTTTTAATAACCAATTACTTTATTAGTTGACCGGTCTTTAAGTGATGCTTCTGATTTCTAGAGGTGTAAAAAACAAAGACAAAAATGAATCGTTGTTTATTGTGTCTTAGTCTAACATATCAAGTAATACAATTCTAATATATTACAAATAACTCGGAAACAATACAATACAGTGAACATCTTAAAATGTATCGAGGGGATTTTGTCCGCCCAAATAATATTGCTGAGGGGATTTTGTCCGCCCTAATAATTCTGCCGAGGGGATTTTGTCCGCCCTAGACTTTTCATTGAGGGGATTTTGTCCGCCCAGTAAATTTCACCGAGGGGATTTTGTCCGCCCTAGTAATTCTACCGAGGGGATTTTGTCCGCCTTAAACATTTCATTGAGGGGATTTTGTCCGCCTATGCAAAAAATGACCGAGGGGTTTTTGTCCTAAGGGGATTTTGTCCGGTTACCATGTTTACAGGCATGATTTATTAGAAAATAATGTAAAGCAAAGTACTAACTTTGGGCAAAAAGAAGGAATCAAACTTGGTGATTTGAATTATAAGATTCTGATAATAACCAGGGTATACATGAATTTGATAACGAGTACCTTCTCTCTTTACTAAACCCTTTCCTTTATAAGTTCGTAAATTTATAATTCTTAATATGAAAGGCTTCAGATAACATTTAGGCAAAAGGAGAAATGCATTTATCAAGCATTTTTCTAAAAATAGTTGGTCCAAGCTTTGGTCTCATCATGGCTTCAACATGGTCTGATATACCGGGTACATGAACTCCATTTTCATCATCATAATTTCATATTAATTTGTGATAATTTGCTATCTAGAGCATTCACAAAAGATAACTAAGATAAATTCATAACAAACTTCAATATCCAACAAGTCCATACATCCTATTTTCATCCTACTTTATCAAATGGAACTCTTCAATTCTCTTTACCACAACATCTGGTAAAGACCTTTTTAGCATGCTATTTTATTAATTGAAGTAGTCTGTTCATCTATAACCAAACTGGTTTGTTTTAAGACATTTAAAAAGAATTGTAATTTCAATAGTAAAGATATTTCATATTTTGTGATTCTGTTCAGATTACATATTTCATTCGGAAGATAATGAATGCTATTTGCCCCTTTCAAATGTTTATTTCTTGTTACGTGAAAGCTTTTATCCGTGATTAATGATTAATAATCGATTACTTACCCCCAAATTAATGATTAATAATCAATTACTGAGGTATTTTTCAGTGAAAGTAATTTAATCGATTAATAATCAAGGGTGCATTAATCATTAATTTAATCGATTACTTTTTCAAGTAATCGACCCCATGTCTGCCACTTAGGTTAACGATTTCAAACCCATTGGTGGGTGACAATTTTGTCAGAAAGGGTATTAGCCGCAGCCGGGTATCGAACCCGGGACCTCTCAAATGAGGGTCAGATGCGCTACCAACTGCGCTAAGGCCGCGGCCCTGTCCCCCTGTGGGTAACCCTTTTTCACCCATTTTATAAAAGGTGCGACTCGACGTTCCAGGAATAAACCAATGATATAAAACTTACAGGTTTCTATTTTAACCCTTTATCAAACAAGAAGAAACAATTTCAGCAATTTCTCCATTCCCTCGACATTTCCCCTGCAATATCGCCCGTATTGTCTAGTCAAGACATAAATAATACTTTATTTATCTCCTGGAACCTTTCAAAATGAACAGTCTGAATTTCGCTGTTTGGGAAAGGATCAATATCGATTTTCCATAAATGACACGATAGGTTATGTTAGACCGGAAGTCGTTTGACCCGTATCCCTAGCAAAAACCCCATGGTTGGTTTCGCTAGAGATACAGGCCCGTATCTCTAGCAAAACAAGGGGGTTTTGCTAGGGATACGGGCCCGTATCTCCAGCCCCCATGGGCTAGAGATTCGGGCCCGTATCCCTAGCCACTTCCTTTGCTATTTATATGCTACTCGTCAACTGTGATCTCTTTCATCCATCAATGTTCTCTTTCTCACAATGTAACTCGATCACACATATAAATTTACAGTGACTTTCCCATTATATATAGTTTTACCAATTTTTTTTGCAGAGAGAAGAGGGGCAATGAGTTTTTAATTCACTGCTACCCATTAACAGCTAGGTAGACTGAGGCGTTGACAATTAAGTGTCTTGCCCAAGGACACACCTCCCGAGCGGGACTCGAACCTGGATCCTCCAGGTTACAAGTGCAGTGCTCTCACCACTGCGCTATCGAGGCTATTGCAATTTTTGGGATAGGGACTCGCTCAACCGTGGGGAAAATCAAGCGTCTTGAAAACTTTTCTAGGACTGAAAAAAGGCTTGGATAAGGTTGAATGATTTTTACCCTGACCTTGATATTCCAGAGTCTAGTTTCTGTTTTGTTTTGCAAAAAAGATTTTTCAGTGTAAAAATCAGTTGTCTCAAAATTTCTTTGACCAAAGAGTTTTTTTGTAGCAAGAGTATTTAGATGCACAGGGAATGGTACTAAGATTGTAGATCACTTGACTTATAAAAATCACAAGGCTATCGAAACCATGGAACCTATCGAAAGCATGAGAGGAAAGGCTAATCCCGAATTGGGAACAAAAAATAAACAAAGATGGTGGACATGAAAATGTCAAACCTGATTGTAACATCCTTCTCCAATTTCAGAAGTGTCTGTATTTCTCTGTATGTATAGCCCTGCATGAAATACCCGCGTATGTCGTCTTCCAAAGCCATTGTCTGGGGCGAAACTTTAGAGGGTCGTGATCGACCGGTGATACAGTAATTTTTATAGGGTCCATTTTTATACCATACACCGGTTCACGCGGCAGAAGAAAGATTCTTTCCGGATTTTTTTCCTACCCCGAAATTAGTCTCAATAGTTTCAACTTTTCGACTTTTCACAAGAATGTTACCCAGGAAAGAAGAAAAGTTGAAGTTAGTCACACTGATTTCGACTTTTCGAGGAAAATTGAGTTTGTGAAATGTAGAAATGTTGAAGTTTTGTTTGTGACAATAGTCAGAAGTTAGTGACAATTGTCAGAAGTTAGTGTGACTAACTTCAACATTTCTACATTTCACAAACTCAATTTTGGTAGAAAAGTGGAAGTTAGTGCGACTAACTTCCACTTTTCTACCAACATTGAGTTTGTGAAATGTAGAAATGTTGAAGTTTTGTTTGTGACAATAGTCAGAAGTTAGTGACAATTGTCAGAAGTTAGTGTGACTAACTTCAACTTTTCGACTTTTCACAAACTCAATTTTGGTAGAAAAGTGGAAGTTAGTCGCACTAATTTCAACTTTTCTATCAAAATTGAGTTTGTGAAAAGTCGAAAAGTTGAAGTTAGTCACACTAACTTCTGACAATTGTCACAAACTTCTGACAATTGTCACAAACAAAACTTCAACATTTCTACATTTCACAAACTCAATTTTCTTAGAAAAGTGGATGGCGGAAACAGGATTCCGTATAAATGCCATATGGTCATTTTTGCAGACCACTGCTCAATTTTATCTTCCGATAATTGGACTCCGCTTACTCACAATCTTGTAATTAGCAAATTACTGCTTATTCACTTTGAGATTTTTGTGCACACTGTTGTAAGCAGGTTTCTGTTTAATTAGATTAGCAATAAGCTAATAGGCATTACAATCAACAGGAATCCACTCGCTTTCTCACGCAGACACGCATGGCTCAAAATGTTTTTCATAATATTTTTCTTTGCTCGATAACTTATCACCTTATCATTCTATATACTATTATTAAAGTTTTCCGTTCTGTTTATCTATCTATACAGATATGACTATACGGACGCCGAGTTCCACACCATCATACACAACCTTGATGTGCTGTTTGGAGTGGGTGGTATCATAGATGGGAGGGGTAATCTACCACTACCCGCACTACGATTTATTAGTAAAGAAGTAAGTACAGTTGGGATATACTGATTTGTATAGAGCTACAAATAATTCGGGATAAAGGTGTTTTTATGCAAGATATCGTAAATTATTATTGATCAAACCCTACATTGTGGGTACTCATTTGACTCGTCTCATCGAGACGATTTAAATGAGTACAAACAACATAAGGTTTGGATTGAAATTAAAAGACTTTATCCACTCATATAATTATGTTGCTCTGTATCATATATTAATCGAATTTTATGATTGAATGATTTACTCATTCGTATTGAAGTGTTCGTTCAAGACCATTTCAGTTAAGGGCGATGAAGAGCCTTAATCCTTTCCCAAACAAGACCTTGCCCCGATTTCTCGAAAAAACTTAAGTATATTCTCATGAGAACATGTTCAACTTCAAACGTTGAAGGGTATTCGATTGAAGTTCACGTGGTTTTCGTGCGATTTGAGAACGGTGCTCAGATTTGAGCATGAGAACGTACTCAAGTTTTTTTCGAGAAACCGGGGCATGGTTTTGACGTCCCTAATAGAAAAGGCTTGGGAAAACGTTGAATATAACCAGCAGTTTCTCCTTTTGTCTAAATATTTTCGGTGCCATATTTAACATAAATCCTATTTTTAATAACATCCATTTTGTCATTTTTGGCAGTTTTCGAAGTGGATCACCTTAAAATTTTGCCGTTTGGGAAAGGTTTAAATAGAATCCCGTTATTTTACGTTCCTTTATATAAAGACAACTTTTAATTTGGAGCAGAACTCCCCAAAATGCATGTAAAATACTTAAAAGTAGTTGAACATCGATAAAAAGCAAAATGTCAAAAATTGACATGCAGTTCAGAATAGACATATGTTTCATTTGGCTAATATAAATCAATAACTTTGCATTCTTATGATCAAGACACGATATGCTTTTTTTTCGTTCAACGCGTAAAGTAATTCAAACTCAATACTTTCAGGTCTACAACAACCGAATACAAAGAGACGTGCTTTTTGATTGGTTAAAACGTCACATCGACGACGAGATTTCGAGTCACGAGGATACATTTGACCCCGATAATATACGAGATTTCGTTGACATATATTTTCAAACACAACATGGCGGGAGTGAAAGAAACAAATTCACGAGTAAGTATCGTAGCATTGTCACCCTGACTTGTATGTATTACACATCACGCATATAAGGACCTTCCGGAAAGAATGTTAACGCGCAGACTGACTTGAATTCATACTTTTCACACCTCCGCACAGTTCACGACTTTAGCATGGCGGGTTACATAATAATTATCATCATCGAGAGTCCTGTATGTAAATAATTATCCACATAAATCCTAATGAAAACATTTTACACTGTTCAAAGCTGTCACCCACATCATCGGTTCGAACATGATGTAACAAATTTAGAAAGCATTCCACACTCTTATTTGTTACTTTGTTTGATGCCATGGGTATCAAGATAATTAAGCAAACTACCTAGTGCCCGTTTTTAGGCCAGGAAATCTCTCTCAAGGGATTTCTAGCCTATAGGTATCCAAAGCTAAATTTGACGGACTACTTTCAGAAAAGTGGCGACCGATGTGTCCACTCTATGCCACTGAGTCCGCTAAAACAACTAGTTTTCCAAGTGTAGACAGAGAATGCTTATCACACGGTCCGAATGCTCCGAATGCTTTCATTTCATCTAAGTTTTCATCAGCAAATGTAATTTAAGGTACAACTACCCTTAATTATAAACGAGTGTGTGTTTCCTCTCATATTACAGATATAAATTACTGCGCCTGATACAGTTGGTGTCACTCCACAAATAAATTTGATTCTGGGTCGTAAACCCAAAATATTTCCCGGTCAAAAATTGATATATTTTTCGTCGGTATTTCTGTATGCATGCAGAGACTAGCTAATAGCTTGAAATGCATTTCTGATGAATAACAGGTCACTAGTGGAAAAAGGCTCTAGTCCGTTGGTATATTTCTGTGGGTAGTGTATTAAAACGAAATTTCAACAAATTTGAGATCCATGGATCATGACCACTTTTTCTTTGTGTATATTTGATCTTAGAATACTCTTTATCACTGTATAAGTCATATTATCCGACGAAAATTTTGAGATGAGCTGTATACAGCCAAAGTTGACCCTTTTACTGTTACTCAGTCTTGAAGGTCTGTTTCTCGAATGGAGTACGAGGGACGTTCACTTAATTTTGGAACTGGGGTTCTATAAGCCATAGTTATGTCGCAATTCAATTTTAAGTTTCTTCAATCCTTCGAAATAATCCTCTTTGACATCCACACACTTCTGAAGTTTTGAGATTCATTACTTATATGCCAATAAATGGGCCTCTTTTGGAACACCTCGCAGACACTGGAAAATTGCACTGCATGTGGAATATGAAGGCCTATACCGACGACCAGAGGCTTTTTTCGTCATCATGGGGAACACAAAAAAGCCACAAGGGCTTAAGCCCGGCTATAAGAGTGGATGAATACGCTGTGTAGTATGTGTCTCTTTCAGGAAGTCTTGGACAAGATGACACCTGTGGACAGCTCCGTTGTCATGGATTTGGCACCTGCCTCTTTAGTCGGTCATAGACCTGTTCTTTTCGTGATATTTCTTTACTTTGGCCGACATACATTTTTTGTATGAATGACAGGCGATAGTGGTACCATTTGAAACAGTAATTTGAACAATACACCTGTTACATTTGAAAGTTACCGCGTACAAAACTTTTGCCACGCTTTTAATTTTTTGGCTATTACGGACCTTGCCTGATCTTTTCGCATCCATTGCTGGCTAATGATACGCAATTGGTGCTCATAATGGTAGACTAATGTTCAATCATATGTTTAAAGTTCAGAAGGCTTACATTTGTTACTTTTATTGCATTATTTTAAAAAATATTTTGCAAGGATGGCTCTCTGTTCTTTAGGCAGCAGGTGGGGGACCCAGTGGCCATAAACCTGACTGTGTTTCAACCCTTTCGTCTAAATGGCATGACATATCCCCGATGAAAAACCAACTTTATCTGCTATTTCTTGCAATTTGAACCATGCCTCTTGTTCGGTCATGTCGGAATCTACAGCAACATTTGCTTTGGTACTAGCTCTACCCGGGTTGCCTGTGAGGGGGACATCATTCAGGCCAGTTTTACCAAATTTAATTTTTATAATCCTCCTAAAAACTGACGCATATCCAACGTTCGAATGTCCACGAATCTGATATAGTTCATTATATACGTGCAATGCAGATATTTCAAAGCCTATGCGACCTTTGATGTTGACCCGTACCTCCTACTTCAGTTCGTTTTCCATTTTGTGCACAGCGAAATAGCCAGTGTATATGACTGAACCAACTAAAACGTTCAATAACTTTTGAAAGAGTCAACGAATTTGTCTCAAATTTTGACCAAGTATAGACAGTAATTTTCCAGTCAAATAGTGGCAAGCACCACTCGTTCCATAGAACCATGAGGTATGGTGGACCATTAGTACCACTTTTAATTGAACGCCCCTCGTATACTAGTGGGTTTATCTATTGATATCTATCTACTGAGATCAAGATCACCTGACAAGGTCAATGTCAATTATCAAGGTCGTATTCCATAAAATTGATCTCTTCTTTCCTGGCCTTCAGTACTATCAGTACTTTGATTTCTCTCTCTTTCAGAGACGGACATATTCGGTGTGATCTACAACTTCTTATTGGCGGGAGCAGAAACTACATCTAATACAGTAAACTGGAGCTTGCTATATCTCATAGAGTACCCAGATGTACAGAAACGGTGCCAAGAAGAAATACATAACGTATGTGCAATGCATAACATATTTACAACGCCCCCTTGCTTTAACTTTATTTCAATTTAAAGCATATCCATATACCCAGACAAAACATCAATGTTACTAAATTTACTGTACACTTTTGGAAATCGTTTCTTCATGTTTTTATTTAAAATTCTTAAACTTTAAAAGTAAAAAAAAGAACATAACTTTGGTAAATACCTGGTAAATCATATGATGAAAAGACCTACATGTATATCTAAAGTAAATACCCAACCATTTACAATTTAGAGACACACAGGGAAGACTGAGTTTATCCCAATCAGGACCGTAGGAAGAGGGTGGGGGATAGGAGCGGCTTAGCCCCCCCCCCCCCCCAAATGTTGGCCAGAAATGTCGAATCCAATTTAGCCCCCCAATATTCAAACAAAGGGGCTTAAGCCCACCCAATATGAAATTGCTTCCTATGGGCTGCCATTTGTGCCACCTAGTTAAATAATTGCTCTATTAGTAATGGTAGTATCATACATACATGTACAATCTTATTTCTTGGAGATTTTTACTCGATTCTGGGGAAAAGTCATTTTGCATGGACCCGTTCAAACAGGTAGGCCTAAAAGTAAAATAATGCTTTTCGTCTCTTTTGTTTTAAGCTGCGGTTACGAGGTTTTCGTTGAAAAGCAGCGATATTGCTTTGTGTAGCTTTTCCTCAGCTCGACTTAAGCTGCAGTTACAATGTTTTTGTTGAAAAGCAACGTTTTGTTGTTTACCCCAGGTATGCGAAGACAGAATCGTAACAATGGCTGACAGAAACAAACTCGTGTATGTTGAGGCGACACTTTTAGAGGTACAAAGACTATCAAATATAGGTAAGCATGGCGCTGGTACACGTGTTCACATTAGTTTTCACCGTTTCCACTTAAGAACGATCTTACGACCATATTTGACGGGAAATCGTGAAAACGAAATTGCCGTACGATTGTCGATAAAACATTATACCAACCACTGTTTTATGCCCCCGTATCGAGAGATCGGGGCATACTATTTTACTCATATCCGTCCGTCTGTCTGTCATTCTGTCTGCCTGTCCGAAAAATTAACATTGCCATTTTCTCCAAATGTATTTGACATACAAAGCTAAAATTTGGCACGTAACCTTTTTCAATGTGTACATGTATCTGTCCTATGCAATATGACATTCCTCAAGGTCATTCATTAACCCTTATCATCCCTTAACACGAAAACTTTACATGGGAACTTAACATTGCCATTTCGGGGGCATTCGCGTTTCACAAACACATCTTGTTTTACATGTAACCTTGTTTGATCTTGCTTTATTCTTGTTTTTGTCAAAATGTCCCTTTTCCACATGACCTCAGTTCAATTCATGTCTATCATTCCTTTCTCCCACAGCTGAGTTGACCCTTCCACATACAAACGACGAAGAAATTTACGTACACGGTCTCCGTATTCCTAAACACTCGGTTATAATAGGCAACTTATACTCGGTACATATGGATCCCAAATACTGGGAGGAACCCGAAGTCTTTAGGCCGGAACGTTTCATAGAGAATGGAAAAATAAAGAAACACTCCGCATTTGTACCTTTTGGCATCGGTAAGTTGTTTATTGATAACCCTTATCGAATGTACTGGAACAAAACAAAGGGGGTGTTTCGGTTTCGCCAGAGCTGTTCGTCAGAAGCAATTGCATTTGGTGGTCTTAGAAAAGAATTTATATGTCCACAGAGATTCAATTTACACTATTTTTGTCTACTCCTATTAGATGTGTGCTGTTGCGTGTCATGTAAGTCAAGGGTCAAGGTCGGAGGTCATCTTTGGTGTATATTTCTACTGAATCTATTTATAGATTTAGTAGATATATATACAAATGTAGATCAAAGATGATTTCCGACCTTGACCTTTGACTCAATGTTTTGTAAAGTTTTAAATCGCTCCTTTGGCCTTATGACTAGTACTCGTATACATGTACGTTCATTATATGTCTTTTTTATTGCAGGGCCCCGAATGTGCATGGGCGAGACACTAGCCAAGATGGAACTTTTCTTAATGATATCAAACTTGTTACAAAGATTCACATTTTTACGTGAGAGTGATGAAAAAAGACACAGTTTTGACATCAAAATGGAACAGATTACATCGGCACCTACCTCATATAAGTTAAAATGTTTCAGTCGAAAGTGTTTGTGATTTACCAATAACTGCACTTTGACGCATTTTGACTCACTCTCAAGAAAAGATATGGGAAAACATTGTGGAAAATGAAGAAATTGCTTGTGACAAGCAATTTCTTCATTTTCCACAGTGTTTTCCAAACTGAAAAATCAATAAAAGTAACATTCAGGTTTCTTGAAATGACTGTCTGCAGCATCTTTAAAATTTTTACCAATTTGGCTTTCTGGTTATGGTTTAATGACTATATTGGAAATAGTTATGATTTTACGTTGTGTGTGTTCTGTGTTTTACATGTAAATAATTTAATATTAGTAGATTTCATTAAAATCCCAGCGTTCTGATTGGTAAAAAAATATTTTTCATACCTCCATGAAAAAAAATTGCCGGGACTACTTTTTCCCGTCAAACATTGTATTACGCCGCATTATTAACCTGCCATTTTTGATGAAAATTAATAATGAAAAGTTGTGTATTTATTGTTTTTATAAATCACAGAATATTACATTATAAGAAATGAATGTAATCTTATTTTTTTCATGCAGGTATGAAAAATAAAATCTAATCACACTTTTGTATGAACCGTTTCGCGGATTCATACAGTGTGATTAGATTTTATTTTGCATACCTGCATGAAAAAATAAAATTGCATTCATTCCTTAAATATAGATGTTATTTTGTTATCAGACTACTTCTTAAATTTGAAAAATATTGTCTTGTTTATTTTTGTATACCACCGTTGAGTTTTAGTTTATTGGGGTTCTACGCCGTTTCAACTACCAGGGTCATACCGCGGCGGTTGGAGCACCTACCCATGGATTCCTGTTGTTTCCCAAACCAGTACTACCACAATCCTTACCGAGCCTCCAGCTGCTCGCCCACTTAGGTTAACGATTTCAAACCCATTGGTGGGTGACAATTTTGTCAGAAAGGGTTTTAGCCGCGGCCGGGTATCGAACCCGGGACCTCTCGAATGAGGGTCAGATGCGCTACCAACTGCGCTAAGGCCGCGGCCCTTATACCACCGTTGAACACGGAAGTTCATGGGATCGCCTGGCGTCCAGAACAACGGCTTCCACTTCTATGTTCTAACGATATCTCGAAAAGTGTATTAGCAGAATTGTGGAACTGTTTGCTCATACACAAATGTAGATATAAAATTAAGGTAGTCCATCCCTAATGATTTTCAGGCGACGTCGGAATTTTTCGGGCAAAGTCGTAAACATTCCGCGTTAGAACGTTCCACCGCCGATTGTTTGTGACATCGCCCGAATGATATTGGAAGCATAACGAAAATAAACGACGTCGCACGATAAATACGACCACACGTCAATCTCATTAGGGATGGGTTACCTTAATAATGGTAATCTGATAATCCTATTGCCTCCATGATTTCCGAAAACATTTCCATAAGTGACACACATGTAAAAAAGAGGTCATGTGCTAGAAAGGGGCTAATACCGATGTTTGCGGTGTATGGCTGAATACAGTTTACAATCATTTAGTCAAAGTGATTTTAACTGGAGATATCCAAGCTTTGACAAATTCAAATCTTTTCTCTATGTATAGTCAAGTCAAAGTATTATGACACATTTTTACAAATTTTACTTAAATAAACATGGGTGAAACATTCTTAATTGTCAAGAAATTTGCATGCGTTTGTTCGCATCTTGCAAGTGCTAGACTCTTGCAAGATTTAAATCACCGCATGTGAAATTACAGTAGTTTTAGGTTTGATATAGTGCCGTTTACGTATATTACTTTTGCAAATATGTGTCATGATATCGTGACTGAACATTAATTGCGGCTAAAACCAAATTTAGGCATTGTTATAGTGTATGTATCTGGAATATACAGTAGACAATGGATAGACATTGCTCGATGCCAGCCATTGTTCCCACTTGCCCACTTGTTTTTATTTATTGTTTCGTCTACTAGAGGCTACGTACATGAATTATCTAGCATGTGGTCTTTTAAACACGAATCGGGATAAGGGATTAGAATGGCGGACATAGCATTTATTTTGTTGACATGCATCGTCGTTACCATATAATAAATCGACGATATAATTCCATTCTTAAGCTCATGTAAGCTGTTAGTATGACAACAAAATATTATAAATGTTTTATTTTTTATTGAGACCTGACATAAACTTTTACAGAAACAAAAACTTTGTGAATAGTTTGATAATAAAATGAGAAATGAAGAAAAACTTGACACTGAATTTCGGTGTTTTTTTTTTCATGATATGAAATACCAATTTATTATTATACCCGGTATATTAGATAATACGTATTCTGTCATCTGCGGCATTTCTCAATTTCAATAAGTTTAACGTTGTACGTTTAAGGACAAAGAATTATCATATCCCTTTAAGTTATAATATCTCAGATACAATGAACCATGTTTGGAATTTTATATCCCTTACCTAGACAAGTGTAGTTATAAATTGAAATGCCGTCAATAAAGGATTTGCATAAATACATATTATTTGACCCGTCATGCTGAAAGGGACCTTCTGTGACATTTGAAAACTCGAGTCAGTCTGCGCAAATTGCGTAGAATGACTAGGTATGACGAAACTCTAGAAATGATTTATGGTGAACTCCCCAGAGTATCAACCTTAGTCTGCAAGAGACGTGTCCTGTTCGCGGGGTGTTGTGAACAGACAATTGAAGAAATTGTTTCATCATTTGTACTCTGAAGGCACCAAACATCTGGCAATCGTTCACGCAAATTAATCTTCTCACATGTGATTAATTGAGAGACTAAGTTTTAAGGGGGCATAACTCAGACAAAAATCAATGAACCATAAAATCCTTCCTTCATGCACATCTACCGATTGAGGTGATAACATTGACCAAGTTTCAAGAAGATCCAGCCAGAAACTAAGGAGGAGTTGCGTTGACAAGAAAAGTGGACGGACGGACGGATGGACGGACGGACGGACGGACGGACGGACAGACGGAGAAGATGACGCCAATATACGTCCACCTCCGGCGGCGTATAAAAAGTATTCACAAAAGCTAATTTACGAAAGCATAATTATTTGACAAATTGCAATAAGAAAAAAAAGCTATTCATCCCGTGTTTCTTTTTCGACTGGGTATTACATGTATGTACAATGTGGAACCTATTGTAATGGCGCAGATTATTTCGCAAACATCTTGAAAATAGGGGACGATATTATCCAGTTAACATGAAGTAATTTCGGACAAACAATAATATATATTTCCGTTATATGCTGTTATACAATCTCGTAACTGCGGCTTCGTTCAAGCCGTCGTTACGAAATTTTATAACAACAGAGACGGCTTATCAATACACAACCAATAACCGGTCTATTTTTAACACAAAAGTCATTGCTATTGACTTGTATTTATTTATCATCATCGAGGTTTGCGTTCAGTATTTGGTTTATCGAACTACAGTAATGATGTCTATATTACAAAGTCACTATCTGTTCGTCACAATAGTACTGGTGGTTATTGTTGGATGCTTTGCTGAACCGCACTGCTCCAAGTTCCCGTATGAAGAAGCTTTATTAGAGAAAATGATACGGATGGAAATTAAAGGTAAAAGAACAATCAGATTTTTGGAAGGAAAGTGTTAAAACGGCAATTATCAATTTTAAACTCATTACCTAACGGAAAATTTTTAGACGGGTCCAAGTTCAAAGATGTTACAGACAACAATTACTAGTGAATGAAATTTAAAATATGCTTTTTTCGGAAGGAAAACATGTGAAAAAAAATGTCACAAGCAATTTCTTCATTTTCTACTATGTTTTCGGAAGCGATGCCATTGTTTTCGGAAGCGATGGCATTGTCTTGTAGGGAGTCAAAAAGAGTCACTGTGAGGTAATGGGCTAATCAAAGTATGATATTTTGAAGGAAATGATTCTTATTTGCTGCAGGTATTTTTTTGCTATATTTGTATATATGAAGTAATGAATTATATTACAGGTATTTATTTACAAAATCATTCATAATCAAATATTCTTACGAACTAGTATGGCATCTTAATAAAATCATACACTTTTAGAACGAAATTTACGTGTGCATGACAGATCAATACAGATAAAATGTGTTCATTTGTATTATTTTTCTTGCAACATTTTATTGATATTCATCCAAAATTACCATAATAATTATAATTTCTTTTAAGTCGAACAGATGGAACAGAAAATATTAGCAGCAAAGGACAAAGTTCTTGACGGGGCAGAAATGCTTAAGGAGAAAAGAAAAGAGATTCGTGAGATTTCCGAAAGTCTTAAACAAGACATTGGTTCCAGAGCGACTGAAATGAAAGAGGATTTTTCTGTGCTTAGAGGATCATTGAGACAAGAATTGGCAGACATGACAAGCAGAATGGAGGCTGTCTTTCAACAGAAAGAAGCGCAAATAAGTCGAATGTCGGAGGACCTGATGACATTGAAGAATGGTACCCTGCTCACAATAAAAAGTAAGTTTGGATATCGCTGCTTTTCATCGAAAACCTCGTATCTGCAGTTTTAAACAAACTGCAGTTACGAGGTTTTCGAAAAGCAATTCCAATTGCTTCGCACAAACTTACCTTATGTTTCGATATCGACGTCTGATTGATTCCCCTTGCTTTATTATACCAAAATAATACTTTTTAAATAAGTATTTATGTTGATTCTGTTTCTGAATCAATTTATGAAAGGTTGTGCTTTTCTGGCTAAAGTAATGGCAATGCATTTTGTGCTTACAATAGACTTTGTTTACCGTTATGTATTGATAAACTGAGGGTGTTATTAGAAAATGTTGTACTTACGGCTTGAATCAAGCAACTCCGACCGACATGACGTAACGTGCCCATAAAAGCGATGATGGCCGCTTGTCTCCAAAATATCTCTTCGTCGAACATTCTATACGTCGAAGTTTTCTCGTAGGTCCCACGATGTTCGACATAGAGAGATTTTACTGTATTTGGATTTCGCTATTTACATCAGAGCGCTGTCCCATTCAAAAACAAAAGAAAAGTCCGACACAAGTCCAACACAAGTTATGTCGCTTGAACAAGCCATATTACTTGTATCAGGCTTTTCTTTTGTTTTTGAATGGGACAGCGTTCTGATGTAAATAGCGACATCTAAATGTCAACGAGCGAGTTTTCATCAGAGAAGACTCGGATTACCGGAAGTGTTCTGCGGGTACGGACTAAAACGATAATGGAAATGCGCCGATTACATGTACGATCAATTCATTTCAGGTCAGGCTAAATCTGCCAGTGCGTAGTTTATGGCTAAGCTGACCAGTAAATTGTCTTACAATACGGGTGAAGCCTTTGTGTTTAACAGCATACTACATAAAGTTGGCGACCATTATAATCCAAGCACTGGGCAATTTACGGCACCTGCAGATGGCGTTTATATGTTTACCGTACAACTGTGTGCGGCAACAAACCATGGTGTAGAGTTCGAATTCAAGGTGGACGGCAAAATAGAACAAGTCTCGTTGAAGTATTCTTCAACCAGCAACTGCGAATCCAGTTCTTTTATGAAAGATTTGAAATCTGGAAATCGTGTCTGGGTGTCAAATACTCATTCTAACACATTGGAAAGTGACCAGTGGAGATGGAACGTTTTTTCCGGGACATTGATAACAGCTTTTTAATATCAAAGTGCTGAGAGCACTGTAATTGGACGTCTCTGATTGATTGAGCGGGATTGTACATGAACGAAAGATATTTTATTCATTCTTCTGTGTTTAATTCTATAAGATCGGTTTCGGACATACGAAATCGGCTTTAATACCAGAAAACCCTTCTCAGGCTTCAAATTGATTTGATTGCCGTTTCAAGACAACTGATTTGTCGTTATGAATAATCACTATTAATTTGATTACCAAATTCAATTAAGGCCATGCGATTAGCACTTCTGTCTTCTTGTTTCGGTTTACTATGAGTATTGTCGTCAGTTATACTTTTCATTGATTTTATAAAGTACGCTACAAAGCAATTTATTCAAAATGTAAGCCAACGCGCTACATAAATGAAAGCCGCGATAGCTCACTTAGCAGAGCACTCACCTTGTACTCTTTACACATGTTATATCCGGAAGGCCTGGGTTCGTATTCTACTCAGACATTGTTCTTTTTAATCATCTTTTTTTATACGCCGCCGGAGGCGGACGTATATTGGCGTCATCTTCTCTGTCTGTCCGTCCGTCCATCCATCCGTCCGTCCATCCGTCCGTCCGTCCGTACGTCCGTCCACTTTTCTTGTCAACGCAACTCCTCCTAAGTTTCTGGCTGGATCTTCTTGAAACTTGGTCAATGTTATCACCTCAATTGATAGATGTGCATGAAGGAAGGATTTTATGGTTCGTTGATTTTTGTCAGAGTTATGCCCCTTAAAAACTTAGTCTCTGGGGCTTATTGAAATTGCAGCCTTGTCAACGCAACTCCTCCTAAGTTTCTAGCTGGATCTTAATGAAACTTGGTCAATGTTATCACCTCAATTGGTAGATGTGCATGAAGGAAGGATTTTATGGTTCGTTGATTTTTGTCAGAGTTATGCCCCTTAAAAACTTAGTCTCTGGGGCTTATTGAAATTGCAGCCTTGTCAACACAACTCCTCCTAAGTTTCTGGCTAGATCTTAATGAAACTTGGTCAATGTTATCACCTCAATTGGTAGATGTGTATGAAGGAGTTATGCCCCATTAAAACTTAGTCTGTGGGGCTTATTGAAATTGCAGCCTTGTCAACGCAAGTCCTCCTACGTTTATGGCTGGATATTAATGACACTTGGTCAATCACCTAAATTGGTAGATTTGCATGAAGGAAAGATTTTATGGTTCATTGATTTTTTCTAGAGTTATGCCCCCTTAAAACTTAGTCTCTGGGGCTGATTGAAATTGCAGCCTTGTCAACACAACTTCTTCTAAGATTCTGACTGGATCCTTATGAAACTTGGTGGATGTTATTACCTTAATTGGTAGATGCGCATGAAGTAAGGATTTTATGGTTCATTGATTTTTGCCTGAGTTATGCCCCCTTCAATCTTAGTCTCTAGGGCTTAATTATATTTCAGTCTCGTGAACGCAATTCCTTCCAGGTTTTTGACTGGATATTTATAAAAACCTTTTTGTGAACACAACTTTTTACAGGTTTTTGTGTGAATATTTATAAATCCTTGTCAATGTCATTTTTTTTTGTCTCAAGTTTTATAAGTGGCGGCGTATATTGTGACCATGGCACTCTTGTTCGACTTCTATCTCCACCATCGTTGGCGAAAAAACGACCGCAGTGATTTAGAATCGATCTTAACACAAATTCAACGAAATAAAGTAATGAAACGCCGATCATTTACATACAATTCCGCTCAATCAATGAGAGGCGTCTAAATGTAGTGCTCCAAGCACTTTGATTTTTATTCCTGTTTAGAGTAAAAAAAAGAAAAAAACACGGTAGCAGTTTTCCCTGGTTGTAGTTACAAAACAAATTCAATACATACTTTTCCTGAAACAAAATACCAGATGAATTGGAGCACCTAACCATGGATTCCTCATAAAAGTACTACCGCAGCATCCTTACATCTACAGATGTGCATAAAAAGAAGAAATTGGGAACGTGCCGTCGGGAAAATGGCAGTGGAGTACAATAAGCAATTTAAATCTTCATATCACTATCAACGAAAATTTGAGAATAGCAATGTCCCTATCTGTAAACATATTCATACGATCATCCAGGTACCATCTGTTGCAGACCCATTGCTTCATCTTCTTAGCTCAATACACGTTAACGGGTCTCTTAAACGAAATAAATACAGATCGCTGTCACTTAGTCTTATACTAGTAATAATCATTGTTGTCATGATCATCGATCAGTATGTAAATAGGTCATGATACTGTCGAATATCAGTGATACAGATGCTGGAGACAAAAAAAACTCGTAAGAGCAACTATTTTTCTGAATAGGTGGATTTCACTAGTGTCTCATCTGAGGCTGTTCAGATGGAACCCCGATTTGTCATCGAGTCGAACCCGAGTTGCGAAATGAACTCACTCCCCGATAATCAATTTCAAAACCCTGGTTCCAAAGTACGTCTCGTGGAAACCCCGTTCCTTTAAATGTGTCAAAGACTTAAACAACAATGATCAAAGAAAAGGAACCTATCATACACAATACGTGTATTAAATTGGGTAATCATTCTAAAATGTGTGTTTTCAGTAAACACATCAAGAAAAACAAACGTTTTACAGAAGAAATAATCCGAACTGGTTTTGAACCAACGGCGTTCCAAATTTCAAACTGAAAAAAGGTTGCGAGGTTAATCCTTTCCCGTTTGAGCTATCGCTGCTGCTGATGATATAGGGTGTCTGTTTACATTATAACCATAGTGTATGCATGCATCGCTTTCTAAAGATCTTACCCTTTACACAATAAATATTACGAAAGTCAAAAAACTACAAGAAAATGATTAAATCGAAAGAAGATCGTAAAGTTGGTTAAGACGTGGTATGAATTGAATCGGCCAATGAATCTTATAGTATTTGTTAGAGAACACATAGAAAGTAGGAAAAGATACGACAGTTTTCCTGTATGGTCGCAAAATCTATTTTGAATTCTGGTCAACTGGAAATTGAGTCTGAGAAAGGGTTTTTTGGTAATGAAAACCCATTTCGCCTGTCCAAAAGTGGTTATAAGAATTGTACGTCCTTTCGGACGTCCAATTAAAAACGAAAGAAAGGGACAAACGCTCAGAAAAGATGGACGTAGGCCCGTAGGAAGCAATTTCATATTGAGGGGGCTAAAGCCCTTGTCCTGCATATTGGGGGTTATATGGATTTTCCCAAAATTTTCAATGTAAAAATAAGGCGGTGGAGAGTAGAAAAAGAACAAATTGCTGGAAATTGAAACACGCAACTTAGCAGCTTTTCTGGAGATAACAGATTTTTATCGAGGAAGTGCACACTGGACAGGTGTAAATTTGCAGTTTAAACCCTAATTTCACAAAAAACGCAAATACATGTATTTGGAGATTAAGATACATGTCTATGTACTGTGCATACAAAGGATTCTCATAAAGTCGGAAAGTCAGAACTTTTTGCTGAAACATTACTTTAAGGCTATTGAGCCCAACATGGTTCGAAATCAGCCTGCGTATACACGCAGTCTGATCAGGTACCATGTTGTCCTCCAATTGACCAAACGCCAATCGATAGATCGCTCCGCCCCCAATATCACGTGACGTATCGATTCGGAATCTAGGACAACGAACACATGGCGGATGTAAACAAGCTGAAGGATTTACCGGCCGGTATCGGTACATGTCAGCTATTTGTGCTAATATCGACGATGCTACGACAACGCTGATAGGGAAGGAAGTTTTCAAAAGAAAACTACGTTGATGGGGTTAAATTTCGAAGAAAAAATAACAACAACATCGCTATAAAGTCGAGTGTTTGTCGAAGCAGGATACGGAATGCAGATCAACACAAAGTTGGTTGACGCACAAAAGAAAGCTGTTGCAGAAGCTTTCTTTGGCTGCAAGGGTTGTTATTTTTCATTTCAAATTAATGAAAATTTTCCCTGAGCTTCGTCCCAACATTAAGGACGTTTACCACGCATACATTTGTTTTGCAAGTGTACCTTTGTTCGGCAGTAAAGAAATTCGGACATCAATGTCTTCTTCCTCCATTATGTAGACTCTACATGTATTTGTGTAAGGAATCAGTGAAGCGTAAACGTCCTATTACAGGCCCGTAGGAAGCAATTTCGTATGGGGGGGGGGGGGCTAAAGCCCTTGTCCTGAATATTGGAGAGCTAATTTGGATTTCCCAAAATTTTCAGTGTAAAATTAAGAAAATTTGGCATTTTTGGCCAACTTTGGGGGGGGGGGGCTTAGCCCCTCCTCCCTGTTCCTACGGGCCTGTATTATATTATAAACTAAGCATGTCATTTAATTCTTTCGCAAACAATGACGCATTTTGACACTCTTAACAAGATTTGTGAAAACATTCAGACAAAAGAAGAAAATCCTTTCCTCAAAAGCAAAACTTTTGGATGTGCCAGTATGATAAGTTGCTCATTATCAACAGTTTCTTCATCAGTATATTTTTCCCACTCCTGTTGTATTGTTGGTCATGTTTGGGAAATGGTTAAAAAGTACAGCCCCATTCATCTTCACAGCAATTTCCAGAACTATATTTTGGCCTGGTTGGGGGTGAAGGGGTAGGGTAACTGGTACAAATGTTTTTATTGTCCAAATAGAAAAGATCTAGGAAAACAATAAGGCAAAAGAAAATGCTGGTAACCAGCAATTTCTTCATTTGTCTTAATGCATTTTACTTTTATTGGTTATAAATATATTGTCATATGCAACAATTTTCAAATTGAACCAGTCTGAAATTTTAATTTTTGAGAAAGGTTTAATTCACTTGACCCACAAAGTCCTGTCACAGAAAACAACTCATGCACAAAGTCCTACACAACAGTGAGATAAACCAAGGGGGTCAAGGATCAAACCAGAACCTGTTTCAACAATGGTAATTGCAAAACCTGGTACCCTGAGGCATGAACAGGAAGAGGTTTTGTTGGAAATGAAACTTTTTATTCAATACTGTTGCAACTAATTCAATATATACAAAACAAGCAATATTTTTTTCATTTTTAATACATGTAGGTTTTGACAGTAACAAACAGACAACATAGACACTATGAGGATTTTCTTCTGTTGGCGCCATTCTGTTCAGACTGTTATCTGTACTCCTGGCATCCTTATTATCCCAGTTTTTGTTGAGCCAATTTCTCCTGTCATATGCTGTTTTAGACATCAGGACCAGAAATTCTTGTAGTGATACAGCTGAAAGTACACAAATTATTTTATACAAATTCTTGATGTCATTCATTCTTGTAGGCATTCCATTTTTAGAAGGCTTCATAAAACATTGGGGCAAAGGAAAATTATGCTGATAATTAGCATTTAAATGTTGGGAAACCATGATATTGTTTACTTATTTTTTTAGTTAGCCCTTTCTGAAACAAGACATGGTTTTGAGATCCCTTATAAAAATCGTTTACGGGAAACATTGAGAGAAAAGAAAAAAATCCTTATAACCCACATTTTCTACTTTTGCCTGGACGTTGTCTGTGTTTTAAGGTAGAATATCCGTAATGCGGCCATTTTGAGATTCATAAAACATCAGCTTTTTTCGAGTGTCGTCTTTTCGTGTCTGAACCTATTCGGACACTATCTTAAACATTCGGCGGTGGAAAGTTTCAACTGCCGAATGCTTTCGACCGGGCCCGAATAATTCAGACGTTGCGCGAATCACATTATGGGTGGACTACCTTAATGCATTTTGTTCTCTGCATCAGCTTTAAAATCTGAACAGTCCAACATCTTTACATCCCTATAATGTTTTAGTTATGTTAAGGTAGTCCATCCCAAATGAGATTCATGCAAGGTCATAATTTTTCGTGACAGTTAAAAAAATTATGTATCCCAATCTATTTGGGTGCCGTAAAGATCCGGCTGTGTATATTGTTCCACCGCCGAATGTTTATGACACAGCCCGAATAATTTGATGTCGCTTAAATTTATCTCATTGGGATTGACTACCTTAATACATGGCTTCTTTGAAATTTGTTACTTATTTACATATTTAACCAAAAATCAATCCATTGCTAAGACACAACATAGCTGTCTGTAGTGTCTGAACAAAAGAATAAAAAGTGTATAGCTTCATATTTTGTTGTGGTTTTTTTCCTTGAAAACATGTGAACAAATGATAAAAATGTGTGTGTATATATGTGACTGGGTTTTGTCCTAGTGTGTACCTTGCAATTTCTTCAAGCCAAAGCATCTTTTATTTTGTCGGTTCTGATAGGGCTGGTTTCTTCACAGGCCTTTTCGCAAAATTATCTTGTCAAATCTGCTGAAATTGGATCTTGAACAGGGTAATAATTGTCTATTGGACTGCCCTCTCGGAAATGCTGAAGGTAGAAAGAAGAAAAACCTGTTGTAAAAACTCCTTATAATGCTTTCCCAAACAGTAACGTTTTAGATGGTTCTGTCTTGAAAGCTAAAGCTTAAGTCGGAAAACAAAAAGATGATGTTGATGATTGAAGACGAAATTAAGGTGTGGCAGAGCACAGAAAGTAATGAAAAATGATAAAACGCTATTTACAATAAGCATTTCTTGTCTTGTCACAATGTTTTCCCCTGCCTTTTCTATTGTGGACATCAAAATGTAGTCTTGTTTGGGAAAGGTTTAACTCCGGTGAAGAATATTTGGCTGAGAACGGGTGTCCTGTTTTTCTGATGAATTGAATTTTACGATAAATTTCCTTTTCGAACAATATTTCGAAGATTTGCTATACTAAACGAAACTCAACACTTTTCGGCATTTTGTTATTTGACGAATTGTCATGCAACTTCTGAAAACATAAAGAAAAAAGAATTTGCTGAATAACAGCAATTTCTCTCATTTCCTTAATATTACCATGCATGACATGTAGATTTAATACTTTTGACAATAAATATTTGTTGTCCACAACTGGTTTCAAATAGGAATCAGTAAATTGTGACATCATGTTCATTTTGCTATTTCATCGGTGTAATTCTAAAACCTCGTAACTACATCTAATTATTGATCGAGGCTATAGTTATGCGATGTTGCATAGCATCAATGATTCATCAATCTACAGAGTGTCCCAATAAAAACGGATTGCTCATGTATCAAGTAATATGTTTCCACCAAATTTAGATATGCAATAGAAACGACAGTTTTCTATTAGCAGTTAAAATTTGATTGAAAAATGTCCATTACTTTTGAAAATATTGGCAATCAAATGAATGAACCGAAAAAGCCATTTTAACACGATATCGATTTTTCCGTTTTGTAGTGCTCACCTACACTCATTGAATACAGTGACGCGTCACACTTGTTTAATATATTCAGTACAACACAAAAGTGATTTTGAAACATTTTACTTACAATATCGCATATTCATTTCATCTTTTCTGCTTATAAATAAACTTTTAGAGCTGCGATATAACCAAAAAAAATATATATATATAAAATAGTATAACAGATTCATAATATATGTAATCATATACACTTATTTTATTACTGACCAATATGCCGGTCAGCGCTCAAATGACAAGTACTTTAAAAGTTTTTGAAACCGCTAACATAGATTCAATTTGCACTTGCGGCTCTTGTGTAGTGGTCCCAGATATTTGTAAACAAACTTTGAACCTATAATACATTTTATCATCGAGACGCACGCGCAAATCATCTCGTCAATATTACATAAGATTACTGATTGTCATCGATGTGACTTTGTTTTGACCAGTATAACCTAGAAATAGTAAATGAGTATGGTCTTTTATTGTCTGATGAGAATCAGAATATCGCAGGACCACTATTTATATAAAATTTTGAGAAAATTGGTACGGAAATGTGCAACCGTAAAGAATCCAACAGATGGCCGTCAGTGCGCTTTTACGAACAAACAAGGCGAAAAAATCGATTTCGTGTTAAAACGGTTTTTTAGTGTCTTTATCAAATTGCATATAACTTTAGAACCAATACATATTTTGAAGTGAAATTTAGAACACTTATACAAAAATAATGTATCTTTAGTACTGCAAATTCAAAAATTAGATTTTTTGTTTACGCTTTAAAATGTTCGACTTTGAAATAGGGTTCCGTTTTTTTTGGGACACTCTGTACATATGTAAAATAAGCTGTTTACTTTTAGCCCATTGTATTGATCAGTCCAAAACTGCTCAGTTTGGGAAATGGTTTACCATTTCTAGTTTCACAAAAAATGTTAAGATATAAATTAGTAGTTGTCACACAATTCTAGACAAATCTACTTGAGGGGACTGACGGGAGCCGAACTTGAACCGACACGGGGGGGGGGGTAAATTAGTCGACGATAACTCTGCTCACCTTCGTGCTAACAAACAGCAATGTGATTCTCCTGAACAGTTTTCACATTTAGCATGTCATAAGGGCGTTCGTATGTTTAAATCCACCCGATTCTAATGCATTTTTCGAGATTTTCCCCGAAATCTCGGAACGACACACCTTGGGTACGAATCGTTTAACGACAGTCTGGTTACAAATGCACCATCGGATTCGCTTCACAATTTTCCCTCGTCGAATTTACAACATAATAAACAATATGTCCACACAAATAACAGTATATTACTTTCTTTGCTTTAAAAATGTAGAATATCGATATAGGTCGTAAAAAGTTTATTGTCCTAAAAGCGTGGTTTGTTTATTTTACGCTGAGGTCGTGACCCGGTCGTGACATATTTCCTGGTCATTCATTGGCTAATCGATTTTTTAGACTGGGAGTTGGCGTCAATACCTTCGCCATGGGCTGTAGCAACCATATTAGAATAGCATGGATCCCAATCAGACCGAATCTAGTCATATACTGTCTCTTGAAGCAAAAAATCTTAAATGCTATAATAGACATATAATAGACATTTTCTGTATCCTGAAAAGTTTAATGTTTTTTCAAGTTTTAATAGGCCCAGTAGACCTTTTGACTAGTATTATAGATCTACATGCATACTGTATTCTTTTCTAACTGCATGACCCCGAATGTGCATGGACGAGACACTAGCCAAGATGGAACTTTTCTTAATGATATCAAACTTGTTACAAAGATTCACATTTTTACGTGAGAGTGATGATATAAGACACAATTTCGACACCAAAATGGAGCAGATTACATCAGCACCTATTCATATGAATTAAAGTGTGTCAGTCGAAAATGTTTGTGATTAACCTATTACTAGACGAGAAAATGTTGGACTGGTCCAAATTCAAAGATGTTGCAGACGACATGCACTAGTAAATGGAATTCTACATGTTTTTTTTTTCTTTTTGATAGAAAACATTGTGGGAAATGAAGAAATTGCTTGTCACAAGCATTTTCTCTATTTTCCACAATGTTTTCCAAAGCCATTTTCTGTTGTGGAGTCAAAAAAGAGTCAATGTGCGGTAATCGGTTTATGATTGATATCGAAAATAATCATAGCTTTATGTAGTGTGTGTTCTGTGTTTTACATGTAAATACATTGTAGATCTATATATTATTTTTTGTTATCAGATAACTTCATAAATTTGGAAATATTTCTGATTGTTTTCATATATAAGGCCCTTATAAAGCAATTCTATACGGGGGAATGGGAGTAACTCAATACCCTGTCCGCGCTAGTGTCTGAATTTTGAAGGGGCTAAATTGGATTTTCCATTTTCGGTGTAAAGTAAGGAAAATTCGGCAAACACCCCAACCCCCTAGTCCCCCTCCCTGTTCCAACGGGCGGGTATACCACCATTGAAAACAGAAGGTCATTGGATAGCCTGCACAGCACCAGCGGCAATCTTTTTTCAAACCAGATATCGAAAGGTATAATAGCAGAATTGTGGAAATTGCTGCAGCTTCACATGTAGATATCAAATTAATGTGAGTATTCTGCGTATTATATAGCCTCCGTTATTTAAAGATAAAACGTTTACATAAGTAACGTCATAAAAAAGAAGTCGTGTGGGGAAAGGACTAATGCCGATGTTTGCAGTGTATGGCTGAATGTGCAAGACACCTGCAATATTGGAATCATCGCATGCAAAATTACAGAAGTTTTGAGTTCTGAATTGTGCTGTTTACGCAAATTACTTTAAATTTGTAAACATGTGTCATAATATTGTGCCTGAATGATAATTGTGACAGAGGCATTGTATAGTGTATGTATCTGGAATATACAGTAGACAATGGACAGACAATAGCTGATGCCAGCATTTTTCCCACTTGTGTCCACTTGTTTTTATTTTTTTAGTTTCGTCTATTTAAGTCGACATGAATTATCTATCCTGTGTTCGTTCAACACACTTCCGCTCAAAGACACATTCTGACGCCCACAGGATGAATATGAAGAAATTGTTTTTGACAAACAAAAAAGTCCAAAACCCAAAAAGTCCCAAAAATGTTTACAAAATATCAGTTTAGAATTGTGGTCTGCAAAATCTATGAACTATGACCAGGCAAATGTTTTGGCGTTTGCTAATGTTTTAAACATAGGGGTCTGTAAGTTGACTCCCAGCACATAATGAACCTTTATTTAGTAAATAAATACTAAATAAAGGTTCATTAGGTGCTGGGAGTCAACTTACAGACCCCTATGGTTTTAAACACCAGCCGAGATATGGGATTAAAATGACAGACAACGTATGTGTTTAGTTGACATGCATCATCGTTATTATATAATAAAGTGACGAAATGATTCCATTCTTTAGCTTTTTTCCCGTATCAGACCCGACTTAGACTTAAATGATAGAAATAAAAGCTATTGGAAGCATAAAACAGATTTTTTAAGAGAAGAAGAAGGGAAGAAAAAATCTTAATACTGAATCTCGCAATGCTACATCAGATAATACGCATTCTGTCATCTGCGACATTTCTCAATTTAAATAAGTCATAGAACAGTTTTTGTTTAAGGGCAAGTAATTGAATCCCTTTTTAATAAAGGTTTACAGACCCTGAAAAAATAACCACTTTCTAGCCTTACGAAATGCATCAAATTACACACACTTGTAAATATACTTCATTTAAGTTGATTCATCCTGCCGGATTTCAAGATTATGCTCCAAGAAGAAAATGATTTACAAATACAATTTCACTCCATGTTCATATGCAGGGGAGGTAATTTTGAACATTTTTGTCAAATATTTCCATAAGTATGCATTATTTCAAAATTCTAAACCGTACAAAATGCCTATGTTTGTATTTCGAATAGAAATGTAACACAGTTAAGGAATTATTTGTACTTTCCAAATTTCGTCTGGCTCTTTGGTGCTTTTGAGGGGTTGAATACCTTAAGTTTTAGTATCTCAGAAACAACGAATCGTGTTTGGAATTTTATACCCCACACATAGACAACTGAGGTTATATATCAAAATGTCGTCAATGAAGGATTTGTAGTATATTATTCGACACGTCAACCGAAAGGGACCTTCCGTGAAATGTAGAAAATATCGACTCTAGTCATTCTGCTGAAACTGTGTAGACAGATTAGGGTTGAAAGTTTTCACTTTTCTAAATCTAGATCACGGTGGATAATCACGTGACTCAGAAATTAAGAAAATCTGCAATAATATCGTTAATACTTGACCAATTTGAATTCAATTTAAAGCAGAGGAGGGGGGGGTGTAAATGCCAGGAATAACGTAGACGCAGTTTTTTATTTAAAAAAATCAGCTAATATATAAAGTATTGAATTTCAACAAAATGTTGGTTGATCTTCAATAACATTTTTATCGGCTTGTTTTTCAAAAATGCGCCACCTCCACCCAACGCGCGACGTCTGTCGTATTAACAAAATTATTGAAGATTTTCTGAAATCGTTGTATCACGTGATTATCCACCGTGTAGATTGCTTTCCAATATTACCATAATGTTCAGTTTAAAAATGGGACAACTGAGGCGCGTTCTTTAGAGCGAGATATCATGATATATTTTGAGATTTCTTAAAATGTTTTAGGATATTTAAAGCATTCTTTAGAGCAAGATTTTTAAGACGCTCAATGGCAGGCGCCATTACCCCATACTTTATCCGGAACCCCTCGGTTAACACCGTAGATACAATATAAGAGATAATTGACCGAGTTGTTCCGACTGTTCCATGGTACCATGGTAATGCTTGATGACGTCATTTGTATGAAGTATGGAACATTTTAGACACATCGGTCAGAATCTATTTTTTAAAAACGATTTACCTAGAACATCTTAAAGGAGAACGTTCTAGACTGTCGAAAATGCAAATGGCACAAAATTACAGACCAGAAATAACGTGGGCTATGCATTTACCAACCTGAAGGGGTATATCATTTATGTCCAGCGGTAGGAAGCATCGAGCTCTATTATGTATTCAAATTTGGGTCAATGAATAACGTGCGTCCCGTTTTTATTGTCCTTGATTTTGTTTTCTAACGATTACATGTGCCCAACCTTCAAACAACAATTACGTCAAAGGTACGTCTTTTGTGCTCAGCGAGATTCAAGACATTGTACAACCGGCTGTGTCGAAGACAGACGAGAGTCAGCGAAGACAGATTCGGCATCTGATGTTAGGTGCGCGGTGGGTCAAAATTATTTAATTTTATAAATACACGAAAGGATCTATGGTATACCTCACGATAAATGACCTGGCAGAGCATCGCATTCGATTAGCATGGGCTGCTCTGCCAGGTCATTTATCGTTAGGTATATTCTATAGTTGATAAATACGCGTGTAAGACTGTTCAGTGCTTCTACAAAATAAACCTTTCTACGCAGCCGGTTGTACGGTGTGTTCAATGGAAATACCGCGGGGGTGTCTCATTGACCTTGACATTGTCTCGTTTTGAAGTAAAAATAGAATCTGTAAACACGCTTGTGAAGGATTGATCTGAAGCAAAGGAAAGATAGTTCCTCGCCGTGATTGAGGTTTTTATACATTGCAAATTGTTTTTCCATGTAGAAATACGAGTTCGGGAATAGATGGAAATCATAAAAATCTAGCATGAGCCCCTTTAAGAAATCTTAAAAAATCACGCTCTAAAGAGCGTAGATTTAACCATAGAAGAAACGGGCCACAAAGGCGCAAGCCTACAATCGGCTTCGATGGACAGGTAACAGGTAAAATAAAGAACGCGCCTCTGGTTGACGTTTTCTCAGTTTGATCCGTTGTTCATATTGGTTTTATGGACCTCAAAAAAGTCCCTTTTGGTGTAACTGGTCACATGTAATCTTCTCGATAACTAATTTCTCTGCCAATCAAAGGTCGTGTGGGCTATTATGGATTAACCCTTTCCCAAATAAGATCTGGTTTGGCGTCTGTATTAACAATAGCCCGGGAAAATATTAAGACAAAAGAAGAAAATGTTAACAATCAGCACTTTCTCCCTTTGCCTAAATAATTTCTATGCTATATTGTAGGCCTGAACGAGTCTTATTTTCACCAGCACCATCTTTCCTCGTCTTCAGGAGATTTAAAATTAGTTTTATTCTTTTGTACTTTTTTGTTTCTGTTTCTACTTGGTATTCATGTACAATGTGGAATCCTTTTCTAATGGCACAGGTTATTTCCCACAACATATTTCACCCTTTCCCAAACAAGATCTGGTTTTGACGTCCTTAATAGAATTGGCTTGGGAAAACATTGAAACAAAAGAAGAAACTGCTGATAACCAGCAGTTTCTCATATTGGCTCAATATTTTTTCAGCTTAATTTCACACATTGTGTTTAATTTAACATCCATTTTGTTGTCTGAAGCAGCTTTTGAATTGGACCACGCTAAATTTTGCCGTTGGGAAAGGGTTGAAATTGAATTGTGCTGTATTTGATATCGTTTTGAAGTTTTTAGCTCATTATTCGGTTTGACGTACTACAGGAAAGATGGATATATCACATTGTATCTATCCGTTCGTTGGAATAGTATTGATGGTATTTGTTGGATGTTTTGCTGAACCGCACTGCTCCAAGTTCCCGTATGAAGAAGCTTTATTGGAGAAAATGATACGGATGGAAATTAAAGGTAAAAAGCAACCAGATTTTGGAAGGAAAAAGTTAAAACGGCAATTATCAATTTTAATCCAATTACCAAACGGCAATATTGTAGACGGGTCCAAATTCAAAAACGTTGCAGACGACAATTTCTAGTGAATAAACTTTTAAATATGCTGGTCTTTTTTCGGTAGGAAAAATGTGAAAAATAAAAAACAATGCTTGTCACAAGCAATTTCTGTCATTTTCTACGATGTTCCTAAATGAAGCCATTGTCTTGTAGGGAGTAAAAAAGAGTCAATGTGTGGTAATGGGTTAAGCAAAGTTTGACATTTTGAAGAAAATTATTCTTATTTACTGCAGGTATTTTTTGCTATATTTGTATACGAAGGAATGAATTATTATTACAGGTACCGGTATTTAATCCAAAAAATCAATTACAATAAAATATTCTTACGAACTAGTATGCCACCTTAATAAAAATCATACCCTTTTAGAACGTAATTTAAGAGTGTATGGCAGATCAATGAAAATGAAATGTGTTCATTTTTTATCTTTCTGGCAACATTTAATATTCATCCAAAATTACCATATCTTTTAAGTCGAACAGATGGAACAGAAAATTTTAGCAGCAAAGGACAAAGTTCTTGACGAGGCAGAAATGCTTAAAGAGAAAAGAAAAGAGATTCGTGACATTTCCGAAAGTCTTAAACAAGACATTGGTTCCAGAGCGAATGAAATGAAAGAGGATTTTACTGTGCTTAGAGGATCATTGAGACAAGAATTGGCCGACATGACAAGCAGAATGGAGGCTGTCTTTCAACAGAAAGAAGCGCAAATAAGTCGAATGTCGGAGGACCTGATGACATTGAAGAATGGTACCCTGCTCACAATAAAAAGTAAGTTTGGATATCGCTGCTTTTCATCGAAAACCTCGTATCCGCAGCTTTAAACAAACTGCAGTTACGAGGTTTTCGAAATGCAATCCCAATTGCTTTGCTGTTTTGCTCACTCGAAACTACAACAGTGCTCGCGCCAAATGTGTGGGCCGATGATTTTAGTTCAAAGACTACCTCCGCTACCAGGGATCGAACTCGGAACCTCTTCGTCGCAAGGTCGACTCCCTATCTCTCGACCACGAACGCAACAAAGACTGCACGTATGCACGGTCAGACCTGGATTCGAGCTAGTCTCACATGCTATAAGAGCCCTTTTCGAGATCCCTTCTCATTTGCTTACTAAGATTGTCAACCCCTTGTGAGTATCACGCGACGTCGGGATATTTCATGTGACGTCGTTAACGTTCGTCACGTATCCGAACCTTTTCGGGCGACGTCGTAAACATTCGGCGGTGGAACATTCCACCGCCGATTGTTTGGCAAGTCGCCCGAATAATTTCGACGTCGCGTGAATCTCATAAGGCGTGGAATACCATAAGCTCCTATGATAATTGACCAATAATCATGAATTCATTTCAGGTCAGGCTAAATCTACCAGTGCGTACTTTATGGCTAGGCTGACCAGCAAACTGTCCTACAAGAATGGTGAAACTTTTGTGTTTAACAACGTCCTTCATAAAACCGGCGACCAGTATAATCCAAGCACTGGTAAATTTACAGCACCTGTGGATGGCGTTTATCTATTTACCGTACAACTATGTGCGACAAGCAGCCACGCCGTGGAGTTCGAATTCAAGGTGGACGACAAAACAGAACTTGTCTCACTGAAGTATTCCGCGCAAGCCAGTTGTGAATCCTTTTCTTTTATGAAAGATTTGAAATCTGGAAATCGTGTCTGGGTGTCAAATAATCATTCTAATACATTAAAAAATGACCAGTGGAGATGGAATGTGTTTTCCGGAACATTGATTACAGCTTTTTAATATTAAAGTGCTGAGAGCACTATAATTGGACGTCCCTGATTGATTGAGCGGGATTGTACATGCCCGATAGATATTTTATTCATTCTTCTGTTAGACGTTTAACGTTTAATACTATAAGATCGGGTTCGGACATACAAAATATAAGCCAACGCACTACATGAATGAAAGCCGCGATAGCTCACTTGGCAGAGCACTCACATTGTACTCTTTACACATGTCTATATCTGGAAAGCCCTGGGTTCGAATTCTACCTAAACATTGTTCTTTTTTATCATCTTTTTTTCGACTTTTATCTCCACCATTGTTAGGGAAAAAATGACCACAGTGATTTAGAATCGATCTTAATACAAATTCAACGAAATGAAGTAATGAAACGCCGATCATTTACATACAATTCCACTCAATCAATCAGAGACGTGTGCTCCAAGCAATTTGATTTTTACTAGTGTTTAGAGTAAAAATAACAACAATTTTCCCTGGTTGTGGTTACAAAACGAATCAAATTCAATACAAATCTTTGCTGAAATAAAATACAAGATGAATTGGAGCACCAAGAACCATGGATTCCTCATACCACTACTACCGCATCATCCTTACATCTACAGATGTGCACACAAAGCAGAAATTGGGAACATGCCGTCGGGAAAATGGCAGTGGAGTACACTACTCAATTTAAATCTTCATATCATTATCAACGAACATTTGAGAATAGCAATGTCCCTATCTGTACACATATTCACCCGATCATCCTGGTACCATTGTAACTGTTGCAAATTCAATGCTCTATCTTCTTAGCATACATGTACGAGGGTTGTTCGGAAAGTTTTGAGACAAACATCATTTCATCATTACTTTTGCGGATTCCTTTGTGAGTTTCAGTCTACACAAAGTTTAAGACATAACGACTTAAATGCGAATAAATTTTTAATATTTGTGATATCGGGTTGCTACTAGTAGTAGCCATAGCAACACAACCATCATGAGGCCGGCGCACGACTCGCAAATAAGAAATGTTATTTTAATACGTTGGTATAAAAGCACTATTTTCATGAGAAACTTTGATATAACATACTTAACATCATTTATGATTTATAGCCTTATTTTTCCGTTAGATTCAAACGTTTGAAATCATTACAACATTTCATTTTATCGATGACAGGGGTGCATTCTACGGCGACGCTGTCAAAGGCAGAACAGCTAATATTTAAAAAGGTTTTCCGTAAGGAAGGTGTCAGTAAGGGACAGAAAGGCACGTAAGCACTTTTCTACCACTTGCAAAATGAGCGAGGACCTCCTCATCTAAAGGTAAAGAGAGATGCTGCCGCCTTCCGTCATTAACGTAAAAATAGATTTACGCGATGTTCTATCGACGAATATGACCGCATCACTGTTAGACTATTAAAATAATTACGTATCCTTGTATGGAAGATTGTATCACCGTTTACATGTGACTTGTATTATGGGTTATAAGTAGATGGGCACGAAAACATGAAATATGCATTCAGCGTGAAGGATGGCGCTTTGAGAAATAACTACCTTTTCCGTTATATTCAAATGACATGACGTTCCTGTACGGCGGCGTGCGCCGCCTATTTGTCAGTAGCTATTTTTGACATCCATGTTTCATATGAAGACAGTGTATGATTTACATGAAATTTCATATTGGTATAGCTTAACGATTACAAAAAATGTATGTGAAAAAATTGTGTGAATATGCTTTGTTTTAAACTTTTAATCAAGGTTGTCTCAAAACTTTCCGAACAACCCACGTAATACACGTAAACGGGTCACTTAAACGTAATAAATACAGATCGTTGTCTTTCGATCTTATACTAGTAATAATTGCTGTCATAATCATTGATCAGTATGTACATAGGCCATGATACTGTCGAATATCTATGATACAGATGCTGGAGAAAAAAAAACTCGTAAGAGTAACTATTTTCCTGAATAGGTGGATATCACTAGCGTCTCATCTGAGGCTGTTCAGATGGAACCCCGATTTGTCGTCGAGTCGAACCCGAGTTGCCAAATGAACTCACTCAATTTTAAAACCCTGTTTCCAAAATACGTCGCGTGGAAACCCCGTTTCTTTAAATATGTCAAAGACTTAAAGGGACATTTCATTCCAATTTCAATTTTTTAAAGTATGTCTTGATGCCAAGATTGGTTATTCTAATGAGTATAAATACTATTGGTTTTTATACGCCGCCGGAGGCGGACGTATATTGGCGTCATCTTCTCCGTCTGTCCGTCCGTCCATCCGTCCATCCGTCCATCCGTCCATCCGTCCGTCCGTACGTACGTCCACTTTTCTTGTCAACGCAACTCCTCCTAAGTTTCTAGCTGGATCTTCTTGAAACTTGGTCAATGTTATCACCTCAATTGGTAGATGTGCATGAAGGAAGGATTTTATGGTTCGTCGATTTTTGCATGAGTTATGCCCCTTTAAAACTTAGTCTCTGGGGCTTATTGAAATTGCAGCCTTGTCAACACAACTCCTCCTAAGTTTCTGGCTGGATCTTAATGAAACTTGGTCAATGTTATCACCTCAATTAGTAGATGTGCATGAAGGAAGGATTTTATGGTTCGTCGATTTTTGCCTGAGTTATGTCCCTTAAAAACTTAGTCTCTGGGGCTTGTTGAAATTGCAGCCTTGTCAACGCAACTCCTCCTAAGTTTCTGGCTGGATCTTAATGAAGCTTGGTCAATGTTATCACCTCAATTGGTAGATGTGCATGAAGGAAGGATTTTATGGTTCGTCGATTTTTGCCTGAGTTATGCCCCTTAAAAACTTAGTCTCTGGGGCTTATTGAAATTGCAGGCTTGTCAACACAACTACTCTTAAGTTTCTGGCTGGATCTTAATGAAACTTGGTGAATGTTATCACCTCAATTGGTAGATGTGCATGAAGGAAGGATTTTATGGTTCATTGATTTTTGCCAGAGTTAATTATGCCCCCTTCAATCTTAGTCTTTGGGGCTTATTGAAATTGCAGCCTTGTCAACGCAACTCCTCCTAAGTTTCTGGCTGGATCTTAATATCACTTGGTCAATGTTATCACCGTAATTAGTAGATGTGCATGTAGGAAAGATTTTATGGTTCATTGATTTCTTCCAGAGTTATGCCCCCTTAAAACTTAGTCTCTGGGGCTGATTGAAATTGCAGCCTTGTCAACGCAACTCCTCCTAAGATTCTGACTGGATCCTAATGAAACTTGGTGGATGTTATAACCTTAATTGGTAGATGTGCATGAAGTAAGGATTTTATGGTTCATTGATTTTTGCCTGAATTATGCCCCCTTCAATCTTAGTCTCTGGGGCTTAATGATATTTCAGCCTTGTGAACGCAATTCCTTCCAGGTTTTTCACTGGATATTTATAAAAACCTTTTTGTGAACACAATTTTTTACAGGTTTTTCAGTGAATATTTATAAATCCTTGTCAATGTCATTTTTTTTGTCTCAAGTTTTATAAGTGGCGGCGTATATTGTGACCATGGCACTCTTGTTTGAAGTTGTTGCCAATAAGCGAGAAACACGCATTTAAAGTAGAGACATAATCGATAAATTGCATATAAATCCGAACTGTTGTCCACAACAATTTGTTCAATTTTAACACAAAAACATAAATTTCTCGTAAACGGCACAATGTTTTGGCTCGAAATTTTCAGAATTTTCATAGGGAAATATGCTCTTTCAGATAAAAGCAAAAGTAGAATTTATGACAAAAAACTCTGAAATGTCACTTTAAACAACAATGATCAAAGAAAAAGAATTTGTCATACACAATACGTACATTGAATTGAGTAATCATCCTGAAATGTCTGCTTTCAGTAAACACATATAAAGAATCAAAGTGCTGAAAGCACTGTAATTGGACGTCTCTGATTGATTGAGCGGGATTGTACATGAACGAAAGATATTTTGTTCATTTTTCTGTGTTCAATTCGATAAGATCGGTTTCGGACATACGAAATCGGCTTTATTACCAATAAAACCCTCTTAGGCTACACATTGATTTGATTGCCGTTTCAAGACAACTGATTTGTCTCTATGAATATTCACTATTAATTTGATTACCCAATTCCATTCAGGCCATTTGATTAGCAATTTTGTCTTCTTGCCTCGGTTTAACTATGAGTATTGTCGTCAGTTACACCTTTTTGTTGATTTTATAAAGGACGATACAAAGCAATTTATTCAAAATGTAAGCCAACGCGCTACATAAATGAAAGCCGCGATAGCACACTTGGCAGAGCACTCACTTTGTACTCTTTACACATGTCTATATCTGGAAGGCCCTGGATTCGAATTCATATTAGACATTGTTCCTTTTTATCATCTTTTTTTCGACTTTCATCTCCACCATCGTTAGGAAAAAATTCCGCTCAATCAATCAGAGCCGTCTAAGTACAGTGCTCCAAGCACTTTGATTTTTATTCGTGTTTAGAGTAAAAAGAAAAAAAAAAAAAGAAAAACACACACACACACGGCAGCAGTTTTCCTCATACCAGTACTACCGCAGCATCCTTACATCTACAGATGTGCATACAAAGAAGAAATTGGAAACATGCCGTCGGGAAAATGGCAGTGGAGTACAATACGCAATTTAAATCTTCATATCATTATCAACGAATATTTTGAGAATTGCAATGTCCCTATCTGTACACATATTCACCCGATCATCCAGGTACCATCGTCACTGTTGCAGATCCATTGCTTCATCTTCTTAGGACAATACACGTAAACGGGTCACTTAAACGTAATAAATACAGATCGCTGTCACTCGATCTTATCCTAGTAATAATCATTGTTGTCATGATCATTGATCAGTATTGTAGGCAGCCGGCGGTTTTAATTTGTCAGGATGCGGTTACCTACAGTGGCTACTCTAAGCTTTTGAAACTTAACTACCAAGCCATGATAGCCGATAATTAGTTCCGTAAGCTGATCAGGATCGAGATCGGCCTCGTCCTGATTTCTGCTACACGCAATCTATTGTAATAAGCTTTGGAAATCAACTACCAATGATAGTCAGTTTCACTAGCTGATCTAGACCTAGATCGGCTCGTCCAGATTTCTGCTGCACGCAATCTCGTTGATCGGAACTAAATGAAGCTTTGCAATTTAACTAAAAAAACGGGCCTCTGATTTTGACCAGGACAAAGGGGCAACTGCACATGTCACAGAAAAATGGGTTTTTGCCTAAAGCGACAAGAGAAATTGGATAAACAACCAATTTCCCTAGTCCAACGGGGTCTAGCAAAGCTTCAATAGTCCGTCATGTTAAGAAGGCCTGTTGGTTTTGACTGACCTCAACAACGGGGGTGATTGCAAATATCACAAGAAAATGGGACTTCTGGCTTACAGTTGATAAGGCAAATTGGAAAGACTACCAATTTCCATTGTCAGAATGTTTCCAGTCAAAACTTAAAAGCAGGTCATTGTGAAAAGGGGCTCCTGGTTTTGACTAATTACAAAGTAAAGGAAGGCAAATGTAATGCTAAAATTACATGGATTTAATAAACACAGAAAACAGACAAGTTAATTCATGAATACAAATTACACCAAATTCAACATACTCCCAAAGTACTCACTTTACTTATTCTTTATCTTTAGCTAATTTCCAAAGACAAACATTATTTCAAAAAGGACACTCAAAGTCATGCAAATGACAATCAAAGTCATGCAAATGACAATGTTCTGGTCCTCGGGACAAAAAGGACCAAATGGGGAAAGGGTCTGGTGATTCTTCAAATCAAAACAAGGGACAACTGGCCAAAATGGACTAGGACTGTCGGACCTCTAGAGCTCAGTTATGTACAAGTAACTAAGGGAGAGGAGGCGACAGGTGTTGAGTTGAAATTCTCTTCCTGAAAAGGGCTAAGACCAAAAATAAAGAAATATTATGGGGAAAGGGGGTGATCAGCAGCTCGTTGGAGTGACGGGAATGCCAGAGAGTAAAATAAAGTTCCAAAAATATTATCAGTCTTACTTTTGTTTTACTTAATCCAAAATAAATCCAAATCCTAATTTCACATAGCCTCCTGTGGCAAACCCGTCCAAGCCGCTGATAAGCGGGCTCTGGGACGCGCTCGAGTATTTATAGTTCTGAGCATTGGCTCGTGAGTGCCGAATTGACCAATCAGAATTGAGCGGCGATTCTGAGTAATCAGGTCCCGACGGCTCAAAAATTCTGAGACAAGATTCACTCTGACTTACACAAATGATAGAATCCAGGGAATAGAATAGCAATTCTCAATTCCCGAGTTTCCAAAGTTTGTTCTCGAGTACAAAACATAACGGGAAAAGGAGATTAAAATGCTGAAAACAACAATCAAACGCGGCGGGAGGCATTGTTCTCCATCCGCGAAAAGACCCAAGAAGTAGTCTCAAATATTATCACAAAATACATAAAACATACGAACAATTAAAATCAAAACATGCATGACAAATATTATTTGATCCAAATTCTATTCAAACGACCCATTAGAAATGCGATTTGAAGCGATAAAATTTTCCTACACCGCGATCAATCGAGTACCTACGGCGCGCTTAGCGACGAACGTAAACAAAGTGACCACCCTGCGGAAAATTCAAATAATGAATAGAACCTTTAAAAATACAATTAAAGACCCAGCCCGGAATAAAATAGACATATTTATCTAGCATTTTCTGTCCAAATATATGCATGAAACACTGAACTCGGCCCAAAAACGAAGGACCAAAATGACAACAACAATCTCGGAAAATTCCTATTCTAGCGATCGAAATTTTAGACGAGATACGGCTCGAATTCACTCAAAACCAGGCTGGATAGTTGCAGAAACATTCAAATAAAATGTACATATAGGGAACAGCATGCGAGAAGTCCGATTCTTGGCAAAAAGTAAGTGACATCTGCGGAACAAGTGCACCTATATTCGGACGTCACAGAATCCGGATGCAATTATGAATTCTGGCTATTACACTATGTAAATAGGTCATGATACTGTCGAATATCAGTGATACAGATGTTGGAGAGAAAGAAAATAAAGTAAAACTCATAAGAGCAACTATTTTTTCTGAATATGTGGATATCACTAGCGTCTCATCTGAGGCTGTACAGATGGAACCCCGATTTGTCATCGAGTCGAACCCGAGTTGCGAAATGAACTCAATTTTAAAATCCTGTTTCCAAAATACGTCTCGTGGAAACCCCGTTTCTGTAAATATGTCAAAGACAACAATGATCAAAGAAAAAGAATTTACCATACACAATACGTGCATTAAATTGAGTAATCATCCTAAAATGTCTGCTTTCAGTAAACGTTTAAAGAAAAACAAACGTTTTAACAACGTTGTACAGAAGAAATAATCCGAACTGGTTTCGAACCAACGGCGTTCCGAATTTCATAGTGAAAAAAGGTTTCGAGGCTAATCCTTTCCCGTTTGAACTATCGCTGCTGTTGATGATATAGGGCGTTTGTTAACTTAGTGTTATTAACATAGTATATGCATGTATCGCTTTCTAAAGATCTTACCCTTTACACAATATTACCTAAGTCATATCACTACAAGAAAATGGTTAAATCGAAAAAAGATCGTAAAGTCGGTTAAGACGTGGCTTGAATTGAATCGGCCAATGAATCTTATAGTGTTTGTTAGAGAACAAATAGAAAGCAGGAAAAGATACGACAGTTTTCCTGTATGGTCGCAAAATCTATTTTGAATTTTGGTAAACTTGCAATTGAGTTTGAGAAGGGTTTTTTGGTAATGAAAACCCATTTCGACTGTCGAAAAGTGGTTATAAGAATTGTACGTCCTTCGGACGTCCAATTAAAAACAAACGTTTTAACAAATGTTATACAGACGAAATGGTCCGAACTGGTTTCGAACCAACGGCGTTCCAAAGGCGATGCGAATCCTTCCCGTGTGAGCTATCGCTGCTGTTGATGTTAAAGGGCGCTTGTCAACTGTATTAATTAATATACTGTATGCATGTATCGCTTTCTAAAGATCTTACCCTTTACACAATATCACGAAAGTCTAATCACTACAAGAAAATGGTTAAATCGAAAAAAAATCGTAAAGTTGGTAAAGACGTGGCAGGAATTGAATCGGGCAATGAATCCTATAGTGTTTGTTAGAGAACACATAGGAAGCAGGAAAAGATACGACAGTTTTCCTGTATGGTTTCAATTTTTGTTGTGGATTTTGAACAACTGGCAATTGAGTCTGAGAAGGGCTTTTTGGTAATGAAAACCCATTACGCCTGTCGAAAAGTGGTTATAAGAATTGGACGTCCGAAAGAGGTCCAATTAAAAACAAAAGAAAGGGACAAACGTTGAGAAAAGATGGACGCATTTATGTAGTAGCATAAATCTGGATAAATGTTATTAAGGTAGAATACCAGTACATGTATTGTCGCCAGTTTGAGATTCATCAAACATCGGCCTTTTTCGAGCGGCGTCGTTACGTATCCGAATCTATTCGGATGCGGTCGTAAACATTCGGCGATGGAGAGTTCCACCACCGAATGTTTTTGATCGCGCCCGAATAATTCCGACGTCGTGCGAATCCCATTAGGGGTAGACTACCTTAAAACAATTTGCAATTTACACCACCATATTTCCAGATCAGTTTGTGTCTTATTATTATCTGATCAGGATACATGTTGTTCTAAAACAGTTGTAATGTGTTCTAAAAAACGTCAAGAGAACAGCGGAGTGTTTGATCATATTTCATTTTTAAACTCAAATATGCCTGGATCTGGCCCCGGTTTCTCGAAAAAACTTAAGTACGTTCTCTTGCTCAAATCTGAGCACCGTGCTCAAATCGCACGAAATCCACGTGAACTTCAATCGAATACCCTTCAACGTTGAAGAGTATTCTTTTGAAGTTGAGCATGTTCTCATGGGTTTATAGTTAAGTTTTATTTCGAGAAACCGGGGCCTGGTGTGTCCCTATGGCATTTAAGAATAACATTAGCCCAGATCAGTCTGTGCAAACGCACAGCCTGATCAAGACCCCTATTGTTCTTTATTGTTCTCTAATGACTCCTTTGTTACATTAAGCAACTAAAAAAGCACCATGGAACCAAATTAGTCAACACTTAGGCAAAGTCATATCTTTAAACATGGTAGTCTGACTAGTCTCATATACTAAAAAACCATTCCAGATATCGACTCAAATACTTGTCTGAATGAAATTCTACTTATAGATGTAGCCTGTATATGCCTTTCCTATGCACAAACAAGAAATTACCTATGTACACGATTAAGGAACAGAAAATTATTGTTGAAACCTGATTCCAACATTAAACTACAAGAGCAAGGACAATGGGACATGTACCAAAACATGCCTGATAATAAATAATATTGTTTAATGTATAATACCACTAATCAGATTCACGCGACGTCGGAGTTATTCCATTTTCGCTAGCCAAGGTTGAACCCACCTATGTTTGTATTCACCCTTGGCGGATTTAGTCCGATTTTCTTGAAATCGCGAAGCGCCGCCTAGCTGTTGTCTTGCTGGTTGTTCACGTTATTTCGTCCATAATTATCCCGTTGTCATGAATTGGTTACTCATAACAAATTTATGCATCCTGGGAAACCACAGCGGTCATAGCTCACGCTACATGACCCCTGGGGCAATTGGTCAGGAAAACTTTGTATTAGCCGCTCCCAAAGTTGGCCGATACACATCGCCAACCTCTAAAGAAAGATTGCGTCAGAGGTGACGTAATTTAATCCTGATTCAGGGTAGATAACTGCGTAGAAGATTGACAAATTGCTTCGGGTAAGTTGTCAATTTGGAGGATTACTACCGTTTAGCTTGTGAAAAAAATGTTGTTTCAAGTTTAAAAGACTTTGCAAAAAGAGGCTCTCCCCATCTTTCTATATATTTTAAAACCGTATAACATGTCAGCGATCTTTAATTTTTAATTGGACGTCCGAAAGGACGTACAATTCTTATAACCACTTTTCGACAGGCGAAATGAGTTTTCATTACCAAAAAACCCTTTCTCAGACTCAATCGCCAGTTGACCAAAATTCAAAACAGATTTTGCGACCATACAGGAAAACTGTCGTATCTTTTCCTGCTTTCTATGTGTTGTCTAACAAACACTTTAAGGTTCATTTGCCGATTCAATTCATGCCAATTCTAAACCGAACTTTACGACCTTTTTTCGATTTAACCATTTTCTTGTAGTGATTTGACTTTCGTAATATTGTGTAAAGGGTAAGAACTTTAGAAAGCGATACATGCATACACTGTGTTTATAAAGTAAACAAGCGCCTTATATCATCATCAGCAGCGATAACTCAAACGGGAAAGGATTAACTTCGCTACCTTTTTTAGTATGAAATTTGGAACGCCGTTGGTTCGAAACCAGTTCGGATTATTTTTTCTGTATAACGTTTGTTAAAACGTTTGTTTTTCTTGATGTCTTTACTGAAAACGGACATTTCAGGATGATTACTCAGTTTAATGCACGTATTATGTATGATAGATTCTTTTTCTTTGATCATTGTTGTTCAAGTCTTTGACATATTTAAAGGAACGGGGTTTCCACGTGACGTATTTTGGAAACAGGGTTATAAAATTGATTCTCAGGGAGTGAGTGCATTTCGCAACTCGGGTTCGACTCGATGGTAAATCGGGGTTCCATCTGAACAGCCTCAGATGAGACGCTAGTGATATCCACCTATTCAGAAAAAAAGTTGCTCTTACGAGTTTTATTTTTTTTTCTCCAGCATCTGTATCACTGACATTCGACAGTATCATGACCTATTTACATACTGATCAATGATCATGACAACAATGATTATTACTCGTCTATGATCGATTGAAAGCGATCTATGGAACATAGATAATCGTATGAATATGTGTACAGGTATGGACATTGCTATTCTCAAATTTTCGTTGATAATGATATGAAGATTTAAATTGCGTATTGTACTCCACTGCCATTTTCCCGACGGCACGTTCCCAATTTCTTCTTTGTATGCACATCTGTAGATGTAAGGATGTTGCGGTAGTACTGGTATGAGGAATCCATGGTTAGGTGCTCCAGTTCATCTGGTATTTTGTTTCAGGAAAAGTGTGAATTGAATTTGTTTTTTGTAACCACAACCAGGGAAAACTGCTGCAGTGTTTCTTTTTTTTTTTTTTTTTTTTTTACTCTAAACACAAATAAAAATCAAAGTGCTTGGAGCACTATATTTAGACGTCTCTGATTGATTGAGGGGAATTGTATGTAAATGATCGGCGTTTCATTAATTCATGTCGTTGAATTTGTGTTTGAAATAGATCGATTCTAAATCACTGCGGTCGTTTTATCCCTAACGATGGTGGAGATAAAAGTCGAAAAGAAGATGATAAAAAAGAACAATGTCTGAGTAGAATTCGAACCCAGGGCCTTCCAGATATAGACATGTGTAAAGAGTACAAGGTGAGTGCTCTGCCAAGTGAGCTATCGCGGCTTTCATTTATGTAGCGCGTTGGCTTACATTTTGAATAAATTGCTTTGTATCGTCCTTTATAAAATCAACGAAAGGTGTAACTGACGACAATAACATAGTTAACCGAAACAAGAAGACAAAAGTGCTAATCACATGACCTTAATTGAATTGGGTAATCAAATTAATAGTGATTATTCATAGAGACAAATCAGTTGTCTTGAAACGGCAATCAAATCATTTGAGCATGAGAAAGGTTTTCTGGTAATAAAGCCGATTTCGTATGTCCGAAACCGATCTTATAGAATTAAACACAGAAGAATGAATAAAATATCTTTCGTTCATGTACAATCCCACTCAATCAATCAGAGACGTCCAATTACAGTGCTCTCAGCACTTTGATTAATCTCGGTGTCGCACAAATTACATCTTATCATGAGCACGGCCATCTTGGTAGTAATTGACAACGTATTGACTTATGAGAGCCGTTATTTGATTGGGCCTTGTACTCACGCGTTTCGTATCGATTTTCGGCGGCTAATTCAAAGTTTAACTGGCAAAATGCCCCAGGGGTCATCAGGGTGTACAACGTTTGAACTGCATTATGGGTAATTTCGGCTCCGCTGTGGAGGAATGTAGTGAAAAATCTCTCGACTCAGGTAAGTGTTTATCAAATATTTCCGCCAATTCACGACCGATTTTGAAAAACTAACGTGGAGTGCCCCCGCCTTAACGAAAGCAATTATTGGATATTAATTTCACGTCCCTGCACACAGTATTGAAAAAGTTATTGAAGAACGAAAATTGGAAAAGGTGTTTTCTGATGGCACCGCTGTGGAGTAATGCACAATGTTTTTGAAGAAAAGGGGCTAAAATACCAATGTTCGAGTACGAAAGCATGCTGTGTGTTATCAGAACGAGCCTAACTGCGACCCGCCTGACCATAACCCTCAGAAATCTGATTGAAACCGTAAAATTTAAGCGATTTGCAAGATTGCTCCGCTGTGGAGGGTGCAAAAAAAGGCTCCGCTGTGGAGGCAAAACACGTTAAAAGATATGCATTTATCTTTGCCACCGATAGGAAACGGATCGAACCATACAAATGCATCTTTGTATATCACCTTTGTATGATCTTACTTAGATCATGCCTATGTACGTAGTAAGACCGTAAAATGTACATTTGGCATGACACAGTTAACGCCCTATTGTTTTAATGCCTTACTCGGAGAGTACTCCTAAACGTTTTTAAAATAACTCATAATCTAGAATAACTTTATATGCCCGCAATAACAAGATTTTAATATGCATTCGGTATTTTCCGTTGATTTTCGTGCGTCTCTGTAAAATTTAATGTACAATTTAAGTGGTTCTCCTTTAAAATGAATTGGTTTTTAACACTTTCCCGAACGACCCAATTTTAGACTGTCTCAATTTAAAAAGAGTTGCAGACAAAAAAAACCTGATATCATAAAAATGAAATGTGTATATTACAACATAGAAAATTTTTTGGGAAAATGATAATCAGCAATTTATTCTTTTCCCTCAATGTTATGCCAATATATTCCTACTTTGAACACCAAGCTTACTGTAACTTACTGTACCGATGCCGAAAGAAAGCCCGAGGCTTGTGGTGGCCGGGCCCATCTCTTTGTCTTTTTTCTTCGTTAATAAAACAGGTTGGACTGAACTTTTAAAAGGGGGTGGTTGCGCCAATTTTGTTACTCTAAAATGCAATTATACTTTTGGAATTGACCACTTCGTCCGTTAATGAGTTCCACGTGTCAACTTCTCTGCATGTAAAACTTTGGTTTCTTATCTCTGTTCGTGAATACTGTTTGTATAGATTTTTTTGAGTTTCCTCTATTTCTTGTTGACAGATTGCGTTTTAGGAAATTTTCCGATGATGTTTTATCATAATTATTTAGGATTTTGTACACTTGTATCATGTCAGTTATAAGTCGTCTATACTCAAGGGTAGGTAGCCCCAGATGTCTTAGTCGTTCACTGTATGTTAGGTGTTGAATGTTTTTCAGTAACCTTGTCGCTCTTCTCTGGACATTTTCGATAGATTTTGGTGCTTTTTTAGATGTGGAAACCAAGCTACTGATGCATATTCCAAGTGGGGTTTAACAATAGCTTTATAGAGGTTTATGTTTTTTGTCTGGGTATGTGAATGTTCTGTGGATGATTCCAAGATTTCTGTTCGCAAGTTTGATTTTGGCATTTATGTGACTTTCAAATTTGACCTCTGAGTCGATGATCACGCCTAGATCTTTTTCTTCTTTGAGTGTGACAATTTCCGATATATCATTTGCTTTGTCTTTCATCTCGTAGCTACCGAACTCATTTTTTACCGATGTGTAGGTGCTTACATTTATTTGAATTAAACTCTAGGTCCCAATCGTCTGACCATTTACAAAAGTTATTGATAGTTGTTTGAAGTCTCTGGTGGCCGTCTTCTGTTTTTATGGAGTAAAAAGTTTTCGTGTCGTCTGCAAACAGTTATACTATGGTTTCCGCCATGCCTGGTAGGTCGTTTATGTATATTAGAAATAATGTTGGGCCCAAGACACTTCCTTGAGGAACACCACTCTATACATCTACTGGTAGTGACTTTTTACCGTTGACCACTACTCTTTGCCTTCTGTTACTGAGAAAGTTTTTGAACCAGTCTAAAACTTTTCCTTGTATTCCAATTTGGTACAATTTGTGGATGAGCTTCTCATGGTTGATGGTATCAAACGCTTTCTTGAAGTCGAAAAAGATAATGTCAGCTTCCTCTCCTCTGTCTATGACAGTTGTCCAATTTTCAATTGATTCTAGTAGTTGAAGAGTTCAAGATTTTCCATTCATGCAGATGCTTATAGGTCTGTAATTTTCTGCAAGTTTTTTGTCTCCTCCTTTGAAGATAGGCAAAACCATGGATTGTTCAGGAAATGGTTAAGGCAGCTCAAATTTTTTTTATATTATTTTACAATCTCGTTGATTGAGACATTTTCAGGTATATCGCATCCGGAAGTCAGTCATATTGACGAACTTGGGCAGCTAGGGCGGATCAAGGATTTTTTTCCAGGAGGGGGGGGCGTCCAAGCCCAAATGGAAACTTAACATGTGTTATATTGCTAAGTTTATAAGTGAATGATAGCCGTTATTAAAAACTTTACAATAGGTGTACCAGCTCTAACCATTAAAAAACATTAATTTTTTTGTCTGTGAAAAACTGAAAACACATTTATAATGTAGGATGAGCTACCCGGGTGAACGGAGTCAAATGAAAATTTCAAAGAAAATTTTCTTTCATACGTTTTTTTTTTTTTCAGATTTTCAATTTTAACTTGCATTCTTATCTAAATCTCCAATGTTGACTTTTGAGAAGTTGATATAAAAGTAAAATAAAAGAAAAAAATATACTATATATCATCAAAGTTAGAACATTGTTCGTGCGGTCAATGTCGTGCAACTGTATGCGTAACAACTTGCCCGTGTAATAAATAGACCCTGCCTCCCCTACTAACACGTTCATACATGAAAACATGGAAATCGGTATAGGATTCTTAGAGTTGTTGCACTAGAAGTATGGATTGCATTTTTGAGACACCATGTATAATTTTACGGTCTTACTGCGTACATAGGCATGATCTAAGTAAGATAATACAAAGGTGATATACAAAGATGCATTTGTATGGTTCGATCCGTTTCTTATCGGTGGCAAAGATAAATGCATGTCTTTTAACATGTTTTGACTCCACAGCGGAGCCTTTTTTTGCACCCTCCACAGCGGAGCAATCTTGCAAATCGCTTAAATTTTACGGTTTCAATCAGATTTCTGAGGGTTATGGTCAGGCGGGTCGCAGTTAGGCTCTTTCTGATAACACACAGCATGCTTTCGTACTCGGACATTGGTATTTTAGCCCCTTTTCTTCAAAAACATTGTACATTACTCCACAGCGGTGCCATCAGAAAACGCCTTTTTCAATTTTCGTTCTTCAATAACTTTTTTAATACTGTGTGCAGGGACGTGAAATTAATATCCGATGATTGCTTTCGTTAAGGCGGGGGCACTCCACGTTAGTTTTTCAAAATCGGTCGTGAATTGGCGGAAATATTTGATAAACACTTACCTGAGTCGAGAGAATTTTCACTACATTCCTCCACAGTGGAGCCGAAATTACCCATAATGCAGTTCGAACGTTGTACACCCTGGTCATGTAGCGTGAGCTATGACCGCTGTGGTTTCCGAGGATGGCCCAAATGTATCAGTCGACAATCTGATTTGTTCCAGCGAGACGCTTTCCAGGACGCCAAGAAAATCTGATTAAATACGCTAAGGGTGAATACAGAAACGACGTTACGTCGTAGATGTCACCCTTGACTTGCGAAGATGGAGTTATTCGAGAGATTTCGTTGTGTAACGTTCGAGTGCAATCGCGACCCTCGAGACTGTTTGCAACCCTTTGTCGTTTGGAACGTTGTTGCAAGATGATCTCGAGCGTAATACAGTGACCGCCATATTGAACGTGAAAGTAGACGCGCGTAAATGACGTCATCAAAACAAATCAATCATTTAGCTAACGTTATAATTCAAGTGAAATATACTGTCAATAATCGGTAAATCACATCAATTATTTTATCTGGTAAAATTTTGTCACATTTATGAGGATACAATCGACTTATGAACGCTGTTTGTTTCAAATATTTTTCTGGCGTAGATTTAAATAGTTGTTAGATCTGCTTCCGTTGTTATAGACCAGACTAGCCTACCGTTGTTATGCTTGTGGAGTGATATGGGCAGGATCGGCCCATGCCGGCAACTGTAAATTGTTCGAGCCGATCTTGAGAAACGGTAAGATCCGAGAATATTCGAATGGTTCGAGTGTACACTTTACGACGCGGACAGCCCGAATAATTATGTCGGTTACATAACGAATGTTAACGACGTCTCACGAAAAAAACCGACGTCGCATGAATTTCATTGAGGGTAAACTACCTTAATAATACATCTGGTAAATTGTGGAAATTGTTAAAACTGTCTTTATTAATTTTTTTGTTTACGTATGTGGGGAATTATTGTAAAAGCTATTTAGCCACTCTTAATTACAAATTGTCGAATCTTATATCAATGCTGTAACGAGAGATCCAGAAAATACGTTCCAACGAAACGGCTCGTCATTCCTGAGTATATTCGATGCTGTGTTCTCGACCCAAACGCTGCTCCCGGCCTGTAGATTCTTTATAAAGGAACTGCTCTCGCACGTATCACTGCTCGAATCAGAGCTCCAACCCGCCAGTGCCACGACACCGTCCACCATAAAGCTGTACTCGACACCGTCACTATGGGGCATGCAAACTTGTAATGTAAACAGATAGACCCCGGCCATTGGTGCGGTAAACTTTCCAGTGTAGGCATTGTAGTGGTCCCCCTCTTTATTGAGTACTGCATCGAACAGCATGACCTCGCCCCTTCTATAGGATAGTTTCTCGGTGACCTTTGCCATGAAATATACAGGTTTCCTCACTATATCTGGAAATATACGTATTCAGCGTTAGACTAATTAATGTCATCGCTTTTCAACGAAAATCTCGTAACTGCAGCTTAAAACAAGCTGCAGTTACGAATTTTTTGTTGAAAAACAGTGATGTACAGTTAGGCTACTGGGAAGTTATCTTTACTTCTTTCTCAAAAAGCGACAACTTAAATAGGGAACGATTTTATCGAATAAACCATGACGTAATTTCGGAAAAACAAATACCGTAGTTTTTCGTCAGATAGACAGCTTTATTCATTTGTAATTCGAAAAAAAGGAGTTATTTTTTACCTAGTCCGTATGGCATAGAACGCGAAAGACATCGCGCGTTAACGACGTAAATCAATAATGGACGAAATAACGTCAAATGCGTTTATAACGCGACTTCACTCCGTAACAACCAGCATGACAACCGCTAGGCAGCGAGTTCAAGAAATTCCTACTAAATGGGACTTTCCTCCGTCGAATTTTTAAGACCGCGCCCGAATGGGGTTCGGATACGCTGGCTCGAAAAAAATCCGATGTTCTATGAACCCCAACATGGCCATTTTACGGGTATTCTACCTTATACTCTTTCCGAAAACAAAGAGTTCGATTTAACGTCGATAATAGAAGGAGATTTGAAAGACATTGGAAAAAAAGAAGAAACTGCTGATAAAAACCAATTTTCTATTTTCGTCAACGTTGATATTTTCGTCTGAGGCAGTTTTAAAGTCGAACTTAAACACTAACGAACTAAAATTTAGGGAATGGGTTAACCCTTTCTAAAAAGACCTTGTTTTAACACCAATATCAGGCCCGTAGGAAGCAATTTCATAATGAGGGGGGGCAAAAGCCCTTGTCCTAAATATTGGGGGGCTAATTTGGATTTTCTCAAAATTTTCAGTGTAAAGGATGGGTTGCAATAAGGGGTCAAAAAATAGATTTTCTTTAAATTTTGTGGATTGATAGGGTTACATAATATCTTTAATTTGTATGTGTAAAAAATCTGGTTTCGGCTTATTTTCCGAGATATGGGTAAATAAAGTGGGTGGGGTAAGATGGACTGAAACACAGTAGGGGTCATTCTAAGTCGCTTATCTTTCTTATTTTTAGCCCCAGATGTGTGAAAATTTGTATGCGTGTCTTGTGATATATGCGTTAAACGTTTATGGGCTTACATTTGATATTCCATGTATATCTTTTACGTAATACCCATTCTTCTTTCTTTCGAAGAATTTCGCTATTTTTTAACGACCAACTTTACCAAACTATCTCCACACGTTTTATATGAAACCCGATTTCTATGAAACTTTACAGATGCATTATCCAGATATTAATATAACTTTTTGTGAAATTTGAAAGAAAAGCGTTGGATCGTTGTTGAGATATTTGACCTTGACCTTCAAAATAACATCAAATTCGGGAAAGTCCGTTAAAACTACGCATTGTTGGGAATATGGTTAGGGTTGAATGGCATGTGACAGCCCATTCATAAAAGAATGCATTTCACATATGATTGTTTTTTTTTTTTTGTATGATTTTACCGTTAAAATTGATATACCCAATATAATAAACTTGGTCACCTCTCAGAGTTACCCGGTTATTTCATCTAATGAAATCATTGTTAGACAGATATTTGTTTAAGGCCTGTCTATACATTTAACATTATTTTCTTTTTGTTGATATTATATAACGTTATATAAATATTTAGCTTAAGTTAACTAATTGTAAGCACATTTGGTCATTTAGTAAAATCATTCACAATGCGTCTTCATTATAACAATATACGAAATACAATCTGAAAATGATCAGTTTTTTCCTAGATAATTGATAATTCTTGTCCACCATGAGACGAGTGAATATAAACTGTAAGACAATTCAAGTTGCATATAAAGCTTTGGTAGTTCTAGCAATCTTAACATAACGCTAATATTTCATTTCACTCACCTTTGGTAGTAATATTAATCACAGCGGTTTCCGCGTAGACATGTTTCATGTGCAATATTTAGTTTGATAAGAAAACTGAGAAGTTAAAAGAATTTCTTTTCTTTCCCATTCTTCCGAATGGGTTGTACTACAAAAAAAATTAAATATTGCTACGAAACTCATTAGGAACAATAAAAGGAAACCATGCTTCCAATCCTTATGAATAAAATTGGCGCTTTAAATATCACATTTTGGCATTTTCCGAGTTTTGAAGTCATTTTGAAGGTCAAGGTCAAATATCTCAACAACGGATCTACGCTTTTCTTTCAAATTTCACACAAAGTTACATTAATATCTGGACAACACATCTGTAAAATTTCATAGAAATCGAGTTTCAAATAAAACGTGTGGAGATAGTTTGGTAAAGTTGGTCGTTAAAAAATAGCGAAATTCTTCGAAAGAAAGAAGAATGGGTATTACGGAAAAGATATACATGGAATGTCAAATATAAGCCCATAAATGTTTAACGCATATATCACAAGACACGCATACAAATTTTCACGCATCTGGGGTTAAAAATAAGAAAGATAAGCGACTTAGAATGTCCACTACTGTGTTTCAGTCCATCTTACCCCACCCACTTTATTTACCCATATCTCGAAAAATAAACCGAAACCAGATTTTTTACACATACAAATTAAAGATATTATGTAACCCTATCAATCCACGAAATTTAAAGAAAATCTATTTTTTGACCCCTTATTGCAACCCATCCTTAAGAGAATTCGGCAATTTGGGCCAACTTTGAGGGGAGGGGACTTAGCCCCCCCTAGCCCCCCCCCTCCCCCTGTTCCTACGGGCCTGCATATAAAATGGTTTTTGGTAAACATTGAGACAAAAGAAGAAAATGCTGATAATCAGCATTTTCTACTTTTGCCTCAATATTTTCTTTTTTTCTTTATACACAAATTACCGGTATATTTTCATCGACATCGATATTGTGGTCTGTATTAGCTTTCAAATATGAATAGTCTATTTTGCGGTTTGGGAATAGGATAATGCTGCTTTTTAACGAAAACCTCGTATCTGCAGCTTAAAACAAGCTGCAGTTACGAGTTTTTCGTTGAAAAGCGACAATAATCACTTACTTTGTAAAGCGTGTGAAGTGTTGTACGCCAAAGCCGCGAGCTTCTCCGACATTCTGCTAATCTGAACTTCTTTCTGTCTGAACACAGTTTCCATTCTGTTAGTTTTATCTGCTAATTCATCATCATTTTTCTTCTGTAGTTCAACAAATGCCTGGTTCATTGCATTCTTCCTGGCTTCCATATCCCTTACAACGCCTTGCGAAATCTCATCGAGCTTGTCCTTCTTTTCCTTCAGTGTTTTTGTTTCTTCAAGAACTTGTTCCTTTGCCGCCAGTATTCTCCTCTCCATCTGTTCCACTTTTATTTCCATTCTGATCATCTTTTCTAACAGCGCTTCCTCGTAAGGAAATTTAGAGCAGTGATTCTCACCAGCATTGCAATGAAGAAATATTGTTGCAAACACCAAACAGGTGATCAAACAAAACTTTAATGCAGACATTGTACGAGTATTTACTTCTTGCGAGTGGAGCGCTTTGTTTATTGCGAAAACTAGGGCTGGTTCATTTATATGTTTGCTAAATTAGCTCGTCTGTACATCCTAGTAATGACCAATTCTTCACAACGAATCTACGAACATTGTTTGCATATTTGAACGTAACTGCACAGTAACCAACAAATCCGATAGACCCAATCAAATTTCTCGTTCAATCAGATAAAATTTGTTATTTCATAAATCACGAAAAAAAAGTTCCGTGCGGGACTGTGTTAAAGCAAGGGGTAGTCTACCCCTAATGAGATTCGCGCGACTTCGGAATTATTCGGGCGACGTCGAAAACATTCGGCAGTGGAAATTTCAACCGCCAAATGTTTACGACCGCACCCGAAAAAGTTCGGGTACGTAACGACAACGCTCGAAAAATCCAATGTTTTATGAATCTCAAATGGCCACATTACGGGTATTCTACCGTAATATCAGATGAGTTTATGAAAAGGTGGAAAATGCTAATAACCAGCGTCTTCTCCTTACGTCTAAGTATTTTCTATGAAATACCTTATACTTTGTAAATAGCCATTTTGTTTGTCTGCGGCTGTTTTTAAACTAGGCTACTCTGAAAATAGTGTCGTTTTGAAAAAGGCGAACACTTTTCAAGAGATTACTTTACGAAAATCATACGAATAATTCCAATGTCGTAAGTTCGAACGTAAGTTAGTTTTTTTCATTGATTTACTAAAGATTACTTACAAAGTTACGAAATAGCCTACACCTTAAATTGCGTTAGTAAAACCCTACTGCACAGACGAATCATCGTTGCTACTAATAATACATTTTGACGGTACTTTATGAGTACGATTCTAAAATATTAAGATTGGCTTTGAATAGTCGGACAGTTTATGTTCGTGAAAACCCTCTTACATTGTAATCGTGAACCAAATGCAAAATGGCAATAAGGCTAATTTGTCAATTACGTAATGTTGATAAGCTAGCTGTGATCTGTCTGACAAAAAGCGACATTCTTGAATTTAACCCTTTCCCAAACAAGACATGGACTTGACATCCCTGGTATTAAAGAATGTAGGACAAAAGCCCACTGAGACAAAACCCCACCGGACATAAGCCCACTGGACAAAGGCCCACTCCTTATTAATTAATATATTAAGTTCGTTTTTTTTAATCGCAATTAATGTTTTAATTGTTTTTAAGTGCATTGTATATATTCATAAATTATTTCATAGACACCTTAATGTATTAGCACTAAAGAAATGATGAAATTCAATGAAGTATAATAGAATGGGCTTTGTATTTTGTACCAGTATGCTATAATAAAATGAATGAAATTAATAAAATGAATATAAGTAAGCAACAAAGTATAAAATTAATGTTATACAAAGAAATAAAATTACCCAGAAAAGTGACTTTTTCCACAAACTGTCTTATTCAATTGGTCAATATAAGGAGTAGGCTTTTGTCCAGTGGGCTTCTGTCCAATGGGCTTTTTATGCCCCCGATAGGGAGGCATCATAAATTTGACTTGTCCGTCCGTCCGTCCGTCTGTCCGTCCGTCCGTCCGTCTGTCCGTCATTCCGTCCAAAAACTTTAACATTGGCCATAACTTCCTTATTACTTAACATATTCGCTTCATACTTTACCACAACATTCCTTGGCACATTACCTGTCTGTAGGCACATACTTTGGTGACCTTGACCCCTGGATGACCTTGACCTTGAACATAGATTGGCCATAATTTAAAATCAAAGCGGTGTCGGGGGCATTGTCATCTTACAGTGACAGCTCTTGTCTCCAGTAGGCTTTTGTCCGTGCCCCGGTATTAAAAGCTTGGGAAATCATTGAGACAAAAGAAAAAAATGCTGATAACCAGCATTTTCTTCTTTTGACTCAATTTTTTCATGATTATATTGCACACAAGTTCTCTCTCTGTCAGCATGTATTTTGCTGTCTGCAGAAGATTTAGAACTGGACCGCCTGAAAATGTTGTCCTTTCGGTAAGTAACACGATTTGGGTATCAAACGTCGTGGCTTGGGCTATCTAAAATTGAAAGGAGTTGCAGAAGACAGAAAGTGGATTCAATTGTGAATACAGAAGTTGCACAGTACAGCATTCAAAGTATTAAGAGAGAAATATAAAATACTTAAACGAAAAGTAAAAAAAGCTGGTTTCACCTATTTCTTCTTAACCACAATGCATTTCATAGTTCTTTGACTATCGGTATTAACATCAAACCTAGAATTGTTTAAGAATAATTATCATGTTAACCCCCCCCCCCCAAAAAAAAAAAGAAAAAAAAGAAAAAAAAAAAAAAAAAACAAGCCACGGTTTTCACGTTGCAATGAGAAAATGCTGGATAACCCATAAAACCGATTTATGAGAAACGGATCAGATGTCAATTAGTGCATTTTGAAAACGTATACATATTATATCGTCGCTTTTAAACGAAAGCTCGAAACTGCAGCTTGTTCTAAGCTGCAGTTACGATGTTTTCATTGAAAAGCAGCAATATATTTAATAAGAAAGACAATCTAGCAAGATTCAAAAAATTGACTGAGAGGGGTCTGCGCAGGTAGACAAGGACCGAAATTCTTTTATCATTATTTTTTAATTTTCTATAAGGCCCCTATTAGCAAGACGGGGAGACACATATGATTATTCGCCACTCATCTTTTACAAACACTTGTAACTTCAGCTTACAGTAAGCTGCAGTTAAGAGGTTTTGGAATAAAAGTGAGGATTATTTAATTGGAGCTGGGGCAGCCTCTTAAATTTGTTTGTGATGAACCACAGATTGTTCGTAACAATCACCCGTATCTTAATTAAAGTCTAATTGTGGTCCGTCACGCTAAAAGGCATCCTCGGAAACCCCGCGGTCATAGCTACGCTACATGACCCCTGGGGCACTTGGCTAGGAAAACTTTGTATTAGCCGCTCCAAAATGCCGCCGTTTCATTGGTTCCATCATCATTTTATGATGGGTGAGTAGACCAATCAAACTGGCCGATACAAATCGCCAACCTCTAAACAGTGATTACGTCAGAGGTACGTAATTTAATCCTGATTCAGGGTAGATAACTGCGTAGGAGATTGACAAATCGCTTCGGGTAAGTTGTCAATATGGAGGATTACTATCGTTTAGCGTGTGAAAAATTTGGTGTTTCAAGTTTAAAATACTTCCAAAGAGAAACTGTCCCCATCTTTCTATTTTAAAGCTGTAAGACATGTCAGCGATATGTACTTTTTTATCTCATGGTCGCACAAATTACATATTATCATGAGCGCAGCCATCTTGGTTGTAATTGACAACGCATTGACTTATGAGAGCCATTATTTGATTGGGCCTTGCACTCATGCGTTTCGTATCGATTTTCGGCGGCTAATTCAAAGTTTAAGTGGCCAAGTGCCCCAGGGGTCATATAGCGTAGCTATGACCGCGAGATTCCAAGGATGCTAAAAGGGGCCTTATTGTAAGACTAGAAATATATTATCGGCCCTTGTCCGTTTAAAAATAAAAATATAGGTCTACCAATAAAATAATGGTAGACCGCTATTTCAATTAACGGACTACCGCTAAATTATTACGGGGTACCGCTAAATTATTGGTAGACCGCTAATGATTTTGACATTTCTGCTCGAAATGTCATTAGCCAATCAAATGGCTCGTTACATCAGTCTTTTAAGTAGGTCCCCTCCTTCCATAAGCTTTATCACCACATATATAGTACAAGCTCTGTGATTGGCTATCGAAAAAAATGGAGGTCTACCGATAAAAATATAGGTCTACCGTTAATTTAGCGGTAGACCGTTAATTGAAATAGCGGTCTACCCTTATTCTATGGGTAGACCTATATTTCTATCGGTGAACCGCTAAAAATATGACGGTAGATCGCTATTTTTAGCGGTCTTCACCTATTCTAATTATAGGTCTAGCGCTATATATTGACTTTAGACCCTATTTGCGCGCCATATGAGGATCGATAGGCCTACTTTTCACTCGGAGGATAATTTTCTTAATCACAGTATAAAAGCGTACAGTCGCGTGTATCGGAAGTTGCATCTAACTGTACGCAAAATATCACTAGTGGTGGTAAACAAGCTGATGGTTTGGATTTTTAAAAGCAAATAAGTAAAAATCGGAACAATCTTTCTTGACGGGGTTTTCAAATTTGAAGAGAGACTGGATAGGCATTACCTAAAGTAGTTTCGGTTTCTAGTATGTCAACGGATTTTGTGTGTAAATTCGTATCAAACTGTCAAATCACTGGTTTTTGCTGTTTTTCGTCCTGCTTACTGGCACAATATGGGCTAAAATCTCGCGATCTACGTTCACAATATTGAAAGCCTAAATTTGCATCATCTAATAGCTAAACCTATCTGCTATGATTTGCAACAGCTGTTTACACAAATATGGTATGTTACACAAAGATATCGGCTTTTGAATGAGACTGGTGTATTTTTTCCGACTGTACGCCTAGTGCTAAATGACAAATTGTTTTCTGTATGCCTAATGGCGATTTTACATGACCTGTTGTGGCAATATCTCTGTTCAGAAAATGTCAATTACTACTTTGGCTACACATAAACAATGCATCAGGGTGCACTTGATTAGTTCATTAGATCACTTAAAGGGTTACGCTCACTTCAAACATACACAAAACTTCTTTATGCTGCACGAGTATAGCGGTCGACTTTATTTGTCTGTCCACAATGAATATCTATAGAGATTAAAAAGTAACTGGTCTTGTTGACATAGCCCAACTACATTTAAATAAAGGAACACCAATAGGGAACCATTTTATCAAGTAACCCGTAACGTAATTTGGGATATACGAGGGTTGTTTGATAAATTCGCGGAATTTGTTTCTCACTTCTTTAATTTGTGTTCAAAAATTTTGAAATTACACGCACCTATAGAAAATCATGTCATTAATTTAGGTGTATAACGACAATAAAATTTACCAATTATAATGCACTTTTTTCGGTCTCCATAGCAACCCAAATACGCGACGTTGCCTTTGGTCAGTTTTGAAATAATTGCGTAAGTGAAAATCGTGCCGGTGCAACATAACCGTGCACAATACAATACAATACAATTCTTTATTGCCTCCATACTTGGAGATATTGCATAGTACATTTACAAAGTAACAATTTGTGACAATTTATAATAAAAGTGAAGATAACGAAAGTGAAATATGTACATGTATATTAAACATTTCTAACCTGACTGAATAAGAAGCTATTCACTTATAGCCTCATGTAACTGCGCATTATTTAATTTGTCTTATTTGTGCTGTGATCAATACATTCTTACACAAGATACAATATATTTGTACGATATCTTCAGAAATGATTTGTCTGTCTCTTCGTCCAATAATGGGGAAAGCGGAGCTCCCATGATACGTAGCGTCCAGGCAAAGTTCTCCATAGAGGAAAGTTCGTCTGCAAAAATATTGCCGAATGACGATCTCACCGCTCTGGTGAACCCAGCCCTGAGCGTTTCGGTTTTTCGACACTCTGATAACAGATGGACAGTTACTTCTGTGTACAACGTGTCACAAACGTCACATCTTTCATTGATAAAATGGACAGGCTTTACCCATAGCTTAGCAACAGTATTGAATAGTTCGAAAATGGCTATATTGTGAAACTTTGTACACTAACCTCTTATCAATTTCTGGATGTAGAACTTGACAGTATGCAAACACTGGGTTACTTGATAAACGTGTTTCCCACAAATTACGTTCCCTGTCCTTAATCGCAGTATCGATTATGCGTTTCCACGCTAATTTACTTGGTAGAACGTTTTTAATTGGACGTCCGAAAGGACGTACAATTCTTATAACCACTTTTGGACAGGCGAAATGGGTTTTCATTACCAAAAAACCCTTTCTCAGACTCAATTGCCAGTTGACCAAAAATCAAAATAGATTTTGCGACCATACAGGAAAACTGTCGTATCTTTTCCTACTTTCTATGTGTTCTCTAACAAATACTATAAGATTCATTGGCCGATTCAATTCATGCCACGTCTTAACCAACGTTACGATCTTTTTTCGATTTAATCATTTTCTTGTAGTTTTTTTACTTTCGTAATATTTATTGTGTAAAGGGTAAGATCTTTAGAAAGCGATACATGCATACACTATGGTTATAATGTAAACAGACACCCTATATCATCAGCAGCAGCGATAGCTCAAACGGGAAAGGATTAACCTCGCAACCTTTTTTCAGTTTGAAATTTGGAACGCCGTTGGTTCAAAACCAGTTCGGATTATTTCTTCTGTAAAACGTTTGTTTTTCTTGGATGTGTTTACTGAAAACACACATTTTAGAATGATTACCCAATTTAATGCACGTATTGTGTATGATAGGTTCCTTTTCTTTGATCATTGTTGTTTAAGTCTTTGACATATTTAAAGGAACGGGGTTTCCACGAGACGTACTTTGGAACCAGGGTTTTGAAATTGATTATCGGGGAGTGAGTTCATTTCGCAACTCGGGTTCGACTCGATGACAAATCGGGGTTCCATCTGAACAGCCTCAGATGAGACACTAGTGAAATCCACCTATTCAGAAAAATAGTTGCTCTCACGAGTTTTTTTTTTCTCCAGCATCTGTATCACTGATATTCGACAGTATCATGACCTATCTACATACTGATCGATGATCATGACAACAATGATTATTACTAGTATAAGACTAAGTGACAGCGATCTGTATTTATTTCGTTTAAGAGACCCGTTTACGTGTATTGAGCTAAGAAGATGAAGCAATGGGTCTGCAACAGATGGTACCTGGATGATCGTATGAATATGTTTACAGATAGGGACATTGCTATTCTCAAATTTTCGTTGATAATGATATGAAGATTTAAATTGCTTATTGTACTCCACTGCCATTTTCCCGACGGCGCGTTCCCAATTTCTTCTTTTTATGCACATCTGTAGATGTAAGGATGCTGCGGTAGTACTTGTATGAGGAATCCATGGCTAGGTGCTCCAATTCATCTGGTATTTTGTTTCAGGAAAAGTATGTATTGGATTTGTTTTGTAACCACAACCAGGGAAAACTGCTACCGTGTTTTTTTTTTCTTTTTTTACTCTAAACAGGAATAAAAATCAAAGTGATTGGAGCACTATATTTAGACGCCTCTCATTGATTGAGCGGAATTGTATGTAAATGATCGGCGTTTCATTTCGTTGAATTTGTGTTAAGATCGTTTCTAAATCACTGCGGTCGTTTTTTCGCCAACGATGGTGGAGATAGAAGTCGAACAAGAGTGCCATGGTCACAATATACGCCGCCACTTATAAAACTTGAGACAAAAAAAATAACATTGACAAGGATTTATAAATATTCACACAAAAACCTGTAAAAGGTTTTTATAAATATCCAGTCAAAAACCTGGAAGGAATTGCGCTCACGAGACTGAAATATCATTAAACCCTAGAGACTAAGATTGAAGGGGGCATAACTCAGGCAAAAATCAATGAACCATAAAATCCTTACTTCATGCACATCTACCAATTAAGGTAATAACATCCACCAAGTTTCATAAGGATCCAGTCAGAATCTTAGAAGAAGTTGTGTTGACAAGGCTGCAATTTCAATCAGCCCCAGAGACTAAGTTTTAAGGGGGCATAACTCTAGAAAAAATCAATGAACCATAAAATCCTTCCTTCATGCAAATCTACCAATTGAGGTGATTGACCAAGTGTCATTATTATCCAGCCATAAACGTAGGAGGACTTGCGTTGACAAGGCTGCAATTTCAATAAGCCCCACAGACTAAGTTTTAAGGGGGCATAACTCTGGCAAAAATTAATGAACCATAAAATTCTTCCTTCATGCACATCTACCAATTGAGGTGATAACATTGACCAAGTTTCATTAAGATCTAGCCAGAAACTTAGGAGGAGTTGTGTTGACAAGCCTGCAATTTCAATAAGCCCCACAGACTAAGTTTTTAAGGGGCATAATTCTAGCAAAAATCAACGAACCATAAAATCCTTCCTTCATGCACATCTACCAATTGAGGTGATAACATTGACCAAGTTTCATTAAGATCCAGCTTGAAACTTAGGAGGAGTTGTGTTGACAAGGCTGCAATTTCAATAAGCCCCAGAGACTAAGTTTTTAAGGGGCATAACTCTAGCAAAAATCAACGAACCATAAAATCCTTCCTTCATGCACATCTACCAATTGAGGTGATAACATTGACCAAGTTTCAAGAAGATCCAGGCAGAAACTTGGGAGGAGTTGCGTTGACAAGAAAAGTGGACGGACGTACGTACGGACGGGGACGGATGGACGCACAGATGGACGGACGGACAGACGGAGAAGATGACGCCAATATACGTCCGCCTCCGGCGGCGTATAAAAAAAGATGATTAAAAAGAACAATGTCTGAGTAGAATTCGAACCCAGGGCCTTCCGGATATAACATATGTAAAGAGTATAAGGTCCGGCGGCGTATAAAAAAGATGATTAAAAAGAACAATGTCTGAGTAGAATTCGAACCCAGGGCCTTCCGGATATAACATGTGTAAAGAGTATAAGGTGAGTGCTCTGCTAAGTGAGCTATCGCGGCTTTCATTTATGTAGCGCGTTGGCTTACATTTTGAATGAATTGCTTTGTAGCGTACTTTATAAAATCAATGAAAAGTATAACTGACGACAATACTCATAGTAAACCGAAACAAGAAGACAAAAGTGCTAATCGCATGGCCTTAATTGAATTTGGTAATCAAATTAATAGTGATTATTCATAGCGACAAATCAGTTGTCTTGAAACGGCAATCAAATCAATTTGAAGCATGAGAAGGGTTTTCTGGCATTAAAGCCGATTTCGTATGTCCGAAACCGATCTTATAGAATTAAACACAGAAGAATGAATAAAATATCTTTCGTTCATGTACAATCCCGCTCAATCAATCAGAGACGTCCAATTACAGTGCTCTCAGCACTTTGATTATTAAAGTAATCGTTTAACAAGAAAGGTAAATTGTACATGGACAATATGCGGCATATATCTGGTATAAAACCAAGACGGACGGAGTTTCTATTCCCGATGAACATTATATATTTAGTTACAAAGATTTCTTTCGATATGCAGTATTCGGGCAGGCTCAATAATTTGAACAAAAACAAAAGTTTAATTTTGTCGATCTCGCTACCAATTCTGTAAAGCCCTAACATTGACTCGGCCATATCGGAGCGCGTCTGAGTTGCGAAACCTTGGATCTTTTTAACGACAAAGTGTTGAAAGGTTGATAACTTTTGTCGGTTCTTTGCCGTCAAATTATTCCATAGTTCCGCTCCATATAGCAGGGTAGGACGGACTATTTTAGTGTATAAGTTTGCTGAAACAAGCGGGTTTACGCCGGACGGATGAAGGCCTTGACCAACCATAGCGAAAAGCGAATTCCTGGCCTTTTGAATGCGATTATCTACGCAAGCATTTAATTTGAGAGACGACTCTAGGGTAATGCCTAAATGTATCAATGATTTAACCTGTTGTAGAAACTGGTTTCCAAACATTATACCTACAGTTGGTACATTGCGTCGCGCATTGAAGCCTATAACGTTTGATTTGGAAACATTGATACTTATTTTCCATTTCTGACAATACCAATAGACAATATCGACCAGTCTTTGAAGATTTAGTGGAGAAATTGCTAGCATTGCTATGTCATCGGCAAACGTCGGGTTGCTAACGATGATCGACATGACCTCACACCCGAAGCCGCTATTTTGAAGCAACAAAACAAGCTCGTTGATGTACAGGAGATATAGGAAAGTGGATAAGACGCCGCCTTGACGTACGCCGCGTACGACGTTGAAAGGCATTGAGGTCACGTCAGAGTACCTTACGACACATTGTAGACCGGTGTAAACTGCTTGAATGATTCGGAGGAATTTCCCTACTAAGCCAAATCTCCCTAGCTTTAGGAATTATGAGTCATGTCTGACCGAATCGAAAGCCGCCTTTTGATCTACGCTTGCAACGTAAACGTCACTTGAGCGTTCGACGTTATAGAGTACAGCTTCTTGGAGATTAAATGACGTGGTGATGAAGCTCAACTGCTTCTGAAAACCTTGTTGCTGAGGGCAGGGAAATGGGATTTTCGCATTAACGATGTATTTATTGATACGATTTAGTAGTAGCTTTTCGAACAGCTTGCTAAAACACGGTATCAACGTTACCGGACGATAGCTTTCGGGATCGGATTTGATTTTACAGTTTCCTTTGTAAATTGGTATCAATAAACTGGTTTGCCATTTAGCGGGCACTCTTTCGTACTTTAGAATTATGTTGAATAATTGACATAGTACCTTGATTACTGTCGGACTAGCGTAAATCAAATGCTCATTTAGGATACCGTCGTGGCCGGGGGATTTACGTTTACATAATGACTGTATAATTTGCTGTATTTCCTCTATAGAGCATTCGGAGGAAAGGCTAGTCACAAACCGGGTTCCTGTTATGCTCGTATACCCGGATAACTCCTGTTTCAACGTATCCTTCAGTAAGTCGTCACAATTAACAAAATCAAAAACTTTGGCGAAATGATGCTTAAAACCATCACAAACAGACGTGTTTTCATAGGGTTTATCGTTGACTATGATTTTAGAACAGTTATTGAACTGTTTTCCGCTGTTTTTGCGCAATAACTTCCAGAACGTTTTATAGTCAACATCTGCAGCCTGATTAATCTTATCATAAATAGAATTTTCGTAGTTTTCGCGGGCTTGCCTTTCTATTCGTCTGAAAGCTGATTTTGCAGCCTTATATGCATCAAATTGTGGCGACTGTGATTTAGGCTTACCTACGATGAACCATTCGTTACGTAAACCTAACGCGCGCGAGTATGAATTTTTAACTTCTTTAGACCAATGGGGTTTCGCGTGCTTGTTAAAGGTACTGGTAGGTAATGAATCAGATGCTTTGTGTAAGATACTGATTAAGTTGTCGTTAACAAAGTCAGGTGAGCGTTCCGAAACTTGATAATCTTGTTTAAAGGCCGCTTTACATTCGGTCTCAATGATAGCCTGATACTCTTGTAAATGTTGATCCTTACACTTGGTCCAAGCCACTGTCTTAGAAGGAGCAATATATTTTTCGTATCGCAGACAACTTGAAACCGAAAATAGCAAAGGTATATGGTCAGACGTTAAGATCTCTTGTTCTTCTAACATTCTAAATGACTTATAGTGTTGTGTACTAGCATTCGAAACGAAAATGTGGTCAATGGATGATTTACATGGTATAAATGTAAAATGAGACGACATGTTGAAAGCATCCTGTAATGACGTTACGTTATTACGTTTGGCAAAAGATGAAAGAATTGCTGATTTGCCGTGGACGCGGTCTGGGTTTGGGTTAACTTTAGCATTAAAATCTCCCCCAAGTACCACATACATTACCCAATTTAACTGTTCGGGTTGTTGCTGTGAAGATATTTTTTCGAATTAATTAGGTCGTTTATCGTACTTTTACAAGAATTATGGTATTATATATTATAAGTATGTAAAAAGTGTTCGGTAGTTTGGCTTCAAAACTTCTACGAGACGTCGACCAGCAGAATCATGTTCAGTCTTCTAACTCTTCTTGCGATTTTCTTATGCGGTATGAGTCTGGTTGCGAGAATTCCTTAGATGAAATTGTAACGACTTGCGAAATGCGGTTTCGTTACCATGCTCCCAAAACAAAGGAAGAAATTTGTGAACGTACCTAGACACACTCCATCCCTACAGTACGGAACTAATATCATAGTTCATTGGCCAGCATATCGAAACTTCCGACGAACTAGAGAAAATCGCTAGAAGTTTATCACGTAATCTATCATTCATCAGTGAGTTTAAGAAACAATTAATCAGAGTTAAACCGCATACACAGGAACTTTAAAGCTGATGATGGAGACTATATCGAAAGAGTCAATGGGTCGTTCAATTCTGGTTTTCACAGACCTGACGTCACTTACGGCGGCGTGACGTTACGTGACGTTCTAGCGTAAGGCAACCGGCAAGACATGGCCCTATTCAATGGTATCTGTAGAAATTATTTGTAAACGTATGATAATGGTATTTTGCATTCTTACTAACGAATAATTAAGGTTTATCACGAAATTGTTTTTATTTTGATATTCAATCACAATTTTGAATTATGAAATAATTCCGCGAATTTATCAAACAACCCTCGTACAATAGAATTTCATAGGTATAATTCTAAAACTTCGTAACTACAGCGTGATTTAAAATGTAGTTACGAGGTGTTTTAGCTACATCGATTATTTATCAATATAGTCACGTAAAGCCTCTCTTAAAACCCGTCGTGCGTCTTTTTCAATCGTACGTTCCTAAACGCTGAAAAATCGCACGATTTATAAAGACGCACGTCGGGTTGTAAGAGCGCCTCATAAGAATTGTCCGGTCAATTCTTTGCTGCGTGCAGTCTGCGTCGTGGTTGCGCCCACAAAAATCGTACGTTGCACGTGCGTGTATCGCACGACTAAACGTACGTTTTAGACGCAGACAGCACACAGACCGCACGCAGGAGCACGTACGACCGGTTGTAAGAGAGGCTTAAGCAGTCTTATTTTAACACATTCCTATTCCTAAATGAACGTAGATTAATTTGCCTTGGTTAACAATAATTACGGACAACTACATACAGTAAAGGCTTATCATGCGAGGCTACTATAAACCTTGATTCCTCCTTGCGCGATACTTAATGTACTTTTGCATGCGTACAAGTGTGTGTATGTGCGTGTGTGTTTGCTTACGTGCATGTGGTTGTTTGTGTGTGTGATAGTGCGCATAGCTTGTGAATGCGGCTGTATCACATACTTTCGTGTTAGTGTTGACTTATATAGTTTGTCGTTCTTGCTTTCTTGTTGTTACCGCGGTAACTGACGTATTTATCTCCATCTTTAAATGCCATTGTGGCACGCTGTTCAAGTTTACTTTCGTGAATATGAGAGTTATAATATACTCACAAAACTGCAAACGCATCACTCAGATCTTGTAGATTATTAGCACTGTTAGTATTTTTTCAACGAATCTACAGAATAGGTTCAAACTTTGCAGATGCCGACTACCACCATTTGAACAGAATCCTGTGAAATTCCATCCTCGGAAACCCAGCGGTCATAGCTACGCTACATGACCCCTGGGGCGATTGGCTAGTTAAACTTTGTATTAGCCGCTCCCAAATGCCGCCGTTTCATTGGTTCAATCATCATTTCATGATGGGCGAGTAGGCCAATCAATCTGGCCGATACAAATTGCCAACATCTAAACAGAAATTACGTCAGAGATACGTAATTCAAACCTGATTCAGGGTAGCTAACTGCGTATGAGATTGACAAATCGCTTCGGGTAATTTGTCAATATGGAAAATTAATATCGTTTAGCGTGCGAAAAAATTGATGTTTCGAATTTAAAAGACTTCCAAAAGAAACTTTCCCTATCTTTCTATTCTAAAGCCGTATAAGATATCAGTGATCTGTAATTCTTATACAGTTGTCACACAAATTACAACTTATCATGAGCGCAGCCATCTTGGTTGTAACTGACAACGCATTGACGTATGAGAGCTGTTATTTGATTGGGTCTTGCGCTCACGCGTTTCGGATCGATTTTCGGCGGCTAATTCAAAATTTAACTAGCCAAGTGTCCCAGGGGTCATGTAGCGTAGCTATGACCGCGTGGTTTCCGAGGATGGTGAAATTCCAAAGTAAATGCGACAGTCAGTTCTATAAGATTGAACCTTCAATAAGGATATCCTTTTTTTTAAATTCCAAGAGGTAGAAATTTGGTTAAAATGGGATATTCACACATAATTTTCAAACCATTTATATTGGCTGAAAGAGTTCCTGTGTATAAAAGTTATCTTCCTTAAATAAACCGACCGCTCTTACACTTATTTGACCTCGTACTTCATGCATATGGAGGCAATTTTACATCACTAGCGTCGTTGGTTGTCAGTGTTGGAGGCGACGGCAACGTAGACAGAAACTTAACTGTTTCTATCTTACGAGCTGTCTTAGATGTAATCTTGATATTTTACACATATACAATAGATGCCAGCAAGATCTTCCATTTGAGACCGTTAAATTTGAGTTTGTGACCGTGACCTTGACAGATTGACTTGCATTAAAAAAGGTGCGTCTATGCGAGCTACGTTTTTTTTCAAACTTCAATCACACAATCAACCATTTTTCAAAATAAATTCTTTCAAAAAATGATTTGTATGACGCGGTCACATGTATTTGAGAGAAAACTTACAATAGTTCTATGGATGTGTGTAGACACGTCTGATAAACAAATGCCAATTTCTGAATCTAGATCTTTGACAATGAAGAAGTTATGTAATTTTAAAAAGTGACGCGTTAGAACTTTTGCTAAGTATATAAATTTGAACAAAAAAGTTTGCTTTCGTGAAAATGAGTGTTATGCTTATACTGATACATGTAACTGGCACTTACGACTTACGCAAAGGATATCTATGCTGTAATTTCCAAATCTTAGTCGAGGACAAAATAGGACAAAACTTGAAGTCCAAAATGATCGTTGAAGTGTTACCACAGCCCAGCTTGTTACTGATTAAAATCAATTATTTTCAGGTATCATTGGTCACTTGAGTAATTTATTTTCATTGGAATCTCTGACTTTCCAGTCCTGTGATTTTCCCCATCAAAAGCCGTTATAGAGACATCCCGTAGATATCTTCTCACAAAATGCACTTCTTATTATTTGAAAGAACATATGAGCCGCGTCGAGCGAAAAGGGGTCTAAATGACATTTTGGTCGATTTTTCTATTTTAACTGAAAATTGAAGTATGACCATTTACGAGTCATTTAGTAGCAAAATTTTAATTATATCTTGAAAATTGCCGACAAAACAGCCACGCGAAGTACACCACCGTTGCGAATGTCGTGTATATTTCTTGTGTACGTCACGTATAATGCGCTTCGAAATTTGAAATGTGTTTGTTGTTGATAAAATAGGTTACACTTTTAAAAGAAACTCATTCTTATGTAAAACAAATGCAGCATGAGTACAAGAGTAACTTGACAAGTTTTTATACATGTATTACTATTCTATGGTTGCCTAGCAACATTATTAAACGAAATATATAAAACTGCTTGTTCACTTTTGCGGTTTTGACATTAAGTCTCGACAAAGGACTCAATATCTTCTATGCACTTAGATGCGAAATACTTTATTTACATGTCATATAATGAATTATTCAGTTATCAGCATTCTGTGGGCAAAATATGTCTTGGTAAGTTGGTCGTATGTAAGGCCGAACTGTTTTAAACAAGTAATCTCGACGTTGTCGAGTAAGTCCTCCAGGCTGCAGGACAACAGGTTCGTTTCGTGCTCCATCGAACCGATATGTAGGGTCTTTCAGAATAGTAATCTTCTTCTCAGCAGCATTCTGATTTTCTTTAACAGTAAGGACACCTGGTTCTTCAGCAGAAAAACGGAAATACTGGCACTTTCTGTAAAATTAAAACATGTGAATCAAATTATGGACAGTTTTATTATCATATAAATTATTATTACGTTTAATCTAATAACCATAAAAAATAAAAATAACCTTTGATTGGGTTTGTTACAAAAATGGCTTGTTGATGTTTTGGTTGTTTATGATAAATTAAAGAAAACGTCACCTTGAACACACAAAAACATTCTGTATAAAGTGGAAATTTAGGCGAATTGTATGGACTTAGCAGGCTTAACTTTTCACAGAACATATGTTTATTTCGTTCTATGATTTAGCTTTCCAGCCATAATTCAATTGTTTTTAATCTTATTTCAGGTATTTGTATAATTTCCTAACCTTATTCCAGTAATGGGTATAAACCATTCACTGAGGAATGTTTTCCAATCCATCCAGCGCCACAATGGATACATAACGGCTTCATTCGTCGTTGAAGATTTGTTCACCAAATCACGAAGTTGCTCCAGCGTTTCACAGTCAGTGCGTCTGTATAATCGTTTAATGTGAGCGAAACTTCCATCAACCAAGCAACGGGCATGACCTAAAAAGAGAAATGTTGTAATAACGATTTGAATCAATAAATCAACGAACCAATCAATCAATTAATTAGTCAGTCGGTCAATAAATGAATGAATCAACAATTTAATGACGATAAGATGTTTACTTCAAATATTCAACACAACTCCAATAGTAAGATACAATACTTCACTCATAATAGGAAATACAAGATGAATTTCTTTGATTGCCATTGCGCATTTAAAAATAGCTTATTCTTAAGATGATCAAAATATACCAACACAAAATTTAATGTAAATTTTACCTGGGACCTGCATAAGATACTCGATGGTTGAATTCTGTCCTGTCATCGTTCGCCACATAAAATACCAGATAACAAATTTGTTTTTGTTCTGACCGGAAAACAAACGTTATGCATACATGAGAAAAGACGACGTGTATAGTCTTTATTTTATCATTTTTAAATACCAGTACCTACACATGAACCGGGAACTGGATAAAGGTTACTTAAGGCATTTCGAGACAATTATATCTCAAGATAAGCATGTATTCAAATGGTGTCTGATCGGGACCCATGTCTCGCAGTTGCTACAGGTCATGGAGCAGCTATTTGGAAAATAAAATGAATCCCGACCCGACAGTTTGTATGCCTTAATGAAATTTTGTCCAGATTCCGGCACACATTTGAATAAGAAAACCCAAACTTTACCATACTGAAGTTAGTACTAGTACGTGGTTTTAGAATTAACAATATTGCTGCTAATTGCTGGCAATTCATGGAACACTTTGCGAGGCCTTTCTGGGGGATACTTTATCCTGAACACAGTGGCAACTTTCATTATTTTTCTCAATATGACATTGGATTAGTCCATTTATTATTTTTAAAGTAAAAGCAGAATAAGATATTTACCTGGGCAGTTGTCAGCATGAATGGAGAAAGATCTCGACTGATTTGCGCGTGTAGTGAGTGCCCAATCTACCAAAGAGATAACCGCATTTGGTCCATGGGTTTTAGATCCATCTGGTCCGATTGTCTGATCTTCGTCTTTGAGAAAATTGTATTGCTTGGGGATACCGTCAGATCGAAAGCCAAAAATTTGAACTTTTCTCAATGTCATGAAGTACAGAGGTCCCATCTGTCTCGAAAAGTGAGGTAGGCATACGTTTTGGCTGAAGTCGAAGGTGAAGTGAGGCAAGTCAGTTTCTCTACTCTGTCGTACACATCTGTTATACAGGTCTCGTTCCTGGAATAGATAAAATTTACATTCAAACTGATCTTCTAATTCAATGTGCAAGTATTGGAAAAAAGTAAACATTACTTGATTAAGATGAATAAATGGTAGACGAAGATTGACTTACATGTTTGTGAAGTCTGATTTTGTTCACATTTTAGGTGCAAGTTCTTTGCTGGATTAAGAACAATTGATATGTAAAGCCACGTCATTATTCATAGAACCTTCCATTTGTCACATTGCCTATGCGAAAATAATAAAAAAGATGAAATATTTGCATACCTGTTGTGCTAGGAGTATGTGCTGCCTCAATGTACCAGTTGACTCCAACTTTTCTTCCTCTGTCACGGCATCCATAATCTTTCTGCGCATTTTCTCGCACGTAGAACAGACGTCTTCTCTTGGTGTGGCTATGCGTATATGGGCGAGACATGCACTCCACACGGACTTCAATGTTGTCAAAGAAACAGCTTTCACAGGCGGGACCATTTCAGTGCAGGCTTCTGTATAGTCTTTATGTAACTGGGTCTTTGTTGTTCCACAAGTGAGATAAATTGGCGGTATATTATCCGTTCCATTTGGCGCTGCTGGTTGTGGAATCCCTTGTTCATCTGCGATATTCTTGATGAAATGTACCACCCGTTGAATATCCTCGAATGAATGCGCATTCGCTGGACGTCTACCAGAATTACCATGTCTTCTCACAACAATACCATTACGCGACATATGTCTGTTCAATGTAACGAGGTACTTCTTGCCGATGTCGTGTGCAAGAAGGAATGTAGCCCTACATACTGTAGTCCCGAGAAACTTGTGTGACCTTCTAACTCTTTGTCTCTTCTTTCCCCGTTTTGTAGTTTTGATATCTCCATCGTCATTTATCAGCCCCATTAGATACATCTCCTTTGTTTCTTTTTCCATTTCTCTCATGTCCAGAATATGTTTATAAAACTGCCCAAATGAAAACTTTCTACTGCAGTTTAGGCGACAACATCGATGCGAACGGAATCTCTCTATTTTCTCTCTCAGTTCATCAGTATGTCCTTCACCAAAGTCTACATCAACAAAATCATTTACTTCTCGATTGTCGGCTGTATCCCCCTCTTCCTCACTATAGTCAGACCCAACAGCACCAACGTGAGGCTCTTCAGCAGCATCACTATGATCACTGTCTGCTAAATCTTCACTTTCCTTGGACAAATAGCTCCGTACTCTGACGTCGATTAAATCTTCTACAACAGAAGGGTCTTGCTCCACATAATCTGACAAATCTTCATCGTCACTATTTTCGCTTAGTTGGGAGTTAGCTGGGGTTCGTCCAAAGTGATCTGATATAATGCTTTCTAGTTCCTGAAAGAAAAGGTAAAACAGATGTTAACACGTTACCACATTTTGACTCCCTAAAAAATAAAGATTTTAGAAAAGATTAAGGCAAATAAAGAATTTTATTCTATCACCCACAATGTATTCTACCCGAGAAGACCACAAAAAGTTAAACTTCATTCACTTGAAACTGTCGTCTGCAACATCTTTGAATTTGGACAAGATAATCGTCTAAATTAAAATGTTTCAAAAAAAGAACTGGTCATGGTTATAACTTACAGGGGAAGATGCATTAAATTCGGAGTAAGCATACAAAACATGGAAAGAGGTAGATTATACATGTGGCAAGCGTTGCAGCTATTTTTAAACTTGCTATTTTTGTCGTCGTTTTTCAATGACCTTCACTGGGAAACACACGGTCGATTTTGATGTTTTTCATAAGTTTACCACCATAAATAGACACACAATTGTTGAAATGTATAAAGTATACTTACAGCTAACTCGTCATCCATGGTCGTAAGTTCAATCCCGTAAAAATAATCACAAAACACTCGCGAAAAATGGATGTCAAAATGTTTACAACCACAATAACATTACGTAGAAAATTGACGTCATCTAAATCACGGAAAAACCAGACTTGATCCAAATGTCATTAAGACCCCAAATCGCTCGACGCGGCTCATATATTTTTATGAAAATTCTGAACATTCTAAGCCAAAGTAAGTATTGCGCTGTTTACCGGGATCTTAAAATCACATCTAACATATGTTAATGGAACAGGCCCGTAAGAACGGGGGGCTAACCCCCTGAGTGGACCAAAAGTGCTGAATTTTCCCTTTTCACGGTGAAAATATAGGGAAAATCCAAATTAGCCCCCCCCCCCAATCTTCAGACACTGGGGCTTTAGCCCGCCCATATAAAATTGCTTCCTACGGGCCTTTGGAATATACCATTTTCATCTCAGCTTTCAAAGAGTTTTTGGGCTTATCAGCAACAACTTAAAAGGACTGATATCATTTAAATGATTTAGAATAATCGATCTTGGCATCAAAATACATAATATGTATTTTCTATATATTATATATACAGGGTGTCCCAAAAGTAAGGTAACACTTAAAATCTAATATATCTCGGCCAATATATCACTTATGTATTCCTTATATCGCTGACAGTACAGAAGGTTGTGTGGAAAAATGAATACAAGAAATTTCATAAACTTATCATAAAATTTGTATATTTTATATATGATAAACCAAACACACCCTATTTCATCAATGACGTCATTTTGATAGCAAATGACGTTCTCTAGATTACGTCCCTTCTGTCACTTTCCTTGGTTTATTCTTTTGCTTAAAGTTTTAGGCTAACAACTGCCTCATATGTGTCCATAGAAAGGTTCCTACATTCTCCTTGAATGTTTCATAGCAACATTGAACATGCTTGATTTAATATTTTCTTGCTGTGGGAATTACACTTAAGACAACACTTGTCTCCACAAAAAAATAGTCCAATGAATTCAAATCCGACATGTGTCCACCGACAACATTCTTAGCGTTCAACTCGATCTTCCAAAGTCATAATTTGAATATGGTATGGGAAATTTTCAAATAAAAATTCTAAATACACTGTACTAAAGATTTCAATGAATCTTGATCAGACGAAATTCTTCGCTTTTCATGGACTTCCATATGCAGTCTTATTCAAAGCTGGGATGCTTTCTGTGCTAAGGGATGTTTTCGGGCTTTTGTTTCTATGTTCATCAAAATCTGACCAAGATCGTTCCAATTTAGATCTATAATTAAGTAGATGGGTATTCCCATGGTGAATCTTCTATTTTGAATTAGAATTTAAATTTTATTTGCACACATATTGGACATTTAGATAAATGATATGCTTTACCGCATAGATACGTTTTGAGAAGGTAGGTCGTGACGTCATTTTGATAGTGGTACAGGTGACGTCAAAAATGACGCCATTTTGATATGTGCATATCATTGAAGTGTATGGTGAACAAAATTCCAATGAATTCTGCAGATATTGATAGTTTTCCGAAAGAAATCGGCTAAGAAATAGCAGAGCTAGAACCATTTATAAGCGTAACCTTACTTTTGGGACACCCTGTATTAGAAAAAAATGAAATAGGATGTCTCTTTAAAGGGCGACGGTATCAGATGGTCTAATTGCAAAAAATGAAATTTTTTGAAAAATTATGCAAAACTTTTGTGTTGACCACCTCAGGATGGTTAATAATATGCGATTCAGACAGAGAATGAGCCGAAATTACAAGACAGATAGCTGAATTTAGGGAGAATCCAAACCTAAATTCAACCCCGTCTCAGATGGGGTTAGAATTATTTTTAAATTGTTGCGCATGCGCATACAGCGCGGACCATGATTCAAACGAGATTCATACTTGAATTTCAATATGACGTCATCATGTATGTTGTGACGTCATTTAAGAAAGTCGCATGTCCTACCGTTTTGACCTACTTTCGACATCGCTTCATGAATTTGGTATCAAATTGCGAAAAAATGAGTCGTTGCTTCAATAGTTTGTCGTAATCATTTAATCAGGTCATATAAAGCTTAAAAAAGTGTACATTTCGTTTGTATTTGACAATTTTTGGGTCCAAATCTGGGAAATAGTAGCTTTAATAATGTAGAAGATGATGGGGTGTGATGTGGCAAAACCTGGCAATATACGTATCGTCAAGTAACTAGGAACTTTCTGTTAAAAACCGTCCATAAATGTAGGTGTATAAATATGTGAACTTCATAAGAACGTATGGTGACAGGTCACTCAGATTGGCTGCTATATAACTCTATGTAAAATCTCCTTTTTCAACACATTTCTACACCTTTTTTCCAACATCCAAATGAGCAAAACTGCACGTAAAATGGCATAGATCCATCCTTGCCCTGTAAATCTTCACAAAATGGACCCACATCATGTGATTCGTTTTTTTTTCACAATTTTCGCTCAAACATGCGTAGCGTGTATTTTTCCGCGCCAAAATAGAGACACCCGAAATGGGGCCACGTGTATCCCTGCACCAAAACACACAAAGTACTCCTGAAAAGAATGAGAAAACATGTCATCCAAAAGCATGAATGAAAACCTTAGCTAAAATCATTCACGGAGAGAGCAATGCGTCACAAGAAAAGGGGCAATTTTTTTAAAGAACTATTTTAGCACCCCTCGAATCGGAATGACTTCTTTGAGTGGCCTCACGCCGTATGGACAGACCGAGATGATACCAATATACGAACAGCTTCAATGGCGTATATATGTTGTGCCTAATCTTAGTTTTTTGCCTTATTTCGAAATTAGGCATGCCTATTTTCGAAACTGGGCACGGAACTTTGCCTAATTTCGTAACTGGGCATCCATTTTCGAAATTATGATTCAGTAAGTTCCGTGTGTCATGCAGAACTATTTCTGTCGAGTTTTTCGCCGATTTATTGATAATTGAATCAAAAAACGCCCGAAATGTTGATATTATTTACGGTTTACTGCGACAGTGTCATGCAGAACTATTTCTGTCGATTTATTCTCGTTTTTTTTTCCTCGCCGATTTATTAGAAATGAATCGAACTACGACATAATGATTATTTTACGGTTTACTTTGATTTTTGATGCTTCCTACGTACTCGTTGCTGCCGCGGATCAAGGATTTCTGAGATGGGGTTAGAATTTACAAATAGAAAGGCTCGTTTTCCAAGTACGAACGAACAACCTTTTTGATATTTCGAACCCTTACAAAGTCTGGATCTGCCGCTGAGAGGGATTTCCTTTGAACCTTGAAAACTCCCCAACCCATTGGATACGCCACTGCATTGTAAACGTGTACACCAGAATGTAAAAACTTCATCTGTGGGTCCCAGTCGAAAACGAAAGTACAGTGCCATTCCCTAAACGAAACCTGTCTCTGGTGCATTGATGTTTATCCACATGTGAGAAAGAAATACGGCAAAGTTTTTCTGAATTTTCTGATAGAATTAGGTCACAGGATAAACGATGTCATCATGACGTTGCGAGGTCGTACTGTAAGCGGAAGCATGCGTAATTATTAGAATGATTATAATAATATAAGATCCATTTCTCGCTCTGATTTTATTATCATTATTGTTCCAATGCATTTAAGCCGGGCATTAAATCATCAATTTACCAATCATTAATCTATCATAAATCATATTTAATTTCAAATGCAATATACACTTTTTGGGTATTTTTTATCAATTTAAAAAGTGGGCCTTTTTGAACTGGGCCTTTTTGGTCATTTACACTAGGACTAGGCATTTCTGGTTACAGACCCCAAACCCTTACCGGCATGGTGGGACAAATTGTCTGGTTAAGTAGAGTCGGTCACATGTTCTGACCAGCATGAGGGAGGGATCGGTTGGTTTGGCTAGGTTGATAGCTTGTGCTGGCTGGCATTGTGGGAGGGGATCAATTAGTTTGTCTAGGTTGGTCGCTTGTTTCTGGTGGGCATGGTGGGAAGGATCGGTTTGTTCGGCTGAGTCGGTCGCTTGTTCTGGCCAGCACGGTGGGATGGATTGGTTTGTTTGGCTGGGTCGGTCACTAGTTTTGGCCAGCAAGGTGGGAAGGATCGGCTTGTTCTGCTGGGACGGTCGCTTGTTCTGGCCAGCATGGTGGGAATGATTGGTTTCTGGCCAGCAGGGTGTGAAGGATCTGTTTGTTTGGCTGGGTAGGTCGCTTGTTCTGGTCATTATGGTTGGAAGGATCAGCTTGTTTGTCTGAGTTGGTCGCTTGTTCTGGCCAGCACGGTGGGACGGACCGGCTTGTTCAGAAAGGTCGGTCGCTTGTTCTTGCCAGCACGGTGGGATGGACCGGCTTGTTCAGAAAGGTTGGTCGCTTGTTCTGGCCAGCACGGTGGGTGGGACGGACCGGCTTGTTCGGAAAGGTCGGTCGCTTGTTCTTGCCAGCTCTGTGGGACGGACCGGCTTGTTCGGAAAGGTCGGTCGCTTGTTCTGCCCAGCATGGTGGGACAGACCGGCTTGTTCAGAAAGGTCAGTCGCTTGTTCTGGCCAACACAGTGGGACAGATCGGCTTGTTCGGAAAGGTCGGTCGCTTGTTCTGGCCAGCACGGTGGGACGGACCGGCTAGTTCGGAAAGGTCGGTTGCTTGTTCTGGCCAGCACGGTGGGACAGACCGGCTTGTTCGGAAAGGTCGGTCGCTTGTTCTGGCCAGCAAGGTGGGACGGATCGGCTTGTTCGGAAAGGTCGGTCGCTTGTTCTGGCCAGCACGGTCGGACAGACCGGCTTGTTTGGAAAGGTCAGTCGCTTGTTCTGGCCAGCACGGTGGGACGGACCGGCTTGTTCGGACAGACCGGCTTGTTCGGAAAGGTCGATCGCTTGTTCTGGCCAGCACGGTGGGACAGACCGGCTTGTTCGGAAAGGTCGGTTGCTTGTTCTGGCCAGCATGGTGGGACGGATCGGCTTGTTCGGAAAGGTCAGTCGCTCGTTCTGGCCAGAACGGTGGGACGGACCGGCTTTTTCGGAAAGGTCCGTCGCTTGTTCTGGCCAGCACGGTTGGACAGACCGGCTTGTTTGGAAAGGTCAGTCGCTTGTTCTGGCCAGCACGGTTGGACAGACCGGCTTGTTTGGAAAGGTCAGTCGCTTGTTCTAGCCAGCACGGTGGGACGGACCGGCTTGTTTGGACGGACCGGCTAGTTCGGAAAGGTCGGTCGCTTGTTCTGGCCAGCACGGTGGGACAGACCGGCTTGTTCGGAAAGGTCGGTTGCTTGTTCTGGCCAGCATGGTGGGACGGATCGGCTTGTTCGGAAAGGTCGGTCGCTTGTTCTGGCCAGCACGGTCGGACAGACCGGCTTGTTTGGAAAGGTCAGTCGCTTGTTCTGGCCAGCACGGTGGGACGGACCGGCTTGTTCTGACAGACCGGCTTGTTCGGAAAGGTCGATCGCTTGTTCTGGCCAGCACAGTGGGACAGACCGGCTTGTTCGGAAAGGTCGGTCGCTTGTTCTGGCCAGCATGGTGGGACGGATCGGCTTGTTTGGAAAGGTCAGTCGCTTGTTCTGGCCAGAACGGTGGGACGGACCGGCTTGTTCGGAAAGGTCGGTCGCTTGTTCTGGCCAGCACGGTCGGACAGACCGGCTTGTTTGGAAAGGTCAGTCGCTTGTTCTGGCCAGCACGGTGGGACGGACCGGCTTCTTCGGACAGACCGGCTTGTTCGGAAAGGTCGATCGCTTGTTCTGGCCAGCACGGTGGGACGGACCAGCTTGTTTGGCTGGGTCGGTCACTAGTTCTGGCTAGCATTGTAGGGAGGAGCGGCTTGTTCTGACAGCCCTTAAAGATACAGTTTGGCCTCTACAGCTTATTGAGCAGGGAAAAATGCAGGGAAAAATGCTGAATATGGTATTTTTCACAGAAAGGGCTTCCCCTGTTTAAATGGTTTTACAATCAGCTCATTATTTTGAGTTAGTCTAAATGAAATTAGAACATATCAAATTAATTAACATAAGTATGCAGATATATGGTAGATCACATATATTTAGCAGATGAAAAGCTTCATAATGAATCTTGTTTGCTTTAAAAGAACCATTTCTAAAATGCCGATATTTAACTTAGTGAAACCATTTTAATTTCGGTGGTTAGAAAGCCCAAAGCAATGGATCTAATTCAGGCTCCGAAAAAATGGGGAACTTCAACTTGAATAAATGGAATCGAGTGTAAATATGATTTTAATGGCAATATTATCTATAATTTTGATGTACTGCTGAACGTGTAAACAAATTGATAAAAACAGAGACATATAATATAATTTAATGTTTATCTATATCTCTGATAAAAGATAAGGTACGAAATGCTTAGGGTACGAATCAACTTCCGCGCAAACGGAAGAATGTTCCGTATGTTCTTTTCGGTGCGGAACTTTAGCTGTTCGGTACCGAACTTTTGTTAGAATAAAAAGTGCTTAAAATAATTTTGTAAGTGCAAACTGTGATACCTCCCTAAAAACAGATATTTTGAAGATGAGTTCTGCACAGAAAATGGCCCGATATACCTTAAAATAATTAAAAATAAGCTATTTCGCCGAGTTTCGAAATTAGGCAAATGAGTTCTGCAGGGATTTGCCGAATTTCGAAAATAGGCAAAAACGAAAATCGGCACAATATATATATATATACCATAGCAACGGGATTTCAAAATGTTGTTGTAGAGCGTTAAAATCCAGACTCAAATATGCAATAAAAATGAAATTTATCAACACTTTTTTAACATACATGTACGACCTGATTAGCTTCCATCTGTCGCTTGAACCAATAAATCTTTGAAGGACTTTGATTCAAGAGGCTTGAATCCCGACTCTATCAATATCTTTTCGTCATTTTGACTAGAAAGATTGTCTCGCCAAGGGACGAATCGACTAGGTAGGATGATTAACTGGTGGTACATTAAGTTTGGGATGTTGCTTTTGTGCTGTTGAGAGAATTGCAAAGAACACATGGATTTGAATAAGCTAACGCATAGTAATTGCAGTAGTATTAAACGGGGTGCTAAATCACTTCCAACTATTTCTCTGATTTGTCGCTAATATTTATTATTTAAACCCACCTACAGTAAATCTACTACGTTTACACCTATAACTCATCGGCTATAAAAGTAGAGTTGTATACAAACACTTTACTACTTGTTGTTGATAAATGGCCCAACACAAACACTTCCTCTTTTGGGAATAAAATAATTAGGACATTAATTCGCTCGTACAGCTTACGATAAATGGTTTGGTAAATGTTAAAACTATGTATTTGGTTTTTAGTGTTTGTGTACAACTCTACTTTTATAGCCGATGAGCTATACATCTGTTGCTTTTACGCGCGTTTGGACAATTGTTTTTGGAGAGCGTAGTCTCTCTATTGTAGCCACAAGCCAATACCGGTATTTTGCAAACCGCACAACGAAAATAGTTCCTTCGAAACGACACAAAAGATCTAGATAACAATCAGAATAGTCTACAATTATACATGTCGTTATATAAAATATATTACTTGTATGATTTATGCAAAAAAATCAAGTAAAAAATCTTAAATAGAAAATAGATCAGTGTAGTAATTTGCCATTCACAATTGGGTCATGAAGGTCATTCAGTCAAGTCATGTGACCTAAATTTTGGACAATGCAAACAGTCTAAAAATAGAATCACATTCCACAGACAGAGATGTATAATTTGTTCAAGTGCTTAGTGAGTGTGTATCTGGGTAATGTGTACTAAAGCCATACTATGTTGTGTCATGGATAAAACGGTCATTAGAGCAAATTTCCTTATCAACTTCCCATACATTTATGAATGGGTTGATTTGAATTTACCTTTCCCAATCAAAACGTGTCTCTAAGAGAACGTTTGTTAAAACATTGAGGCATTTTCTCCTTTTGTCTCAATACTTTTGTGAACATTTCTAAACTTTAATAATATTTTGTCATTTGCATCAGCTTTCCAAATGGACCACTTCAAAAATTATTGTTTGGAAAATTTTTGTGATGTGGTGACACTATGCTGCATCCCAGAAAAAGGGGCTTCAATTCTTTTGTCAATAGTTACAGGTTCCTCTATTTATGGTTGAATGCAAGGCCAAAAGTGCTGGACTTTCCTTAGTTCACACTGGAAATTTAGGGAAAATCCAATTTAGCCTCCCCCCTCAATATTCAGACACATGGGCTTCAACAATATAAAATTGCGGGCCTGTCACAACTCCATCTACATTCGAGGATGGCTTTGCATGAAGATTACACAGAATGTTCCCAATTATGTAAGCATGCAATATTGTCACAGTTTGAAATTTTATGTTGTGTCAAATACGCTCTCTATCAGTACTTTCAGTACTTTGATTTAGCATTTCGTGGTCGTATTTGCAGTCGACTTGTTTGAGACCAGATCGTTTTATTATGCTCCCCGAAAAAATTTCGGGGGAGCATATAGTCGCCATGCTGTCTGTTTGTCCGTCCGTCTGTGTGTCTGTCCGTCCACAGCCATATCTCAGCAACCCTTGGACCAAATTCAATGAAACTTCACATGTGAACTCCCTGGGATAATCCCTATGGATCTTTTTCTCCGTTTCTAAATTTGAGGCTGCGTCATGGAAAAAGGGGCCTTAATGTAAAAATTAGATTTTCTCTAATTTCTCTTTATACAATGGGCAGAATTTAATGAAATTTTGTGATTATGTGATAAATGAAATATTCTAGACCATATTCTGTAAATTATATAAAGTGTGTACAAAAAATCTGTCATGGGAAAAGGGGGCTTTATGTATGATAGTTTTTATTTTGTGACAAACACTTATTCGGGGAGCATAATCCCTCTGTGACGGCTCTTGTTGTAGTCACATGTAGTAATTTGGAATAAACACGCATTACAAATGTTCTATCTTTGATAAAAGAAATGAATGGTTGATCATATGTCATCGTAAAGCTTTTCAAACGAAAATCAATTCCACTTTTTCAATCGATTATATCACATACGGAATGACACAATCACACTAGGCGTTTAGATACATGTTCCCCAAACTGCACTAGTGATTCTGTACAGTTAGCACTAGGCGTAAAGTCGGAAGAAATACACCAGTGTCATTCCAAGGCCGATAATATATCTTTGTGGAACAAATTGCATACGCGCATACAAATGATGGGCACAATTGCAGAGATGTTTAGCTATTATCAGGTACAAGTTTAAACGTATATTATTGTGTAAATCACGCGATTGCAGTCAAAATTGCACGAGTTAGCACGATAAAAAACAGCACAAACCAGTGATTTGACAGGTAAAACCCAAATTTATAAACAAAATAGACGCCGATCGAGAAATCGTAACCGATGAAGTGAAAGTACATTCAGTCTACCCCACTACGTTGAAAATCGCACAAGGAAAGATTGTTCCGATTTTTGCTTAATACTTTTAAAAAGCCATACTATCAACTTGTTTATTAGTACTAGTGATATTTTGCGTACAGTTAGATGCAACTTCCGATACACGCGACAGTACGCTTTCACACTGTGAACACACATTGACTCATTTTTGACTCCCCACAAGATAATAGATAATAAATACTAGTGACAAGCAAGGTCTTCATTTCCCACAATGTTTTCTAAACAAAAAGACCAAAAATATTCTCTTCTAAATGAATGTCCAATTAACCCAATTATCCTGCACAATGAATGCCCTCTCAAATACATATTCAACATAATGAAATTTTAGATTCTCATGAAACGTTTTTTAACCCATTACCAAACGACAAATTTTGGACTAGTCAAAATTCAAAGATGTTTCAGACAAAATTTTGAAGATAATGAAATTTGATTTTTTGGTCTTTTTTTTTTTTTTTTTTTTTTTGGTAGAAAAAAATTGTGGGAAATGGAGAAAGAGCTTGTCACTTTCAACTATGTTGTTTATGCATCAAGTCTATGATGTTGGTATTTTGTGATCATCAAGCCTGTTTATTTAATTGTCAATGCGAAATGTTCATTCTGTATATTGAATCTTCCATCTTTTTGTAGAAGCCAATTCTCATCCTGTAGTCCAAGAATCTTCATTTGTTTAGCTTGTACAGGTGACTGGTCCTTCTTATATATGGAATTCTTTATCTCTTATTTACACTCAGAATGAGGATTTTTCTTCAAGTATGATATTTATTTTATTGGGCATTATGATAGCCCATTGATGATTCACTGAAAACACGTTTAGGACATTATTGCAACTAGGTTCAACCCACCCCATCCCCTCCTTACACACACGTCCCTCTGCAGCCAGATGATTTCATTTTCAAACAAAATTGGGTTATTCGTACACTGCACTAGGAAAACGAACTCCTTTTTGAATTTGAACCCCCTTCAAATAAATCCTAGATCCGCCACAGATTTTGGAATTGGCATTGCATTAGTTGCAATAATGTAATCGAAACCTTTTTATTTTTTTATCTGGGTTTCGGTTACAATTCCTTCCTATTCCTTGCAATGGAGCAGGTGCTAGAATGATTCATTCCAGCAAGTTTAGCATTGTCAAACTTCAAAATAAAGTTATGGAATGTAGTAAGAATGTTACCTGACAACAGATTCACTATTTTTCTGTCAATCCAGCATAGTTTTATGTTGAAATCACTTTCAAATAAAGTTTAATTCAGTTTAGAAGTGGAGTACCCACCCATTGCATTCTACTGAGACTCGAATTTTCCGTTGGAAGAAATAATTGATAATAATTCTTGCTGATACTTTTTAACTGAATTTGTGCCATGGAATATCTTTTTATGGGATACACATCTGATTAGATATGTAAGTATTCAAAAATTAGTGCAAGAAAATGTGTTTTCCACTATTTTGCCTTGCTCCACAAGAAGGAATAGGGTGGACTCGTAGGCACAATCCAATACCCATCATCAAGTCTGTGGCTACGATATCGCAGCTAGCATTGCATCAATACGCGGGAGGGGGGGGGGGGGGGCTACTTTCCTACTTACATCTTGTCCGCATGTGTTCGCAGGAATGCGATCTCGATGGGCTTCTGTTGGCCTTCGCTTCCCACGAAATGTTTTCGTAAAAACCGTTCCTACTACAAGCCTTGGCCAATCTGGTGCACTTTTCAATGTCTTTTCCTGATTGAGCTGCCGAGGAACCTCAGGAAAAAACGTTTGTCATTTCTGGTCTGTCACCATACATGGAATCGCTGTTGCATGTTGCATATGCGCAATGTTTCGTAGTTTTGTTTCCCGACTGCATTATCTATGATCGATTAAAATCTCGCTAGATACCAATCATTTTCGCTAGCGCTGTTGCGTTTTCTCGTTGAAAATTTTGTACGAACCGGATATGGCGAATTAGTCTGGTATCCGGCAACGTTGTTGGGGATTCCCTTCAGGAATCTATTTTTAGCACAAATTGACGCGAAAATTGTTCGCTATTGAAATACGTTTTTTGTCATCGCAACCCGTTTTGAAATAAAATATTTCAGAATGGGTTTACAAAGAATCTCTATAACATAAATGACATAAGATGTCCTAGTAAACATGCAATGGCACTTTCTGGATGTAAATAATATACTACTCAAAACTTATAAGTACTCCGTGTATATCATAGCGCATATCTCTGGACAGTCGTTACATGTCTTAACCAAATTTAAAACAACTTCACTTTAACCACATTACCGTCATGTATTGCATTTTCATCAACTTCACGACAACATGAATTGAACAAGAAGCTCTTAACGAAGACCACTGTTGGTAAAAGTCACAATTTCAATATATTGTGTATTCCTCTTTCGCTCACACAAAAGTATGGCATCAGGAACGCGTAGACATTCTGTAATTCCCAAAATATGCTGTAGGGATATCTTTTTTAATATTTTAGATGTCTATGTAAGAATTTCTACGCTCGATAGGCATGCGCCAGATCATCATCATACTGGACAGTAAAGCGTTAGTCTGTTAAACACATTTTTCGCAATTAGCAAATTAAATGCATCCTTGCCAACTGAACATGAACATGTTAATTGTGAGGTCATGGCCTTTGCTTTTTATACATAGACATGATGAAGTGTGCCATTATCGGGTAGTTTGGACACTGAATGGTCTCCCTTGAAGGCATAATGTATCTCTTTCTGTGACAGCCAGTGGATGCTTTAGCTCACGTAGGTGAGACAGAACAATGTCACGGTTCTAATACTAGTTTGTTGTCCTGTCACGTGGTTGTCTTGGTGGGTTGGTAGATTTTCCAGTTTATCTGTACTCGGCCACAAGTTGGTTGATAACAGTTGTATATACAATTATGATACAGTTGGCATTTCTTTTGAAAAATGTCACGAATGTAACAAAAAAATTGATAATTGATGGAGTAATGAACGTCACTTTGTATAAAAATTGTATAGAACGACTGGAAATGTGGATATGAGAATATTACCTACGCTTTAATTGCATCACCTTGTAAAACACCAATTGTTGTGGGTCGTTGTTGTGGAGATTTCCAATAATTTTATGTTTTTTATGTTTGACACGTCGACCCATAAAAGAACAAACTGTAAATTAAGCATGTGGGATTCGTGTATGAAACGCGCGAGGTATATTTCAATTTTCTTTAGTTGGCCGGAAGTTACCATTTTGCTCAATAAATGGCAAAATGAAAATAATATTAATCAAGTTCTGAAGTAAGGGAATAATAATCACTATCGACTTTTGATATTCCTTTACCGGGAAAAATTCTGTGCATAATAGAAAACGGAGTACTTATAAGTTTGGTTAAGTGTATATGCACAGGCAAGTAATATATTTTCGGTAAACTCATGATTCACTCTGAAAATGCTTATTTCTGCCTGCAGCATGAATCGGTTGATCAGTTTTGATGCCTGGAAATCAGGAAAATGTGTTTATGCACACATGTGGCCATTACCAAAAGTCTTTTTCAAAACGGATTTTTATTTCAAAACGGGTTGTCAGCGAATTGAAATACGATTTTTGACATCGCAACCCGTTTTGAAATAAATTATTTCAAAGTTGGTAGGTAAAGAATCTCTATGCTTTGAATGACCTAAGATGTCATAGTAAACATGCAATGTCACTTTCTGGACGGAAATATACCACGTAAAACAGTTTAGCAACACTGACTTTGTTAATTGAAAACGTGTATTTTCTATGATATTTATTTCACAACCGTTATATACATTATAGCATATGCATTTACGCACACATTCAAAGGTCGATTGGTTGAAACGTTAAATATTGTGTGAGAAACATTTTCTTGGCGTAGGTGAGGGCCCGGGTCAAAACAAAAAGCCACAAAATAATTCGGTATCGATTTTGAGGTCATTTTCGAGCAAGAACAGCAGTGAAACGATTTCTAATCCACTTAAATTGTTTGTACACAGTATCAACATTCACTACTTTATCAAGAAATTAAACGTCATTCGCGTCATTGCGATCACGCACATGTCTTCCTTAAATGCACCGTATGTGCTCTATGGGTGACAAAGAGAAAGAGATGATTGTGGGAGTACATCAACGTTGATTACTCTTAAAGCATTTAGGACTCTATGCCAGTTAAGTTTGGTACGTTCATGGTGTAGCGTCAGGGAAATTACAACGTATAGTCAACGTCTACTAAACCTTTGTCTGTGGAGACGATCACGGATAATAAATGTGGATACTCTATGTTGAAATTTCTGTGGAAGCCACTTGCAAGCTTGGTGCTGATATGGAACATCTTTGCCGTGACGTTACGAAATTATGACGGTCATCGTCTTATGGCGTTTGTCTTCGACGTCCTTGACTGGGACTATCTCAATCCACCAAAATTGGCTCACATAGCATCTTCAAACAGTTACTTATGCTTTGAGTTACGCAAAATTCAAAAAGACATCTTTATCGCCGGTTGCGCCACGTAGGAACACATTAGCGATATAACGTCCTTCTAACGTAAGTCAATGGCGTAGTCCACAAGCGTTTCAGAAAACTCTTTTTAGTGGCCTTTTTCATAGTGAGCAAAGACAATTATGTTTTAGTGGCCTTTTTCATAGTGAGCAAAGACAATTATGTTCACACCTATAATTATGCTCCATACACATGAATATCATGGTAGACATGAAAACCGGAAATGCGCACATTGAGTGCGAGACGCACACGATGGCGGTATAACATTAATCTGTTTGTGTTCTCTAGCTATATTCAATTGGGTTAACGTTTGATTTTATGTTAAAACACAAATATCTTGGCTACTAAAGATATTTACATTTTGTTGCTCAACATTTTTTAACTTGTATACTACATGTACAGGCAAGTTATTGGTGAATTGGAATGAAAGATCACTTTCAATATGTTTCGGTAAAGTCATGATACATGCTGAAAATACTTATACTTGCCTGCAGTATGTTGCGTTCGGTCATTTTTGATGTCTGGATGTCAGGAAAATGTGTTTATTCACATATTTGGACATTGCCGAAAGTTTATTTCAAAACGGGTTTTCATTTCAAAACGGGTTGTCAGTAAATTGGAATACGGTTTTTGACATCGCAACCCGTATTGAAATAATTAAATTCACAACGGATTTTTATTTTGAGCATTCTTGCAAACCGCTTTAATTTCACTATTTCAATTAAATTTCTGAGCGTTATGGTTAAGTGGACCAAATCAGGATCGTTCCGAAAACACAGAGCGTGATTTCATACTCGGACATAGGTATTCTAGCTCCTTTTCCTCATAAACATTATATATGGCTACGCAGAGGTGCCACCAGAAAACACCTTTTCCAATTTTCGTTCTTCAATAACTTTTTCATTTCTGTGTGTAGGGGAGTGAAATCAACACCCTATGATTGTTTTCGTTTCGGAGGGGGCACTCCACGTCAGTTTTTCGAAATCGGTTGTTAATAGGCGGACAGATTTGATAAAAACTTACCTGAGTCGAGGAAATTTTCATGAAAATACTGCACAGCGGAGTTCAAATTACCCATAATGCATTTAGATAGTTGTACACCCTGTAGATGCTATCGTTTTATATATATATATATTATTTATACAGAACATGCATACCTTACAGGTAAACCTGTAAGCTATCCCAAACTTAGAAAGTTTGCTGTTGAATTGCTTTAATTATCTCCCTTTAATACTATAAATAACAAACAACGCAATTCTGAATCTTATAGATCCAGCAACTTTCTCGAACGCTTATAAATGTTTTTATTCGGGAGACAGGGCGGAGCCTACTAAACGGTTCATTACATTTTAGCTTGGGGAAAAAACAGCCTTCTCGATTAGCGTTAAATCTTCGGCATTGTTGCTTTCTCGAACGCTTACAAATGATTGAATGTGTCACAATGATAGATAATAGATCATATAAATTTATCCATAAATTACATCATATATAATAGACAAATGAAATTACCTCTATTGAGGATCGGATTTTGTCTATTTGCTGATGTGTATGATATGGATAGCTAGGCGTCGTGTCGTAATCTCGGGTTATGGAGTCAGTGCTTGTTGTGGTTAGTTCTGTACCTATCTCTTTCATATATAATATCTAATTTATACAGAACATGCATACCTTACAGGTAAACCTGTAAGCTGTCCCACACTCAGAAAGTTTGCTGTTGAATTGCTTTAATTATCTCCCTTTAATACTATGAATAACAAACAACGCAATTCTGAATCTTATAGATCCAGCAACTTTCTCGAACGCTTATAAATGTTTTTATTCGGGAGACAGGGCGGAGCCTACTAAACGGTTCATTACATTTTAGCTTGGGGAAAAAACAGCCTTCTCGATTAGCGTTAAATCTTCGGCATTGTTGCAAAACATTATAACTACAGCGTGAATTAACCTGTAGCTACGAGGTTTTATGACAACACATTTTACAATCACATATTCTTTCAATTTCGAAATATGTTCATGCTCGTGCCGCACGTTTTTTCTCTTCTATCAACCAAGGTATCGAGAAGTAAACTCGTCGAATAACCTCTTTACTTAGCAACACCCTGCCAGGTGAATAAAAACGGAATATACAAATGATTGAATGTGTCACAATGATAGATAATAGACCATATAAATATGGTGCCTATCAGTTGTAGATACAAACTGAGAGTTGTATGTAAATATCCTTACCCGTCGATATGTTATCCATAAAATTACATCATATATAATAGACAAATGAAATTTCGTCTATTGAGGATCGGATTTTGTCTATTTGCTGATGTGTATGATATGGATAGCTAGGCGTCGTGTCGTAATCTCGGGTCATGGAGTCAGTGCTTGTTGTGGTTAGTTCTGTACCTATCTCTTTCATATATAAGATCTAATTTATACAGAACATGCATACCTTACAGGTAAACCTGTAAGCTATCCCACACTTAGAAAGTTTGCTGTTGAATTGCTTTTTTTTATCTCTCTTTAATACTATAAATAGCAAACAACGCAATTCTGAATCTTATAGATCCAGCAACTTTCTCGAACGCTTACAAATGATTGAATGTGTCACAATGATAGAATATGGCGCCTATCAGTTGTAGATACAAACTGAGAGTTGCATGTAAATATTCTTACCTGTCGATATGTTATCCATAAAATTACATCATATGTAATAGACAAATGAAATTTCCTCTATTGAGGATTGGAGTTTGTCTATTTGCTGATGTGTATGATATGGATAGCTAGGCGTCGTGTCGTAATCTCGGGTTATGGAGTCAGTGCTTGTTGTGGTTAGTTCTGTACCTATCTCTTTCATATATAATATCTAATTTATACAGAACATGCATACCTTACAGGTAAACCTGTAAGCTATCCCACACTTAGAAAGTTTGCTGTTGAATTGATTTAATTATCTCCCTTTAATACTATAAATAACAAACAACGCAATTCTGAATCTTATAGATCCAGCAACTTTCTCGAACGCTTACAAATGATTGAATGTGTCACAATGATAGATAATAGACCATATAAATATGGCGCCTATCAGTTGTAGATACAAACTGAGAGTTGTATGTAAATATCCTTACCCGCCGATATAATATCCATAAAATTACATCATATATAATAGACAAATGAAATTTCCACTATTGAGGATCGGATTTTGTCTATTTGCTGATGTGTATGATATGGATAGCTAGGCGTCGTGTCGTAATCTCGGGTTATGGAGTCAGTGCTTGTTGTGGTTAGTTCTGTACCTATCTCTTTCATATATAATATCTAATTTATACAGAACATGCATACCTTACAGGTAAACCTGTAAGCTATCCCACACTTAGAAAGTTTGCTGTTGAATTGATTTAATTATCTCCCTTTAATACTATAAATAACAAACAACGCAATTCTGAATCTTATAGATCCAGCAACTTTCTCGAACGCTTACAAATGATTGAATGTGTCACAATGTTAGATAATAGACCATATAAATATGGCACCTATCAGTTGTAGATACAAACTGAGAGTTGTATGTAAATATCCTTACCCGTCGATATGTTATCCATAACATTACACCATATATAATAGACAAATGAAATTTCCTCTATTGAGGATCGGATTTTGTCTATTTGCTGATGTGTATGATATGGATAGCTAGGCGTCGTGTCGTAATCTCGGGTTATGGAGTCAGTGCTTGTTGTGGTTAGTTCTGTACCTATCTCTTTCATATATATTATTATATATATACTAGGACAAAAAAGATACGCAACCCCAATTTTTCATAATATTTTCGACAAAATGTGTTTTTAATGGCTGTTGAGTACATTTTTAATATACCTGCATCCATACGCATAAATACAGTTCCATTTTCTTCAGATGTCGTGCATTCATCACGTGATACATGGTAAATTGTTAAAAGCTGATTATCCCCTGCCGTGTTTTCTAGATGACTACTATCAAAACAAATTTTCATCAAAAACAAGCTAGAACATAGACGAAGAAGATACCAAAGCGTTCACACACTTTTCACTACGCTACGCATAGCGAGGCCAGGCCAAAACCAGCGCCTAACTGCAGCACCGATGTTGTTGGTGGAAAAGGTTCAAAATGTTGTCGTAAGACATTGATGGAGCAAAAAATCGACACACTTTTTACTGTTTACGTTGTTGGCTCTCAATTGGACCACAACCGAATGAGCACGAGGCGGACGTGCAAGAGATATGGCGTCAAGGCAGGACCGAATAATCACGTTAACCCCACATACGGGATAGGTTTAAGACTGCAACGGAGACCGCTAATAACTCGTTTGGACTTCACAGCAGTCAAATATCAGACCAAATTGAACGAAACAGATTGTTTTTTTCGACCTCCGTCCAATTTTTTTGTCGTATTGTGTCGACGCGCGGTTTAAACTTGGTGTTTTCTTACTAATGAAATTGACTACCAAAATGATTTTGTGAACTTTACAAGATGAAATGTTATTCCTTTAAATGTATTAAGTTTTGTTTAAATCTGATTTGATGTCTTTGCGTAAGAAGGAATTGAAAATGAAGCTTATCGAATATTTAATTAAAGCAACTAATAATCAAACATGTTTCGCCTTTCGGCTCATCAGTGATTTTCTATTACGTTGTAACTAAGTGTGACGTATTTAACGTCGTATCCGACGTAACGTAATTGAAGAGTTTTTCAAGGGAGACTTCTTGTAATTATGTTAGAATTCAGTTCTGGTTTGAAGCATTTTATAAAATATTTCTCTTTTGATAATTTGACCGAGAGTTTTTCTGATAAAATTTTGAAGAAAGGGAATATCTTGAATTTAATTTCGTTATTTGAACATTCGTCTAAGTGGGTGCTTACTGGTAACTGTCTAGTTGATGGGTCTCGAATCTGCTGTTCGTGTATCGTCCGTCTAGTTCTTAGTTTGTCACCTGTCTGTCCGATATAATATTTCCCACACCCACTGCATGTTATGACATATATAACATTTTTTACATCGCAACTCATTGGAATTAACTTTGAATATTTTACCGTTAAAATCATAAGAATTACTTTCGGGCATATATAAACAGAGACTGCAATTGGGTCGTCCACATGTTGTTACTCTGAATGATTCGCTACTTTTTTCCGTAAATCTTGCTCTTGTTATGAGTCTTTTCAAATTCGGCGGTTGCCTTTTGCTCTTGATTATTTTCGTGTTTTTAAGTACATTTTTCATGCGGTCATCTGAATCCAAAATATAAAACTTATTCTTGAGGATGCCAAACATTTCGTGATTTTTTGGGTTAAATGTTGAAACATATGGAATTGTGTTTTCTTCTGGTGGTTTATTTACTGTTAGTAATTGTTCTCGTGGTATGGCTAGTGCTTTCTCTATACCGTTGTTAATCAATTTTTTCGGATATTTTCTTGATAATAAAGATTCTTTCAACTCAATTAAACGTTGGTTCCTTGTGTCTTTATCTGACACAATAGTGCAAATTCGTCGCGCTAGATTGTATGGAATGCTGCTTTTAGTATGTTTTGGGTGGAACGAATAATAATTTAGATATTGTTTAGTGTCAGTGTCTTTGAAATAAATGTCTGTACGTATGTCTAAACCTTTTTTGATGACCAATATATCTAGAAATGGTAGCAAGTTTTCATTAATATCAATTGTGAAGTTTATGTCCTTTTGTAAGCTATTTAAAATGTTGTGAAAATTTTGAAGTTTGAGTCTGTCGTATTTCCAAAAAATAAAACAATCGTCGAGGTACCTTTTCCAATTAGTGCATAAATAGTCTGAGAAGGGTTTGCCAAATTCATTGTCTACTAGGTGAATTAGTTTTTCTTCAAGGTAGCCCAAAACCAACGTTGCATATGTCGGTGCGAATTTAGTGCCCATGGCAGTGCCTTTTACTTGGTTGAAGGTTTTATTTCCGAAGGAGAAGTTGTTATTATATAATATGATCTTAATACCTTTTAAAATGAAGTTACTAGAGAATCTAGTATTTATTAAATTTGGATATTTATTCAGCCAAAATGAATATATATGAAAGAGATATGTACAGAACTAACCACAACAAACACAGACTCCATAACCCGAGATTACGACACGATGCCTAGCTATTCATATCATACACATCAATACATAGAAGCATCCAAAACCTCAATAGATGAATTTTCAACTGCCTATAATATATGATGCAATTTTATGAATAACATATCTACGGGTTAGGATATTTACATACAACATTCAGTTTGTATCTACAATGGATAGGCGCCATATTCATATGGTCAATCATCTATCATTGTCACACATTCAATCATTTATAAGCGTTCGAGAAAGTTGCTGGATCTGTAAGATTCAGAATTGCATACTTTTACATATGTTATTAAAGGGAGATAATTGTTGCAATTCAACGGCATACTTTCGAAGTGTGGGATAGCTTACAGGTTTACCTGTAAGGTATGCATGTTCTGTATAAAGTGAATATTGTACAGAACTAACCACAACAAACACAGACTCCATAACCCGAGATTACGACACGACACCTAGCCATTCATATCATACATATCAATACATAGAAGCATCCAAAATCTCAATAGAGGAATTTTCAACCGCCTATAATATATGATGTAATTTTATGAATAACATATCTACGGGTTAGGATATTTAAATACAACATTCAGTTTGTATCTATAATGGATAGGCGCCATATTTATATGGTCAATTATCTATCATTGTGACACATTCAATCATTTATAAGCGTTCGAGAAAGTTGCTGGATCTGTAAGATTCAGAATTGCATATTTTTACATATATTATTAGAGGGAGATAATTGTTGCAATTCAACGGCATACTTTCTAAGTGTAGGTTAGCTTACAGGTTTACCTGTAAGGTATGCATGTTCTGTATAAAGTGAATATTATATATGAAAGAGATATGTACATAACTAACCACAACAAACACAGACTCCATAACCCGAGATTACGAAACGACGCCTAGCTATTCATATCATACACATCAACACATAGCAGCATCCAAAACCTCAATAGAGGAATTTTCAACTGTCTATAATATATGATGTAATTTTATGAATAACATATCTACGGGTTAGGATATTTACATACAACATTCAGTTTGTATCTACAATGGATAGGCGCCATATTTATATGGTCAATTATCTATCATTGTGACACATTCAATCATTTATAGTCTACCTACCAATTCTGAAAAAGTGGCTAGAAAACATTTTCGTAGGCATTTTTTGAACACGGAGTTTTGATGTATTATTTGCAAAGTATAAGGCTTGCCTGATTTGCTTAGACCAGTAGTCGCCTCCAGTCGGCCGTATTAAGGTCACAAAACAAGGTCAAAGGTCATTGGGTGCAAAATTCACATAAGCTCCCTTTAAATGCGTATAACTCTGTTAATTATATGTCTAAATGCACGGAAACGGTTTTAAATGAAAGCCCAATAAATTGTCTTGCATATAAAATATAGTTAATGATATTTTTCTCATTTTCACATTCATTAATATTTGGCAAAATGTAAAAAATGGCAAAAAATGTGCAAAATTTGAACGCAGTGTAAATGGAAATCATGCTGCATGTGAAAAATTATTGCCATTTCAATTACACAAACACGTTCAAAAATGTCTATAAACCCGTAGCAAACATTTAAAATCAAGTTTGACGGTAAAAAGTCACCATTTCTATATGCAGGTACAGCTCGAAGTCAGCTGGGGTCAAGATTTGTAACGATCATTGCTTTTACACAGTGCACACGGCATTTCAACAGTATTGATGGAACTTAAATGATATCATTTCTTTTATCTGGATATTGACTCTAAATAGATCATATTAGTATATACCTGCAAAAATAACATTTAAAACAATGACTTTCACAGTGTAAATGTTAAAAAATGAGTGAGTTACCCCACCCACTCAAATAACCTAGTAATGTAACGAATAAACATTTAACAATTTTGAACAATTTGTCTTTTGTATAAAAAAGAAAAAAAAACTCACTTGTTCGGAAATGGTTGACATTGTTTCACGAAGAACACATAGGCCTAGGCCTACTACGCCTCCCCACTTATAAATTCTGATGGGTTACTGTACACTAAAAAGCCTCAGATTGGAAAGACTGGATGCATAACTACAATCCATTAGACAGAGAAAAGCTTATTCAATAAATAAAAAAGATGATTGGCATAGTAACTGTTACGTTCAGGCCCGTAGGAACAGGGGCCTCGGAGGCTTTGCCCCCCCCCCCCAAATGGCCAAAAATGCCGATTTTTCCTTAGTTTACGCGAAATCTTAGAGAAAATCAAATTTAGCCCCCCCCCCCAAATATTCAGAAACAAGGGCTTTAGCCGTCCCAATATAAAATTGCTTCATACGGACCTGACATGTACATGTATGCAGAAGTAGCAAAAATGGCATTTTCTTTTTATTGAAAATCGACTTTTGGTCAAACCAAAAGATATTTTTTGTTTTCATAAGAACTGAAAAAGTAAGTCAATTTCATCGATGCGATATGCCATTAACTTGTACCTTCATATTTTTTGCTTAACTTCAAAGCGTGTTTATAGATTTAAAGAACAGAGTGGGATCAAACGCCAAAATTCCAAAATATACAAGAGATATCTTCAATATTTTAGGCATGTTTCAGCTACAAGCAGTAGAAAAATGATATATTTTATGAAATCAATACTGTTAATGATGCATTAAAGCAACATCCGGTATTCAATTCTTTCTAGCATTGTGAGACAATAGAACCGGGCACAGGGGAGAAAAAAATAGAAACTGATGGATTTTTCTCAATAAGTGTTTTTTTAACAAAATTAATTTTGATTGCCTGGTCAAAATTAAGATTCAAAACAGCTTTAAAGTAGGTGGGCCCAGGACAATTATTGTACTAGAAAGTCCCACAATTCAATGACCTAGTTTGATAAGATTCGAGTGGCTAGAACCTTTGTTCAATCATCCTTCCATAGGCCTACACATTTCACAAGTGAAAAAAACTTTTAATGGCAAGGCTTGAAGCCAGACAATCGTTCTTTTATGACCCAGGCACATCCGATAGCTGTATCCACTATGAACCATTCTTTTAAAAGCAATATAGTGACGTCGCGCACGATATTGAGGAACTTAATGTAACGTCAAGCTAGCGAACGTCATTATTCTAATAATTGCGGAACGTTGAAGTTTTTACGTAGACCGTTGTGTTGTGCTTTTAATGCTTACTCTCTTTACAAACTAATGTAATTTAAAAAGATAAGACCATGTTTTAAGAATCTCCACTATTTCTGTCTTTTCCACTTTTAAGCTTTAACGCTACTTTGATTCGTTTTATTTTCGTCTTAAAATGTGCCAAATAGATACTTTTAAGGCTACGCCAATTAAAAAAAAAGTTTACCTTTATAAAATTTCTGTCCACACGAAAAAATTTGAACATCTTTTTTACGTTTTATTTTTTTGCGTTGAAAGGGGGTGTTTCACGAATAGGAAAAACAACATGGAAGTCTGCCCACGCTCGGAATTCAATGAAATTTGGTGTGAAGTTAGTACACTAAATCACGGTTCATATTCATGATTTGCTTTAAACAGCACATTCCAGAAAACAATTTTCTCGGAATTTTATGTTTTCACCATGAAAAAAGAGGGTACCCTGATAAAAAGAGTGTGCAAGCGTTATGGTTCTTAGTTTCATCGCCTGATTATTTCTAAAAATAATGTCAAGTAGTCTCTAATCCTGTATGAAACGAAAATACATACAATTATGTACAAACAAATTATTTTATATCATCCGACGTAAGGGGCGAACCCAAAAAATCACAGTTTTGAAATAATTTAAGCAAATTCTGTACTAAAATTTACTCTGTTCCAGTTTTTGTCAATATTTGAAAATCATGTAAAAGTTGTCCACATATATACTGATTATTATAGTGAAATTTCAAGAAAAAATAAAACCGGTAACAGGTTGCTTTTGGAACCTACAAATGAATGGTACGCATTTCCAAGATTGGACAAAATTAAGATTTTTTGTAAAAATGACGTTTTCAAATGTTTTGTTTACTTTTTGGGTTATTTTAGTTTATCTGAGGACAAATCAAGATGTGAGATATTTTTAGGCCATTTCCTGTCATTTGTCTGTGCGTCTGTCTGTTTGTTGGCATTTTCTCAAAAAATCTTTTTCTCTTAAACTAATTTATAATTCTGTTTGAGACTTTATAGAAAGTATCCTTGGGTAAAGGCAGTACAACACCGTGTATTAGGATTTCTTTTTGTCAAAAATGTTGGTTGTTGTGGCGTCATAAAAAGGGCAACATTTCATATCATAAAAATCACACTTTTTGTAAAGATTAACATGACCATGAGGTTTTAAATTTTGTACGTAAGTTTGCTAAAGGATGGACTTTAAAGTTGGTTAGAATATTTTCGTCCAGGGTTACATTAGATCTTGTCGCATGTGTACCCTTTTGACAAAAATGAGAGCAAATTCTATATAAAATTTCTCTTCAATTATTCTAGTCAGCCATGACTCATATTCAAGTTATCAGCAAAAGTTTTCTATGGATCCTTTGAAACATGAAAAAGCAAATCAGAAAAAAGCACAAAAAGCACCCGTTTCTATGATGGCATTTGTTTATCATGCAAAAGTGAAAACACTGTCGTCGCGCACCAGAAATAGATTGTCCAGCTCCAAAGTGACTATTAAGGTCAATTGAGGGCTTAACCCCTTGTTAACATTTGGTATCATGGAAATGTGAATAAATTGTGTATCAATACAGGTTAAGCTATGGATAGAAAAATAATTTGCAGAAATATTTGCACCCTGTTTTACCCCAATAGGACAACTTTTTGAAATAAACAAGTACATTATCAATTGTGTAATTGAAAAGAATACGATGCTGTAACAGTCTTTTATGAACTTCCATATCATGTATGTACATTAGTGGCTCTTAGAGCAAAAACATTACATAAATTAAAACTTGGAAGGGCAACTTTGGGTGCTTTATCGTTCGGGTTCTATGCGTCTTTTCCATTTTATAACATATGGATTAATCTTTTTTGCATGTCATAGTGTCACTTATGAGGGTGCATAGGTAATGTGACCATGTAGTAAAGAAAATTGGCAATATATACATGTTTGCCTTTTTTGGCTTCAATATATGTAATTTTGTAAGTAAAAGTAATATTTATATTTGATCTATATTTTTTTAAATTATTGTTTTGAGAATGAATATTGCTTTATGGTTGTACTATATGCTACTGTTTATTTTGCTGAATAAAAAAATGATTTTAGGAGCACAATCAAATTTTATTGAACACAAGGTTTGGATGAAAATATCACCTTCATCAATAATATGTATTAAATGACATTGTTACCGGTTTTGAATTTCTATGTAATTTGGCTCAAAGTAAGAGGAAATATGTAGCATCTTTTTGTGTTCATATGGAATTTTGACAAAAACTCCAACATACTTAACATTGGAAATCAATTTTACTCTTTTTCCGAAATTTTGCAGAAAAATATGCATATTTTATGATTAATTCAATAAAAAACATTCATAACAATTTCCTCAAATACCTTTTCTGGTATGAATGTAATGCCTGATGTGTCTCGGATCAAATTCAATTGACAGATCTTGAATATACACAAAACTAAGGTTTTGGGACACATGAAAAAGGGACCATGTTTCATGTCATAGTGGGAATAAGTCAATGTGGCTTTTTGGATTTCAGTTTTGATTATCTAAGATGCTAATTGCATTTTCGTAGCTTGTATATGATCCTTTATCACCATGCAGAGTTAAAAGAAAATTCATGCGTGGGCAGATTTGAAACCGCCCCTTTTGATATGACAAACAAGAAAAAAATAATATTTCCATATTGAAATTAAATTGTTGTATGAATAAGGGAACCGGTATTTTTTAAACTCTAAAGGGTAAAAAAGTAGAGTTTTCAACGACCTGAAACAATTTCTGTCTACACGTATTTTATATCATCAATGCTTCGTTTATTATGCTAACTAACTATCTTGTATATATTATAGAAAAAGAGAAAAATAATATTTCTTGTATCAAGTATTGTTGCATTTCAGCCATTAATTCACAAAATATCAAACGAAATTTTCATTTTTTCTGCCACGTAATTCTAATTGTTACACTGCTATTTTTGGTGAACAAACTGGGCTTATTTGCGTAATCGACATCGAAATTTGATTTCCGTTCGGCAAAACATTGTCATATAATATACTTTTCAATGTGTTTGACGTTACTTAATCGCAAAGTTGTTTATAAATATCCGTCGCCGTTGAAAATTTATGTTACATGTTACACGCGTTTTTTCGCCGAATTTACGAACAAAAAGTCTTTCTAGCAAATTTATACAAACTAACAACATGAGAAGAGTATGTCGTTGAAAGAGATCATGGGTAATCCCTTTTCGAAGTAAACGATTCAGCCCTTTCCCATTCGAAAATTTCGGCAGACAACAATATCTTTAGAATGAAAGTAAATATGTCAAAATATCGAAGCGAAAAGGGAAAGTATGGTCATCATTTTTTCTTTATTTACTTTGACGTTTCTCAATCTTTACCTTGAAAACGTTTTTTTTTATATTTCGTAACATTTTGCATCATATTATACATTGGCCCGTCACATTTGTATCTGATGTACCCATGAATAAATAGCAATAATTGTACTTACGTTCATGATAGCATGATGTGCGTCTGCAAACTTTGAATTGGGTAGAATCCCCTGAACAAGTTTTACCGAAGCGAGAAGGTGCCGGGTTCGTACATTGCCTTTTTCTACTGGTAGTACCGTTGTCACATGTAGCGCTGCAACTAGCCCAACTGCCCCAAGATGTCCAGCCACCATCTGCAAGACGGATAAGATGACATTGTAGTTAAAAATTTGTGTTAGTAGGCATTAAATATATAGTTGATTTAAAAAAAGATGCGTATAGAAAATATCTTTATCTAGAACGTTACAATCAATTTCAATCGAATGATCAAATTAGACATTTTATGGCAAACACATCGTTTTATCTTTCCTTGTATCCATTTTCTGAAATAGACTATTTAATGAAATAAACTAAAAAATACATTTACTGCATTATGATAAAAACTTAAGCATACTGCTCTGAAAAACAAATCATTAATACAGCATGGTCCTCGCTACATTTGAATACAATATTTTATAATGCACACATCAGAAATGATAGCTAACCTGAACAAGCCCTACTGAAACATGACCTGCTTTCTTTTCCATCGCCCTTGCAGTAAGCACCTCCATATTTCGGCTGAGGCTGTGTACACAATCTTCTCCGAACTTCTAGCCCCATTCCACAAGACACACTACAAGCACTCCACGATGACCATGAGGCCCATTGTCCATTTACTGTTACAGAAAAGTTATATGGATACATGTTACATGTAGTAGGCTGTCAATTGATGTGACATAATTCTTGTTATTGAAGTACCTATATCATAATGAAATGTAAGATTAATGGTTATTCCGTTGATATCACATTTAATGTGATATTTCTGTCATACAAAGTCGCACAAAACATGACCACGATTAGTCCCAGTAAACGGTTCACCATCTTCAAAACAGGAATCTACATGATTCTTTCAATCAGTCCAAAATTGTTTAGAATCGTTTTTATGATTACCAAGCGCATACCAACAGTTTCGTGTATTCGTATTTCAAATGTATGTTCGATGACGGAGAAACATAATCATTTGACTCATAACATGTATAGGATCGTTCGTAATATGTTTCAAAAATTTTCGAAAAGAATACAAAGCAGGTAGGCCTACTTTTTTGTATAAATTACAAAATTATAAAATACAAACAAGGTGTAATAATTGTAATAGTAGTAATTGTGACCGGTAAGATTAGCCTTTACCACATGGGAAGTCTATGAATGCATTACTAAGAGCGACATGTACTCACCCAATATCAATCAGATGTCGCATTTGTAAAATTAACATATAGTAAAGTAGGAAAAATGATATTGATGCAGAAAATTATATCAGTTGAAAAGTTTCAGCCCTAGTCTGCAAATGGAATAAGGTTGATACTATTCACAAGCACCAGATGATACCTCCTAGCGTTAGAGGATTAACGCATGTATGTTTCCCTAACCTGGACAATTGATTCCAGTGCTGCACAACTGCGTCTCTACATTTTGACCTGTGCAATTATGTCCGCCATCTCGAGGTGCTGGATTTGTACATGATCTTGACCGCGATTGGTGACCATCACCGCAAGTCCTGTCACATTTAGACCAATCACCCCACGCGGTCCAGTTTCCATCGGCTATGAATAGAACAAAGTGACTGATGTAGAGCGTATATATGTTCTTGCGTCAGTCCGTAAATATATATTTTCAGAAAATTTTCTTTTTCAAAAAAAGTCGTTCCAATAATTCAATTCCGTATATAATTCTGGTCGTTTCCAAGGGACAAGGGAAATTGAATTTTATGCAGAAAATACTCTAAGAGCTCGTTTGATTTCAAAGTAAATCATTACGATTGTAAATGGAAAGAGATATAATATGTTGTGCATGGTTGTTGTTGTTGCTGCTGCTGCTGTTGTTGTTGCCGTCGTCGTCGTTATATGAAACACAATAAAGTTTACCTTACTTTAACTATACGGAAAGTTGGGTAATTTATTTTCTAAAGATATTTTCCCCAAAACAGCTTATTTGATATCATTATAGTTTATTATCAATATTTTTGATACACCTCTGTCAGATTCATTGAAAAATTGTTACATGTAATCGGATGAAAACAATGGCATCACGGAGCGGGAAATGTATGTAGTTTAAACGTTCGATGTTAACATCGCTTTTTTTCGGATTAGCGTGATGATTGCATGAAACTTTTACTGCTAGTGTTCGAAATATACCGAAAACTATACTATATGTACTTCATGAATGGAATATCTCTGTTCTCAAAGTAAATGGACTTTGGTCTTTGTCTTTGAAGTTAAATCACTGCACTAGAGGCGTCCATGGCTACTGGATGCCTGGCATACTAAATACACAGTACAGCAGGGAATCAGACTAATCTTGTTATCGTAAGAAACGTGTAGTACGCATGTCCGCGCGCATGCCAAATTATTTACTTCTTTTTCCAAAGCTATAAATTGATTGGTTCAAAGAAAGAGAACAGAAGATGACCCTAGCTAACGCGTAGTCCTCAGATGTTTCTGAAAGTTAATAACTGAATTTATTTAAATTGAATTGTGTAAGTATTAAGGAAACGAATCCCCTTTATGTATCTCTGCACCCACTCACAGAAATCCTTAGTCCGCCGTAGCTTTAATCTTTAATGGCCAAAGAAGAGAAATTGGCCAAAAAATAGCATGCATTAAATAGAGTAATCATTTTAAAACAGTAAAGTTTCCGTTCGCAGAAAAAAGACAGTCGAGTTGTACCGTAACAAAAGTTAGGCTAATCAAAAGAAATGCTCCGAACTGGGTTTGAACCACAGTTGCAAACTGAAAAGATGTATTGAGGCGAACGTTTTTCTGTTTGAGCTATCGCTGCGTTCGATGACATAGGAAGTTTGCTGATTTTATAATCATTCTACATCTTTGTATACCTTTCTAAAGATTTTTTAATAAGCTGTATTCATCTCAAATTGCAAAAACACGCAACACAAATTTTCAAAGTGTTATCAATAGTTCTGGATGGAAAATAAGCATTCATTTTATACAAGCACAATACAAAATTCTTGTATGTTCTTAAATCTCCTTTCTAGCAAAAGTCATTCTTAATGTGATTTTTTTATTAAAGTTCATTCCATATATCAAATAATTTTGCATCATTGATAGAAAAACTTATCTATGTAAAAACATTTGAGAGAAAAGACAAAAACGTCAGTTATTAATGTATTTACTTTTTTGCTCAATCGTCCTCGCATTTTTCCTCTATTTGTTCTCGTTCCTTTCTAGCATTAGCGCTACCGTCTGCGTCACATTCTTATCAAAAAAAGCATATCAATCTTTATATAGGGAAGGCTATATCAAAAAGGACACAAAAAAGAGATTCACAAGAATTCGTGCGAAAGCTAAAGAATATGCAGAAATAAAGATTGAATATGGTTTCGTTTAAAATGCATATTAAAGATATCGCTTTTTGCATTGAAGAAAAATGCGCACTGCACAATTGCAAAAAAAGATGAATAATTTCTGTAAAAAAAACAGGTGAAGAAAAAAAATCGTAAGAAAGCACATTTCTAAAGATCTTACCCTTTACCCAATATCACGTAAGTCATTGAATCACGACAAAACAATGCTTATATCGAAATACGATCAATAAATGGGCAAAAAATATGGCATCAATTGAATCGGGTAATTAATCTTATGTACAGCGTTTGTTCAAAGAAAGTCAATAAAGACGCGACAGTTGTCCTGCATGGCCATCAAATCGATTCTGAATTTTAAACAAATGGCAATTGAGTCTTAGAAGGTTTTTTTTTGTCCAATTAAATAAAGTAGATTTGTCGGATTTCAGATAATTCGGCATAAATTACGTCGTCTGAGATTTTGAGATAACTGTACAAAAATGATAATAGTTTACTGATGTTGCATAATCCGCAGAACCGTTTACACACTGTCCTTGCATGTTTGATATCTGCACACAAGTTATAGAAGCCACTCATCCGCAAGCAATCGAATGTAGGATCATCTATGCACGCAGTTGTATTACCTAAATGAAAAAGAAAATTCACGTGAATTAGGATAATTCATGTATGTTAGGATGACCATGATTGTAATATTGTTCTTTCAAATGCACCAGTTTTACAAAAAAATTTAATACCGTCGGTGTTATTGCATAACAGCTTGGTTAAAGCCGTATAGTTACAAGGCTTTGCAGTAACACCGACGATATGCATTTTTCAACATCTTTAACATAGCCCGACTTCGTTTCGTATCATTTAAGCTATTTCACGATATGGAAACTCCAGAGACAGAGTCAATGGTTTCGCAAAGAAAAGCCTCTTCTGAATACGCGATTTGTCCAATTATTTTCTGTCGGTTATTAAATGAAAGAAACGGAGAATGTCATGCTCCTCGAAAACCGTTAATCTGTCTTTTTACGGTTTCAAAATCGGATCGTTTATTTCATAGGCATACAATATATCTTAGGCATGGTTATCTGAAAAAGGATAGAAGCTTTCGATTACCAAACCACATGATTGTACGACAGTTGGTAGTATTGAAAAACTCATACATACATGATATATCGCTGCATTTTTGCAAAAACCACGTATCTGCAGCTTAAAACAAGCTGCAGATACGAGGTTTTCGCAGAAATGCGACGATATGCTTATAAACACGAAACTCACACAGTTTCAACTCACGACAACAATGATCCTGTGAAAACGTGGCCGATTTAGAACAGTCGGATGATTAGTTGAAGCGTAGCATACCTCTCTCCTCTTTTCGTATTTCAACACGAAAATAAAATAAATGGACAACAAAATGAAAAATGTACGAAAACCGTGCATCCAGACTTGCCCCCAGAGGATTTTCTGTGCGTAACCATTGGCTCCGTCTCTGGAGTTTCCATACCGTGTATTTCGTAAATTTTAAGAAGTGCGTGAAGTTGGCAGGACATTAGACATTAGACATTCGAACGAATGTCTAATCATCGAATTAGACATTCAAATTTGAATGTCTAATTCACCGAATTAGACGTTAGACATTCGATTAGACATTCGATCAAAACCGCTTTGAATGTCTAATTCACCGAATTAGACGTTAGACATTCGATTAGACATTCGATAAAACCCGTTTTGAATGTCTAACTCACCGAATTAGACGTTAGACATTCGATTAGACATTCGACCAACCCCGTTTTGAATGTCTAATTCACCGAATTAGACGTTAGACATTCGATTAGACATTCGACCAAACCAGTTTTGAATGTCTAACTCACCGAATTAGACGTTAGACATTCGATTAGACATTCGATCAAACCCATTTTGAATGTCTAATTCACCGAATTAGACGTTAGACATTCGATTAGACATTCGACAAAACCCGTTTTGAATGTCTAATTCACCGAATTAGACGTTAGACATTCGATTAGACATTCGACCAACCCCGCTTTGAATGTCTAATTCACCGAATTAGACGTTAGACATTCGATTAGACATTCGACCAAACCGATTTTGAATGTCTAATTCACCGAATTAGACGTTAGACATTCGATTAGACATTCGACCAAACCCATTTTGAATGTCTAATTCACCGAATTAGACATTAGACATTCGATTGGACATTCGACCAAACCCGCTTTGAATGTCTAATTCACCGAATTAGACGTTAGACATTCGATTAGACATTCGATCAAACCCGTTTTGAATGTCTAATTCACCGAATTAGACGTTAGACATTCGATTAGACATTCGACCAAACCCGTTTTGAATGTCTAATTCACCGAATTAGACGTTAGACATTCGATTAAACATTCCACCAAACTCATTTCGAATGTCTAATTCACCGAATTAGACGTTAGACATTCGATTAGACATTCGACCAAACCCGTTTTGAATGTCTAATTCTCCGAATTAGACGTTAGACATTCGATTAGACATTCGACCAAACCCGTTTTGAATGTCTAATTCACCGAATTAGACGTTAGACATTCGATTAGACATTCGACCAAACCCGTTTTGAATGTCTAATTCACCGAATTAAACGTTAGACATTCGATTAGACATTCGACCAAACCCGTTTTGAATGTCTAATTCACCGAATTAGACGTTAGACATTCGATTAGACATTCGACCAAACCCGTTTTGAATGTCTAATTCACCGAATTAGACGTTAGACATTCGATAAGACATTCGACCAAACCTGCTTTGAATGTCTAATTCACCGAATTAGACGTTAGACATTCGATTAGACATTCGAGCAAACCCATTTTGAATGTCTAATTCACCGAATTAGACGTTAGACATTCGATTAGACATTCGACCAAACCCGTTTTGAATGTCTAATTCACCGAAAAAGACGTTAGACATTCGATTAGACATTCGACCAAACTCGTTTAGAATGTCTATTTCACCGAATTAGACGTTAGACATTCGATTAGACATTCGACCAAACCCATTTTGAATGTCTAATTCACCGAATTAGACATTACACATTCGATTAGACATTCGACCAAACCCGCTTTGAATGTCTAATTCACCGAATTAGACGTTAGACATTCGATTAGACATTCGATCAAACCCGTTTTGAATGTCTAACTCACCGAATTAGACGTTAGACATTCGATTAGACATTCGACCAAACCCGTTTTGAATGTCTAATTCACCGAATTAGACGTTAGACATTCGATTAGACATTCCACAAAACTCATTTCGAATATCTAATTCACCGAATTAGACGTTAGACATTCGATTAGGCATTCGACCAAACCCGTTTTGAATGTCTAATTCACCGAATTAGACGTTAGACATTCGATTAGACATTCGACCAAACCCATTTTGAATGTCTAATTCACCGAATTAGACGTTAGACATTCGATTAGACATTCGACCAAACCCATTTTGAATGTCTAATTCACCGAATTAGACATTAGACATTCGATTAGACATTCGACCAAACCCGCTTTGAATGTCTAATTCACCGAATTAGACGTTAGACATTCGATTAGACATTCGATCAAACCCGTTTTGAATGTCTAACTCACCGAATTAGACGTTATACATTCGATTAGACATTCGACCAAACCCGTTTTGAATGTCTAATTCACCGTATTAGACGTTAGACATTCGATTAGACATTCCACCAAACTCATTTCGAATGTCTAATTCACCGAATTAGACGTTAGACATTCGATTAGACATTCCACCAAACTCATTTCGAATGTCTAATTCACCGAATTAGACGTTAGACATTCGATTAGACATTCGACCAAACCCGTTTTGAATGTCTAATTCTCCGAATTAGACGTTAGACATTCGATTAGACATTCGACCAAACCCGTTTTGAATGTCTAATTCACCGAATTAGACGTTAGACATTCGATTAGACATTCGACCAAACCCGTTTTGAATGTCTAATTCACCGAATTAAACGTTAGACATTCGATTAGACATTCGACCAAACCCGTTTTGAATGTCTAATTCACCGAATTAGACGTTAGACATTCGATTAGACATTCGACCAAACCCGTTTTGAATGTCTAGTTCACCGAATTAGACGTTAGACATTCGATAAGACATTCGACCAAACCCGCTTTGAATGTCTAATTCACCGAATTAGACGTTAGACATTCGATTAGACATTCGAGCAAACCCATTTTGAATGTCTAATTCACCGAATTAGACGTTAGACATTCGATTTGACATTCGACCAAACCCGTTTTGAATGTCTAATTCACCGAATTAGACGTTAGACATTCGATTAGACATTCGACCAAACTCGTTTAGAATGTCTAATTCACCGAATTAGACGTTAGACATTCGATTAGACATTCGACCAAACCCATTTTGAATGTCTAATTCACCGAATTAGACATTAGACATTCGATTAGACATTCGACCAAACCCGCTTTGAATGTCTAATTCACCGAATTAGACGTTAGACATTCGATTAGACATTCGATCAAACCCATTTTGAATGTCTAACTCACCGAATTAGACGTTAGACATTCGATTAGACATTCGACCAAATCCGTTTTGAATGTCTAATTCACCGAATTAGACGTTAGACATTCGATTAGACATTCCACAAAACTCATTTCGAATATCTAATTCACCGAATTAGACGTTAGACATTCGATTAGGCATTCGACCAAACCCGTTTTGAATGTCTAATTCACCGAATTAGACGTTAGACATTCGATTAGACATTCGACCAAACCCGTTTTGAATGTCTAATTCGCCGAATTAGACGTTAGACATTCGATTAGACATTCGACCAAACCCGTTTTGAATGTCTAATTCACCGAATTAAACGTTAGACATTCGATTAGACATTCGACCAAACCCGTTTTGAATGTCTAATTCACCGAATTAGACGTTAGACATTCGATTAGACATTCGACCAAACCCGTTTTGAATGTCTAATTCACCGAATTAGACGTTAGACATTCGATTAGACATTCGACCAACCCCGCTTTGAATGTCTAATTCACCGAATTAGACGTTAGACATTCGATTAGACATTCGACCAAACCCGTTTTGAATGTCTAATTCACCGAATTAGACGTTAGACATTCGATTAGACATTCGACCAAACCCGTTTTGAATGTCTAACTCACCGAATTAGACGTTAGACATTCGATTAGACATTCGATCAAACCCGTTTTAAATGTCTAATTCACCTAATTAGACGTTAGACATTCGATTAGACATTCAACTAAACGTGTTTTGAATGTCTATTTCACCGAATTAGACGTTAGACATTCGATTAGACATTCGACCAAACTCGTTTAGAATGTCTAAAACACTGAAATAGACCGTAACAAGCGACTCGTTTTCCAGAAATTAATGCTTAACATAGCAAAAGCTTTATTGTAACCCTACCACTAATCAGCATTCCAACTCTTACCCCAGTACTGCCGCTAATCCTTATGTCAGGAGAGTGGAACAGCCTCAAACTATGGAACGCCGGCACTGTCTTATGATGACTTCCACGTGCATTCATACGGCTATTTGTCTTTATATGTAGTGCAAACAACTTTATATGTAGTGCAAACAACTTTATATAATGTGCAAACACCTTTATATGTTGTGCAAACACCTTTATATGTTGTGCAAACACCTTTATATGTTGTGCATTTTTCTTTATATGTAGTGGAAACACCTTTATATGTAGTGGAAGCGCCTTTATATGTAGTGGAAACATCTTTATATGATGTACATTTTTTCGTTATATGTAGTAGAAACGTCTTTATATATAGTGGAAACATCTTTATATTTAGTGGAAACATCATTATATGTAGTGGAACCATCTTTATATGTAGTGCAAATACCTTTGTATGTAGTGCAAATACCATTATATGTAGTGCAAACTACTTTATATGTAGTGTATTGTTCTTTATATGTAGTGTAAACTACTTTATATGTTGTCCAAACACCTTTATATGTTGTGCAAATTACTTTATATGTTGTGCAAACATCTTTTTATGTTGTGGACACACCTTTATATGTAGTGGAAACATCTTTATATGTAGTGGAAATATCTTTATATGTAGTGGACACACCTTTATATGTAGTGGAAACAACTTTATATGTAGTGGACTTTTCTTTATGTTATGAGGATAATTCTGCATTGGATATTTTTACCGAGCACCGTTTCATTAAGCGGGAAACTTTCGACCAGAGCTACAGATAACAGGGAGTGATAGCTTTTTAAAATGGAATATTTTACTAATTGATAATCAAATCCGATGTTTTGGGTACACATTTTAATTGACTCATCGAGACAATTCAAATGAGTACTCACAAAATAGGGTTTAGATTTAGAATAAAAATTGAAGAAAGTCTTCAACCCCTCTTATCTGTTGCTCTGCTTCCGTCTATCGTCATTATGGTCTGGTCTACAGAGTCCCTGGGGGATTTTACCAACCGGCGATTTGAACTCAAATATTCTCAAGTATGTCTCAAAATCTCATAACTAAAGGCTGTTTTAAGCAGCAGTTATGAGGTTTTGAGGAAAAATGACGATAACATCACTAAATTTTGGCATGCAATACTTTTTCGGAAACCTTGGTGGTCTTTTTGTTTCTATATCAAACATGTCATTCTGTTTTACTAACGGTTTTCTTACAACACGGTGGATAACCCATGTGACTTTTGGGCAGTGTTCACACCGATAAATCGTGCGCTTCAATTATGTTTTGTTTAATTTCTCAGGTTATACTCTTCGGATTTTTGCATGATAAAGTGTACCGTACTCGCTTTGGAGAGGTCCATTTCCGATTCTTACTCACTCTACACCGACTGCCATGGTTTCTTAAAAGGTTCAAGCGAAAGCATTAATTTTGAAGTAATGCATTAGGCATGCGTATACATAAGAACACGGTAAAAGAATGGTTCGGCGTATCAATAACACATCATTTTTTTCTTTATCGAAACAAAACAATTTTGTCTGTTCTTAATTGAATAATTGACAAAGGCTATGTCTTGATTCTTAGAGTTGTTATCTGATTGGCTTATGAATTCGTGTGAGTGTGTGATTGTAGCATTATAAGGTCCCTCCGTGAAACACAATAGGTACGAATATGAATTCGAATACGGTCCTCCCACTTTATACCATCAGATGTCAAGGTGGGTCGTAAATTCTGACCCCCGTGATGGGATTGCCTAATTGATAACACATTAGGGGACTATTTATTACCATGTAGACCCATTAGTGCAGAACTGTAAAGCCATCTCTTGTTTTCTGAGATTTTTCTTTTACTTAAAATCTAAATCCTTCAAACTTTTTTATGAATTGTTAAATTGTCAAAAATAAACGAATAAATCAAAATAAAAATGGTGCAATAAACAATTCTTGAGAGATGTTTTGAAATGTATCATGGAATCATAAAAAGGTGAGAAGCCGGTGATTATTAAATATTTATTTCTTCGTCTCAATATTTTCACTTGCAGTAATCATTATAACCATTCAGATGTTACGATGCATCTATCAGTCGACATATATTTAGACTGGCAATGACGGGGTATAGAAAATGTTATTTTCATAACACTTTACTTCTCCCTTGATGTTGTTTAATGACGTCTAATGCAGACCACACAATTGTTAATGTAGAAAGAAAAAGCAAGTGGGGACAATATCCCAAAAACATTTAGGCTAAAAGAGTAAATACTGGTAGAATAAGATTAGATTGAATTATATGACGAGCAATATTTTCATTTCCAACAATGTTTCCTTCTCAGAAAGACCAAAAGACCTGAAATTCATTCGATTCTATTCAATTTATTAATGTCACATTATGTCACATTAAGTGTCTTTAGAAAGACTGCTCATCAAAGTTGGTATCTTTTCAGATTAGGCTTTCTTTGTCAGGATATCATGTTTATTTTTCAACAAAATATATTGTATACTGAATATTTGTTATGTCGAATTATCATTATAAATAAATCCAATGTAACTTGTCCAGACAAATTTTCAAATACAGCAATCAGATTTAGAACACGTGATCATTGGTTTACTTAATATTTTTTTTGTAATTCATATTTTATGACTTTTAACTATGCAAAGTTTTTGTCAATTAATGTTTGTTTGGCTCAGTTTAGTTCAGCTCAGTTCACTGGAAACATTAAGACAGAATAAATCGCAAATGAGTAGGTATAAATTTGTACTTTTTCTGTTTACAATATACAATGCATTTCAACTAGATTGTAGCATTTAACACAACAATGTTTACAGCAAACAAACAATTTAACAGAGCACAAGAAGTGAAAATAACTTTGACAAAAGAAGAACATATAACAATTGGTCTAGACTGTTTTGTTAGGAAAAAAGTGAAAAAAATAACTGTGGGCCAAAAGCGATAAAAGTGTATTAGATACATGAATCCATAACTTGGTCCAATCTAAGATAAGAACTTGTTCGTGCACTCTTACAGGGTACCGCTCTTACAACCCCAGAATAAAAGTTATTGTACATGACCTGGTAATAGAGTGATAATGTGGGGTCAAGTCAACAGGTCAATTTTCTCCACATGATTACGAATCAGATCTTATTGTTTTGGCCGTGATCCAATGTAAATGCTCTCAATTTAAAAAGAAAAAGTTCAGGTGAAATTGGATGTAATCAATGCAAAACGAACAAATTCCTGACCGGGAACATGAGAATATTTGAGTTCAAATCGCTGGTTGGTAAAATCCCCCAGGGACTCTTTAGACCAGACCATAATGACGATAGACGGAAGCAGAGCAACAGATAAGAGGGGTTGAAGATTTTCTTCAATTTTTATTCTAAATCTAAACCCTATGTTGTGAGTACTCATTTGAATTGTCTCGATGAGTCAATTAAAATGTGTACCCAAAACATCGGATTTGATTATCAATTAGTAAAATATTCCATTTTAAAAAGCTATCACTCCCTGTTATCTGTAGCTCTGGTCGAAAGTTTCCCGCTTAATGAAACGGTGCTCGGTAAAGATATCCAATGCAGAATTATCCTCATAACATAAAGAAAAGTCCACTACATATAAAGTTGTTTCCACTACATATAAAGGTGTGTCCACTACATATAAAGATTTTTCCACTACATATAAAGATGTTTCCACCACATATAAAGGTGTGTCCACAACAAAAAAAGATGTTTGCACAACATATAAAGTAATTTGCACAACATATAAAGGTGTTTGGACAACATATAAAGTAGTTTACACTACACATAAAGAACAATACACTACATATAAAGTAGTTTGCACTACATATAATGGTATTTGCACTACATATAAAGGTATTTGCACTACATATAAAGATGGTTCCACTACATATAATGATGTTTCCACTAAATATAAAGATGTTTCCACTATATATAAAGACGTTTCTACTACATATAACGAAAAATGTACATCATATAAAGATGTTTCCACTACATATAAAGGTGTTTCCACTACATATAAAGAAAAATGCACATCATATAAAGGAAATGCACAACATATAAAGGTGTTTGCACAACATATAAAGGTGATTGCACATCATATAAAGTTGTTTGCACTACATACAAAGTAGTTTCCACTACATATAAAGACAAATAGCCATATGAATGCATGTGGAAGTCATCATAAGACAGTGCCGGCGTTCCATATCAAACGCTTATGTCAACTGAGTGGAACAGGCGCCTGAATTGACAATTACGCTTGATTATTTGCTAAAATAAATTTAAAACAGAGCAGAAGCCATACCCGTCCCCCTGTCACTAACACTTACCCCAACCCTTAACTAAGTATTACCGCATATCCTTATGTCAAGAGAGTGGAACAGCCTCAAATACTGATGTCAAGGGAGTGGAACAAGCGCTGCAATCTTGACCCATACCACTAACAATATGTTTTTGAAGTAGTAATGGCAAATTATAACAGTACAGTTAAACCCTGAAACGCATGAATGTTCATGCAAATGAATATAAACATAATGAGAAAAGAAGAAATTGCTCATTCTGGTCATTTTTGTTTTTTTCCATACTATTTTAAACTAATTATTACATTTCCAATGATATTAATACATCTTGTATAAGCGTTTGTTATAGAATGCCTAATGATCCTTTTATTTCGTGACCATTTTCAATAACTTCAGCTGTGGGTACTTTTGAATGTTCATCACACTGACGTACATGAAGCTATATAGTAGGGCCGATGCAGTTTATTGTGCTGGCGAGTTCACGATTTTACAACTTTTTGACCACGGAATTTTTGCCCAGGAATTTTTGGCCATGGACGTTTTGGTGGTCATCCTTTTGGGAAAATAGTGTCGTTGTAAATGCAAAACCTCGTATCTCGTTTTTGGAAAATTTCAAAGGGGATGGAAAAAACTGTAATAACTTTTCCAAAACTAAAATGTTTTACTTGAAATTTGGGCATGTCGTTCACAAATGATTTGTCATCAACACTGATCAGTACAATATCTCCAAACCTGCAAGTATTGTCCGTAACTGGATACACAAGTTTGTACTTTGAAAATCGCATGAATCGACATACGAGGTTTTGCATTTACACCGACGATATGCGTTTTGTCCAAAGTAAACTTTTATGGTGTTATTGTACATTATTTTCCACACAGGCAAGTATTGTTTTTAATCAATTCAATTAATGTAGTCTATAATGTTTATAAATATGATTATGATATTTGAATTTGGTAAACACATTTGAAGTTGAGAGTTTTAATTAGCATCATCTTTGATGATGTTAAACAATAAGATCGTAAAGAAATACTAGGATGAAAATTTATATTTTAAAAATATCTTAGCTTTTACCATTGACGTAACGTTAAATGTTGGAGCTAAAAGAACTTCACGCCAGAATGAACAGCGAACGTCGTTGTTTTTAAGTGTTTTGCGAGAGGACGTAAAACATTAAGTATCTCTAGCCTTTATCTATCAGCTATCTTTTAACAAACTTATACTTACACCTTAAAACATCAACTAAGAAGATTCTGTTATTAATTTTTTTAAGAATAAAAACATTTGGCAGTATTAAATCTTTTTATCTATTCAAACAGATTTTTACGACACCAAATCGTCTCATGTTACATGAAACAACAAATCGTCGGTGGAAAGTCAAAACCTCGTAACTTTAGCTTATCTAAGCTGTAGTTACGAGGTTTTGACTTTCCACCAACGAAATATTATAACATTTATCCAACAAACGCAATACACTAATTGTCTTTTTCCACAAAAGTTTTACATGTTTAGAATTTGAGATTGAAAAGTGTTTCGTGTTTTTTTCACATTTATTGTTTATCGTATGTGTAAATGCAAAACCTCATACGTCGACTTAAGCGATTTTCAAAGTAAAACATTGAAACGCAAAACAATACTTGCGGGTTTTAAGATATATCTTTATTGATCAGTAATAATGACACATTATCTTTTAACAATATGTCCAAATTTCAAGTAAAACTTTTTAGTTTTGGGAAAAGTTATTACACTTTTTTCCTTCCGCTTTAAAATCTGCCAAACAAGAGATACGAGGTTTGCATTTAAAAAGACGATATGCAATAAAGGTTAAATATATAGAAACTTTGACATTCGCGTGTTAACAGAATTACCAAATCCGATTATGAGAAACATGTCTGTCCATTTTTGCCATTCTTCCTCTGTTTGACTATCTGTGGATAAGACAATTTGCGGCGATAGAAAATGTAGAATCCACGGTGCCGTTATACGTCGGGTTTTTTGTCTACGTTTCCCACAAACGTTATGTAGAGCAACATGGGACATTTGTGTGGACAAAGTGGAATTTCGATTATTACGGCATTCTTCGATCGATCCTAAAACTTAAAAATGAAAATATTGGTTCTATAAGCTTATACAAAAATATGTTCAACGGTGTATTTGCATGCGAGAAGAGAACATTCAAATCATTTTAATTTGACTTAACTTTGTTATCATGGGACATTTTTGTGAACAAGGCATTAAAAACATTTACGAAATGTAACGAGTTTCTTGATAAATAAAACAGAAAGATATTTTTCGAGTGTTTCTTTCTGTAATAAATGTTGAAACACAAAAGATATATAGGCTTTTAATATTTAGTTTTCTTCATTTTTGTAAAGCAAATCCACCCACTTTTTTAATTAATGACGAAAAATATCTCATTTAATATTGAGTTAGATCATTCACCTGAACTGAAAGTTTTGCACATAAATGATAATAATTTGATCATTCGCGTTTTTCCAATTGCACTTAAAAGGATGGGTTGCAACAAGGGCTCAAAATCGCTCAAAAATAGATTTTCTTTAAATTCTGTAAATTGATAGGGTTACATAATATCTTTAATTTGTACGCGTAAAATATGATGAAGGCTTACTTTTGGAGAAAATGGCTAACGAAGTGGGTGGGGTAAATTGACACGAGAAGCAAATTATAACTTTGAAGCTGAATAACTTTTTCTGTATAGATCCGATCGAATTCAAAATAAAATTTTGCATGTACTTTCAATATACCTAGGACATAACATGTTAGGTATCATTAATTATATACATGTATATCAGTTTGATGATTTTCTGTATTTGTTCTTCTGTCAATCTCAGATTATGCTTATTTTTGATGTACTAACTTTACGAAACTATCCCTACAACTTTTACTTTTGTATGAGTTAACACGATATCTAGTGAAAATTATAACATATGATGTAACTAAATATGTGTAAACTTTTTATTAAATTGATTGAATAGAACCAAATGCATTTGACCTTGACCTTAAAAGATTATTCTAAACTATTTAATTATAAGATTTTGGGCTTAATGTTATGATGAAAATTAGTATATGAACTGAATTTTAGAAAAATAAAGTCATTTTCATGATATCCTAGTTGTAATTACTTAGTTCAGTGGAAAAATCACAATTGATACTGACCTTTACGCACATAATAATAAAATGTTTTGAAGAGGCAAGTGGACAAATTACTTTTCAATAGATATTATTGTTCTGTATGTCAAGGTCAAGGTCTGCTGTGAAATTAGCATTGAACAAATTTAGTACAGCAAGAATATTATATCTGTGACTTTATTTATTGAAATATATTTTATAATCACATTTTTTATATCAAGATATAGCTTGAAATTATTATTTAATTTTCACGACAACGTCAAAAACCAAATTAGTTCCAACTTTTGACAACATTTTATTTACTGTCGATGATTTTCATACTTTTTATGTTTTTATATATTTTGAAAATATAAAATGAAGGTAGTATAATATATGATATTTCAATTATATTTTACCAATTGTTAAAATGTCACATGAATGAACATACTCGTTTCATATCAGTATACAAAATAATGGTAGATAAATCAAATTTTCAGAAATTCAACAATCTTTTTCAACTGTTAACAATAATTACATACGATTTATGAAGATAAATTTATTTATCATAATATTTTTAGAAAATAGAGTTTTGCCAAAAGGTCCGTTTTCCCCATACGACTGGCCATCACGGCCATGGCCAAAACGCCATGGACAAGGTGTTCGTCCATATTGCGGTAAAGGGTTTGTCAAGGGAGTGAAACAGACCAAGAACGGTAATGGAATTGGTCGCAGAATGGACAGCGTGCTGGACATTTATTCCAGAAGGCCTATCCGAACAAGAGCCTTACTTCCGGCTCTACCTCCAAGAGCTGCGTACATGTGTAAGGCGTTTGCCAATGAAGTGGCACAGTTGAAAAACTGTTTGTAAATGGATTAAAACAGGCCCCAGAATGAACAACGAGCCAGACCCATACTCACAAAGTCTAACGCCAACACGAACCTCAGCCCAGGCTCTACCGTTATCGTTGAACCTTGTCCTGACACATACTCCAAGATCGCTGTAAATTGTTTGTTAAATGAATGGAACAGCCGAAAAAATGTTTGTCAATGGAAAGCAGTTACAAATGTTGATTGATCAATGAATCTCGATTGAAGGGCGGTTTGGTCAATATTTAAGGTTTACAGACCCTAAAAAATCATCCCTTTCTATCCATACGAAATGCATCAAATTACTCACACTTGTACATACACTTCAAACAAGTTGATTCACCGTCACGGTGCCGGATTTCAAGATTATGCTTCAGGAAGAAAATAATTTACAAGTATTATCGTTTTCTACATTCATATGCAAGGGAGGGAATTTTGAACATTTTTGTAAAATATTTCCATAATTATACATTTATTCAAAATTATGAACCGTTCAAAATCCATTTGTTTGTATTTGAATTGGAAATGTATCACAGTTTAGGAACTACTGGCACTATTCAAATTTCGCTCTTTAGTGCTTATGAGGGGTTTGATACCTTAACAAGCACAGAAGCCTATAACGTTTAATCTTTCAGTGTTACATACAATTTGAATATTATGCATATCTAAAACACCATTATTCCAATTTGTCTACTCCTAGTATGTCTACTGTTCCAATTCATCTACTCCCAATATGTCTACTACTCGTTTATATTTCCTATATGTTTTTTGTATGAAAATTTTAACTTTATGTCAAACCATAGATTACTAAAAATATTAAAGGAACATGGAAACTGTGGAAATGCGAAAACAAAGATTATTCTATTTCTCTATTAATCCTATCCGGAACGACAAATTTCAAGTATTCCAATTTTAAATTTGCTAAAGACAACATATTGAATGTTGACAGAGATCTGCTTTATGTTGCACAGAAAACATTAAGACAAAAGAGAAATTTGCGATTGCTAAAGCAGTTTCTATTAATCTTTTCCCAAACAAGACCACTTTTTGATGACCTTATAAGAAAAGGCTCGTGAAAACGTTGAGTCAAAAGAAGGAAATGCTGATCATCAGCATTTTCTCCCTTCGTCTTAATGTTTTCTGTGCTATATTGTATAGAAATTCTCTTTCTGGTTACTTTAATGATGTCGTGTGTAGCATCTTTAAATTTGGACCACTTTGTACTTTAACCGTTTGGGAAAGGGATAATGGCGTCAGAAGCAGGTCTTATTTTATTTTTCTTTAACAAAAACATTTGAGAAGATATTGAGGCAAAATAACAATTCTGAATACCAGCATACAAGCCCGCCGCGTGGTTTTGGAGATTTGGGCGGCGGATGGGAAGGTTTTGGAGGTGTGTCCCCTCCCTGTACGTAAGAATTTTTTATCATTCATAGTAATGATTAAAAGAAATGACGCCATTTCCTGAATTACAAAACCCACTATTCAACGATATAGAATCAGTGAAAAAAATACCTATAAATGTCTTTAATTTTAGACGGAATACAAGTGTGTATGTTACTTATTGTACCAGATTGTGACAATATAGGGTATGAATTATACTGTCAGGACGACAATTTTTATAACAAAAAAAAAAAACAAAAAAAAACAAAAACAAAAAAAAAAAAACAAAAAACAAAACAAAAAAAAAAACAAACAAAAAAAAAAAAAAAAAAAAGAAAAAAAAAAAACAGAAACATTGTTGGATATGTTATTTCATGCGCCTCCCCCCCCCCCCCCCCGAAAAAAGAAGATACCTGGTTCAAACGTCTCTAAACGTGAATGGCATTGGAATAATCAGGGGTCACAAGAATAACAAGAAAAAGGGTGATTAAATGCGTTTTCATCTATTTTTTCTACTCTGTGGTGTAACAGAATTTGAATTTACCAGAATAAGATCGTCGTCTGTGACTGCTTCAACCCTTTGCCAACGGTGCAAAATGGGACTTTTTTATTTCTAAAGTTTGTAAACAACATAACGGACGTTGATTAAGTTTAATTTAATCTATTCTGTAGAATATGCATTTTTTAGGGAAAAGGGGAAATACTTCTCATCAGCCTCCCTTCTTTCATCTCGATGCTTTCCCAAGCTTTATTGCACACATGAATACCAGGTCTTGTTTGTCAAACTATTGAAATTCACTGGCATACACTGTAATCATTTTGGCACAGATGTGAAAATATCAAGATTTTCGAAAAAGGCATAATTATATTGAAACTTTTTTTCGATAAATTCATGTAATTATTTTTGATACAAAGGTTCTGTTTAACTGTTACGCAATCAAATGAATCAGTTTGCCTTCGAGTACATTATTTAATAAGCTAGCCAATTTAATGAAATATAAGTCAAGGTATTCTAGTAAATGGTTAATCATTAATCCAGCTAGGATTAGAATTAATTAAGAGTAACATAATGCCGGTAAATTGTCCATTAATGTGTCCATTGCGGCGCTTGTTCCACTCCCTTGACATAAGTATTTGAGGCTGTACCACTCTCTTGACATAAGGATATATGCGGTAATACTTGGTCAAGGATTTGGGTAAGTGCTAGTGACAGGGGCACAGGTATAGCTTCTGATCAGTTTTAAATTCATTTTAGAAAAAAATCGTGTGTAATTATCAATTCAGGCACCAGTTCCACTCAGTTGACATAAGCACTTTAGGCTGTTCCACTCTCCTGACATAAGGATTAGCGGCGGTACTGGGGTAAGAGTTGGAATGCTGATTAGTGGTTGGGGTACAGTAAAGCTTTTGCTAAGTTAAGAATTAATTTCAGGAAAACGAGTCGCTTGTTACGGTCTATCTAAGTGTTTTAGACATTCAAAACGAGTTTGATCGAATGTCTAATCGAATGTCTAACGTCTAATTCGGTGAATTAGACATTCAAAACGAATTTGGTCGAATGTCTAATCGAATGTCTAACGTCTAATAAGGTGAATTAGATATTCAAAACGGGTTTGGTCGAATGTCTAATCGAATGTCTAACGTCTAATTCGGTGAGTTAGACATTCAAAACGGGTTTGCTCGAATGTCTAATTGAATGTCTAACGTCTAATTCGATGAATTAGACATTCAAAACGGGTTTGGTCGAATGTCTAATCGAATGTTTAACGTCTAATTCGGTGAATTAGACATTCAAAACGAGTTTGGTCGAATGTCTAATCGAATGTCTAACGTCTAATTCGGTGAATTAGACATTCAAAACGGGTTTGGTCGAATGTCTAATCGAATGTCTAACGTCTAATTCGGTGCATTAGATATTCAAAACGGGTTTGATCGAATGTCTAATCGAATGTCTAACGTCTAATTCTGTGAATTAGACATTCAAAACGGATTTGATCGAATGTCTAATCGAATGTCTAACGTCTAATTCGGTGAATTAGACATTCAAAACGGGTTTGGTCGAATGTCTAATCGAATGTCTAACGTCTAATTCGGTGAATTAGACATTCAAAACGGGTTTAGTCGAATGTCTAATCGAATGTCTAACGTCTAATTCGGTGAATTATACATTCAAAACGGGTTTGGTCGAATGTCTAATCGAATGTCTAACGTCTAATTCGGTGAATTAGACATTCAAAACGGGTTTGGTCGAATGTCTAATCGAATGTCTAACGTCTAATTCGGTGAATTAGACATTCGAAACGAGTTTGCTCGAATGTCTAATTGAATGTCTTACGTCTAATTCGGTGAATTAGACATTCAAAACGGGTTTGGTCGAATGTCTAATCGAATGTCTAACGTCTAATTCGGTGAATTAGACATTCAAAACGGGTTTGGTCGAATGTCTAATCGAATGTCTAACGTCTAATTCGGTGAATTAGACATTCAAAACGGGTTTGGTCGAATGTCTAATCGAATGTCTTACGTCTAATTCGGTGAATTAGACATTCGAAACGAGTTTGGTCGAATGTCTAATCGAATGTCTAACGTCTAATTCGGTGAATTAGACATTCTAAACGAGTTTGGTCGAATGTCTAATCGAATGTCTAACGTCTAATTCGGAGAATTAGACATTCAAAGCGGGTTTGGTCGAATGTCTAATCGAATGTCTAACGTCTAATTCGGTGAATTAAACATTCAAAACGGATTTGATCGAAAGTCTAATCGAATGTCTAACGTCTAATTCGGTGAATTAGATATTCAAAACGGGTTTGGTCGAATGTCTAATCGAATGTCTAACGTCTAATTCAGTGAATTAGACATTCAAATCGAGTTTTGTCGAATGTCTAATCGAATGTCTAACGTCTAATTCGGTGAATTAGACATTCAAAACGGGTTTGGTCGAATGTCTAATCGAATGTCTAACGTCTAATTCGGTGAATTAGACATTCAAAACGAGTTTGGTCGAATGTCTAATCGAATGTCTAACGTCTAATTCGGAGAATTAGACATTCAAATTTGAATGTCTAATTTGGTAATTAGACATTCGTTCGAATGTCTAATGTCTAATGTCTAATGTCCTGCCAACTTCACGCACTTAATTAAGGTTGATTGCTTTCGTCATATTTAAAGATTGGCCGATACCTTTCACAATGAGCTATTGGGCATTTGCAACAAATATATAATTAACACGAATCACCATGCACATGCACACGTCTGATCAAAAGGCATGCTCATCCGATTTAGTTCTACCTTTTATCTAAAGCAATTCCAGGATGATGAAATAGGTCTGTATCGGAATGAATATATGCACAACCTGATCTGGATTAGTAGTGGTCTCGAATTACATAAAAGTCCCTTTTCCATATCCCTATTCTTTTTTGTTTATTATAGTTATTATACTTAGCATCCTTTCATACCAATTTCCTTCGACTCCCAAGAACAAAGGTTTGCATTACACTCATCAACACCACAACATTGCCCACAGTTTCTGTTTGTCTGGATATCTCTTTTGCCTATCATTACACCTGATGAAGGCAGCTGCTGTTGCATTTTAGCACAAATCTATGAAAAGAAATGCAAGTAATGTAGCAGAGAAAGATATTGGGAGATGATTTCAAAGGATTGAAAAGAATACAGCATTGCAATATTTGATTCTGTTTAATAAATTTAAAGTACCGGTTCGTGCAACAACATTCGTGTTTTCTTTTCTATTTTTTCTTAAAGTAGATCTACTAAACATGGCACATGGAATGAATGCGCGACTTTTGGTGTTCATAAGGATTTTTTTGTATAATCTTGTAGACAAAATCGAGTCGATTGTAATTTATTTGGCAACGAATATCAACGTTAGTTAAATGCCAACAATAACATCTCGAAACTACAGCTGATTGAGGTGGAATTACGCCACTTTTTAACGCAGTGAACGTGTGACTTATAACTGTAAATTTTTAATGTAGTTAACTACACATAGGCGTTTTAATTAAGTTAACATGTACCTGTTATGTTACAAAATTCTAAGTGTTACGACCCAAGGGTAACAAGAATTAAGAAGCCAGCAACAAACTTTACAATGAACAATATATATTAACAATAATCACAAAGTTTTGTTTTAAAAGATGATAAAAAAAAAGCACTGGCTTAATTGTATGTAAAGTGCAGAGTCCTAAAGTTAAATCAAGTTTATAATCCACAATGCACAATAATCCACTTCAAAAATTTTAACACGCTAATATTAATTTAGTAATCCCCTTTTAGTTTGACAATTTTGTATGAATTAGTAAGAACTAGTGACCAAATCAAAACTATTGCCCGCTGTCTGATTTGGTCTATCATATATTATTATGCTATTAGGGAATATTCCAGAAGGTTTGAGAAAACAACTTATATAAAAGTGTATTGAGTTTTTTAGACTATTCCCCTTATAAAATATAGAATATCCCAGAAAATTGAGAATGTTCTAAAGTTTCCAATACATCATTCTAGCAGTTTCTACAATATAACTATCTAATAAACACCGTGTTTATCAGATATTTAGTTCCAAAAAATAAACATGTAAATAGGTAAATAACTTATTTACTTAATATCCAAAAGTTTCTAAAGTTTCTATCCACTTCTAGAATGTTCTTAAATAATAACTGGAAATAGTAAACATTTTTTTTTACTTAGATAGTTGTTGACAAATCATCCAGTTTTAAAAATACACGAGGGGAAATTTCAAAATCAAGACTGTTCATGCTATAGGTGCATACATAACATAAGTGAGACTACATGTATATATGTTATTAAAATGTTTCATCAACAAGTCGATTGACATCATGGGGGTGACGCTGAGCCTTCCATGCTATTTGTACTGTACCATTTTTCATACGAAAGGTTTGTATAGCATGCACGATTTAAATGTATTTCGGTTAATTACCCAAGCTGATACTACTCCGTGCATTAGTAATCGCGATGTAGTATCCGGGTGGATAAACAGTCTTATATTGTGCGTCTGTGGTATAAGTCTTTCGGCGAAAGAAATGGTGCGGTAAAACATATCATATGAAAACGTCTTTTAGAAATATGTCAACTCGAATTACTGTTTATGTCGATGACAAAATCAAGATCCATTCTTATCAATAAGACTGATAAATTTGATATGAAATAGCTTGGGCGAATCTCACCAAATAGATATAGGAGAAAAAGGAGAGAAATGATCAGAAGAACAATTGTTTGATATAGTACATTTATGCGATCCCTTATCGATTGGTCGGTCATTTATTCAAACAAAGTATTGATAGTCTCAGAAAGCCTTTAAAAATAGTACTAAAAGGCCAATCATTAAGAGATTTCGCGAGAGTATTAATTCTCTTGCAGCAAATTTCACTTACGCTGGATTGTCTACATCCCAAATCATAAGCGATTCCCTGTCCATTATCGACCACTTCTGTGAAACAGTTCTGAAAAATATATTTGAAATTGAGTTTCATTTTTTTTTTTTTGCTTCAGAATATAAATATTGGCGCTGAACTACAATCTGACGATGGGAAGAGGAGAAAGAACTTGCTAACGTGTAAACAATGTTGGATAATGTTTGCCAATGCTAGAAGTAGAAAAACTGTATGCACACAAGATGTTTAGATGAAATGCGTACATAGACAAAAACCTTTCTATATTTACCTCTCCCGAAGAGCAGTTTACCAGATTGTGACAACTCTTGGGTGAGGCAACACCATCGCATTTGTAACAGGCTAAACAATTAGCTGAAAGAAACGAACCTACGTATATCTTTGTTGAAAATATGCTTTTCATTTATACAATTAAAACATGTTAAGCCCAGCCACTTGTTACTCCGACAGTTATAGCAGATTGTAACTTCCAAACAAACATAAAACGGCTCTGTTTTTTACGAAGACCTCTTTCTTTCGCTACTTTATTAATATTCCTCGTTGCATTGTAAAAAAATAACATTCTGATGCTGCTTGACGAACATTTGCAGCCTCACGGGCAGTAAATACTGTTTGTGAGTTTTTGGCTATCATTTCCACAACCACGTCACACAATATAGTATACGCACATTGCCAACTATCTTGACCATAAATGGAAAATTCTTACCATATTCCGTTCCAAGACAAAGAATAAGCAAAATAATCCCAAGTGTAAATACAAGCGTTGCAGAGCGCATTGTTCTGAAAATATAGCCATATTTTGTCATGATAAGACCCTTTCCCAAACAAGACCTGGTTGTGAGTCTTGGTAAATTATTGCGACAAAAGAAGAAAATGCTGATAATCAGCATTTTCTCATTTTGCCAAAATAATTTCTGGTCTACATTGTACACACATTTCTATCTTTAAAAATTCATTTTTCCCTCCGTAGCTGCTTTTAAATTGGGACAGTCCAAATTGTTGTCGTCTGGTAAAATAGGGTTAAATAAACGGCTTAAGGATTATCACAATATGGGACAGTTCATTCGCACGGTAAGATTTATCTTTAATTATTTCAATATTATCAATAAATCGTTGGCGCTGTTATAAAATCTCGTAACTACAGCTTCAATCAAGCTGTAGATGTGAAGTTTTCAATTTAAATCGACGAAATACTATTGTTTTTTAACGAAATAAGGTCACTGTTCACTTGGCAATATTGATCCCCATTGATAAAAGTTCCTTTACTTACTTTCTTCATTGAAGGTCAGAGGGCATTAAAAATAGGGTTCCCGCGAAAAAACGTCGATAACCCTTCTGTATCAGTTTGTTTAACCTGGTAAAAACATTTACATTACATTTCGATCCGAAGTTGATTCGCGTTTAGAAGGGAACTTTATATCCAAATAATGGCATTTACAGACCTATGTACTGTTCAGTCAAAAACAGAACTTATGGTCTTTTAATCCTTTTCATCGGTGTAATTTGCTTATATACGTAGTATTACGTGAAAGTAACTGTGTACGCTTATTTTTTATTTATCATTTAAATAGACGACATATTTACAAGAAATAGTTCTTGTACGTGTCCTTCAGTTGCTTAGACAGTATCTATTGTTTCCTAAGGACCATTGCAATGCAGGTATCGAGACTGATGCTGTTCACACACGAAAAAGGCTTGTAAACATGATTTTTACCCATATCCACCTTCCGGACTTGTTACGGTAATAGCTAGTATAGCGATAAAATGACGACTATTGAATGTAGTAGGTTGAATGGCCATCTGCCAAACAGTAAAATGTGATCTATCTACCTTATGCAGTTAAGATTTTCATTTAAAATTTAGAAAGGAAATGTGCACAGTTATTTTTTACGTTAGTATACTTTAGAATGCAGGCCCGTAGGAAACAATGCCATATGTCTGAATAGGGTATGGAGTAAATAAGATTTTCCCTAAATTTTAAATGTAAAAGGAAAGTTCGGCATTTGGGCCTATGGGGTGTCTTAGTCCCCTTAGCTCTCTGTTCCTACGAGCCTGGAATGTCTGAAATGTCTGAACATTGGATCCTTCTTAGAATAAAGGTTAATAACAAACATTTTAGCATAGATCCGGAAAAGATCCTTTTATGCGTTTGCGACCAACATGGATCCGGATCAGACTGTACGTATATGCTTATTCAAGACCTGTACCAACTTTAAGAAGACATTATGGATCCTTTCGAATATCGTACAGGTAAAACTCCATGGTAATGGTCACATTGACGAGGGTGGTGATGATGTTGATGATGATAATGATCTGTCATCTACGTGAAATAAGTAGCTGGTGCTCGGATTGGAATTTATGGTAGAACTGGCGAGAGACGTGCCAGAAATCCATGGTCAGATACTCCAGTCAGTGCGATATAACCGAATTAACGTTTAAATGTGCCATTAATTAAACCCAGTTCAATCGATTAAGGTAAGTTTGAAGAGCAGCCATGTGACTAATAAACTTTGTGTTTGTTCTGCGGCACCAAATGCCCATGCAACAATTGTCATCAATTTTTTTTAAGCGAAACATTCCCTTTTTTTGTGATAGTGAATGTCAAATGAAGTATTGTATTGTTCTAAATGTAAACATATGCAAGAAAAGTTTAGGTTTTAAAAAAAATAGATATTTTTGTCATAATTAGGCTAAAACAGGGTGGGTTGCGTAAGATAGAGTGAAATATCTTTTTTATTTGCGTGGAAAGGTGTGCTGATTTTTTTGTGTAAAAATAGCTCTTAGTATTATCTTCAAAATATATATATAAAAAAAACAAAAAATATTCATTGGGTAATTTTTTGGCGAATCGAAAAACTGTTGCAAAATATTATTAAAAAAATGGGATTTTTCAACTTTTCCAATGATTTTTTTTCCAGAAAATGGTTTTAAAATATTTCTTTCAGTCATTTATTTCATCACATTTGTGCATAGCCTATGTTAAGCCTCTAAATGGATATAACTTTTGAAATTATCGATGCAGAATAACGTGCTATATGACTTCAAAACATAAGGGTAGTTTTGCGAAAATGGTCATTACTAGTCAAGGGCAGATACATGTAACTCTGACACGAAAACGAGTCAAGAAACTTACCTTGATTCGTTCGTATTTTGTTTGAAGGAAATGTTACTTTACAACATATATGTACAAATAAAAAAATCATCGGGCGGATACAAAGTAACCCCCGAGTCCAAACTTACCTTAATTCATCAGACACGATTTCACAATACACCTTAGCTTGAAAAGACGATAACCCAGAAATGCTATAGCGTTAACCAAAAAACAACTGCACATTACGTCTCAAAGACATGACAACGAAAAGTGCCATTAACAGCCTTTATTTGTACATAAATATGAATTTCTTGTTTGAATGCAATGCAATTAGATATAAATATACATAACCAATAATATCATACCATTTAGTTCAGGCGATTAAGATCAACCCACAGGATCTCAATATGGGCTTTGTGCATTTGCAATCCGTTAATACCATCGGAAAATTAGGATCGAAAAAGTAGATAATTTCGTATGTATCAGAAATTATATCTACATACCTTAACAAGTTCCATTTGAGTGCATCCTTTGAAAAAAAAGTCGGAAACAAAAGTATAACAAAATATCACGTGTATTGTTTACAAAAATCCGGGTGTGCCTTAAAAGTTCTATGCTTTGTTATACAAAATGAATCCCCTCGCTTTAGCCGAGTTCCCCACCAGTGGTTTCATTTTTACGAACTATATTTAGTTCATATTCAAGCGACTTTCCCCTTTTCTCCACGAGCATTGGGTTTCAAGTCGGCTGTTTAAAGTCGGCTCCTCTGGCAGCCACAGCACTTTGGCTTTCAACTCTCCCGTGTACCTATTCATACAACCGTGTAAACAGGAGCAACGTTACCTTTGTGCTCAGAAAAACTCCCCTGTCACTGGCGGGATTAGAACCCAGGACCTCTCGATCCCGAAGTCCGCGTCCTTCCACTAGACCACGGCGCCCTACTTGCAATTATCGGCTACACAAATACGAATATTCGCCTCGCAGGTTGATAACAAGTGCATTTTCCTTAGTTATGTTGGTGGCATTTTAAATCATAATTTGTTCATGGAGTACTCATAAGAAGAACGAATGAATGAATGAGCTTATTGTTGTTGGTGGTGGTGGTGGTGTCATCGTCGTCGTCGTCGTCGTTGTTGTTGTTGTTGTTGTTGTTGTTGTTGTTGTTGTTGTTACTTTAATAAAGTTCTTGGAAGGTAATTCTTTAGCAAAAGAAAGACTATCGATTTGTAATTGATAACGCTGATCAATATAGTAATTATGAATGGATAAAATGTCATTATAATTATAACACTAGATTATTCAACGCATGGAAACAATCAATATTATTTCAGAATTTCGCACGTCAACTTAAAAACCTACCTTCGAAAAAGTAAACGAATTATAACAATTAAGAATGAAACAGTGATCACAACAACACAACGTTTATTCCAAACTGTTGCTTCACTTGATGTTTTTAAAGGCAAGTGATCTTTCTTATCTTAAGTTCCACGAAGAAATTTTGCGAAAACAGGATATGTTTATCTATTGATAAATGACGTCACATCCAATTGAATTCAAGAATTTCTTATCGCAACAAAAGAATTACATGTTTATACCGAAGGTAAACACAAATTCTCGCAAATCTTTCTGATTAATCCTTTGAAAAAGATTTTATGGTCGTCAAATTTTAAATAAAGGTGCTTCAGACCACAAAATGGGTGTTAATACATGTATGTGAATTATGAAAAGAAATATCAAGAAAAAGGGGAGAAATGCTGGTAATTCATGACTTTCATTTTTGGCCTTGATTTCTTCTATACCTTTTCTCTTAGGAACATCAAAACCAAGGCTTATTCGGTATAGAGCTAGTATATATCAGAACAACAGTGTAAAATGCATTCTAAATCTTTATTTCAAATCCAAACCATTTTATGTTGTGAGTACTAGAATGAATTGTCTCGATAAGACGATTTAAATAGGAACCAACAACATTTGACGGAACTTTATGTGATATTTTGCATTTTGAGAAGCCAGCAACCTGTCTTATTTTAGCTCCGATATACACAAATATTTTCGTCTTGTCAACATGTTCGAATACAGATACTTCTTCCAGAAGACATTGTAATTTTCCTATCAATCTTTAAGAGAGCCTGACACGAACCATCAAGCTTTTTTGGAAACTCAAAAATTTTCGATATTCATTTTTTTACTTTAAACTGACCACAGCAATGAAACTAGACATATGATGCCATTCGTTTTCATTTTTTTCCCTTTTTTCTATTTTTTTGGGATTTTTTTGTTGTTGCCATGGATACTGAGGAAATGAAATGATTTTTCACGATTTTGAAGTAGATTTTATTTACATTTACAAATATACAATATACTTCAATACATTATATCATAATTCAATAACATATCAAATTTCACAAATGAATGTTTTTAAAACTTTAAACCATTTTTTTATGTTGCTATGGTTACCAAAAGTTGACCTACTTTTCAATAATTCACAATTTTGAAAAAATGCCCTCATATAAAATCGTTTTTTAAAAATCTGCAACCAGATACACATAAACCACGCAGTGTCTATAATTGAGGAAGATTTCCTTTACAAGAATCATTAATAAAATTTTGAGGCACTCTGAAGGGAAATGTGTAAAAAATGCACAAAAATCACAAATTTTGGAAAAAATGAGAAATACCATAAATAGATTTAACCGTAAACATATGCACAGTTTTGATAATTTTACCTCAAAAACAGCATAAAAACAATTTATTAGGTTGAGAAACATGTTATAAGTACTTGGACATTTCCATAGCAACCGTTTTTATTTCCTAGCAACCGTTTCTTTTCCTTAGCAACATCATGAAAAACGGAATTTTTACGTGACAAAATGTTTCATTCTGACATATAAAATGGGTAATCTTGAAAATAAAATGACAAGATTGATAATCTATAATGTATGAAGTTTCACCACTGAAACATTCCAAAGGTTTACAACATACAGGTATGTTGCTATGGAGACCATAAACAACACATATTCAGACTTTCTCGAATTTGAGAAAAAAACACTTGTATTATGACGATTATTTTTCAAAACTGCAACTAGATGAACATGAAATACTTAGTGTTTTATATTGAGGATAAGTATATTTACAAAAATCATCAATATAAATTTGAAGCATTTTTGGGAAAAAAGTGGAAAAATTGCATGAAATATCGCGATTTTGGGGAAAATCATAAATATCAACACTGGAGTTAATATCAATCATATGCACAACTGTGAACTAATGTACTTCAAAAACAACAATTAAACAAATAATTATGATGAGAAACAAGTTATAACTTCTTTTGCATTACCATAGCAACCATTTTTACTCCTTAGCAACCGTTTCTTTCCCTAAGCAACATCATGAAAAACGGAATTTTTATGTGACAAAATATTTCATTCTTACATATAAAATAGGTAATCTTGAAAATAAAATGAAATGATAAGTAATCTATGATGTATGAAATTTCACCATTGAAACATTGCAAAGGTTTACATCATGCAGGTATGTTGCTATGGAGACCACAAACAACACATATGCAGACTTTCTCGAATTTGAGAAAAAACACTGGTATTATAACGTTTACTTTTCAAAACTGCAACTAGATGAACATGAAACACTTAGTGTTTTATATTGGGGATAAGTATATTTACAAAATTCATCAATATAAATTTGAAGCATTTTTGGGAAAAAAGTGGAAAAATTGCATGAAATATCGCGATTTTGGGGAAAATCATAAATATCAATACTGGAATCAAACTCAATCATATGCTAACTGTGAACTAATGTATTTCAAAAACAACTGGGAATATCAAAACTAGGTCTTGTTTTGGGAAAGGGTTATTAAGCCCGTTCAAGTACAACAATTAATTTGAAGATGATTTGTGGAAGTCAAAATTGGACTCAACTGAAAGTGGTTGGGACTCAACTTTTTCGACAGCACTGGGTCCCAGGGACTCAATATTTTCTTATGTAAATGGAAACACTGCTAGTATATTATTGGACGTGATGTTGACGTGGAAATGTATGTGACCAGGCCTTAAAAACATTTCATTAAAAGTTAGTATAACATGAACATTTTAATATCAAGTAGATTCGTCACGTATTAAAATGAGTCAATGCCAAACAAAAGGATACAAAACACAGTGTAAGCTGGTAGTATCCAGGGGTGCGTATTATTAACGATCGTACGATTATCTTAAAATTGCCTTATTCGTTTTAACAACAAACCTGATTGATCCAATCTGATTGCTCATGCAATCATATGTTTTGTTACACAGTGTATATGTTGTGAACCGTTTTAGAACTTGAGCAGTTTTAAAACTGCGTATTTGGAACTTTACTCAGTTTCAAAACTGAATGAGCAGTTTCGAAACTGCTCATCCAGTTTTAAAACTGCTTATGCATGAGTTCTGTATGTTGTGCAGAACCATTCAGACTGTTTATTTTCACTGAATTATTGATATTCAAATCAAACAACGACCTGAAAGGACTTTTTACGGTAAATTTTGATTTTTGATCGATTCACTTCTGACAAAGACAAAATAATAACAACAGAGATTGAGAACTCCGCGAAATAACGTTGAGTCTCGTAAGCCGAGATTTTATTGCGCACCTGATTATCTATTTACCTGGCGTTACGTTGCTAGGCAATGATCCCCAAGTCAGGATTGTTTGTTGATGAGATAGCTCGGAAAAAGTTAAACATCGTAGAAAATGAAGGAATTACTTCCGACCATGAGCATTTTCTTTATTTTTCACGATGATTTCTGTCCCAAAAGACAATATTTTTGTTCACTTAAAATTGTCGGTACAAAAAATTGTTACAAACTTTTGATAGATCTAGATCTACGTTAGCCAACATTGACAAGATTCAATATTAGCGGGATCGGGGAACACAAATTCAGACGAATTTTTGTAGGCCCAAGTAATGGATCCAAAGTGGGGGGCGAACATTTTATTTCAATTTCATGTAGAAATTCAGTAAAATTAGTGTGATATTAGGAAAACGAACCTCCCCTCCTATTTGTAGGCATACGTTCGAAAGCCCGTCAACAGAAACCCTGGATCCGAAGTTGAGCCCAGATCTACCTAGGCCTATTTGTTCGCGTATACTGACCGACATTATAGGATGAATAAATCAGTCCACCGAGTTGTCTGCATAAACTGAGTTACATTATAAGATGAATGATTTAGCTCCACCAAGTGATTCGCGTATACTGACCGACATTATAGGATGAATGATTTAGCTCCACCGAGTGATTCGCGTATACTGACCGACATTATAGGATGAATGATTTAGCTCCACCGGGTAGTTCGCGTATACTGACCGACATTATAGGATGAATGATTTAGCTCCACCGAGTGGTTCGCGTACACTGACCGACATTATAGGTTGAATGATTAAGCTCCACTGAGTGGTTCGTGTATACTGACCGACATTATAGGATGAATGATTTAGCACCACTGAGTAGTTCTTGTATGCTGACTGACATGATAGGATGAATGATTTTGCTCCACTGAGTGGTTCGTGTATACTGACAGACATTATAGGATGAATGATTTAGCTCCACCGAGTGGTTCACGCATAGGCTTCCGACCGACATTATAGTATGAATGATTTAGCTCCACCTAGTGATTCGCATATACTGACCGACATTATAGGATGAATGATTTAGCTCCACTGAGCAGTTCGCGTATACTGACCGACATTATAGGATGAATGATTTAGCTCCACTGAGTGGTTCGCGTATAGGCTACTGACCGACATTATAGGATGAATGATTTAGCTCCATCGAGTAGTTCTTGTATGCTGACCGACATTATAGGATGAATGATTTAGCTCTATCGAGTGGTTCGCATATGCTGACCGACATCATAGGATGAATGATTTAGCTCCACAGGGCAGTTCGCGTACACTGACCGACATTATAGGATGAATGATTTAGCTCCACCGAGTGGTTCGCGTACACTGACAGACATTATAGGATGAATGATTTAGCTCCACCGAGTGGTTTGCGTATACTGACCGACATTATAGGATGAATGATTTAGCTCCACTGAGTGGTCCGCGTATGCTGACCGACATTATAGGATAAATGATTTAGCTCCACCGAGTGGTCCGCATATACTGACCGACATTATAGGATGAATGATTTAGCTCCACTGTGGTTCGCGTACACTGACCGACATTATAGGATGAATGATTTAGCTCCACCGAGTGGTCCGTGTATACCGACCGACATTATAGGATAAATGATTTAGCTCAACAGGGTAGTTCGCGTACACTGACCGACATTATAGGATGAATGATTTAGCTCCACCGAATGATTCGCGTATACTGACTGACATTATAGAATGAATGATTTAGCTCCACTGAGTGGTTTGCGTATGCTGACCGACATTATAGGATGAATGATTAAGCTCTACCGAGTGGTCCGCCTATACTGACCGACATTATAGGATGAATGATTAAGCTCCACCAGGAAGTTCGCGTACACTGACCGACATTATAGGATGAATGATTTAGCTCCACCGAGTGGTTTGCATATACTGACCGACATTATAGGATGAATGATTTAGCTTCACCGAGTGGTTTGCGTATACTGACCGACATTATAGGATGAATGATTTAGCTCCACCGAGTGGTTCACGTATAGGGTACTGACCGACATTATAGGATGAATGATTTAGCTCCACCGAGTGGTTCGCGTACACTGACCGACATTATAGGATGAATGATTTAGCTCCACCGGGTAGTTCGCATACACTGACCAACATAATAGGATGAATGATTTAGCTCCACCAAGTGGTTCACGTATACTGACCGACATTATAGGATGAATGATTTAGCTCCACCGAGTAGTTCGCGTATACTGACCAATATTATAGGATGAATGATTTTTTTTCAATTGGTAATAACATGTTAATTCAACACACAATATATGAATAAATTATATTATTGGGAAAAGATTTAGGAATCTGGAGCATTCCCCCTTAAAGGGTGAAAGGTTCCGTAATAAAACTTGCTTACTTTCAAGGATTTTTTTTTTCAAAATGTCAACTTTGTCAACTGAAATTCCCTATTAGACCTGATTACATAAATTTCAGCTTACTTTAAAAAAAATCCTATAGATAGGTGGTCAGGATGCTCATAACAATACATACAATCGTAGTTCACAAACAGAATAGGCCTACAGACATTTACAATCTGTAAATAATGTTACGAAATGGAATAGTAAGAATTACTACATCATTTTCCAGAATAATTAATCAGAATCGAGAAACCATATCACCATTATGACAATATTGTCTATAAATTGGACGATATGCATTGTTTGTAAATGTAGACGAACTGATAAAATTAAGGTACGAAATTTCTAGGGTACGAATCATTTTCGGTAAACCGGAAGCTGTTTTTCGGTTCGGTGCAGAACTTCGGCTGTTCGGTACCGAACATGTTTTCAAATAAAAACAGCCTAATATGGTTTGTTTTGTGATCTGTTAAGTTTCCTTCTTAAAAGGAATATGTTTAAGATGAGTTCTGCATCGAGTGAACGCCGTTATACGTCAAAATAACAATATGATCGCTACATTACGCAGTTTCGAAACTGCTCAAAATGAGTTCCGTAACATCTGTGCAGTCTTAAGACTGCATAGTTTCAAGATTGCTTCCGACATATACAAATACGTGGTCGTAATATCGTTGATAATACGGCCACCAGGTTTAAGGTTCCGGAATTGTAATGGCTGTAACTTTATAATGATTTAGCTGCACTGCAAATATGCCTGATAGTGTTTAATGTCATGTATCAATTATATGTATAATGGCAAAATCAATTTTAAATGTTATAATGTGAATAATACATGTACGAGAAGTTCCCGGACTGCCTTCGCACGTAAATTATATGCATTCGGATTTTTCTCAAACTTATGTACCTAAAAAGAGGAAGCCATGTCCGGTAAGTCCATATATATCATTTATATCGATACAATACATATTATAGGTTATTGCATTTTAAAATATGGGAATATATTGTGTCGAACGAGTTCTTTTGGCAGAGTGACCCGAGCTTGCGAGGGTTACTACGCCAAAAGAACGAGTTCGACACAATATATTCCCATATTAATGCAATAACCTTTTTATTATATACTTTGATATTGTCTTAGACAAGATATCATTAACCAAATTCATAAAAAAAAGTGTTTACCCTCTCGGGTAGAAATAACTAAAATGTTTTAAAACGTCTTGCGGTTGAACGTAAATTACGCGGGAAAAGTAACGTCAGCGTATGATTACGTCGACGTCACTAGGGAAGTATAAACAACTTTGAATGGCGGCGGCCATTTTTTTCGACTCGGACTGGAATAGCCGTAAAAGGTAATGCATTTGAGATATTTGTTACATATTTTTGGTATCAATTTTCCTAAAAATGTGTACATTTGCCGTTGTGTATATTTTCACTTGTTAAAATTTGTTAATTTTGCGTATTTGCAATCAGATTTGACTTGCTTCACAAAGTCAATATCCGTGATATTTTGAAAGAAAATTTAATCTTTTTATTCTCCAAATAACTTTAGTTGACCTCTCTTAGCGTTTGTAATGCACACTATGGATTTATAAGTGAATTATCAGGCTTGAAAATTGTGAAGCGGGAGAGATGCCTAGAATTATAGTTCCGTCCTTGGCGATTGCGCGTGTTAAAGTTCCCATGCAATATCAAAGTATGCAATATCAAAAAATATTGCATACTTTCCTCCCGTTCAAATACATAGGGACAATATCAAAGTATATAATAAAACATAATATTTTACAGTTGCGAAAACATACATAAACAATGTACGGATCACTTTGACGTCGCACAGCGACGTCTACATAACGTCGTATTTTACAGTGCCAAAATCAATGATTTCGGGTTAGTTCACAACTTTTCTAATTATTTATCAGATTGATCTAGATACTTCCCATCGCGATACACATATAGAGCAAACGAATGAACTCGGTGTCATAACATTTCACAGCTGACCTGGTCACAGGCAAAAGTTCTTCGTTTGACTCAAACCTGTATCACCGGGGAAATTTCAATAAGCTAGGGAAATGCTAAAATAACAATTTACTGAGTCCGGGCTGTATTACGTGTGGGACAGTCTTTCATAGCTTAGAACATATCGATGGCTCAGCGCGAAAGGGTTGTAACTTGGTTTTGCAAAATTTTACAGGAGAGACAAAAAACTGATTATTTTTTAGATTTATTAATTTTATTAGCTTAAAATGGAGTAATATGATCATGAACTATTAATAAATAATAAAATATGAGTAAATTTGAAAAAAAGAGTCTTTGAAAGAATATTTTGATAAAAGCTTGAGTTACAACCGTATTCCCTCCCAAAATTGATTTTCAGTTGAAAAAATTTCAGCGTGAAACAGTTGTAACTAAAGTTACAACTGTTTCGCGCTAATTAATTGTTCTAACCTTAAATGAAAAAAATCCTTTAGACAATGTAAATTTAATTGTGCTGCTGATAATGACGCAATCCCAGTTAAATGGGACAATTGATGTCTCCGGCCTTCAATATGTTCTAGCTGCAAAAAATCAACATTATATAAATGACCTCCGCATTTATTTTCATCCAACACCTATAACTAAAAAATGTATCTATAATTTACGTTCGTAAGAACTCCATTTCATATGAAAATCATGCGACAATCAAACTAGGGGGTACGAAAAACCGATGTCTCCGGGTATAAATTCTAACTTTCAAACCAAAAATGTCAATTTCAACAATAGATTATCCTAACAGAAATGTCCCAATCTTGTACAGAAAACATAGAGCTCCAAAACGATACCAAGATTTATATAAAAAATGTAATCCAAAATTTGTAGAACAGCCTCGAGTCGCTGTCTCCAAAATTCAAAAACGTACGGGACACTTTCTTTAAAGCTAAGAAACACTGACATAAATCTACATTTAATGCATTAATCTAGCGTAATCTACTTTAGTATAAATATATATAATCAAAATGAAGTCGTATTTTGATATACTTTTGTCTATATTTTCAAAAAATCAACATCATTCTTAAACAATTTACCGTAATTTTAACTCCGTAACGTACGAGGCAAGAACTAAAGTAACTCTAGTTAAAAATGTGTAACTATAAATAGTTTAATTTTTCAAGTAAAATCACTATTTAAAGTGTCTTCAAATATGACAAAAAGAATTATGCCGATTACTATAATAGCATTGATACAGCAGGCCAAATAAAATTGGGTACACATTAAAAAGTGACGTTCGAGTCCATAACGTTCGAGGCAATTTTTAGTTTTCAGTTTTTTAAATTGCTGAAATGGAACGTTTCCTGTGCTTATTTTACGTGTTTTGGGTTCCTTAAGGACTCCAGTTTAAGCAAAATAGACTTTTAATGCACATAATAGACTTTACACGTACTCGTACTAGTATCGTTCGTAATGGTATTATGATTACGCTTAATTGATACTATTTTTACAATATTGAAGAAAGTTCCACAAAATATGCCAGTTTTTGTTGATATATATAGGAATATATTCATACCCATATACATTACACTAGATTGATGCATTAAAATAGACTATTTCAGCGTTTCTTACCTTTATAAAAAGTGTCCCGTACGTTTTCGTATATTGGATCCATCAGAGGTAAGGATGTCTAGCAAATTTTGGATAACATTTTACTTAATTAAGAAGTTATTACACATACCTCATGTGTCAAAACAATACGAACATCTCAACTTTTATAAATTGAAACTAATTTGGCTAGGAAGTCTTAATTTGTAAAACAACACACCCAGATGGCTTATAGAGTTGTATTTATTTTCATTTATTCATTTCATTACAATTTTTTTTGACAAAGTGTCTGGCAAATGGATATTGCCTAATAATATTATGATTTGATTGAAAAGGTAATAACACAGAGGCTGTGATGTTAAAGGAAATAAAGCATGTTACGTACGGGACAAGCTGTAGTTACGTTCGGGACAGACCAGTTTTAAACTATTGTTGATTTGTAACAAATCATTGACTTTCCATTTCGGTATATCGATTAAGGGAATAACTCATTGCTTTTGTTTAACAATACGAGAGAAAATTAAAGGTTGTTTGGTGTATTTTAGAAGAGTTGGAAGTAGTCAACGTTTTAAATTAAAGGAATTGTACAAGGATGGCCGTTTTGAATTTTCATTCGCATAGGTACAATTCGCCATTTTCACCCATATTGTCAATTGATTCACATTTTACAAACAAATACTCATCAAAATGTATCGGATTTATTATTCTTTATGCATTACTTAATGTGAAATTAGACACATATTTCACAAAGGGGTCTATTTAAAATACGTAGTTTTTTATGCACACATTTGATCCTTTAACAGTCTATAAATCCAAAACTAAGCAAGCCCACTTGACAAAACAACAGAAATTTGCGCAGAAGATGTGATCCAAGAAGAAAATTTGTCCAGAATGAGTGAAGGGTAAAATGAAAAATTTCGAAAAAAATTTAGTCAATTGTCCACTTTAACTGGGATTGCGTCTAATAGTTTTCTAAGAGTAAACTGTAATATTTTCACATTCTTGGAGACTAAAATCATTATAATTTACACTTTATCAACAGTATAAAGTATCACTTTTTACAGAATGGTTAATATAAAATATTTCTTTTTGACATGACTGAAAGACTATGGTCAGCAAAGTCTGATCGAAGCCTACACTTATCAACTGTTGTTGTTTTAACATTCTTTTCCTGTAAAATCCCTGATTTTCAGCTTGACTGTGCGTAGAATAGGGAGCCATTATGGTCGCCTGAGCATTGGCGATGGCGTCAGCAAAATGCTTTTGTTAAGGTTTTATATACATGCAACTTTTCTTATCACTGTTTCTACCAATGCTATTGCTTTGATACTTTGCACGTGCTTCTGTGAACACAATATCATCATCTAGACAAAGATTCATTACTCTTACAATTAACTTATTAGAATATTTAATCTTTCAGACTAAGAAATTTTTGGTCAAGTTTTATGTAGAACTGTCACATGATTGATGTTTTTTTCTATTTGAGCTACTGCTTTCAAACTTTGCACATGCTGCTTTGACCATGATACCATCTTCTAGACAAAGATCCATTACTCTGGCCATTAATTTTGTGGAATTTCAACCTTTTTGGACATAGAATTTTTCCACTTCCCAGCATTTGATAGTCGCGCTTTGCTGTCCTCAGACAATCTGTTCTTGTTATGTCTCTTGTGATTTTATTCTTATGGTAAAAAATAAAGGAAATTCTTTTTTATCATATTCTTCTTAATTAATCTTTCTCAATCTTAGGAAGCCAAATATTATTCAAATCTATCAACCATCACAAGCCCAAAGGTTGTGCTGTGCGGTAAATGGTAAAATAATAATTCCTGGAATAAATGGGTTACTATTTCTAAATTTATAACTTTTAGATCTATGTCAAAATGATATTCAGTCAGTCAACTTCTTTTTTTTCTCTTTAGTGCTTAATTCATTGGCACAAATCAACTTCTTGTATAAGTTTTTTTTTAATGTTTCACAAGTTCATTAAAAATAATGATTAAAATGTTCAACATTAGCAACTTAAACAGAAACAAACAATTGAACAAAATAAATTTTAGTCATATTTGATAGAGATAAATTCACCAATGTCCCACAAAATTGGGGGATTACTTGCACAAGTGACTTTTATCTTAACTGATGACATTGTTACAAGAAGATGGCTTTGATGACAAACATTAATCTCATGATGAAAAAACCCTTGTTGTTACTAAAGAACAATTTTATTTTCAACTGTCTTCAGTAAATGGAATTCCAAGCTATCAAATTTAGCTAAATCTTGAATAACCACACAAAACTTCAATTTTGCCTCTGGGCTTTCTTAATTTACCAAATTTATAAGTATTTTATTGAGAGCTTATTTGTGAGAATTATAACATGCATTATTGTTGAGCTGAACTGATTGTCGTACAGATTTGACTATCAAAAATATTGGACATCATTACCTATCCAGATGAAGGATTTGGAAATGACCAAAATATTACCAAACAAAGGTCAATTTTGCTTCTTTTTTATTTTAAACTAAAAAGGCATTTTCCATGGTTCACATAGATCAGACTGGTGAGTATTTTCTACCATTGTGTAATACAAGACGATAGAGGTTCTATCAGCCTGAATGAAAAGAAAGCTGCAATAGGACGGATATTGTTTGGGTTGGAAATAAGTAGGCTGGTTGATGAGTTTTTAAGTTTGTCTGGAAGGCATCTAGTAGAACTAATATGAAAATAATTCTCTTTTACTAAAGATCACTTTGTTAAAATCTCAACAAATTTAATGGTGCAATTTCTCAGAGAATCCCTTAAACTCAGCTCACCATATGACAAAAAGAAGCCAAGGAAAGCATGATCATATTCACAGGAGAGAGGACTATGTGGGTTTTGTCATGTCAATAGATCCAACAGTGATATCAACACGACATACCAACTATAAGTCTAGGGAAGGTGTCCACTGGAAGACCATAAGCATCATGGAAAGAGCTAGTTTGAAGAGATGCAAGAGAATGGTAATTGTCAATTCCAAACATCCATGACAAGAGATGGAGTGAAATCTGCCAGACATGTAGCCAGCCAGGCACCATCCCGAGGTCCCATTGACTTTGAAACAATCTCACTTGCATGTAAATCAATGATGATGATGATGATGAAGCAAGACACAATTAGCAGAAGAAGTATGCAAAGAATCAAAAGATCCTGAAATACATGATGAATATACAGAAGTCTTTCTTTGATTAGTCTGTGACCAAAGACTTCCATATTACTGCCACAAAGCTAAACCTGACAAAAGCTGGACAGTTTGCAGTATGATTGTCCAATAATTTTATTATTATCTATCCCATGCTAGTCAGACATGTAACTTGAAGGAAGTTTTTTGACATGAAAATCAAAACCAGTAGTCATCAAACAACAGGCCCGTAGGAACAGTGGGGCTAGGGGGGAGGGAGGGGGGCTAAGCCCCCTCTCCCCCAAAGTTGGCTAAAAATGCCGAATTTTCTTAATTTTACACTGAAAATTTTGGGAAAATCCAAATTAGCCCCCCTAATATTCAGGACAAGGGCTTAAGCCCCCCCCCCCATATGAAATTGCTTCCTACGGGCCTGAACAAGAGGGCCAAGATGGCCCTGTTTCGCTCACCTTAGAGATCATGAAGATAATAAATTTTGTCCCATCTCACACTCACAACTTCTGGACAACTTTCATTACAGAAAACAATTTAAACAATGCTGGTAGTAGAGAGTTATATCACCATGGGAACTGCAAAATTTACCTTAAGGATCTCTGACAAACATAATTGGAGAAGATTGTATCATTATGAGGGTATTCTACCCACAAATTTTCAAAGCCCTAGGCCAAACGGTTCAGGAGAGAAAAAATTGTACAAGGTTTCCTTCTTTGTCTTTATATGAAATTTGACACCTACAACATTGGGCCAATTTTCCTTGTATCACAATAATTTGAGGTATTTTGGTAGAAGGCCTTGAGATGATTCTACACACAAAATTTCAAAGTTCTAAGCCAAACTGTTCTGTAGGAGAAGATTGTACAAGACTTCCTTCTCTGTCCCTATATGAAATTTAATACCCACAACAAAGGGCCAATTTTCATTGTATCACAATAATTGATGTATTTGGTAGGGGGCCTTGATACGATTCTACAAAATATATTTCAAAGCTCTAAGCCAAATGATTCAGGGATTGAAGATTGTACAAGATATCCTTCTTTATCTCTAAATGAAATTTGATACCCACAACATAGTGCCAAATTTCCTTGTACAACTGTATCACAATAATTTGAAATATTTTGGTAAAGGGCATTGAGATGATTCTACACACAAAATTTCAAAACTCTGCCAAATGGTTCAGGCAAAAAAGATTGTATAAGATTTCCTTCTATGTCTCTATATGAAATTTAATACCCACAACATAGGGTCAATTTTCCTTATTTAATACATGTAATAGTTAGAAGAGTTTTGGTAGAGGGCCATAAGACAACTCTACACACAAAATTCCAAAGTTCTTGGCCAAACGGTTCAGGAGAAAAAGATTGTACAAGATTTCCTTCTTTGTCTATATGAAATCCGATACCCACAACATAGGGCCAATTTTCCTTGTATCACAATAATTTGAGGTAATTTGGTAGAGGCCCTTGAGATGATTCTACATACAAAATTTCAAAGCTCTAGGCCAAACGGTTCAGGAAAAAATTGCACTATACCTTTTGACACTGGTCATTTATGTATTTATCATTCATTGTTTACTTCTGCAAGATTTATTTACATTAAAACCTCAATTATTTTCTGGAATTGTTCAAAAATCTTCAAGAGGCAAGTTAATTCTTTCAAACATCAATGATGGATACACTAAAATAAATTTCCAGATCTTGGAAATATTGATTTTGTATGATTAAGTGATTTAAAGGTTCAGCGTGAAAGGGTTGTAACTTGAGTTACAACCCTTTCACGCTAATGTCCATTTACATTTTGAGTTACAACCTTTGGACAAATATTTAAATAAAACAACTTTTAGAAATATTTGAGGCTTGCCCTTTTAACACATCATGTATCAGTAACTAATGATTCATTTTATGCAAAAAAGTGGATTTTGAAAAAAATCATAGTTACAACCGTTTCGCGCCGAGCCATCGATATGTGGTTCCTATTTTCATATCGGTACGATGGATGCATTAGGTTAGTAAGGCACATCATCCTTGCAAAATCAGCGTTCATACTTCCTTTGCAAACCTTCAAAGAAAAGACATTGTGTACACGACGCGGGCATTTCGCTCATCGTCCGTCTAAAGCCGCGCCTCCCATCCTGTGTACAGTTTAGACGTACTTCATTTATCGAAATTATTTCATGGATTTCACTTCGACAAATTCCATCAATGTTAGCTAAATCGTCGACTCATTTCCAGCGATCCGTGAGAATGTCGGTCATCATGTCTAATGAACACGTTTTTAGGCCGCTCATTGCTAAGATCATCGCTTATTTTCGCGCGTTTAAATCCTAAATTTCATGTGTCAATTAAACAAAATTGTCCTAGAAAATGCAATGAAGCCGTTTTTTACATTAAAGAACTTCGTTGTTATTGTTCAGAAAATATGGTGATGTGATGTTATATCGAGGCTGCATGTAAAAGCGCCTGTAATTCTTGATATATGGTCATTTGAATAATAGTAAGAAAATTGGGAGCAAGCGTTATTTCAAAGTTATCCGTACTCTTGAACACTACGCTCTAACGTCTTAGAAAATTTTGATTTTTAACACCTCAAAAACTTATCAAAGTGGTAGTTTACATTTCGAAATTACTTATTGAATAAAGACTCGAATCAAATACGTCGAAAAAAAATACAATTCAAAGGCAGTCCGGGAACTTTTTGACAATACCTCGTACATTCTCAGTAAAAGTTTCTGGTTTGAAAATAATGCATTATCTCCCCTTGTAATATAAACTTTAGTGGATTATATGCCCTTGACTCAGGAAATAATCAGTTTTTACACAATTTATATGGTAAACGAACTATCTTATTGTATGTTACGGAGCGAAATAATATTTGGCAGCTTTCTACCATTTAAATAATTTGAAAATTTGCATTTTTTTGAAAATATTGACAAAAAAAGATATTTTCTTATAGACTGCAATGCAAACTTTAAAGTCAGTTTTCTCCCCTTTGATTCATAGATTTTAAAAAGTAAGATGGTAAAAAACATTTATTTATCAATGTCTACAACATATCCAACTTTCAAAGAGATCTATATGTATACGCTATAAGTGTGTGTACCAAATATTCCCATTACAGTTCCGGAACCTTATTGCACTTGATACCTCACAGAGTTATAAAACGTTTTAACCCTTTCCCAAACGTCAAAATTTTAGGGTGATCCACTTCAAAAACTGCCACAAAAGACATAATGGATGTAAGTAAAGACAGGATATGTGTACAATATTGCACAGAAAATATTGAGACAAAAGGAGAAACTGCTGGTTATCAGCAGTTTCTTCTTTTGTTTCAATGTTTTCCCAAGTCTTTTCTATTAGGGACGTCAAAACCAGGTCTTGTTTGGGAAAGGGTTAAAACATCAACAAAACCTGAGACATGAACTTTGAAGACGAGTGTGTGATATGTAACGGACATTATAACTGTAGCAGACATAACATTGCATCAGAAAACATGTTTCGCATACACGATATGCGCTATGTGTTATGTTCACCCCAACGTATCAATATGACCGATTTAAAAATGGTTTAGAGCATAGATGGCGGGAAAACAATAGAGATTAGCTGAAAGCGAAGTATCTTTAACAAACACCTGGCCCCGGTTTCTCGAAATAAAAACTTAAGTACGTTCTCAGACTAAAATTTGAGCACCGTGCTCATATCGCACGAAATCCACGTGAACTTCAATCGAATACCCTTCAACATTGGAGAGTATTCCATTGAAGTTGAGCATGTTTTCATGAGTATATACTTAAGTTTTTTCGACCAACCAGGGCCTGATAAATTGTTATTAGTGACCATAAATTTGGTAGCCCATCAAACGCTTCTTTATCAATTTGATTTTATTAGCAAAATATGTCATATTACATGTACTTTTAATACCAATGCAATTTTGTATCAGACGTTTTATTTTTTACAGCATTCATACAATTCATATGAATATATGTGTATGATATATATTTAGTTACACGTAGTTAATTGTAATATTCTTTAAATATCAGTGATTGTTTATTACACATGAGGACTTTTATATCGATGCTGTAACAAGAGATCCAGAAAATACATTCCAACGAAACGGCTCATCATTCCTGAGTATATTCGAGGCTGTGTTCTCGACCCAAACGCTGCTCCCGGCCTGAAGATTCTTTATAAAGGCACTGCTCTCGCACGTATCACTGCTCGAATCAGAGCTCCAACCCGCCAGTGCCACGACACCGTCAACCATAAAGCTATACTCGACACCATCGCTGTGTGGCATGCAGACTTGCAATGTAAACAGATAGACCTTGGCCATTGGTACGGTGAACTTTCCAGTGTAGGCGTTGTAGTGGTCCCCCTTTTTACTGAGTACTGAATCGAACAGCATGACCTCGCCCCTTCTATAGGATAGTTTCTTGGTGACCTTTGCCATGAAATATACAGGTTTCCTTACTATATCTGAAAATATACAATATTCGGTGTTAGACAATGTCGTCGCTTTCAACGAAAATCTCGTAACTGCAACTTAGCTTTAAAACAAGCTGTAGTTACGAATTTTTCGTTGAAAAGCAGTGATGTACAGTTTCTTTGTATTTATAAATCTTTACTTTTTTTCTTAATCAGCAAAAACTTGAGGTAATATATATTGGTAAAAATAGGAAATTATATTGAATACATTATAGCACAGACAATAAACTAAAAGACGCTTCTAACGCAACACTTACATTTTTCATCATAACTAAATAAATAATGAAGTATAGTTTATGAAATTTTCAGCAAATATAAATCAAGTAAGTTTACATGTTTTCCGTAAGTTTCATCGAAATCGACTGATCCAAAATAAGATCTATCTAGGTTTTTCATTAAGACTCAAATATGAAAAGTCACAAAACCCCAGGCAATTGCAGAATTCAATAGCATCAAAGCAGCGTCACCAAACCATGCTCATATCTCATACCACTGCTTCATAAGATTTGATAACATGCTTTCACGCGCGAAGCAATGCTAGAATTTAGTTGCACATATTTTGTTTAAGAAATAATGTTTTGTACATGTCAGCATTGCACAAAATCACTGAAATGTTACCAGACAGTAATTTTTCGCCATTTTGCTCCAAGAAAGGATGAGTGTCAATAAGGCCCTTTCCGTGACCCAACCCGATTTTCTTCATTTTCACCACACATGACCAATAACATATTGACCTTATGTAGGCAAAGTATCAACTTGAACGGAGCCTTTGTTTGGAAGATATATTTAATCAAAGTGGGTGGGGTAAGTCACCCACTATGCCATTAGATGGTAATCAATTTCTTATGTAGTTTTACTTACAATTTATAACTTGAAAATTGCTGATGCTGTGAAATATTTGTGTATTGCACTTTAAATACATGTTGTTGTTTATTCCATTGGATGCCATGTACAGGAGAAAAGGGGCATTGAACATGTTTACGAAGTTTTAGGATTTTTGGATGGGCGAACTTTACGAAAAACCACCCCATGCTTTTATTTCTTATTTTATTTTATTTATCTTTTTGGTGGCGAATGAAGATATATTACCGTAATTTGTAATGTGAAAATTTTCAAAATGCCCTTTTTATTTTCTAGATTACTTGCCCTTGATTTCTTTATAAAAATGCCAAAAATTATAAGAAGTACTATTTGTTTCTAAACCAAACATTTCTGTATAAATCACCATAAAATACCACCAGGAAGACAATATGAGCCTTATGGACACAAAAACATCAGATAAATAGGTTGCAATTGTTATCTTAGCAGAGTGGGTGGGGTAATATACTCCAAAATTAGGCGTGAAGCACACAGAAATTTTTTATAGTCAGAATTGATTGTATAGCATCTTAAATGGATGGTAGCGTTGTTGTTAGCTCATCTGAGCACAAAATGCTTAAGTTGAGCTATTTCAATCGCGTTTTGTTCGTTGTCTGTCTGTCTATCTGCCCATCTGTCTGTTCTTGATTTGGTTTTTACACTCTAGCATCCGCAAATATAAGCCAATCTTGATAAAACTTTATCAAATCAAGTATCGCCATAAGTTCTCTTAGGAGTTCGAATATGGGCCGGATTGAAATAAAACCCCCAGAGTTGTCTGCCCTTGCACGTCAAAAAAATAGCTAGTTTTGACATTGTTTCCACTCTAGCATCTACATTTATCGACCAATCAAGGTGAAAATAAGAAACAAGGTTGGTTACTATATGAGCTATAATGAATTCGAATTTCTGTCTGATCGAATATGGAAATCGCGAATTATGTGCCCTTGAATTAGAAAAAAATGCTGTTTTCAACCCTTTTTTACTCTAACAAACACAAATACGGACCAATCAAGACAAACCTTCGACATAATGTTTGTCACTATAAGACCTTGAATGAGTTCAAATTTCAGCACAATCGGACAACAATTTGCGGAGTTGCCTGCCCTTGAATTTGACAAAGTTGCCGTTTTCGACTTTGTTTTATCCTTAAAAACCACAAATATAGACCAATCAAAATGAAATTTTGACACAGTGTTTGTGACTATAAGAACTTGAAGAAGTGTGAATTTCGACACAATTATGGTAAGACTTGCTAAATGACCCGCCCTTGTATTAGACAAAATTAGAGTGAAAACAAAGTCGAAAATGGTAATTTTCTGATCCGATCAGACTGAAAATCGATGTCATTCGAGCACATATGGTACCCAATATTACGACTAATTGTCATCTTGATTGGACAATAAATGTAGCTCCTAGGCTATAGTAGAAACAATGTAAAAACTAGCTATTTTTGTCGTGCAAAGGCAGACAACTCTGTACCTTTTTGTTTGATCCGGTCCATAATCGAAATCCTAAGAGAAATTATGATTATACTTGTTTTGATAAAGTTTGGTCAATATTGGCTTATATTTGCGGATGCTAGAGTGTAAAGACCAAATTAGGAACAGACAGATGGGCAGATAGACAGACAGACAACAAACAAAAAGCCGTTAAATAGCTTAACTTGAACATTTTGTGCTCAGATGAGCTAATAACAACGTTACCACACATTTAGGATGCTATACAAGCAATTCTAACTATGAAAAAATCCTGTCTGTTTCATGCGTAATTTTGGAGTTTATTTCCCCACCCACTCTGTTGAAATAACAATTGCAACCTCTTTATCTGATATTTTTGTGTACAAAAGGCTCATATCATCCTCATATTGGCATTTTTATGGTGATTTATACAGAAATGTTTGGTTTAGGAACGAAATAGTACTTCTTATAATTTTTGGCATTTTTATCAAGAAATCAAGAGCTAGTAATCCAGAAAATAAAAAAGCTATTTTGAAAATTTTCATATTTCAAATTACGGTAATATATCTTCATTCACCATCAGAAAGATAAATCAAATGAAATGAGAAATAAAAGCCTGTTGTGGTTTTTCGTAAAGTTAGTCCATCCAAAAATACTAAAAAAACATAAACATGTTTAATGCCCCTTTTCTCCTGTACATGGCATCCAATGGAATAAACAACAACATGTATTTAAAGTGCAATACACAAATATTTCACTGCATCAGCAATTTTCAAATTATAAATAGTAACTAAAACTGTATAAGAAATTGATTACAATCTAATGGCATAGTTGGTGACTTACCCCACCCGCTTTGATTTAATATATCTTCCAAACCAAGGCTTCGTTCAAGTTAATACTTTGCCTACATAAGGTCAATATGTTAGTGGTCATGTGTGGCGAAAATGAAGAAAATCGGATTGGGTCACGGAAATGGCCTTAGTGACACTCATCCTTTTCAACAACTGGAACAGGAACTTAAAAGGGACAAGTTAAGAATGATCCCGCAAAGATTCATCATCAGTAATGCTTTATCAATGAGAAGGGGTGTCTTCGTGTCATTTAGGTCCATGACGGACACACAGAATGTTAGCAGAATGTCATAAACTTTACTGCTGTTACATAAATAGGCTAACATGGATTTACGTTATCAGCTCGCACAGCTTTTTTTGCGACTTTATATTTTCTAATCATATTATACGAACTGCAAAGTCAATCATTTCTACTCAATGTTTCTTTATGAAAATTACAGATATTATGCGATTGTGAATGAATTAAATTTGTTGAGATTTCATTAAATATCAAGTTATTAACAAAAAGGTAAGTGTTGCGTTAGAAGTGTCTTTAAGTGTATAAATACAAAAGAAGAAAACGCCATTTTCTTGTTTTGCCACGATGTTTTCCGAAACATTTTATTAAAGGCATCTAACCAGAGGCGCGTTCTTTAGAGCGAGATTTGTTGAGATTTTCTAAGATGTTTTGGTTGTCATGTCCTATCAAGTCGGCCATTTTTCCTATAGCAAAATATGATCTAGAGCTATCATTGCGCTGTTTCAATTTCATTTTTGGTACCTTTCAAACAAAAATCACGACAAACAAATGGTATAAGTGGAAAGAATAATCTATTTTTTCACATTTGTATATATATCTAATCCTAAAATCAAAATCTATCTTGTTTACTTCATATTCAACTTATTTCCCAACAACCATAAAAAGGAAGATGGTCGACCTGCTGGCTAATAGAAATGAAAAAGTGTTTTAAATGCATAATTTAATGGAATAAGCAATATTTCAGAAACAATAAGGTAAATTTGATGATTGCACAGTTGCTTTTTTACCATCTGATGCCACACTGTACCTTCAAAAGGTGAGTTTGATTGTTATGGTATTTTGTAAAGAAAAAATATAAGGACACATTAAGACGCCACGTGTCGCAAAAACAATCAAGTATCAAAGGCATAAACGTGTACGTCTAAACACTTGGACTAATTCTGTGGTGTTCTCAAATACAATTTTAAGGTAGTACATCCCTAATGAGATTCGTACGACATCAGAATTATTCAGGCGACGTCGAAAACATTCTGCGGTGGAACTTTCCATCGTCGAATTTTTACTACCGCGCCCTAATATTATAATAAGCTCGGATACGTAACGCCGCCGCTCGAAAAAAAAATGTTCTATGAATCTCAAAATGGCCTTATTATGAGTATTCTACCTTAAACATTTTCCGGAAAAAGGGTTCGATTTGACGTACATAATAGAAATAGATTTGAATGACATTGGGAAATCAAAGTGCTGAGAGCACTGTAATTGGACGTCTCTGATTGATTGAGCGGGATTGTACATGAACGAAAGATATTTTATTCATTCTTCTGTGTTTAATTCTATAAGATCGGTTTCGGACATACGAAATCGGCTTTAATACCAGAAAACCCTTCTCAGGCTTCAAATTGATTTGATTGCCGTGTCAAGACAACTGATTTGTCGCTATGAATAATCACTATTAATTTGATTACCAAATTCTTTTTTTTTTTTTTTTTTTTTTTTTTTTTATTAAACTTTATTTTTCAGATAATTACATCATATACAAAGTTTTACATGATACTATATCTAAAAGGTTTTTACGAAGTACAAATATACATTAGATTACAGTTGACTATATGCTTTCAGCTTTTCAGAGTAGCTTTTAATGTATCAGATTATATTACTAATCATATATAACTTGTTTTAGTGTTCATTGAGACAGCGAAAGAAAAGAGTCGAGACATAACGTTTTTCTCTCATTGTCTTAATGTTTTCTTTTGAATGTTCGTTTTTGGGAAGGTTTCTCCACTTTTGATGAAAAATAAACCGCATACATGTGATATACAGTCAACTGTAAAATTGTAGATAGGTATATGTATTAGACAGATCATACATTTATAATAATTTGAAAAATAGAGTTTAACATGATATGAATGAAAAGAAAGAGAATATCTATTTTCCACGAGTAATGGTGGTAAAAGATATCTTTTAAATGAAAATGGAATAAACAAAAAATAAAATAAAGCAAGCTATAGATTTGTATAATTTGAAGTGATTATTGATCTTGTACCAGTCTTTCAACAATTGCCCAATATTTCTTTTTGTTGTCATTTTTCTTTGTTTGCTTGATAATTTCAAGGGCTAGTTTTAGGTGTCGTATGAAGCCGTTTCGCGTGGGTATTATCTTTTTTAATTTGTTGTTGTAAATATAACGTTTAAATTCTAAGCATAAAATATCTAATTCAGGATTGTTATCAAAACCGAGCAACACATCTATACTCATTAGTTGATTAATATAATTCATTTCGTTTAGTTTTTGATTTAAGAATTGAATTACTGGTTTTATTTTGTTACATTCGAAAAATAGATGTAAAAGAACCTCTTCGTTTGTGTGACAAAAGGTACACGTGTTGTCATCCGTGATATTCATTTTTTGTAAAAGTGAGTTTGTTGGAAATATCCTATGAACGATTCGAGTCTGTAACCACTGGATAAATGAATCGTTTGTAAATTTGAAAACATTAGAGTAAACCTTTTTCCAGTCTTTGTTTATATTATTAAATTCTAATAACCACTTACTTTGGCTTGTTGGAATGTTTTCATTATAAATCAATGTTGTGTAAGTGTGCTTGTTAACATTTGTTTTAGTAATAATGGGAAATATATAGCTATTCATAGAGGGATTATGACATTGATTCAAAGTTGTAAAGTCGATTTGAACCTGTAACTTTTGTAAAAATGATTTAATCGCATTTCGAATGCTATAATATTCAAGAAAGTTTAATTTACCATCAACCAAGTTTCTAAAGTATTCAAAAGACTTAAAATTTCCATTATCCGTGAAAACGTCTTTAATTAGGATTATTCCCTTTTGAAATAGAAACTTGTTGAAAATATATTTCGAGTCGGTCTTGATTCCTTCATTGTAAAAAATAGGCGAATGTAATATTTGATTCCCATTCTGGAATCTAAATTTTTCAATATATGATATGTAAGACTTTAGAACATCAATCCAGAATGCATTTTTTATTTTATTTGCTAATATTGCACAGTAAAGCTTTCCGCATTTCATTACTTTATCAATATCAATACAGAGATTTGCTAGATCATAATAAGATGATCCTGGATTTAAGACCAAGTCTTTTAACCATTTTAATTTCATACATTTAATAAAGCTTGCGATATCTGGTATTTTTAAACCACCATCTTCATGGTCTTTGATAATGATTGAAGCTTTAATTTTTGGTCGACCATCCCAAATGAATTCGGTGAATAAGTCGTTTAATTTTTTTAAAAAATCAGGTGATGGAGTTGGCAAACTTATAAAAAGGTGATTTAATAGAGGTATTAAAAGAGTTTTAATGACTATGATTCGGCCTATTGGAGTAAGTTTTCGCCTTTTCCAAAACGAAATGCATTTGTTTATACTAATCCATTTAGTATCAAAATTTAAAGCAACCATATTTCTAAGATTAACATCAAATAGTATTCCTAGTAATTTGAATTGTGTGTCTCCCCAGGATAGTTTCCATCTTGTTTTGATCGATCGTGTACTATATTTTAAAGATCCAATCCATATAAGTTTAGTTTTGTCAAAATTAACGTTTAACCCAGATACCCTAGAAAAATCATCGAGAATTTTTAAAACGGCATGTAAAGATTTGTCAGATCCATCTAATAGGAGAGTTGTGTCATCTGCGAATTGAGAAATAAGATAATCCTTACCTTTTATCTTAATGCCAGATATATCCTTGCAGTTTTTTACTTTTAAATTTAATATTTGCGCCGAGAGGATAAAAATATACGATGAAATAGGATCGCCTTGTCTGCATCCTCTTTTAACTAGGAAGTAGTCAGATATAAAACCATTAAGTTGTACAGAAACTTCTGTATCGTACAGAAAGAGTCTAATCCACTTTTTTAACATTTCTCCAAAATTGAAGAAGGACAATGTTTCTTCGATAAATTTGAAAGATAACGAGTCAAAAGCTTTCTCAAAGTCTATAAGCATCAACAATCCTGGTATTTTATTTTCGTCACAATGCTGCATAATATCATATTCTTTTTAATCATCTTTTTTTATTCGCCGCCGGAGACGGACGTATATTGGCGTCATCTTCTCCGTCTGTCCGTCCGTCCATCCGTCCGTCCATCCGTCCGTCCGTCCGTCTGTCCGTACGTACGTCCGTCCACTTTTCTTGTCAACACAACTCCTCCTAAGTTTCTGGCTGGATCTTCTTGAAACTTGGTAGATGTGCATGAAGGAAAGCGATACATACATACACTATGGTTATAATGTAAACAGACACCCTATATCATCAGCAGCAGCGATAGCTCAAACGGGAAAGGATTAACCTCGCAACCTTTTTTCAGTTTGAAATTTGGAACGCCGTTGGTTCAAAACCAGTTCGGATTATTTCTTCTGTAAAACGTTTGTTTTTCTTGATCTGTTTACTGAAAACACACATTTTAGAATGATTACCCAATTTAATGCACGTATTGTGTATGATAGGTTCCTTTTCTTTGATCATTGACTAAGTTTTAAGGGGGCATAACTCTGGCAAAAATCAATGAACCATAAAATTCTTCCTTCATGCACATCTACCAATTGAGGTGATAAAACTGACCAAGTTTCAATAAGATCTAGCCAGAAACTTAGGAGGAGTTGCGTTGACAAGGCTGCAATTTCAATAAGCCACAGAGACTAAGTTTTTAAGGGGCATAACTCTGGCAAAAATGAACGAACCATAAAATCCTTCCTTCATGCACATCTACCAATTGAGGTGATAACATTGACCAAGTTTCATTAAGATCCAGCCAGAAACTTAGGAGGAGTTGCGTTGACAAGGCTGCAATTTCAATAAGCCCCAGAGACTAAGTTTTTAAGGGGCATAACTCTGGCAAAAATCAACGAACCATAAAATCCTTCCTTCATGCACATCTACCAATTGTGGTGATACTATTGACCAAGTTTCAAGAAGATCCAGCCAGAAACTTAGGAGGAGTTGCGTTGACAAGAAAAGTGGACGGACGTACGGACGGACGGATGGACGGACGGATGGACGGAAGGACAGACGGAGAAGATGACGCCAATATACGTCCGCCTCCGGTGGCGTATAAAAAAGATGATTAAAAAGAACAATGTCTGAGTAGAATTCGAACCCAGGGCCTTCCGGATATAACATGTGTAAAGAGTACAAGGTGAGTGCTCTGCTAAGTGAGCTATCGCGGCTTTCATTTATGTAGCGCGTTGGCTTACATTTTGAATAAATTGCTTTGTAGCGTACTTTATAAAATCAATGAAAAGTATAACTGACGACAATACTCATAGTAAACCGAAACAAGAAGACAAAAGTGCTAATCGCATGGCCTTAATTGAATTTGGTAATCAAATTAATAGTGATTATTCATAGCGACAAATCAGTTGTCTTGAAACGGCAATCAAATCAATTTGAAGCCTGAGAAGGGTTTTCAGGTATTAAAGCCGATTTCGTATGTCCGAAACCGATCTTATAGAATTAAACACAGAAGAATGAATAAAATATCTTTCGTTCATGTACAATCCCGCTCAATCAATCAGAGACGTCCAATTACAGTGCTCTCAGCACTTTGATCTATTTTCGTCAACGCTGATCTTTTCGTCCGCAGCAGTTTTCAAGTCGAACTTAAACACTAACGGACTAAAATTTATAGAATGGGTTAACCCTTTCGAAAAAAGACATTGTTTTGGCATCCATATAAAAGGGTTTGGGAAAACATTGAGACAAAAGAAGAAAACGCTGATAATCAGCATTTTCTACTTTTACCTCAATATTTTCTGTTATTCTTTATACACAAGATTCTATTTTCATCAACATCGATGTATTGTAGCAGTTTTCAAATATGAATAGTCTATTTTTGCGGTTTGGGAATGTGATAACGCTGCTTTTCAACGAAACCTCGTAACTGCAGCTTAAAACAAGCCGCAGTTACGAGTTATTCGTTGAAAAGCGACAATAACAACTTACTTTGCAGAGCGTGTGACGTGTTGTACGCTAAAGCTTCTCCGACATCCTGCTAATCTGAACTTCTTTCTGTCTGAACACAGTTTCCATTCTGCTAGTTTTATCCGCTAATTCTTCGTCATTTCTCTTCTGTAGTTCAACAAACGCCTGGTTCATTGCATTCTCCCTGGCTGCCATATCCCTTACAACGCCTTGTGAAATCTCATCGAGCTTGTCTTTCTTTTCCTTCAGTGTTTTAGTTTCTTCAAGAACTTGTTCCTTTGCTGCTAGTATTCTCTTCTCCATCTGTTCCACTTTTATTTCCATCCTGATCATCTTTTCTAACAAAGCTTCCTCGTATGGAAACTTAGAGCAGTGATTCTCACCAGCATTGCAATGAAGAAATATTGCTGCAAACACCAAACAGGTGATCAAACAAAACTTTAAAGCAGACATTGTATAAGTATTACTTTATTGCGACCGGAGCGATTTGTGTATTGCCAAAACTAGGGCTAATTCATTTATACGTTCGCTAAATTAGCTCGTCTGTACATCCGGGTAAAAACCCAATTCTCTACCAACGAACTTACGTACATTATTTGCATTAATTTGAACGTAAATGCTTAGGAACCAACAAAATTGATTGGCCCAATCGTATTGCTCGTTCAATCAGATTTGTTATTATACTAAAGGGAAAAAGAAACGCAACAACAAATAAATTTGATCATACGTTTTGTTTTGTCTTTCTCAAAATCACCCTCATTCGAATACTTTTTTCAATGCATAGTAAAACTTAACCATTTGACTTTCTAGTGTCAAAATTGTTAAAGTCACGGGTTGTACGTGCTATAAATATGCGTTTAATGAGAGCGGTTTGGTGTCAACGTTTAATGCGTTCTTGCACGCAATCCAATTTGACGTTAACGATTCCTTGCTGAAAGTTTATTACTGTACTGTCCATGGTTAGCATCAACAGTTTTTTCTCAACGAGAGAATTTGTTTACGTAGGTTAAATAAGCGAGCATTACATGGTCCTGACGTCGTGACGTTAGACGTTGACGACGGCATTTCCGGCGACCGTCACAATTGCTACCGGACGACGTCTTTAAATAAGTCGCAAAATGATATGAGGGGTTAAATCCAAAATTATTGCCTTTTGTCGAGTCGACGTGCATCTACACAAATCAAAAGAGTTTAATGTAAAGTTTACACGTTATCTCTCAGGTATTACAGATTTCATTTCACATGTCGCAGCTCCAGCTTTTACTATCGTCAATTACACACCTATGCTTTCAAAAAATAATAAATCAGTATCTTTTTCTTGTAAACCTGTTATATCTGTGTACTATGATAAAAGTCTTTTCGAAAAATGTTTCGCTATGTGCGAAATATGAACACATTTTGAATAAAGGTCAGTGTCAGGTCAAATGAAATCCGTAATAAGACATGTTCTGGCGTAAACAAAAAGGTCAATAACATGATACAGTACCCTTTAATAATCAGTAACAACTTTGACTCAAGAACATAAAAGAATTAAGAGAAATAATAAAAAAAAATATTTGTTGCATTTCTTCTTTCCTCTAGTATTCATGAATCAAGCAAATTTTTCGTGTGGAAATGTGTTATTTAAGCAAGGGGTAGTCTACCTCTGATTAGATTCGAGCGACTTTGGAATTATTCGGATGACGTCGAAAATATTCCGCGGTGGAACTTTCCACCGCCGAATGTTTACGACCGCACCCGAATAAGTTCTGGTATGTAACGACGACGCTCGAAAAAATCCGTTGATACTAATAATGCATTTTGACGGTACTTCATGAGTACGATTCTAAAATATTAAGATTGGCTTTGAATAGTCGGACAGTTTATGTTAATGAAAACCCTCTTACATTGTAATCGTGAACCAAATGCAAAATGACAATTAGGCTAATTTGCCAATTACGTAATGTTGATAAGCTAGCTGTGACCTGTCTGGCAAAAAAGGGACATTCTTGAATTTAACCCTTTCCCAAACAAGACCTGGACTTGACATCCCTGGTAATAAAGAGTGTAGGACAAAAGCCCACTGAGACAAAAGCCCACTGTACATAAGCCCACTGGACAAAAGCCCATTACTAATTAATTAATATACATGTATTAAGTTCGTTTTTATCGCAATTAACGTTTTAATTGTTTTTAAGTACATTGTATATTATATTCATAGATTATTTCATAGACACCTTAATGTATTAACACTAAAGAAATGATGAAAATCAATGAAGTATAATAGAATGGGCTTTGTATTTTGTACCAATATGCTATAATAAAATGAATGAAATTAAAAAAAAACGAACAAAAGTAAGCAACAAAGTATAAATGTTATACAAAGAAATAAGATTACCAAGATTTTTTTCCATAAATTATGTTATTCAATTGGTCAATTTAAGGAGCGGGATTTTCTCCAGTGGGCTTTTGTCCGTACCCCGGTATTAAAAGCTTGATAAATCATTGAGACAAAAGAAGGAAATGCTGATAACCAGCATTTCTCATTTTCCCTCAATATTTTCTTGATTATATTGCACACAAGGCCTCTCTACCAGCATGTTTTTTGCTGTCTGCAGAAGATTTAGAACTGGACCGCCTGAAAATGTTGTCATTTTGGTAAGTAACACGATTTGGGTATCAAACGTCGTGGCTTGGGCTATCTAGATTTTTTTTAAAAAAAAGGTGGTTGTTCGAAGACAGAAAATGATTTCAATTGTGTATATAGAAGTTGTATAGTATAGCATTGAAAGTATTGAGAGTGAAAAATATTTAATGTTTAAACGAAAAAAAGAAAATGCTGGTTTCATCAATTTCTTCTTAACCTCAATGCATTTCATAGTTCGTTGACTATCGGTATTAACATCAAACCTAGAATTGTTTAAGAATAATTATCATGTTAACCCCCCCCCCCCAAAAAAAAAAAGAAAGAAAACAAGCCACGGGTTTCGGGTTGCAATGAGAAAATGCTGGATAACCCATAGAACCGATTTATGAGAAACGGATCAGACGTCAATTAGATGGTGCATTTGGAAAACGTATACATATTATATCGTCGCTTTTAATCTAAAACTCGTAACTGCAGCTTGTTCTAAGCTGCATTTACGTTGGTTTCGTTGAAAAGCAGCGATATATTTAATGAGAAAAACAATCTAGCAAGATTCAAAAAATTGACTGAGAGATGTCTGTGCAGCTAGACTAGGACTGATATTCTATTAAGCCTCTCTTACAACCGTTCGTACGTGTTCCTGCGTGTGGTCTGCGTGCGGTCTGCGTTTAAAACTTACGTTTAGTCGTGTGATGCACGCACGTGAAACGTACGATTTTGGTGGACGCAACCACGACGCAGACTGCACGCAGCAAAGAATTGACCGGACAATATTTTGAGGCGCTCTTACAACCCGTCGTGCGTTTTTATAAATCGTGCGATTTTGCAGAGTTTTAAAACGTACGATTTAAAAAGACGCACGACCGGTTGTAAGAGAGGCTTTTATTATTTTGAAATTTCCTATAAGGCCCCTACATGTATTAGCAAGATGGGGAGACACATATGATTATTCGCCTCTCATGTATTTTACAATCCCTTGTAACTACATCTTAGAAGAAGCTGCTGTTACGAGGTTTCGAAAGAAAAGCGACGTTTTTCTTTTAAATTGGAGCTGCGACAGCCTCTTAACCCTTTCCCAAACAAGACCTGGATTTGACGTACCTAAGAGAATAGGATTGGGAAAACATTAAGACAAAAGAAGAAAGTGCTGATAATCAACACTTTCTCCTTTTGTCTCAATATATTCTGAGCTAAATTATACACAAATCCAATTTTAGTTAACATCCATAGTGTCGTCTGCAGCAGCTTTCAAATTGGATCACCCTATTTTTTGTCGTTTGGGAATGGGTTAAAATAATTGTTTGCAATTCACAACAAATTGTTCGTAACAATCACTCGTATCTTAATTAAAGTCTAATTGTGACCCGTCACTTTAAAAGGGACCTTCTGGTAACTTAAAAAATGTCATCAGTCCTAGTACGTTGGCGAGTACTCAGGCGGCAATCACCTGACTTTGAACTTTGATATGCTTTCCTAACCTATGTAAACAAAAACCCTCGGTAAGTACATATTTGTCTCAAATTTTAAATCAAATACTTTGAAAAACACTCAGTATTGATATGCGAACCATTCGATACGTCGTAATCTCCGGTTTATTTTGATACCAAGACATTCCCTCAAATCCCTGTCAACGCTATTAAAAGGGACCTTCTGGTAAATTAAAATATATATCATCGGCTTTAGTACGTTGGCGAGTAGGCCCCCCTACTGCGTAGACGGATTAGGATCGATATTGTTCACTGTAATATTATTTTCTTAATCTAGAATATTAGATATCGTTCCTTTACCACATACGACATATAGGCTTTTGTGTTGATCTTTGCTAAGTCCATTACCCGGTTTTAAGAATTTGAAGATTTCCAATGTCCCTTTTTAAGCATGACGGCTCTGTCATAGTTGACCCTTTCCCAAAAAAGACCTGGTTTTGACGTCCCATGAAGAAATGGTTTGGGAAAACATTGAGACAAAAGAAGAAACTGCTGATAACCAGCAGTTTCTCCTTTTGTCTCAATATTTTCCTGGCTATATTTTACACAAATCATATCTTTTTTATCGTCATTGTTGTCGTCTGCAGCATCTCACAAATTGAACCGCAATAACAGTTTGTCGTTTGGTAAAGGGTTAATCTATAGATATTAGTCCTACCGTTATCTGTAACATGGCCTGTACATAGAGTGATTCTTTTCCTAAACTGCACAAATTGATCGTTTTAAATTGAAGGCTACTATTAAAGTTTCCGGAATGGATGCTGGTGGAGGTTGTATTTGTGAAAATAATGAGCAAGCAGGCTCGTAGAAAGTAATTATATGATTGGGGGGGGGGGGGGTCTCAAGCCCCTGTCTTGGCCACTGTCTTAACCAATTCCAACATAATGAGAACTTTGGAAAACATAATGAAAAATGAAGAAATTGCTTCATTTCCCACAAGTCAGATTCAAACAAAATGCAATTGATATACAAAATAGCAACAACTGTATGTAGATTAGAAGAAGAAGAAGAATGTGCATACTTAAAACCTAGGCCTATTAAAACCCCCTTGACATTATGTGTTTTTTACGATTGACAAAAATTACGGGTCACACCGTAAACAAACCGGCAGAAAATAGAATCAGTCGGGATGACGTCATAGCCTCACTTTCATTTTTTCATCGAGGGTACAACCTCGGTCTTTATCGTTACGGGATACCAACTTTGAGGCAGATTATTTCAAAAATCCATCGTTAAAATTCATAAACAAAACTCTTTCTTTAAGGAATGTGATTTAAACTTTCTAACTACCAACGCATTTTTAATAATCAGGCGTAGTCGTCGAGATATTAATGCTGAAAGTTGGTTATGCTTCAACGAAAAAGACCGAAGCTTTCACCTCCACCGAATGAGTGCAGGTCCGCTGACGACGTTTTTGATTGGCTGAAAGAATTGTGCCGACCGGGTCAATGGAAGAAATCGGAATCGTGATACCAGAAAAGGTTGCTTTTTTGTCGTTGATTTGAGTAGTTATTTACGATTTAAATTAAGTATCACATGGACAAGATTATGTTTTTATCAACTTTGTTGCTGACATTGTTTCTAATTCGGGAAAACAAAATTGCATTGTCACTACAATTTCTGGTGGGTGGGGTAAGATTTTCATAAGCACGAATTCGAAAAAATAAGGGGTTTTCCTACGGGGTAGCCAAGTTTGGAAAAGGAGTCTTGCCAACTTGAAAAAATTTAAAATTTCAAAATGGCCCATAATCAGTACTGGCTAAAAGATTAAACACTCATTTTTCAATAATGAAATTTTAGGTTTGGGAAAATGGAAGAAAATTTGCTTCGGGAACTGCACAGCCGTTTGTTTTTGGAATGCCTATGTTTTTTGTGAGGCTCAGAAAGCTTATGCAAACCCCTTGACATGAATAATGAGAATGCAGAATTTTCAACTTCTTGACAAAGGGTTATTTGAAATGACCAATGTTTCCTTGCAGGAGGACTCTGCCTTGACAGACTCGAGGCCTGGAACCGCCCAGGCAGTTGGACATGTAGACCCTTTGGCTGTAGACATAGAGGATTTGTATGTGAAATACAAGGTAACACTTCTTTCAACACTTTTTCAAATGACTAAACATTCAGGTCAGTTCGTGTAAATAATTATGATGCAGCACGCTGTTCACACTTCAACAATTAGCTAGAGCATGTCACTGTGCTTTTCCGGCTTGCATTCTTGTCCTATAAGACCTTGTACCATTCTTTTGGTTCAGTCATTATCTTTTAGCTTGAGAACTTTAAGATTTATTGTAAAATGTTGTTTCAAGGCCTAATGTATGGCAACCCCAAAATTTAGTGTTGAACCCTAGCTATGCTGGGAGAACTGGTTGGAACATTAATTTATATAACATAAGGAGAGTAAAAGACTAAAACTGCAAATGTGTATTCAGCTTCTGTCGTCTTTTAAGATTACATTTGAATTTTTGAATGAATTTTGTCACCTACAGTGCTCAACTTCCAATATGGGCCATCACAAATATTGTCATTTGGAAAAGGATTACCCATTCCTTTATATTGATTAATCAACACCTTTTGATGCCCTGCAAGATAAAGGCTTTTGAAAACATTGTGGAAAGTGAAGAAATTGCTCGTTAGACGCAATTTCTTCATTTCCCAAGTGTTTTCTACCCCAAAATACAAAAAAATAATGTTAAAAGTCTTAAATTTTTCTGTTTGTTAATTTAACACATCCTTTTTCTATCGCTAAACTAGAAACTACAAAGGCAGCTCGAGTTCTTGGAGGTACAGGAAGAATACATCAAAGATGAACAGAAGAATTTAAAGAAGGAATACCTCCATGCACAAGAAGAAGTGAAGAGAATACAGAGTGTGCCCCTCGTGATCGGACAGTTTTTGGAAGCTGTGGATCAGAATACAGGGATAGTGGGCTCCACCACTGGTTAGCTTTGTAACTTGTTAACTTTTCCTCGATGTACTTTTTATGCCACCGTATCGAGAGATTGGGACATATTGTTTTACTCATGTCCGTCTGTCTGTCCGAAAACTTAACATTTGCCGTTTCTCCAAAAGTATTTGACATACACGGCTCAAGTTTGGTATGCAACTTTCTTTCAATGATATCTATCTGTTCCATGCAATTTGACCATCCTCTAGGTCATCCTTTAACCCATTACCAAACAATAAAATTTTAGCCTAGTCCAAACTCATAGGTATGGCAGACGACAATTTCTATTGAACAAAATTTAACATTTTTTGGTCTTTCTTGATAGAAAACATTGCTTGTCACAAGAAATTTCTTCAATTTCCTTAATGTTTTCCAAATCCTTTATTTTGTGGGGCGTCTAAAAGTGTCAAATTCTACTCAATGTGTGGGAAAGGGTTAACCCTTATCAACCCTTTACACAAAACTTAACATTTCAGAAAAATGGTCCGTCAATCCTGGGGTCGTGAGTTCGAACCCCGGCTCGGCCAGTATCCATTCTGACATTTGACAAAAGTCATTTGTCTCTCACCAATGGGTGTGAATCATCTATGTGAGAGAGCAGCTGGAGGCTCGGTTTGGATATTGTGGTTGTACTGGTGCGAGAAATACCAGGAACCCACGGTTAGGTGCTCCAGCCGCCGCGATATGACCCTGGTAGTTGAAAACGGCGTAAAACCCCAATAAAACTCAAAATTCAGAAAAATGGCCGTTCGGGGGCATTCGTGTTTCACAAACACATCTTGTTTCTGAATTTTTTTAAAACAACAATTCTTGTCAATTCATCAATATCTAAAGCTGGCCACGACCATTATTGCAGTTGGTAGAGCATCATACTCTCACTAGGTCCTCTGTTTGATCTACAGCTGCTGCAAATCAATCCTTTCTGAAAAAATTGTCACCCACCAATGGTTTGATAAACCTATGTGGGCAAGCAGCTTTAGGCTCGGTAAAGATGTTGTGGTAGTATAACTGTACTTGTATATATAAAAATGCCAGTAAACCATAGTTAGGTGCTCCAAGTGCCATGATATGACCATTGAAGTGCTAAACCCCAAATAATTAATCAACTAAAGCTGTTTCCGAAGAGGAAATATCACAAATGATCATGAAGTTATTTAAAAAGCTGTTTTGGAAGAGTGCGATGAAAAATATAATTCATTAAATTTGCTTGTGCACAATGTAGTGGCCGAAATTAAAAAAAAATGAGACAAAAGTAGAAAATGCTGATTTGCTTGTTTGAGAGAGCGTTATGAAAGTGTGAAATTAAATGTTTCTTTTTTTTCAGGATCCAACTTCTATGTTAGAATATTATCAACAATAGACAGAGAGTTGTTAAAGCCCTCAGCCAGTGTAGCCCTTCATAAACACAGCAATGCTTTGGTTGATGTTCTCCCACCAGAAGCCGATAGTAGCATTACAATGTTAGGTGCAGGTACGGGACTTTTATTGAAAACAATTTTCTCCTTTCTCCGCTATCGTAGGTACTTGTATACTGTATGCATGTACATATTCTTCTTTCCCTACTATGTCTCCACAAACACAGCTATGACTTGGGAGAAATATTTTTTTAAAAGTTTCATCAATTTTAATTTGTCATCTGCACCTTTTATTTAGACCCGTCTTTGCCATCTGGTAATGGGTTAACATATTACAGATGGGAAACCAGATGTGAAGTATGCAGATATTGGTGGACGTGGTATGGACATCCAGAAACAAGGGGCCCGGGAGGCCGTGGAGTTGCCACTCACCTACTTTGATCTGTATAAGCAGTTCTAACAATTATCGCAGGTACCCGGGTACCTGCACAAATGAATAATTAGTGAGTTTAGATGGCTTAGTCTAACTATAGTGAAGGAACAATCAACCAATGGGAGTATGCAGACGAGTTGACTCGGCCGAGTCAACTCGCCTGCATGTTCCTATTGGTGGATTTTCATTCCCGTAGTGTTTAATGGTCTGGATTTGGTGATTTATAAATACAAGATTAATGCCAAAATTAACCATCAAGTAACGGGTCATAAATCTACGCGGGTACTATAAAGTTTTTACCCTACCCACGTCCCGCGGGTACTCGGGTATTAGTTTCCGCCCCACATGCGAATGATGTCTAAGCTCAAGAATTGACATGAATATTACAGATGAGAAACCAGATGTGCAGTATGCAGATATCGGAGGTATGGACATCCAGAAACAAGAGGTCCGCGAGGCCGTGGAGTTGCCGCTCACCCACTTTGATCTCTACAAGCAGATTGGTATTGACCCACCTCGTGGTGTGCTCATGTTTGGACCACCTGGATGTGGAAAAACTATGTTGGCTAAGGCTGTGGCCCATCACACTACAGGTAAGTGCACTTTGAAAGTTATAATGCCTTGATATTGCTCTTAATTATAACTGATCTCCAAAGAAAACTCTTATAACCGCAGCTTAAAATAAAAAAAAAGATTAAGAACACCTGCCTTATTCATGAGACATAATAATGTAAAAATATTTTTTGACCTGTCACACTTGACTCATTACCAGACGGCAAAAATTCATACTGGATTAAATTCAAAGGTTTTGCAGAAGATAGTTTCAAGTGAATGACATTTTAGATATTTGGGTCTTTCTGTGAAGAGAACATTGTGGAAAATGATGAAGTTGCTTGTCACAAGCAATTTCTTTTTCCATGCTGTTTTCCGAAGTCATTAGCTTATGGGTCAACAGGCTTCACTGTGTGGTAATGGGTTAATGGTACCATCTTGGAAGTCCATTAAACAAATGTATGAGAAATTGATCTCATCATCTCACTCATTCATCTGACTCCGCAGAGGTCAACTAAGTGTAACATTTTGAAGCTAAACATGCAGTTAGATAGGAAAAAACTTTTTTTAGTCTGAAAATTATCTTATCAAAGTGGAAAGTTTCGAAGCGAGTCAGTCTGCATAGCCTCTGCAGACTGACTAGGGTTGTTACTTTTCACACTTCCCAGAGGTGCATTCTATAGAGCGAGATTTTTTTAAGATTTCTTAAGATGTTTTAGATAAAGAATCAGGGTTTCTCTAGCGTACATTTTGCATTTTGGCAAACTTTTAACTTAATGACCCTCTAAAAATGACCAGCTGGGACATGAAGTAATAATGTAATGATAGGCATGACCCCCTTATTTGAAGACAAGGGGACATAATGATCCCTCTAGTAAAAGTAAAGTGAAAACTCTGAAGCGTTTTCGAGACCGAGATTCTGACCGAGCTGTTCTGAATTCTCAATAATTTATACAAATTACATTATGATGACCGCCTACATGAATTAATCTATTTTTCAGCCTCGTTTATCCGTGTAGTTGGTTCAGAGTTTGTACAGAAATACCTGGGTGAGGGACCAAGAATGGTGCGAGATGTGTTCAGACTGGCCAAGGAAAATGCTCCAGCCATCATATTTATAGATGAGATTGACGCTATAGCTACAAAGAGATTTGATGCTCAAACTGGAGGTATATAGCACATAATTAACTCTTTCCCAAACGACAAAGTTTTAGGGTGATCCAATTTGAAAGCCGCTGCTGCCGACAAAAGAGATGTTGTGAAAGATAGAATTTGTGTATGATACAACACGGAAAATATTGAGACAAAAGGAGAAATTGCTGGGTATCAGCAGTTTCTTCTTTTGTCTCAATGTTTTCTCAGGCCATATCTATTAGGGATGTCAAAACCAGGTCTTGTTTGTTTGGGAAAGGGTTAAAATTAATGTTGTAAAGAATTTGATAGAAAAAATAAGACTTTTGATCTTGATCTGATAGAAAGTCTAGAAGTCAGGGATGTGGAATTATTCCTATGCCTGATTTGTCTGATATGGGTTTTTAGGGCTGTGGACAATTAGATTTTTCCATCAAGCTTGTCCCTGGATAAGTGCAAAATTAGCCCACTGAATTTTGGCAGTTGCTTTTTCAACTTGAGATCAGCCTAGGGTACTTTAAACTATCTTTTGACGACAGGAATATGCCAAGTAAACCAAACTGTAAATATTATTATTATTATTATTATTATTATTATTATTATTAAATACCAAACTTATATAGCGCTTTTATCATACTGGAGTACCTTCAAAAGCGCTTTACAAACTAAAGAAAGAAAATATATATGTACTAAAACAAACATGTACACATAAAATATATCATCAAAACATTATAAACCTTAAAAGCAAACCGAATTATTGATTAAAAGAAGAAAACTGTTCAATTTTCATAAACCTGTAAAAATAAATGAGTCTTTAAGGACTTCTTAAAAGATGAAAATGTGGAAATGGCTCTTATCTCAAATGGGAGAGAATTCCACAATACAGGAGCTGCACTCATGAAACTGCGATCTCCATATGTTTTAGTGCAACGTTTGGGTAATACAAGTGTTGTGCCATTTGATCCGGACCTAAGTTCACGGTTTGGTTTGTATATCGTCGTTGTAAATGCAAAACCTCGTATCTCGTTTTTGGAAAATTTTAAAGGGGAGGGGAAAAAGTGTAATAACTTTTCCCAAACAGAAATGTTTTACTTGAAATTTTGACATATTGTTCACAAATAATGTATCATTAATACTGATTAGTGAAAATATCTCAAAACCTGCGAGAATTGTCTAAACTGGGCATACAAGTTTGTACTTTGAAAATCGCAAGAATCGACATACGAGGTTTTGCATTTACACCGACGATATGTTTAAAAGAGATGTGATGTATTCTGGCGCTTGTCCATGCAGGGCTTTATATGTATAGGTCAGTATCTTAAATTGGATTCTGTAATGTACGGGTATCCAGTGCAATTCCTTCAACACTGGTGTTATGTGATGGCGTCTCGGTGTTCTGGCGACTATACGAGCTGAAGTATTTTGGACTATCTGTAACTTATTCAGAGTTTTCTTTGGTAAAGGCCCGGTCACATACGATATCACGGCCGTTCCGCGGCCGTATCACGGCTAAAATGAGCCACCCGTGGAATGGACGCTGTTGGACGCGATGCGGCAGTGATATGGCCGTGCTATGGCAGTGGTATGGACGTGGTAGGACGCGGAATGAAATCGAAATTATTTTAGATGTGGTAAAATTTTTTGAACTGCACAAAAATGTTATCGCGGCCAAACCACGGCTGACAGACGCGATGAGGCAGTGGAACGGACGCGGAATGGCCGTGGAATGGCCGCGGAATGGACGCGGTAGGCAGTGCTCCGGCAGTGCTATGGACGCGGTAAGACGCGGAAGTTAAAATGTATTGAATATCGCTAGAATCAGCTACTCTTGCATCTTAACCCATTACCACACGACAATATTTTTGTCTGGTCCAATTTCAAAAATGTTGCAGACGCGATTTCAAGTGAATGAAATTTAACCTGTTTTGGTATTTATGTGTAGAAAACATTGTAGGAAATGAAGGAATTGCTTGTCATAAGCAATTTCTTCCTTTTCCACAGTGTTTTCCAAAGCCATTATCTTGTAAGGAGTCAAAAGGAGTTAATGTGCGGTAATGGGTTTACTAGGAGCAGCAGTAACAGGAAAATGGGCCCCTCCCTGCACTGACTTGGGATATTTTTTTTAATATCCTTCCATCTTTTTTGCCAGCTTGCTTGACAACTTTTCTGTTTTAGCATGATAAGCTTTGATTAGATATCTAAATTTTCTGTAAACTGTAAAGACTAGTCGTGTTTGACTGCCTTGGTGCTAGTTGCCTACTAGCAATCAAGTCAACTCGGTGGCTTATGCTAGGTTCCCTCTGCCGATCAAATTAAGTCGATCAAATCCGACCAATCGATCTATTACATATCGATTTTGCACGACATGGGTAATAAGAATTGGTCGGGGTTATCGAGAGTGATCTTCACCGCTCAGGCTTCTTACTTTGTTGTTTGTAATTTAAAATATTCGTTAAAGATCGCGTAGAAAATTGATCGGGAAGCGATTTTGTAATCGGCTAGAAGATATAGCTGATCAAGAATCAATCGTGTCTGGATCTGCACCGCTCAGGTGTCACACTCATTTTTCGCATTTCAAAATATTCGTGGGCGATCCTGCGGAAAATTGATCGGGAAGCGATTTTTGATCGGGTAGATATATAGATACATGTATATCTGATCAAGAATCAATGGTGTCTGGAGATTGAGTGTGATGGAGGTAATATATCTTACACGACCTGCATGAAACCTGCAGTTGATCTCCTCGACTTGTACTTGTTTGATACTTAACTGCATCCCGATCAGCTCGACCTCTGTGGCATCAGGCCAATCGATAAAATCGACTGCAGACTTCGAAGTTGATCGACTAGAGATTGAGAAGAAATAATTAAGTATGGTTTAACGGGGAACTTGGTTGATCTGATCGGCAGTGTTTCTAGAATTAAGTTCTGGCCAACTAATTATAGGTTACCACTGCCGATCAAATCAAGTCGATCGCTTGAATTCCCCGACCAATCCTGACAAAACAACTTTTTCTCGATCTCTAGCCGATCAACCCGACTTCAATATTCGATTTGGTCGGATTGGCAGATGAAGCAGAGGACGAGTTAATAGTATCTAGATTCACTCGAGTTCAAGTCGAGGTTATCGAGTGTAGGTTGGGTGCTGGTCGAGCGAAAGATATTAACCCGACCACAATCGATTCCCAGCAACTATCGTTTCCCGGGCGGGTCGATTTTCTACCCGATCAATACACAGCCGCTTCCCGATCGTTTATTTTTCACTCGATCGCACACCAATATTTTTTTACAATGAAACAAAAAAAAAAAAAAAAAAAAAAATAGAAAGAAGCCGAAGCGATTCAGATCAAACTCGATTACCAGACCATTTCCGATTACCTATGCCGATCGATATCAATCTAAACTCGATCGCTTGATTGGGCTTGATCGAGTTGATCTGGTCGGCAGTGGGAACCTATGATAAATGACTTCTTCTTGATCTTTAGACAATCAAAAATAGCCTCTACAGTCATTTTTATAGGGTGAATCGAGTACAAGTCGGGGTGACCGAATGCAGGTTGGGTACAGCCCGGGTAAAAGATATCAATCCGATCACGCTTGACCTTCAGACACGACTGACTCTCGATTAGATCGACCTTCTAAGCGATAAATACATAGTCGTTCTCAGATCAATCTCCTACTCGGTCGCATACGAGAGTTTTTGAAATGTCAAAAAATTTTAATTGGAAGTCCGAGCGATGTAGATAAAGCTGGATCACCTAAACTACTCCCCATTACACATGCCGGCCGAACTCGATCTGTGCAAGATCGCTTGGTATGGTTTGTTCAATTTGATCTGATCTGCAGTGGGAAAATAGCATTATATGCGTTACGGACTGTTTAGCCGCGATAAGGCAGTGGAATGGCAGTGCTATGGCCGTGGAATGGCAGTGCTATGGCCGTGATTCAGACGCGATGTGGACGCGGTATCTTGTCGCGTGTTTTAACACTAGACGCGGTTGGAAGTTGTAGGCCGTGCTACGGCAGTGTTTCGGCAGTGGAACAGCCGCCGGCGGCCGTACCACGTCCATTCCGCGTCCATAGCACGGCTAAAACAAAATTGACCCAAAGTTACCGCGTCCAACCACGTCCAAAATATTTTGAGATTTTTTAGCCGTGGTATGGCCGCGGAACAGCCGCGATATCGTATGTGACCGGGCCTTAACCCAAAGAGTAAAGAGTTACAGTAATCTAACCTTGACGTAACCAATGAGTTGACAAGAGACTTAGTGGCATCACCATTTAGATATTTTCTGATTTGTCCGATTTGGCGCAGCTGAGAATAACAGGATCTACAAACACTATTTACATGTGATTCCATGTTCATTTGTGAGTCAAAAAAGGCACCAAGATTTCTCACAGACTTCGACGATTTTACGTCGGAACTACCAACTTTAATAGATATATTTTCAATTTGGTTCGAATGTTTCTTCAGTGCAAAGACTATAAGTTCTGTTTTATCTGCATTGAGCTTGAGCATGTTATGGTTCATCCATTCTGTGATTTCGGTCAAACATATTTCAACACGTCGTATAGCTGCCTTCATCTCTCGAGACATTGTCATAAGGTTTGAACGAGAGGTAAAGCTGCGAATCTTCTGTGTAGAAATGATATTTGAGGTCATGCTTTCTGCAGATCATACCTACTGGCTTTGTATACATTACATAATTCTTAGGACCAAGGACGGAACCCTGTGGAACACTGTATTTCATTAGCACTGGGTTTGATAAGACTCCGTTAATGAACACAGATTGATGTCTGTCAGTTAAGTATGACTTCATCAAGGCAAGTGGCTTACCGGAGATATGAAAGTCATGTTCTAAGCGACGCAGAAGAATGTCATGGTCTATTGTATCAAACGCTGCCGATAGATAGAGCAGTACGAGAATAGTAATGTTGCCCATATCTAACGATTGCAATATCATTTTGAACTTTAAGTAGAGCTGTTTCAGTTGAGTGAAATTTTCTATAAGCGAACTGGTGAAGTTTGTGTAATTTATTTTCGGACAAGTGTTGTTCTATTTGAACGTCTACTACCTTTTCAAGCACTTTTGAGATGAAAGGTAAATTTGAAACAGGTCGATAGCTCTTCAGTTCATTTTTGTCAAGACCGGGTTTCTTTAACAGAGGTTTAACATGTGAACTTTTAAAGAGTCTGGGTACATATGTTGATTCTAATGACGAATTGACTAGCTTTGTAATCATCTCAACCAGATCATTAATGCACAATTTAAGAAGCCATGTAGGGATTGGATCTAACTCACAGCTTTTGTTTGGAGATTGAACTATGATGCGTTTTACTTCATCAAATGTAACCGGTCGAAACTTTGTCAGAATGTTAGATAGGGATTGTTCAATTTCGGGTGTTTCCGCTAGTGGTTTTGATGATGTACTTGAATTTATTCCATTCCGTATGGTCTCAACTTTGTTGACGAAGAAGTCACTAAATTTCTCAACAAGGGACAGAGTAGATGAATCAGATGGTAAAATAACATCGTTTGAGACACCAAGAAGACGGCTAGTTACTTTAGATAACTGTTTCTGATCACGTCCACAAGACTCAATCTTCTCTAAGTAATAAGTTGTTTTAGTTGACTTGAGAAGTTTATTTACAACTGAGCATTGGTTTCTGTACAATTCGTGGTGAACAGCTAAATTGCTCTTACGCCACTGGCGCTCAAGCTTTCGTTTTAAATGCTTGGCGTCGTGAAGATCCTGTGTGTACCATGGACACACGGGTCTCAGTACAATAGTTTTAGTGACTAAAGGAGCGTGCTTATCAACAATTGATTGTAGTCCAGTGGTATAAGCTTCAAGTAAAGTATCCACATCATTTGATTGCATAGCACTGAGCAATATTTCACATCCAGAGATATCTTGCTTAAAAGAATTCATCAGAGAAAATATTGTTGAATTTTCAAACAAATATGATTATTATAAGAATTTATAAGTCACATAGCCAGTCAAATTAGTTAAACATTTTTTATTTATATTTATATTTTTGATAAACATTCAGAATGTGTGTATTTTTGCTAGCAATCAGAGTGTGTGTATTTTTGCTAGACATTCATAGTAAGTCTTTGGGGAAGTGAATTTTTCATTCCAGCTTATCTGAGGACAAGCATAACTGTTAACATTTTAAGAGTTCCAAAAGTGAATGGGTTTAAGAATAATTATTTTGTTTACCACAGCTGACAGAGAAGTACAGAGAATCTTGCTAGAGTTACTGAACCAGATGGATGGATTTGACCAGACTGTTAATGTTAAGGTAGGCAAGAACTTGTGTGGTGCCAATTATTTACGCTTTCCAAAACAAGGCCTGGTTTTGATGTCTGATAGATTAGGCTTGGGAAAACATTAAAGCCAAAGAAAATGCTGATCACCAACATTTTCTCCTTTTGCCTTAAAATGTTCTGTGGTATATTGTAAACAAATCCCACCTCTGTAAACAAGCATTTTGTTGTTCACAGCAGCTTTCAAATTGAGCAACCTTTAAAATTTTGTCATTTTGGAAAAGTTTAAGAGGTAGAATGTCAGCTTCAAGGTCTAGAGGTTCCGAGTTTGATCCCCAGTAGTGGTGTTTGACATTCGCTTCTCTTTGATCCACATTTTTATACGCCCGAAGGGTCGTATTATGTTATGGCCCTGCTCGTCCGTCTGTCTGTCTGTCTGTCCGTCCGTACGTCCGTCCGTTAGCAATTTCTTGTGTGCGCAACTCCTCCTACAGTTTTGATCGGAATTTGATCAAACTTGCCACAATAAATCTCCATGGTGTCTAGTTGTGCACCTTGCTTACGGAATTCAGATAACTCTTTTCATTCTTGAATTATCTGCCCTTGAATTAAAAAATGTCCATTTTCTTGTGTGCGCAACTCCTCCTACAGTTTTGATCAGAATTTGATCAAACTTGCCAGAACGAATCTCCATGGTGTCTAGTTGTGCACACCTTACGGAATTTAGATAACTGTTTTCGTTCTTGAATTATCTGCCCTTGAATTTAAAGAAAATGCCCATTTTCTCAAAAATGCCCATTGTCTCCTGTGCGCTTCTTCTACAGTTTCAACCAGAATTTAATCAAACTAGCCACAATGAATCTCTATGGTGTCTTGTTGTGCAAACAAAATTTTGATAACTTTTCATGTTTGAATTATCTGCCCTTGAATTAAAAAAATGGCCAATTTTTACTGACAAGCCCCTTTCAGGTGTATATGCGCTGCTCTGCGAAGCTCTTGTTGATGTGAGTACTGCTGTATTTCCCATTTTATCTGAATCAGGAGGACCAATGTAAGCTTTTTACTGTCATCCTAGTCAATGTGAACCTTTATTACAGAACATGGCTCCATTGGTCTTTTTAAAAGTTGGAAAATGCAACAATATTTTCTCTGATGAATAAGTCTTTTCAACAATCTTTTAGAAGCATTTTGTCGGCTTCTTCATTGTTGAATTTGAACCACCCTGAAAACTTGTTAGATGGGAAAGAGTTTATTTAATCATTATTTTTGTATTACTTTAATCCAATTTTGTTAATTGTTGGTCAAATCCTATGTCATAGATACATATTGGAATCGTCTCATTAAAATGATTGAAATGAGTACCCACAACATAGGGTTTTGATTTGAAATATTAGAATTCAGAATGTCCTCACCCCCTCTTATCTATTAACATTATACGATGCCATAATTTGTCCACCTAGGTTATAATGGCCACCAATAGACATGACACTCTGGATCCTGCGTTGTTACGACCTGGACGACTGGATCGTAAGATAGAATTCCCGCTACCTGATCGTAGACAAAAACGTCTCATCTTCTCAACAATCACGTCCAAGATGAACCTCAGTGAAGAAGTAGATCTAGAAGATTATGTTGCTCGACCGGACAAAATTAGTGGTGCTGACATCAATGCGATTTGTCAAGAGGTGATTTACTATAATCTACTGTAACGGTTTTATGCTGAACCTCCCAAAGAAGATTCTACCCTTTCCCAAATTAGATCTTGTTTTAACATTTCTTATTATCATACCCCTGCAAAACGAATGTTTAAGTGGGGTATACTGGAATCATTCTGTCTATATGTCTGTCCGTCCATGTACAGTTGAGAACATATGAAATTGACATTCATACCATTCCATTCCGATCAAAATCATTCCACTCCAGTGTTCATTCATTCCAATCACAAAAACACTCAAAACGCTCATAAAACATTCACACCGCTCAATAAATGTTCTGGTTTAATTGGTTGTTATAAAAAGAAGGCATTTCATTGGCCGCAATATTATCGTGGGCGTTTTATCGATTAATCTTCATACCTATAATATTGGTAAATTTCCAATATCAGGCTGTTACTATTTAAAGAGCATGTTTGATTTGTTGAACAGTTATCGTGGGCGTGTTATTGATTTTTTAGATACACAAAATCATTCCAAAAGCTCATTCCATTCATCCATTCATTCGCTCATTAAACATTCCCATTCCACTCAGAATGTCAATTTCATGATGTTCTCAACTGTACAAAAAAGTTGTTTGCAGCATATCTCTACAAGTAAAGTAGCTGTGATCATAGATAGATCTCTTTAGGGAGAAGTGCAGGGAGCATAACTCTACCTTGATTAATTTATGAGTAATTGCCCTTTGCCCTTGCTATCCACAAAAGCTCTTGTCCCGACAAATGTAGTGATGGGGGTATTTTATCACCTTCAGTTTCATAAAGAAATTGGAGCATATTGAGCATAGAAAATATTGACGGAAAAGTAGAAATTGCTGATTATCAGCAATTTCTTCTTTTCCCTCAATGTTTTCCCAACCTATTTCTACTAGGGATGCAAAGATCTTGTTTGTGAAAGAGTGAATAAAGAAGTGGATCTTTAACAGAAGGTTACATGGCTAGACAAAATAAGTGGTTCTGACATTTATGCTAAATTTCAAGAGATGGATTACATTATTCTACTTCAACCATTTCATGTTCAACCTAAGATTGATTGCCCTGCTTTGGTATGAGGTGTGTGTGGTCATAGCATAGAAAATATTGAGGGATAAGAAGAAATTGCTGATTTATGAATGTCAAGAAATAAGTGGTGTAGCTCAATTCTGTCTCCATCCTATCTGTGCAATAAATTCTGGATAGCACAGTCATAAATTGCTGCTTTCCTGGGAAAACTTGGTAATGTTACTACAGCTTAAAACAAGCTGCAGTTACAAGTTTTTTGTTTAAAAGCAACACAATTTTGGATCAATTAAGGGATTCATTCCACTTGGATTAAAATTCTGGCATTGCTAGTATCTTTCCTTACATTTGACTAAAGTCATTGACATTAGTCTATCACCAGTTGATTAATAATTTATGAACCACCCGTTTAATGAGCTTGGATGTACCTTGGAATAGCTTTTGTACTGGTGCAAGAAGTGTCAGAAACAAATAGTACATGTCAGTTGTAGCATCTGCATGATCATATTAAAAAAAACGTGATTGTTGTATGTGCAGCCTTTCGCAAGAAATACTTGGTTTTGATGTTCCTAATAGAAAAGGTTCATAAACAGCTTTTAGAAAATGTCTGTGAAAACACTTTACATTTTGAGGGGGTGGAAAAAGAAGAAAATGGGATTATGCCGATAACCAGCATTTCTCCTTTTACTCTAACATTATCATTGCCATATCGGTTGCAAATCATTTTTTGTGTATAATATAGCACAGAAAATATAGAGGCAAAAGGAAAATGATTATCAGCATTTTCTTCTTTTGACTCAATGTTTTCAAAAGCAGGACTTGTTCGATCATAATGGATAAATCTGATAGTTTAAATGTTTGCCTTGTTGGTAAAAATGCATAACTCTTACGCACACATTGCCATTCATTTTATTGCAGGCTGGTATGCAAGCAGTGAGAGAAAACAGGTATGTTGTGTTGGCCAAGGACTTTGAGAAGGGATACAAGAACAACATCAAGAAAGACGAAACAGAACATGAATTCTATAAATAGTAATATTGGATGAAATTGACATGAGAATGTGCTACAGTTGATTTTTTTCTCAAACATGAGTATAAATTTGATGTCTTGAAGACTGGCAAACACTGAGGCAAAAGAAGAAAATGACAGACCAGCATTTACCTTTTCTCTCAATACTTTCCTTGTCATGACTTTTTCTATACATAAAAAATTGCGTATTTTAAAATTCTGTGTTCTACAACTTGATTCTTTGCCATGTCTGAAATTTTCAGTTTGGGAAATGGCTTGCCCAATCCCAAATTTCAGAAATTGTCAGGGATAACAGAAAATAAAAGAAATAATTATGTATAATCTATAGGATGGAAAAAATACTAAGAAAAAATGGACAAAATAATGGCTGTTAGCATTTTCTCCCTTATCCTTATTTACAAATAAAGCATTATCTACCAGGATGATTAACCCAACCCTATTTAATGACATTGTTGACACCCACAAGGTTTGGAAAACATTGTGGAAAATGAAGAAATTGCTTGTGACAAGCAATTTCTTCATTTCCCACAATGTTTCCTGTAAGAAAGAAAAGACCAGAACACGAGAAATTTTATTTACTTAAAACTTTTGTCCGTAATATCTTTGAATTCAGACAAGTCTAAATATTTTGCTATCCAGTAATTGGTTTAAATCTGGTCTGTTCGGAGGAAAGAGTACACAAACACTTTCTTTTCCACAATGTGAATGATTTCAAAAATAAAGTTTCTTTAAAAAGCAAAGTGAATTAATTGTGCTGTAATGGGTTGATCTATGATAAGTTGTCTATCTCTTGACAAATAATTAATGCTATAGGAAAGACGATATAATTAAATTTGACTAGGAACAAAACTTGATTTCTTTTTGTTTATTCAAAGTGTTATTCTAGCCCTTTCCCACATAACAAAGTTTTTGGTTCATCCAATTGGAAAGCTGCATTTGATGTCAAAATTGATATTACAATGGAAGATATTTGTGTACAATAAAGTGCAGAAAATATTGAGACAAAAGGAGAAACTGCTGGTTATTAGCAGTTTCTTTTGTCTCAATATTTTCCCAAGCCTTTCTGTAAAGGACGTCAAAACCAGGTCTTGTTTGGGAAAGGGCTAGACTACGTGTAATTCCCAGAAGCATAAGTATGCCCCCTTTTGAAGAAAATAGGGGTATATTGTTTTGCAAGTGTCGGTCGGTAGGTCGGTCGGTCCGTAGACCAAACCTTGTCCGGAGCATAACTCGAAAAGTATTAAAGGTAGATTCATGAAACTTCATAGGTGGATAGCTCTCATTATGGAGAGGTGCAGTGCTTAAGAACCGTAACTCTGCCGACCAAGTCTTTGGAGTTATTGCCCTTTGTTGATTTTCAAACTTGATTCTTGTCTGGAGCATAACTCAAAAATTATGTAAGTTAGAATCATGAAACTTTACAGGTGGATAGATCTTATTAAGGAGAGGTGTAGTGCACAAGAACAGTAACTCTGCCGATCAAATTCTTTGCGTTATTGCTCTTTGTTACACATACAGCCTTGATATCTCGCACATGGATACTTCCTATCAACAATGTTCACATTTGACCATTGACCTTGAACCTTGTGACCTTGACCTTGGAGTTTGACCTACTTTAAAAAATTTAACCTAGGCCTATATCTCATTACCTATTACACAGCCTTGATATTTCACATATGGACACCTACTACCAAGACCTATCACATTTGACCATGAACTCTGACCTTGTGACCTTGACCTTGGAGCTTGACCTACTTTTAATAAACTATAACCTGGCTGATCTATCCTGTCCTTTTACACATACAGCCTTGATATTTGACACATGGACACTTCCGACCAATACCTTTTCATATATACTCAACAAAACTTATAAGTACTCCGTTTTCTATTATGCGCCAATTTTTGCCCGGTAAAGGAATATCAGAAGTTGATATTGTTCATTATTCCCTAATTTCATTACTTGACCGATATCATTTTCATTTTGCAAAATTATTGTACAAAATGGTAACTTCCGGCCAACTAAAGAAAATTGAAATATGCCTCCTGCGTTTCATACACGAATTCCACGTGCTTAATTTACAATTTATTCTTTTATGGATTGACGTGCCAAACATAAAAAAACATAAAATTCGTCGGAAATCTCTACTACAACAACCCATAACAGTTGGTGTTTTACAAGGTGGTGCAATTCAAGCGTAGGTGATATTCTTATACCCACATTTCCATCCGTTCTTTACAAATTGGATACAAAATATCGTTCATTACTGTCAAACATCAACATTTCGTTACATTCGTGCTATTTTCAAAACAAATGCAACCCTTATCATGAATGCACATGCAACTGCATTAACCAAACTTGTGGTCGAATAAAGATAAACCGGAAGTGCTACCAACTTACCAAGACAACCAAAGTATAGAAAATCAAACCGGAATTAGGACCGTAACATTGTTTTGTCTCGCCTATGTGAGTTGAAGATTCCAGAAGTTGTCACAGAAAGGGATACATTATGCCTTCAAGGGAGATCATTCAGTGTCATACCTATCCGATAATGGCTCAATTCATCATGCCTTTGTACAAGTCGCATCAGCAATGACCTCACAATTAACATGTTCATGTTTAGGTGCCAAGGATGCATTAAATTGGCTGATTGTGAAAAAGTGTTTTACAGACTAACGATTTTACTGTCCAGTATGATGATGATCTGGCACATGCTAAGTAAGCGTAGAAAACCTTATATAGACTTCTAAAACATTAAGAAGATATCCCTACAGTATATTTCAGGAATAACAAACTGTTTATGCGTTCCTGATACCACGCTTTCATGTGAGAGAACATGCAACACACACGATAGTGACTTTGTGACTTTTGTTACAAACAGTGGTCTCCGTTAGCTGCTTCTTGTTCAATTCAAATTGTCGCGAAGTTTATGAAAATTCAACATATGGCAACATGGTTGAAGTGAAGTTGTGTCAAATTTGGTTAAGATATGTTATGCTTGTCCAGAGATATGCTTCATGATATAGTCGGAGTACTTATAAGTTTTGAGTAGTGTATGACTATGACCTGGGACCTTGGACTTTGACCTACATCAAATGTAGGCCCTTGAGGGGGCAAATTTTACAAGCACCTCTTGTTATGATTTTGCTAGATGCATAATGAACAAATCACTGCTTTTAAATCTCAACTTATAAACTGAATAATTCAATCATGTGTATCTCTGACATAGAAAGGTTTATTTGTCTTGACAATTCTGTTACGTCAGAGATTGATGTGTGAATCTGCTGAATGTACAAATGTTCATTCACTTCGTCTTTGCTTTACTTTTTTGCCGTTTCAACCCAAGTCGATATTTAAGGATATGTAAGGGTGCAATGCTAACAACCATTTTATGGTTTTGCCACATGAAAGTTGTCGTTTTCTCAAATATTGATATTTTAATCCTATCAGAAACGATACTTGAGCATTTACTTTGAACGATTTTACGAACAATTCTAATAGGAAATCATAACATTTGATGAATTTGTTGCACGATTGTTGATAATTTGGCCCCAAAGGTAAAGGTGCTGAATCGGATTGTCCTACAAGCTAGAATCAGTATTGTGTCCGTTTGTCTTAGATTTTTTGTGCTAAATTTTAAAAAAATCTCATCTTTAACAACATCCATCATGTCAAATGGACCACATGTCGTCCTTGACAGGATCATATGTAACCGTTATAGTGTCTAGTTTGAACCATTATCCTTTACGTCCTTCTGCCACACCTTTACTAAGTATTCGGTATGGTTGTTTCACATCTAACAACATGATAGGCCACACGATGAAATCAATTATCGGGCCTCGTTTTGTGTACTCTTTGTAAAACTCTCGTGAGAGTTTGGTTCCAGCAGGAGCTGTGACTTCATTTCCGTTTCCGGGGTAACATTGGAACACGCATGGTGGATCTTGAATTGCCATATACCAGCATAGTTCAAAACAGCTTTTTATGTATACCTTAATCTCATCGGATGACGATATCCCTGGTTTTGACGTCTCTAGATCTTTGAGTATGTTTGGAAGGAACACCTGAAAAGAAAGATGTTTGTGTGGATATGCAAGAAAAATGTATACTAGCCGAGTCCAGATAAGGAAGGCCACAATGTCAATGTCTTATCAATCCAGGGACTGCGGATTTGAACCTCGGCTCAGCATATATCGTATATAGGCCCTACCCATCTGACATCCAATTGCTTGAAAAACTTATGCCAATCATTTAAGTAAGAGAGGAGCTCGAGGCTTGGATTTGATATTGTACTTATGAGAGAAATGCGAGGAATCATCGGTTACTTATAGGTGCTCCGCGATACCACCATAGAAGTTTAAGCCCCATTTTCCCCTTTCCCAAAGAAGACCTGGTTTTGACGTACCTAAATATGATCCTTTGGAAAACGTTGAGACAAAAGAAGAAAATGCTGATAATCAACAATTTCCCCTTCTGTCTCAATATTTGTTTGCTGTATTTTACGCAAATTCTGCTTTTTCAGCGATCATTTTGTCGTCTGCAGCAGCTTTCAATCCGGCCCAGCCAACACTTGCCGTTTGAGAAAGGATTGCATCATTCTACAGCATACAAAAAGAGTTTACATCAACGCCTTTGTTTGTCCACCCGATTAAAAGCTATCTATAGCTCACGATAAACTTTGTTCGTCCACCCGATTAAGGGGGAATGCTCCAGTTTCCTATTTTTCCCCCAATAATATTTTGTATGTTGAAATTACATGTTATAACCAATTGAAAAATAAAATAAAATTGGATGGTCAGCGATCTTGTTTGAATTTTATAGGCATTCGTATCACATACCCCTACATCGAAAAAATGCACAATTTCTTGCACCTGTCCAAGTTCAATAAAATGCTAATAAAATGCTGTATATTCATCGTTTAGTCCAGAAAACGGATTTAAAGTAACGCCTTACATTTAATAAGAACAGAAAACCCAAAATATACTCCCCGTCATAAGAAAGTAGCCACTTATCTAATGCAAATTAGTGGCAATCTTAGGATTATCCATAAACGTATCGAAATTAATACAAATCATAGCAACAGGGCAAGTAAAATGCTTTCACGAAAGTATTGAAAACAGTCAATTACCCCCATTAGCTATGGTAGCTTGATGGTAGTTCCAGGAAATCAGTAACTGATACGGAATACACATCTGAAATTCACGGCCATATATAGGGCTAGGAAAGAGACAAAGGTGAATAAGGACTTGTGTTTATGATACGGCTTTTTTTCCGAAATACTTAGTGACTAATAAGTGATTTTCATTACACCCAAGACCCTTGCAAAATGGCGGTTTCCGGTTTTAGCCCAACCAACCCACAATATCCTCTCGAAAGCTCAATTCGTTGAAATTATGTTTCCATTTGGTCGTTAGAAAGTTCCTAATTCGGAAAATGTTTCCCTTCACTTTACTCGCCAATCACTTCCGGTTATTACCAAACTTTTAATATTGAAATATGCCATACCGATAGTGATGAATTTTCATAGATCTCTAGCAATTAAACGGGTTGATATTCTGTTAAATTAAAATGGGACTTTTGTTTGTGTTTTAACAGCGTCAATTTATGCAGAAAATGACAGCTGTAAGTAAACAAAACTGAACTTTGTATCCTAAAATACCGTTTTGAACCCATATTACAACTAAACATCTTTCCGAACATTTTGAAAGCATTTAACCATTGGGGTTTGAAAAGGAACTATTGGGAATGCGTGCAAATGTGTAAAAACAAAAATACACAAAGAATTGTAGAAAATATGGCTATTTGAAAAGTGGCTACTTTCTTATGACGGTGAGTATATGTGCTATTATAAACGTGTAAATGTATAAAAAAAAAACATGCTCACGTGTTCGGTTAGATCAACGAAGCTGGAGTGTTTTATGTCAAAATTTGCATATTTTGGGATATATTTCAAGTTCTACATAATAGAATTTGATTAAACTCATTCATTGTATTAAGCAACATGTCCTGGTAATAATTCAAAAAGAAAATGTATAGGTCAGCGCACTTATTAGTGAATTACCGCAATTTTTATCAGCTACACATGAATAAAATGACGCAAAACAGTGGTAACTGCATAAACACTTACGACTGTCTTGCTTTAAATAATCGATTTTTATCTTGAGGAAATCAGTTTCGCATAATAAATACACTTTTACCGTCGAAAATGGTAAATTGTAATGATGTGTTATATTATTGAAAATATGGTAGCGAAACATATTGGTACGAAACATTTAATTTTCTACAGTAATGGCCGAGTGTTCCGAAAAACTGGAGCATTCCCCTTAAAAGCTATCTATAGCTCACGATAAACTTCCTGGCAGAGCATCCCTAGCTAATAGCTAGAGATGCTCTGCCAGGTCATTTATCATGAACTGTACTCTGGAATTCTCTACAACGCATTCATTGTGTTTGTAATTCGTGTTATGTAATGTAACACTAAATGAGGTTTAATCTTAACTTACTAATTACGAAAGGTATTTAAAATGAATGAAGTATTAAATGGGGTTCGATTATGGAATTAAGAACGATAAAATGGTGTTAAGATATACAACCCCTCATTAGCACCAAAGGGCAAAGACCCAGTTGTGAAAGGACCTCTGTGGATAAGGCGAGAAATCTCCCTAAAAGGCTCAAATGTAAAAGTCAATTTTTAAAACATGCAAATTGATGATAATTTCGAGCTGTATTGTTAGATATATACCTAGATCATATGAAAACTGATTTTGCACAATCAAAACAATTCGACATGTACAGATAACTTGGTTTCTGTATACCTCACGATAAATGACCTGGCAGAGCAGCCCGTGCTAATCGAATGGAATGCTCTGCCAGGTCATTTCTCGTCCGCTATACCTACCCCCAAAACTACATTTTCTTATTCCACCGGTATTCATTTAACCAGAATAAAGTTTTCTATGGTTTTATTAGCAATATTTTTTCTGTAAAGGTAAGGACAATTGGTGTTGAAATCATAAACCAGTTTTCGTTTTGTTCTTTATGCGCATGCACATCATTGAAACGAGTTTAAAGCCGAAATCTTCATGCCAAAAGTATGGCAAATGGTATATGTGTACTATTTTTAGTATAAAAGTATGCCCCCCCCCCCGTGACCCAGGAACTCCTTTGAACCAAGGAAGCATTTGGCCAAGTTACACAACATATATCAATGGAAAGCTGGGTCAAGAGGGGGACGATGTTCGCCAGCCCTTGGAAGGTGGCTATTCCTTGTTTTTGGCGGGAAGGTGCTCTTTAAAAGTTGTTTCAATGATGCGCATGCGCAATATGGACAAAACCAAAGCTACCATATGATGTCAACATCTAGTCCATTCGACGCTGCTATATGGCCTATATGACAACCTTGCAATGTCGAGTACAATGAAGTTTTATTTTTTCTTTGCATTGTATAGGTGCTATAGAGCAGATCTAGCTTTGTTGCCAGAATGGCAACCTTGGGGAACTCCCACAATCCGCGAAAATCCAAGATGGCCGCCAAACGCAAATGGAAAAATAAACTTTTTCTCAAATTGTCCAAAATTGACGCGAAAAATGTGTACATAGGGGTTCTTCGGTACGCTGAATCCAAATCTGATGATTATTATTGCATTTGAATATCAGAAATATGCCAAAATAGAGATGGCCGCCGGAAGCCATCCTGAAAATTACAGTTTTATTATATTTTTTGTCAAATTGTCCTAAATTGACGCAAACAATGTGTTACTAGAGATTCTTTGGTATGCTGAATCCGCATCTGATGATAAATCGTATTTGGATATCAGAAATGTACTAAATTAGAGATGGCTTCCGGAAGCCAGCCTGAAAATTACAATTTTATGATATTGTTTTTAGATGGTCCACATGTATGCATATTCTATTCTCTGTGTTTACTTCTAACACTTTGTAGTCTTAATGTGGATGTTATAATATAGATCTCTTTGATAAACTCTAAAATGGCCACCAGATCCCATTTTGAAATTGATTTGTTCTTATATGTAAAAAATTGGCGCAAACAATGACTATAGAACTTTTGCTATACATTTTCAATTGCAATGATCGACGCTTGCTATATTCGATGATTTTAGAAGCCGTTGTAGCAGACAATCGTCATCGAAAGAACAAGTAGACATATGTCATCCTTATTTCGTGGCTGAAAAATTGAACCCGAAATAATCCAACTAACGTACTAATCGCCTTTAAAAAGATGCCATTCATGATATATTCTCTATCACAGGAAATTTTAGCGATTTTTATGTTGTCTATTCCTTATTAAAGACAAAGGTCCCAAGTTTTTTAATCCAGAAAATCATATACATCCTCGCAAAACACATGTTACGTCGCCAATATTGAAGATACACTGTAATTACACGAGATCTTCTTTAATTAGCTCCTTACATATTTATTTAGCGAAAAATTCGGTGGTCTGTACGGGTAACGATCAAAGTTTTTCGTGACGGAGACAAAAGGTTCGAAAAAACGCATGTAATTAACATTTGACAGAAAATCGCAATTCCATCAAGTTTTACTTGATAGAGTATGTTAAAGTTGTTGGAAATTATAACTTATGATAATGTAAGCATTATTAAATAATGTGTTAAACGTCAAATGATTTTATAATGCATTTGCAATAAAATGAGGAATAAAATTCCGATTTCTTTTACTTTTCAATGCGTTTATATTTGGGTATAGATAAGAATAGATGAATAAATGCTGCATACGTCTTTCGATGTTTAAAAAAAGTTGACATATCATCGACGAACAGGAGATTGACAAAGACAAGAAAGTAAACGTGTATCGGAGAACAACTTTGAAAATGGCAAGCAATATGCATGTCTGGGTCATAAAAGACCCCACCTGGTAGCTTGAGGGTCAAAGCAAAGATCTGCAAAAAGACAGGGTTGGTTAGTCTGTTACTACCGTACAAGGTAGACATTGACGATGTACTGTTTACATGAGCTTTTGATCAAATAGATTGAAACAATAAAGAATAATTATTAGGTAGGTCAAAATTTACAATTATTAAACAGCTTTATCAAGGTACCATAATCACATTGATAATTGTGAAGATATATGCCAATGTTTCCCTACATTCAATTACCAACATCAATTGCATAAATGTTTTGTTAAAAAGATCATTTAGATTCATTTTAACTGTACCTGAATACCTCATATACATGTGACAGCTTCTTAATTTTGACTCATAAAGAAAAGTAAAGGAATGGCAAACTGGATGATTTTATGAAATGTTACAATCGAACAAGCATGCATTTTTTGGACAACCACTGACGCCTGATTACTTGATATAGATCGAGCCTTATAAAATGGGCTCGTCCTATTTACTAGAATTTTTTCTGAATTATAACTGTTCAACATTTCCTCAAATGCATTGTCGTTTGTTTCCAGGATTCAATTAACAAATTATTAGTGTGTGGTCTCAGTTTTTTTTATTCATAGCATATCAAATGTCCTATAATCTATAAACTGAAGAGAAATCAAACTATAATTTCATTATGATTATAAGTCCATATTTTATTTTTTTTATTTTGAAATATTTAGTCTTCTAATAGCCGTCAAGCTTTTTTTTAAATATCTCTTGGTGAATCTTTAGATAAGAAGGATCTAGCACACTCATGCAAAATGTACCAACATTCATTGCACATACTGAGTAACTAGTGACAAGATAGCACGATACTGTTGAGATTTATTATGCAATTTAAAATGGAACTACGTGTAGATATGACTAATCCATACTGACCAATCAAACGGTATTCACATATAGAAAAAAATGATTATTGTCATAATACCTTTTTAGAGTTTAGTACACCAATCTTAGTCAGAAAGCCCTGGGGTCGGGCTCCCTCTCGAATTTGTTAAAAAAAGGCTTATCAAAGTGATTTTTAAGGAATCTCTCATCCGTAAATGCAGTCGGGTTCCCTCTGGAAACCCCATTCCCTTGGGGAAATGTCTGGATCTTGCAAGTGGTGCACATACTAATGTTTCAGAATCATTCATTAATACAAGTATGGCAAGAATAATCTTTACATAAATCAGTCCCATTTAAGGGATATAAAGATCACCCCCTTTAACTACTAAAGTAAGGGCATAATTGTTAAAAAGATCAGCTTCAAAAGATGAATGGTGTTTTAATCATTATTATCATATTAAAACTCACAGGGAAGTTCAATTGTGAAAATGATTCATGAAATAGATATAGCTAGAAGGACTATTTTATTGTGTTTTTTTTTTCTTGCCATGGATAATATCGTCGTATTTTAGTTCAATCTGAAATCCTTGGATTAATCAAACATATTGAAATTTATTGGAATACTAAGAATAATACAGACAAAGAAATTTAATGCAACTTATTATGTCTACAGAATCAACTTTGTCATATTTCAACATGGCAACTGATGGCCATAATGATATAAGCAAAGTGACACACAGACATATCTGAAGACTACAGCGCAGATTTTATTTTCATTTCACGGTATGGCAACTGGTGGCATGTTTACTATAGTTTAGATATGCATTTAGTGCTAGCAAAAATAAAAAGTACAGTTACTCGCAATAAACTAGTTATTTTGTATACACAACTTTTATTTTTCCAGGACAAAAGCTTCAAATAAATCTTACATGCACAATAATAACATACGATAACTCACTGGAAATATTTCAGTTAGCACTCTTTGAAACGAAATGTCAAGAGCATTTTGATAGAATATGTTGAAATAAACATTAAGTTTATTATGATATTAATCTCGGTATGATCTGCTAAAAAATGATCCCCTATTTTCCCCTCTTTTTCAAGATGGCAACAAGTTTACATATTCTTTATTTTCATTTCTACATTCGGGAAATGTGTAGCTTCTACATTAGATATAACATTTTGAGGTCGAAATAAATATAAAAGCAACAAAAAAAATGCACATCTAGCCACATTTTGTACCATTATTCAACTCGAAATCATTCTAAAAATGGCATGTGGCGGCCATGTCGAAATTTAACATAGGCTACATCAGGTTGATTCAAATGCCAGATGAAGAAATAAGATTGAACTTGGATTCATAAGTATGTCTTTTGTAGGTCATCTAAAAATATCATAAAATTGTAATTTTCAGGATGGCTTCCGGCGGCCATCTCTATTTTAGTATATTTCTGATATCCAAATGCGATATTTATCACCAGATTTGGATTCAGCGTACTGAAGAACCCCTATTTACACATTTTTCGCGTCAATTTCAGACAATTTGAGAAAAAGTTGATTTTTCCATTTGCGTTTGGCGGCCATCTTGGATTTTTGCGGATTGTGGGAGTTCCCCAAGGTTGCCATTCTGGCAACAAAGCTAGATCTGCTCTAGAGCACCTATACAATACAAAGAAAAAATAAAACTTCATTGTACTCGACATTGCAAGGTTCCGAAAATTTCGAATGGACTAATCATTGTACCCCCACCTACGAAGTAGAGGGGGTATATTGGTTTCACCATGTCTGTCTGTCCGTCCATCCGTCCGTAGACTTTTTATTTTCCGTGCTCTAAGTCAAGAACTGGTTGACCTAGGATCATGAAATTTTACACAATTGTTGACCATGACCCGAGGAGGCACCCTATTGTTTGTGGGTCACGAAGGTCAAAGGTCAAGGTCACAATCAGACTTTGTTTAAAATCCGTTTTCGTGCTCTTAGTCAAGAACCGGTTGACCTAGGATCATGAAACTTTACACAGTTGTTGCCCATGACCCAAGGAGGTGCCCTATTGTTTTTGGGTCACGAAGGTCAAGGTCACAATCAGACTTTATTTAAAATCCGTTTCCGTGCTTTAAGTCAAGAACCGGTTGACCTAGGATCATGAAATTTTACACATTTGTTGACCATGACCCGAGGAGGTGCCCGATTGTTTTTGGGTCACGAAGGTAAAAGGTCAAGATCACAATCGGACTTTGTTTAAAATCCGTTTCCGTGCTCAAGAACCGGTTGACCTATAGCACTTTTCAGTGACAGGGCTTTAGTTGGGGTTATTTGTTCGCTTTGCGACAGTTCTAGTTTATCCTTGTATCTGTAGAAAATAAATTGCAAATAAAACAAAAAGAACCTTCATTTTACCTCTATGAATACCGGTAGTGTGAGAAAATGGAACCATTTGGGTGGGTACAAAAATCAAGAGTTATCTGCTCCTATAGAACTTTTTAAATGACACTAATTCAGTATTCATTTTATGTATTTGTCTACCTAACCCTAAAGCTTAATTTTCTTTCTCAATTTTATAGTTTTGAAAATTGACCAATCAAGCTGAGCCTTTTAGGGAGATTTCTGGCCTTGTCCACAGAGGTCCTTTGAAAAGTGCCAGTAATTCCTAAACTGTTTTACATTTCCATTCCAGATACAAACATACGCATTTTGAACGGTTTAGAATTTTGAATTGATGCATACTTATGGAAATATTTGACACACATGTTCAAAACTACACCCTTGCGTATGACTAGAGTAAAATAATATTTGTAAATTATCTTCTTCTTGAAGCATAATCTTGAAATGCGGCACGGTGAATCAATTTATTTGAAGTGTATTTACAAATGCGTTTGATGCATTTCGTATGGCTAGAAAGTTGTGGTTTCTTAGGGTCTGTAAACCTTAAAGAATGAAAAACAAACACGAACACTTACGTTACACATATAAGCCTGATTAGTTCCTCCGTTTTTCTTCATGACTTCTTTGATTTTAGTTACGGATCCTTCATTCTAGAAAATAATGAACACTCCGATCACAAAATCGGCGCCTTAGTATTAGACTGGTGTAACGTATTTTTTGTGAAAATTGAGATTTCGATAACGTTGGAATCGTATTGAAGAGTTCTTTCTGATGGTGCTTATAGAATGTTTAATGGATATTTTCAGTAACAGGATGTTCTATCTAGTGTAAAAATTCCCGTTAAAACTGTCTAATGATAATGCTGCGAAATATATCAGAAGAATGTAAGTATGCATGTAAAGATCGGTTTGGCAATACGTTTTGGAGATCAAGGACCGTATTCACCAACATGTCAAGATGAATATATAATATTGTTCTTTGTATCTTACTATTTGTTTTCTATAATTTATTAATTTTTGAAATTCACCATCTGGCTGACCTCAGCAGGTTCTGATGTGCATTGATTTAGCTCATTATCAAAAGACACAATTTTGGATTGGTCCAATTTCAAAGATGTTACAGAAGACACTAGTGAATGATTTTCCCCTTTTCTTGGGGTGGGGGGGGGGGTGGTAGAAAACATTGAGGGAAATACAGCAATTGCTTGTCTAAAGCAATTTCTGCATTTCCCACTATGTTTTCCTAAACATCAATATTTTTGGGAGTCTAACAGAGACAGTACATTGTACATCATATATGGGAAGGGTTAATTGTCTTTAAGGATGACGCCTTTTAGCATGATGCGTTACAATTGTTATATATTACCAACCTGAGCAACTAGTGCCTGAATGCGGTCATTGATGTTTTCTTGGCATAAACAATGGATTCCCTGAAATGGTTGAGTAGATTATTATTTTTCCTTATCCGAATTACACTATTTCTAAGACTTGTTTAATTTACCACGAGCGATAATTAATGAATATCAAAAATAGATTGACATCGAGTGCCGGTATGTTGCAGCAGAAAACAATGTTGAAATGGAAGAAATGCTATTTTTCTTCGACTTTTTCTAAATTTTCCTTTTTCGGGTACGTCATAACTCCATATTGTTTGGGAAAGTGTTAAAAGTTTAGATCTCATGGATTTTTTTACTTATCCGAAACAGTACAAAATTCTAGACCTTCGTCATTTCAAATTTATATTCTTGTTTGTACTCATGTCTCACTACATGTAAGATATAGAATCACTTAGCAATCATGTGCTTAACAAAGTTTGCATTTGCCATTTATAAGAATTAAGAGCAATTACAGACAGGTAATCAGAAATCCCTTCATCGTTCGAAACCCCCGATGAGATATTTATAGTTTTGAGCCTTAAGACGTAACGTCAAAAGTTGCGGACCAACGTTGTAACACGCATATCGACCGTTTTCCGACGTTAACGTTACGCGAAGGTGTAAAGAAAGTTATAACTTTCCCCAAAACATGAGAAATGACAAATTTTCAATGTTGGCCAAAAGAAAACATTTTCACAATAATACCAATACATGCATACATGAAAATAGCACCGTACAAAATTAATAATCTCAACTATCAATAAATAAACAACAGAATTATTTCGTAAGTATTGAAAAATCAAGCTGTAATGAATATTGAAAGTGAATATTTTACACCTGTAGGAGAAATGGATCGTTTCATACGCTAGATATAACTTGTCAAGTATGCATATTTTTGTTATTAAGATATTTCTACTTGCGCAAATGTAAAAAAAATAAATAAATAAATTAACAAATAAAAATAAAAAAATGTGAAAATACTTACTAAATAATCGTCTTTAAGTTTACTCGTTAGCAGACAAAAGATAGAATATTCTTTTAAATAGGGTCTACAACAAATGCATTATATGTAGGAAAAATGAAACTCCGAGACTAAATGCTGCAACATATTAGATGAAATCAATGAAATGCTTTACTTAAAAAATGTCTTCTATTATCTCAACGTTTTCTTATGCCTTGGTCAATACTTTTCTTTCTTTTTTCTGTTACGGGTCTCAAATTTTAACCTTAAGTTGCGTAGAGCACAAATAGCAAGATAGTCAAACAAACAACGATAAAGCAAGTGGATCTAGAGCATCGATACATGATCGTAAAACGCCATGAATAGTTCTTCACAAATCAACATGACGTCAAATCGTCAAAAACGCGTTTTTGTGACATTTTTAAGACGCTTCATCACACTCTATATCTTCGCTAGTTGAAGAGATATTGACAAATGCATTTATTTTTTCAAATTTTATCCGAGATGTATGTCAAAAATCAATTCAAATTCAAAATATTTTGATTTTCTTAGAAAAAAAGCTATTTATGAAAAATTCACCCTTGCATTTGGGACCATTTTAGTGAAAATGTGACATTTTTAAGACGCTACAAACACAATAAAATAATGATTTTCTTCAACTCCAATCAAGACAAAAAAATAACTACAAAAACTAGAGCTCAGATGTATGTCCAAAAATTTTTTATATTGATTTCTAATCGCTATTGGAAAAACAAATTAGATTTAAAAATTAGACATACCGAAAAAATCAACATGACGTCAAATCGTCAAAAACGCGTTTTTGTGACATTTTTAAGACGCTACATCACACTCTATATCTTCGCTAGTTGAAGAGATATTGACAAATGCATTTATTTTTTCAGATTTTATCCGAGATGTATGTCGAAAATCAATTCAAATTCAAAATATTTTGATTTTCTTAGAAAAAAAGCTATTTATGAAAAATTCACCCTTGCATTTGGGACCGTTTTAGTGAAAATGTGACATTTTTAAGACGCTACAAACACAATAAAATAATGATTTTCTTCAACTCCAATCAAGACAAAAAAATAACTACAAAAACTAGAGCTCAGATGTATGTCCCAATTTTTTTTATATTGATTTCTAATCGCTATTGGAAAAATAAATTTGATTTAAAAATTAGACATACCGAAAAAATGACGTTTTTTTAACAGCGTGACGCTACTTATCTCTTTCTTTCCATTCCTCCATAGTTTGTTTACACCATCCAACTGCCGTAAGATTTACGCTATATCTTCTGTGACATCACTGACGCAATTTGCCAAAGTTTGTGCGCTTTAAAAAGTCTTACTTTTTATTCTATTGGGATTCTCGCGAGTTTGTTTGGTAATTTCTGTTACACGTGACGACGTCATTTTCTGCGTCAGAGTTTATTTATTTTGTTTATCAAATTGTCTGTATTCAAACAATGTTGAAATTCGACATATATTAATAAATTACAATTCAATATCTTTTATATGATACCAAATACATGTGTGTTTCTCAAATAAAAATAACAAATATGCGGCTTTAAACAGAAGTGCATAGCCGATTTTGGCTTGGTCCGCAACTTTTGACGTTACGTCTAAATATTTCTACCATTCAGGTCTGAGCGACTTAATGAGATTAAAATGGTGATACTGAGTGAGGAAGACTGGTTATGTCACTTTAAATAACCATTTCCCAAACAAGACCTGGTTTTGACGTCCTTAATAAAAAGGCTTGGGAAAACATTGAAACAAAAGAAGAAACTGCTGATAACCAGCAGTTTCTCCTTTTGTGACATATTTGATTCAAATTCCATCTTAAATAACTTCAATTTTGTCATTTGTGGCAGATTTGAAGTGGATCACCCCAAAACTTTTTCCGTTTGGGAATGGGTTGAGTTGTCATAGGCTTGTGAATGTTTCATTAGTCTTGCCTTTAAAATGAACCGATAAAATTTATCACAACAGTGTGTAGTTACCATAACTATTTGCAGTAGTATAAGAACACATTCATTATCAGACACTCCGTTATCGTTCAGACATGTATAAGCCGACGTCCATTCGTTGTCATATATTTCGTTACTTAGTTCTGCCAGTTTACTCGGTCTGTAGGGATCATTTAGATCCGCGATGTTAGGGTTGTTCTCGACCAGTCGCTCACCGACGTATTGGCTTAACCTGGAAAAAGAAAATGTGATACGCCATTCTTACAGTGACATTTCACGATTATTTTTACGTAAATTTTACTTTCATTCTATCTGAGGGAGCATGTTTTCTTATGAAAGTTCTGAAAATTTCAAGCCAAAATATTGAACCGTTTACGAGAAATATATATTTTTGTGTCAAAATTAAACAAATTGTTGTGGACAACAGTTCAGATTTATATAGAATTTATCATTTCTGCCTCAACTTTAAAGGCGTATTTTCACTTATAAATAACAACTTCATAAAACTGATAGCATTTAGACCTACGCATTAGAATAGTGAATCTTTGCATTAAGACATACTTTTAAAAAATGAAATAAACGTGAAATGTCACTTTAAGGGACCTTCTTTGAAGTCCATAAAACCAATATTCCAGAAACAGATCGGACTTACATGCGTCATCCAGATGTCATAATTTCAAAATGAACGCATAGGGCGACAATATAGGCGGTTTTTACTGGACAATCTTTGCTAATAGAACTATTGGACACAACATGTTGAGACGAATGAAAATATTTGTCACCAGTATTTTCCGTTATTTTGCAAAATAGCGGGGCAGATAACCAGAAAAATATTAGAGTTTATGATACAAGCATGAAATTTGGCATATAGATAGATCTTGTTATGCTTAATCCAAAAAGCCCGTTAGCCATTTCGATTTCTCATCATGGTGGCCATTTTCCAAGATGGCCGCCATTGAGGTTTTCCTTTTATAATAACTATACAGATTGGTCATATTTGCGAATAGATTTTGGGTTTTCTGATCTATTTTGTGACAAAAAGCAAAGTTTTAATACAAAATAATGACAAAAAAACATTTTTGTATTCAAAATGGCCAAAAAAATCAAGATGGCCGCCATTTTTGGTGTTTTTTTTTAAATTTATGTTAAGAGAATTATGACAGTAATGAGGACCTTCTCATCAATGACATCTATCTATGTTTGTAGGCCCACATGCATTCAGAAAACCTGTTTGTCAATTGGACTTTTTTATCATGGCAGCCATTTTCCAAGATGGCCGCCATTGAAGGTTTAAGTTTTACAGTAATTATACATAAGAATTACAATTGTGATTAGGTGTTGGAATTTTTCATCTATTTTGTAAAAACAACAACAAAATTACTTATGTTTAAATAAAAAAATACTGACAAAATGCCTTTTCGAATTCAAAATGGCCAAAAAATTCTAAATGGTCGCCATTTTTGGTCATTTTTTTCAAATATATATTAACAGAATTATGAGAGTTACGAGGACCTTCTCATCAATGACATCTATCTATGCGTTAGGCCCATGTACATAAAGCTTGCATGACTTAATCAAAAAAAGAACCATTAGCCAATTAGATTTTCATAATGGCGGCCATTTTTCAAGATGGCCACCATTGAGTTTTTCTTTTTCATAATGACTATACAGATTGACCATACTTTGTGAATAGCTTTTGGATTTTCTTTTTTGTGATAAATCATAAAAACAAGAATTCTAATATGACTTTTGGTATTCAAAATAGCCAAAAAGAACCCCAAAATGACCGCCATTTGGCGAATTTCTTCAATTTTTATAAGTAGTATGAATATTATATGAATGAGAATTGAAATGATTGAAAAAAGATATAACAATAGTATGTTTAAGTATTTTTAAAACATGCATGTTGTGGTTGTTAGCCATTTAAAAACTCATAAATTTACCTGCTTTAGCCATAAGGCGGCACCACATGTAGAACCTTTTTTTTTTTTTTTAATTATTCTACATTGTGTGTTACTTTGTATTCAATGCCAGTCTTCTGAATTTGATAACTGTGCTACTGATAGTTTAGATTTAGTTTCTAAATTTACTACTGCACAAGCCAGTATGAGGAAGCCCAAATCTGAAACATTTGCATCTTTCCTTACAGTCACTTTTCCGAACACATTCGGTTAGTTCTTTGCAGCTATCCACAATGGCTGCATGTGTTCAAATAAATGATCATCTGTCCACTCTCTGTTTCTATTCCCAATCAGTGGGATTGGCAATTACTATTTCTCCTGGCACGTATTGACCCCCAAATGGAACAGGTCTGATAAGCGGCCTGTTTTGTTTGTTGCACAAGAGCAGCATGTATTGGGGGGAATGGCACCATCAAGTATAACGCTGTAAATGTCATTAGATAAACTTGATCTGTGATACGGTGTGGTTACAAGGTATTGTGATGTATCTTGGTAAGACTGTTCTATGAGGATATGAGGATATGTTCTTAACTTTCTGAACACAGTCATCACTTCTAGAAATACATTCCAAGTTTGCTAGCAGGCTAATGTACAAAAGGATGAAACAGTATTGCATCCACTGAATGCGTGGAAGAAAAGGACAAATGAAAACGTTTTCTAAAAAGACATTGCACACGTCGTCGTAAAAGGAAACCCATCTATAGTTACCTGCTTGACCAAATAAAATCCATATTTTTTCAAGACCAATGTCCCATTAAACTTGAAATACATTGCTATATTTATGACATCTATGTCATTGGCTTTAACGATGATATGTTTGTGACCACCACATACAGCATGCCTCACATGAACATGTTTGAGTTTGAGTTTACTGGGGTTTTACGCCGTTTTCAACTACCAGGGTCATATCGCGGCGGCTGGAGCACCTACCCATGGATTCCTTTTGTTTCTCAAACCAGTACTACCACAACACCCTTACCGAGCCTCCAGCTGCTCGCCCACTTAGGTTAACAATTTCAAACCCATTGGTGGGTGACAATTTTTGTCACAAAGGGTATTAGCCGCGGCCGGGTATCGAACCCGGGACCTCTCGTATGAGGGTCAGATGCGCTACCAACTGCGCTAAGGCCGCGGCCTCTCACATGAACAAACAAACGGATTTCCACTTCCTCACTATTACATGGTAACAACTCTTCAAGATCTATGTCATGATTGCTTACATTATTTCCTTCCTCTGAAGCAATGACTAGTAGATCAGAATGAATTTCTGAAAATCTGTCGACCAAAAATGTGGATAAGTCTTTTTTGTTTTCAGTAAGACTGCCAATTTGTGACAAGTTTTTCTTTGGAAGTTACTGTGCGTCTAACTCCTTGGCCATATTGAGCTCTGCTTTCAAACTTGATTCTACTTAAACATAAACACAATGCCTACTCTTCAGAGAAGGGTTGATAAAACCTGAACTTTTTGGAGTCATTTTAAGAATACAATCCTCTCCAAAGGTTGTTGATATTATATTTGGTCGTATTCAGTTCATTAGAGAAGAACCATCAATGATATTTACAGACGCATCTGCAAGGATTCTGGTGAGGTGATGTTCTCTTCAATAATTTGTAGTATCGCCTTTTGGCCCATATGTGGTTGTCCATTGTTACTTAAAGATTTTCGTGTCTGAAAAAAAAAAAAACTTGAGCAATAAATGAACAAACTTGAAAATAAATCACAATTGATTTTCAAAATTTGTTGCCAGATGTCTTTGTAAGATGGTTAAGGTTTCTGTTAAAAACAAAATAAAGCAGTGCAGATGGATTTTCTGTCACACCTACAGCGTCCCCTTTTCCTTTCAGCAGCATTTTCTTCATGGGCTTGATCGATGGCCATTGCCGAAAACATGTGTTTTGCTTTGAAGACAACAATCTTTCCATCACTAAATTCCTGTGATAGGTTTGGGTGATGCTTGTAGCATGTCTCTGAGACGGAGAGGGAGAAAATGTTCATAGCTTGTGTTGTCATAGGCACACTAAAAAGAACCAAAACTGACTACGCCTATCAATACAAGGTGAAGTTAGCCTCTCTAAATGATGTTAAAAAGGAGAAAACTGTGAGCTCTATTGTCAATATCACATGCCAGAAGTAGAACAATGCACTTTCTTTTTTACATTAGATGCTGACAGAAATGAATCGGTTGTGCCAGAGGAAGCAATGCAGGCTTTTACAAGAGCACTAGACTGTAGCAGAGTATCAGGTTAGTTAAGCCCAGCCATTTCAGTATGCAACCCAAAACATGTCTTTGCCATACATTTGGGGCCAATGCCACTGAATCTGTTTTGCTACGGTTCATAACATGTTTAATAGTAGCAACAAATCCTGATACGGTCCATAAAATGTTTAATAGTAGCTACAAAGTTTGTAGACTCATGAAAGAGTGGTAAAAGCGATGTTATTGTCACTTCCTCTGTTTTGAGACAAATGATGAGCTGACCATGATATGCCATCTGTTTCATCGATAATTTGGGTAAGAATCACTCAAATTCATGTGCTGACTGAAGGCTTGTCATATCAGTGTCTAGGAGAATAGAGCATTTTAGATTTGCAGATATCGGATTTTTATCTAGATGAACATAAGTATAAAACATGCCATATGGGGCTAAAACATCAATATCAAGTACAAGCTCAGTATCATATTTCTAATAACATATAATTTGAAAAAGAATGACCAAAAACGGCGGCCATTTTTACTTTTTCGACCATTTTGAATACGAGAGTGCATTTTATCATTATCTTTATTATTTTAACATTATCTTTATTAGAACATGTGTTGTAATTACGAAATACATAAAAGATTCCAATACCTATTCACAAATATAGATCTAATTAATTGTATATTTACTGATAACTGTAGACCTCAATGGTAGACACATTGGAAAATGGCCGCTATGATGAAAAATCTTATTGGGTAACATATTTTCTGATGTTCATATACCTATAACCATCGATAGATATCAACCATTAGAAGGTTTTCATTACTGTCATACTTCTTATAACGTAAAATTTGACAAATTGATCAAACGGCGGCCATTTTGAACTTTTTGGCCATTTTGAATTAGAAAGGGCATTTTGTCAGTATCTTTTTTTATTATAACATTAGTAATTTTGCTGTTATTACAAATGATGAGAAAAAAAACAACACCTATTCAAAAATGTAAGTCTGTATAATTACTGAAAAACGTAAACTTCAATGGCAGCCATCTTGGAAAACGGCTGCCATGATAAAAATCTAATTGGCCAACAGATTTTCTGAATGCACATGAAACTAAAAACATTGATATCATTGATGAGCAGGTCCTCGTTATACTGTCATTACTCTCTAATCATAAATTTGAAAAAAGACCAAAATGGCGGCCATGTTGATGTTTTGGGCCATTTCGAATACAAAAAAAATGCTTTTTGTCATTAGTTTGTATTAGAACATTGCTTTTTATCACGAAATGGATCAGAAAACCCTAAATCTATTCGAAAATATGATCAATCTGTATAGTTATTATAAAAAGAAAACATCAACGGCGGCCATCTTGAAAAATGGCCGCCATGATGAGAAATCGAAATGGCTAACGAGCTTTTCGGATTTAGTATTACAAGATCTATGTACATGCCAAATTTCATGCTTGTATCATAAACTCTAATATTTTGCTGCTATTTCCAATTTATCTGCCCTGCTAAAAACACTCTTCCAGAATAGTCATATTAAAGAAGTCAATGCATGGACTTAGGCCTATTTTGGAAAGGATTATTGTTATGTTATACCTTTTTAATGCATCCTCCTTCTCACGTCGTGTGTTTTCTAGAGAATCTGCTAATCGTTTATTTTGATCACTCATCGTTCCCAGTTCTTCTTCCATTTTATTACAAGAATCTTTCAGACTGCGATTCTTTCCTTCTAGCACGCTTATTTGATTTGTACGACTCGTTGATATATTTCTTTCTCTTTTCAACTCCAACTCTCTTTCCTTCAATCGCATCTCCAAGGATTTAATTCGCATGATCGGCTCGGAAACAGTCCTCTCTAAGTTCGTATATTCATTTTGTAAATGCATGTCGTGATTATTATACGTTTTGTTTCGTTTAAACGGCATTCTTTGACTAGGATTCCAATTCTCTGCACCATGTACATTTTGATTGCCATGAGTATTGTGCGTTCGTGGTTGGTTCTGTTGTTCCTCTCTCCGAGCACCCCGACCTCGTACAGCATTCACAAAGGATTGGTATGTATTAGGTTTGTATCTAGAAGAAAAAGAGAATATGTGGAACATTAATATTTGTCAAATTGTAATGGGGAACGGTTTTATCCAGTTAATTGTGACGTAATTTCGGACAAACAATATTATTTCGTTGGTGGTGTTTAAAAATTTCATAAGTACGTAATTATTCTCAGAAGTTCAGTATTACGTGCAAAGCTATTGTTTAGAACGGTATATCAAATGATGCAAAAAAGTAATAAGATTAAGTGAAAAAATGGTAAATAAAAGGAGACTACGTGAGATTAGAACCCATATCTTCTACATTGCACCTAAATGATAACTCTGTATATAATAGATACGTCATGATATTAATTTGTTTTAACAGAAACATACCACACACTATCTACATACAACACCTCTCACTTGGATTATTTAACAATTAGAAGTACATTTGAGTCTCAATGTTGATGGCGGCACTATATACAGACTCTAGCTGACTTAGAGGTTCATTGGAGACGGAGGCCTTGCTATGTATAGACGTCAAATAAACTAGCCGTCAGTCTCGTTTATGCAAAATATAGGTGCGCAATTTTGAAATATACTGCAATTTCATTGGTGCAAAAAGTAGGTCGAACACTAAAGAGGTGTGAAGTTTACGTACACAATCCACGAAACGAGGCATAGCACCATACATAGCAGCATCATGAAATATACATCTGGCTCAACCGTTGATACGAAATCAAAGATGGAATAGTTTTCTTCCGCCATTCTGTAGAGAAATTGTTTAATTGTCTTTAGCACGTTTAACGTCAATTCCAGAATGGTACTCATGCGACGTCGGAAATTTTCGGGCGATGTCATTAACATACGGTGGTGGAACGTTCCTCCATCGAATGTTTTTAAGACGTCGCCCGAATGGGCTCGGTTACGTAACTACTGCTAACGACGTCATACGAAAAATTCTTCTAATTGTCCATTTTCGTCAGTATTTTCTTCTTTCGTCTCAATATTTTCACAAGCCGTTTCTAATAAGGATGTCAAAACTATGTTTTGTTATACCCCTCACAACGAAGTTATGGGGGGTATACTGGAATCAGGTTGTCCGTCCGTCTGTCTGTCCGTCTGTCTGTCCGTCCGTCTGTCCGTCCGTCCGTGGACATAATATCGTGTACTCTTCTCCTCCCACAGATTTTGACCAATTTTGCTGAAATTTTATCAGGTTGTCTCCTATCATATGAAGTTGTGCACCTGAAATTTTCATCTTGATCCAGTCATTAGTTTTAGTGTTATGTCACTTTGAAATTTTTAATGGGAATGGGGTGGGGGGGAGTAATCAAAATTTAAAATTTCGTTTCCGTGCTCTAAGTCGAGAACCGTTTGACCTAGGATCATGAAACTTTACACAGTTGTTGCTCATGACCCAAGGAGGTGCCCTATCGTTTTTGGGTCACCAATGTCAAAGGTCAAGGTCAAATTGGACTTTGTTTAAAATCTGTTTCCGTGCTCTAAGTCCAGAACGTTTTTCAGCGACAAGCCCCTAGTGGGGGATATTCGTCCGCTTCGCGACAGTTCTAGTTTGAGAAAGGATTACAAAGTCATTGATCATGATAAGCAAATTGAAATTCATAATAGACACCAGTGATAAGGTCGAATTACTTTCTAAGTGAACATTTGACCCCGTCGTCATCAATCACGATGGAGATTGTGCACCATGGGATGGGTAACAACTGCGGACAAAAATAATCTCGATTCTGGTCATATATTTTGCAATAATTTCTTTTTTCATTTCTGTGTCAATTTTCCAAAAAATTGTTGCATGTATCCTGCCTTTCTGAGCTCTTTCTCAGATATGTAAATTAGTTGTGGAATCCTTTTACTTTTTCCAAAAATTGATCCCAACCGACCAGAAAACGAAATGATAATGACTACAGTCAAATTTGCCTCAGGTAAGAAACTGTGCAATAAATTTCTAATTTATGAGTCAATTTTCATGCAGTTTGTTGCATGTAGCCTAACCTGCCCTAATAAGCTCATTCATCAGATGTATGACTAATATTGACTACTTAAAAAAAAAAAAATCACTTTCCCCAAAAATTGATTCCAACCGACCAGAAAAACGATCCGAATTTTTGGTCGTTTTTCTGGTCGGTTGGGATCAATTTTTGCAACACGTACAAGAAGGTTTCATACATCAGAGGAAATTGCGAGGTACATGCTACAACTCGTTTAAGATTGACAAAAAAGTAAGAAAGTAATTTGCAAAATGTCTTATCTGAAGCGAGGCATTTGTCAGTAGGTTTATCCATCCCATCATGTAATCTACACCGTGATCAATGAAAATGAATTTCTCTCCATTGTCTACTATATTTCAATAATACGCTCGTACATGTATTATTCGACAATGAAAATATTTAAATTAGTTTAAGTCAATTTCCACACAGCGACTCATGACTCCTTCAAAAGACAAAAATGTTTTTCAAAAGTCATTTTTTCATTCCCCACAATGCTTTCTACAAAAGTTTGACAACAAATGTCAAATTTCATTAACTTGAAATTACAAATAGCCATGGAAAACATTAGGGAAATGACGAAATAGCTTGTGACAAGGAATTTCTTCATTTCCAACAATTCTTTGCACCAATAAAATTTACTTAAATTGCAATCTGCAACGAGTTTGCATTTGAACCATATTTTTTAAATCTTGTAACTATCTAATTATAAGTGTACAGGAATCGAATTTCGAATAGCCTTTGTCGAGACAATTATTGATGACAATACCTTCGACTTCGACATATATCGCGTTTCATTTCAAGCCTTAACCCATTACCAGACAATGACTCTTTTTGACTCCTTCCCAGAAAATGGCTTTGGAAAACATTGTGGAAAATGAAGAAACTGCTTGTGACAAGCAATTTCTTCATTTACCTCAATGTTTTCTACACAAATTACCCAAGAATGTACAATTTCATGCACTTGAATTTTTCGTCTGCATCATCTTTCAATTTTGACCAGATTAAAAATTTGCCGTTTGGTAAAGGGTTAAACAAGGTCCGTGTTTAACCTTGAATGGAATCCGTCAAAAGCGTTGTTTAAAAGTATAATTTTAAAACAAAAGAAAGGAAAATAACTTACTTTAACCCTTTTAATTTAACAACTGCTTAAATCGAAAGAGGAAGTAAATTAGACACGTAGTCTATTTTTGGTTAATTGAACTTAATTCAACGAAACGATTATTTGTTATCTGCACAAGCCATTTACATGTAGATGCTTTTCAACGAAAACCTTGTAACTGCAACTTGATTTAAGCTGCAGTTACGAAATTTTCGTTGAAAAGGGACATACATGTATTATATCAAACAAAAATGGAGTTAGTCGAAATTGTGTAAAGCTGGAAATATCAGCCTGAGTTAAATCAAAGTATCATTCACCCTTTCCAAAGTTTTTTGGCAAATGGTAAATAATTTTGGGCTAAAATAGACTGGGCTATGTGTTATGTTTGGTTAAACCGTTGGTGTTGTTATAAAAGCTAGTAACTAGGGGAGGCCGGGGTATCATGAAACACTTTTTGATAAATTTCAACTAGGGTTTTCTTAGTTTCACACAGAGTGCTCTGATCAACACCATATCAAAAATCAACATCTCTCGCATTTTTCTAAATCTTTGATAGAGATTTTCGACATACAGAATCCACAGAAAATCATTTTAAACAGAGCTGGTGAAATGGTTCATTTAACCCCTTTGACGGGGTAGGTTGAACCAGTACAAGGGGTAAGTTGAACCAATTGGCATGTTTGCGATAATTTTTCACACTGAAAAGAGAAATAAACACCAAATTTCATTCATAATGATGAAAATGGGTGTTACCTGCGATAATAACATAAAATTTCATTCAAAGAATAAAAAATATTCCATTTTCAGGAGAATTCGCTTAGTCATACAAGAAGCCAATTTAATAGGCCCGGAATTATTATTAGCGTTTTTCGGCTCTTATTTTCATAGTGGTTCAACTTACCCCGGTACACACCATGGTCATATACTTGTCATTTGTGAAGAAACCATCTTACGATGTCAATAACGGAATGCAATATTACATTCTGAAAATATCATATATATGCAAGATGTAAAGAAAACTGCCGAGATTTACTTTGCATTGTAATGCGAAGACGGAATGCATGAATTGTGAAAACATTTTTATTAAAGGCCCATTTTCCCAGATTTTTTCCAAAAAACAACTTTTTAAACCTTTTTATTGTGATTAGTAGGACTAAGTAATCGCTTTTTAAACCAGTTCATTCAACAAACTTAAGTGCACTCCAATTGCGCCAAATTCCTCAATATTTTTTCGAAGCGTAAATGGTCTGGGGAATTTTCCAATCCATTTCGGCTATTTATAGAAAGGTACGTTGTGAGACTTTGGTAGTGAAGCGTGTTCTTTCTCACGCGACCGCTATATATAGAAAACAAAGATTACCGAACTTTGGCGACATCGGAGTCGTGCTGTGCGTTGACGATCTTCTTCACATCATTCCATCGCTCTATTTGATCTCCGATTATGACCTGTCTTGATCGGTATTTCCTCTGACGCTCTAAGTTCGCCCTTTTTTTTTTAGCGCTATCGGTTTTCTTCTTCAGACCCATTTTTTTTTCTTTTGTTGATGTTTACATAATTTTTTGTACGACGACCTTGACCTATGAATTTCGTTTGGGTCCGCGCTGTATCACCGTGTCCAATCGTTACCGGTGGATGTGGTTTTCGTAACGCTGAAAGCGTGGTGTATAACGCCGGTTTGTGGTGCAAAACAGAGGCAGGACACCACCAAGGTAAGAAAATTGGAAAATCAAATCGATGAAGTTTTTTCTTTGGGAATGAGACTAGGCCGAGGCTCATCTCAAATGATTTCTTGACCCCTAACGATGCCTGTTTTCTTCGAGAAAGTTGCAGTTTTCTCTATCATTCCGTGAATGTAAGGCATTTCAGGCGAAATCAACTCAGCTTGCCCGTAAAATATGAATTATATACAAGCATAACCAGTTATGAACCCCAAAGAAGCATGCACTTCGTACTTACACGTGTATTGCACAAAATCACATTGAGGTTTGCACCCTCTGCGTCTTACAAAAGCCATGGAAACGATTTTTACTATAATTTACAAGTAACGATGGTGGATGTGGTGCACACAAAGAAATATTTTGTAACGTATGTGGCATGGTGATTTTAAAGCTTTGCGTTTGTCCTTATTTAAGCCGACCTAGCAGATATAGTGACACTTTCCCTTACTTCAGATGCAACACACGTCCTATTCGAATGATCCTAGCAATTGTGCAATAATTTTGTGTAAAGAATGTGTGTTTTTTCGACATCAGCAGTTATAAACCCTTTTTACCGGATTGTATAATGAATTTAGAAATTGTGCAACCCGAACGTTACATTTAAGGCGTACAAAATACAACTTATCTGTCAATATAGGGTTAATTCACGTTTTTGAGGTCGTTAACATTCGCAGAGGCCGAAGAAATATGTTAACGGCCGAGTGCGAAGCACGAGGGTTGTTTACGTAATTTGCGGGCCTCTGCGGATGTTAACGGCCGAAAAATACGTGAATTGACGCTATTATTGCATAAAAACTATAAAATTCCAATGAATACTTACCCCAAAGCCATTAATATGTGCGAAAAATGAACCGAGGTGAGATAATAAAATGTCCGCCAATGTTGTTTTGTTCTGATAAATCTTCCGAGAATTTTTTGTTATGCGTGACGTCGGTAAAACCTCAGTTGTTGAAAGCGGCGTAAAAATCTCACACTATCAATCAATTAGGTCTTTTCACTTATGTTTTAGTCTGTACCCGCAGAACACACTTCCGGGGGCAAAAAATGGGTTTATGGGAAATCAACATTTTATACATGAAAACTGTTACTAAAAATAGTCCCAAATCGGCATTTTCAAAACGAGGCTCCCTAAATATGCGGAGAAAACAATGACGACGCACGTGTATTCAATATACAGTGATAAAGAGCACGTGCATTCAACATGCAGCGATAAAGCGAAGATTTAAGTGGAACAAAAACTCTGAAATTGAATGTATTCGTTAATAGCCGGTAAGATGGTTATTTTAATATCCCCCGCCGAAAAAAAATTCGGGTGGGATATTGTTTTTGCCATGTCCGTCCGTCCTTCCTTCCGTCCGTCCGTCCGTCCGACATTCGTTTCCGCGCTATTTCTTGAAAACTATAGACCGGATTTCAATGAAACTTGGCACAAAGCTTCACTACAAAGTGGACATGTGCATACCGTCGGGGTTACCCGGTTCGACCGCCGAATTTAGAGTTACTACCCCTGACTGTTTAAGCCATATACATACAGAGTGATATTCGTTTCCGCTCTATTTCTTGAAAACTATAGACCGGATTTCAATGAAACTTGGCACACAGCTTCACTACAAAGTGGACATGCGCATACCGTCGGGGTTGCCCAGTTCGACCGCCGAATTTAGAGTTACTGCCCCTGACTGTTTTAGCCATATACATACAGTTATATTCGTTTCCGCGCTTTTTCTTGAAAACTATAGACCGAATTTCAATGAAACTTGGCACACAGCTTCACTACAAAGTGGACATGCGCATATCGTCGGGGTTACCCGGTTCGACCGCCGAATTTAGAGTTACTGCCCCTGACTGTTTTAGCCATATACATACAGAGTAATATTGGTTTCCGCGCTATTTCTTGAACACTATAGACCGAATTTCAATATAACCTTGGCACACAGCTTCACTACAAAGAGGACATGCGCATATCGTCGGGGTTACCCGGTTCGACCGTCGAATTTAGAGTTACTGCCCCTGACTGTTTAAGCCATATACATACAGAGTGATATTCGTTTCCGCGCTTTTTCTTGAAAACTATAGACCGGATTTTAAAGGGGGAATAACACTTAACATCTTGCAAATTTTCCGAAAACTTCGTACAAAATAAATATGTATTATGAAAATATGGCCTTTAAATTGCATCTATGCCAAATCTTAGCTTTCTATCTTGTGTATTGGCTAGGATGTCGACGGATTTAAAACCCCATATGTTCCATTATTGTAAATATTATCCCCGGGACAAAAAATCATGGGGTTTTAAATCCGTCGACATCCAAGCCAATACATAAGGTAGAAAGCTAAGATTTGGCATATATGCAATTTAAAGACCATATTTTAATAATATATATTTATTTTTTTGTACGAAGTTCTTGGAAAATTTGCAAGATGTTAAGTGTTATTCCCCCTTTAATAAAACTTGGCACACAGCTTCACTACAAAGTGGACATGCGCATATCGTCGGGGTTACCCGGTTCAACCGCCGAATTTAGAGTTACTGCCCCTGACTGTTTTAGCCATATACATACAGAGTGATATTCGTTTCCGCGCTTTTTCTTGAAAACTATAGACCGGATTTCAATGAAACTTGGCACGCAGCTTCACTACAAAGAGGACATGCGCATATCGTCGGGGTTACCCGGTTCAACCGTCAAATTTAGAGTCACTGCACCTGACTGTTTAAGCCATATACATACAGAGTGATATTCGTTTCCGCGCTATTTCTTGAAAACTATAGACCGGATTTTAATGAAACTTAGCACACAGCTTTACTACAAAGAGGACATGCACATATCGTCGGGGTTACCCGGTTCCACCGTCGAATTTAGAGTTACTGCCCCTGACTGTTTAAGCCATATACATACAGTGATATTCGTTCTGTTGAAGCCATATACATACAGAGTGATATTCGTTCTGTTGAAGCCATATACATACAGAGTGATACTCGTTCTGTTGAAGCTATATACATACAGAGTTATATTCGTTTCCGCGCTACTTTATTGACAATGAAAATATGTTCGGCGGGGGATATTAATTCAACGAATTTGCTTGTTGGATTTACAGTCAATCGTTCCCAGTTTCATTGTTGATTTCGTATGCACGCCATGCTTTGGGTTCGAGAGTATCGTTAACTAAAACGCTTTGGGTTCGAGAGTATTGTTACCAAAACGCTTTGGGATTGAGTGTATTGTTACTAAAAATAACAAATACTAAACGTTTGAGCGGCGTTTTAAGACTCCAAGGACGACTTCCGGAGGCTGTTATGTGCGGGGGGGGGGGGGTCTTAGATGAAATAACCTAATTAATGTTAACCAGGTAACAGCTTCCGTCACCAACACTGTAAAAAAGTTACTGTTCTGACCCTTTGCTTGTAGTAGGCCTATACAGGTATAACAACTATTCACTTTCGTCTGCACTTAGATGTTTTTTTTAATTTTACGCAAGTCCACTTCCCCAACCTCATTCATTGTAACATTGGCTATGATCAGACTATACGTTCTATATCTCGTAAATATTGGCCAGCGCCATTCGGAAATTTTAATTTCCTCGGTCCAATTGTATAAAATTTGGTAAGCATTAACCAAGTGGCTATATACCTGTTTTGGTTAAATCTTCCAATTTGAGAATAAGAAGATTGAAACAAAACATGTATTTTAAATTTTTGGTTGACGCTAACCAAACTTTAAACCAACGAGCCCTGGATGTAATTCAGACTAGAAATTTAGACTAGAAACAAATACTTCTCACCCATTCTCATTTTTTCGGCCGAAAACCACCAGTAAAATTCCAAAATTCCGACTTTACAGAATTGCAATATTTTTATTACAATATGATAGTATAACATCTATACGGTAAAAAATAAATGATGGCCACTCCTTTAAAGGTGTCTGTATTTACCTGCATCAATGATTTGAAGAACCCCCAAAACTACCATTTAATTTTACGTGACACGACTGTATTATACCAAATCTGGTAGAAAAACATTCAAGTAAGTTACAAAGGACGTAATGTTTTGGTAATTCAACAGGCGATATATAGCTGTATATTAGAAATTCAAGTGACTTGCATAAACTCGAGACACGTAAGAACAAGAAGCACCGCGAGTATGGGATTTATTATAACTAATGTGCAAAAACAGTCAATATTTAAAACACTTACTTCTAATTTCTCTCGTAACTTCTGATGGCAACAAATTAGTTTATAAGACTAATTATTTCTTTAAGCAATATATGTTCTATCAAACTCAAAACAAATTAGCATGTATTTGGTAAAAATAAAAAAAATATGTCGACCTAACGAAATATGATCCTTTGTCACGTAATATTCAGTGAAAGTAACTGCGTTAGAATCAAGTCCTGTTTTTTTAATTGAGTAGTATTATTTGAAAGTAAAATTAGTTAAAAATTAAAAGACAAACATTTGTTTGATTTGAAATACATGCTATTTACATGAAATGAAAATTACCCCTACATTACGGGTTAGTGATATTTACATAGACGTTAAGAAAGATATCCAATTCAATCTTCTCCTAAAGCATTAAGCCATTTGGATTTCAGTGTGCGATATCGCCTCTTCCTACAATAATATTTCAAATTATCACTATGCAATGAAAACTTACATAATGCTACGGGTTCTCGTTTTTAAATAGAAACAAAGGCATAGATACCAAGATATAAAGATAAAGATATTTTGTCTGCTACCCGCGTTACTATCGTAATATTCACTGTCTATCACTATTCGAATTCTTAAGATATACATGTAGATCCTTCAGGAATCTTCTATCTGCATTTGGGTTAATATATTTAAATTTTGCATGTAGCGTGGACCACTGGCTCTATCACAGGTCACTGCTAATAGAAATGTGGTTTTGTGACAAGCACATATGGTATGGGGGTATACTGCCCGTCTCTGGTACTTCTTGTGTCTCATTTCTTTCTTTAAAGCTGTCCAAATTCTTATTTTTTATAGATATGTCAAGGAATTCATGGAAAGAATAGTGAAAATTGTTTCAATGTCTAAAAGGTTGAGAAGCGGATGTGTAATTTAACTTGACGAAACAGTGAATATTACGTGACGATCCTGATTGCAGCTAAATGCCTGTTTAAAGGGATAAACATTCAGAACACGCAAGTGTATCAGAGAAATACTATTTTTCAGTCTTAATGCAAACTTTAAATATCACACCTGTCAGAAGATTATGATATTAAACCAGTAATGTACATGGCTGTAAATCCAGCAAAACCTTCCTTCGTATTCGGATTACTGTCGTTGAATTTCAAAATGAATGGAAAAAAACCTTAAACTTGACGCCATAGTACAAGTAAAGGTCATAATTAATAATTAGGTTGTTGTCAAACGAAGTTATGGTCACTTTTGTTTTTCAGTGTCACGTTGTATTCAGTCACGTAAAATTAAAACTTACTTTTAAATCAGGATGACTTAGTGTGGTTTCAAAATATATTGTCGTACTGTGTGTCAATAGTGTGTATATACTAAAGGCTTTGATATACTTAAAAAGATTTAGACATGGTCTTTACCATAAATGAAAGATCGCTGTCACGTACATATTCAAGCAAAAAAGTCCGACACTTGGTCGAGCTATTTCAAATGTCGACAATGAAGTAAATACTTCCATTATTTGGATGCACATGTTCTGGGGCAATAGCTATATGGATAATTGATTTAAAAAAGCGGTAAGTGGTGTGAATTTGCCTCTGTTGTTAATTTAGTGCACATACAAAAAACATAGTCACGTAGAATTCGCCTGAGTTGTGACAGAACAAGAAAAGACATTTTTTTCAAAACAGTAAATTTATTTTATGATTCCAGGTAATTTTATCATATTCTTATACACCACGTGTCGAACGAAACATATTCTGCGTATATCGCTTTCTGGACAGAGATTTACCAACCTTTTGAAATTCGGAAAATTGGGTTGTGACACTGATTTTTACGGGGGGTCGTGTTGTATAATCGCTGGATAAGATCAAACGGAAGTTTAGATCGCCGTTGTTTGATATGAATTTATCAGATATATGGTTAAGCAAAAATATGGCATGCAGAACAAGTATATTTTACACTAACAATGTCCCTTTCCAATGGTTAGAATGCTTGTGACACGTTTTCGGCCCAAAAAATGAGAATGGGTGTTCTGACGTTTTTTTTTAATTTGGCACACATACAGTTGAAAGGCCATATTTTGATTTTATGTAGTTAGTTTTAATGATAATCACCAAAAAACGGGATGAATTTGAGTACTATTCGCCCTTTAAGTAAGTATGTACCTTTTGTTATCAGTTATTTCTTTGCAATAGATCTATTCTTAATTTCGTACAAAGCATTTTAGCGACAGAGCCTTATTCATGCTGCAAATACAACAAGAGGGTCATCATAAAGGTTACTATTATCGAAATCAGATGACACATACCAAGTCGGTAAAACAAAGTCCCGAGAATGATCTACACTCCGATTAATAGGGTTTAAAAATGCTGATGTCGAAAAAACACATGTTCTTCACACAAAATTATTGCACAATTGCTAGGATCATTCGAATAGGACGTGTGTTGCATCTGAAGTAAGTGAAAGTGTCACTATATCTGCTAGGTCGGCTTAAATAAGGAAAAACGCAAAGCTTTAAAATCACCATGCCACATACGTTACAAAATATTTCTTTGTGTGCACCACATCCACCATCGTTACTTGTAAATTATAGTAAAAATCGTTTCCATGGCTTTTGTAAGACGCAGAGGGTGCAAACCTCAATGTGATTTTGTGCAATACATGTGTAAGTACGAAGTGCATGCTTCTTTGGGGTTCATAACTGGTTATGCTTGTATATAATTCATATTTTACGGGCAAGCTGAGTTGATTTCGCCTGAAATGCCTT